>JAUNZM010001428.1:0-657684 GCA_033459285.1 Clamator glandarius
TGCTGCTGCATCTCCTGAAGTTTCTCCTGAATCTACTGCTGAATATGCATCCCCTGCTGAATCTCCTGCTACTGCATCTCCTGCTTCATATCCTACTGCATCTTCTCCTGCAGCATATCTTGATGCATTTCCTACTGCTGCATCTCCTGCTACATCATCTGCTGCAGTATCTTCTGCTGCTACATCTCCTACTGATTCTGCATCTCCTGATGCATCTGCTGCTGAATCTATTGCTGCTGCCTCTGCAGCTGGAGCTGCATCACCTGCAGCTGCATCACCTGCTGCATTACCTCCTCCTGCATATTCTGCTGCATTTCCTGCTGCTGCATCTCCTTAATCTGCTGCTCCATTTCCTGATGCTTCATGTACTGCTGCATCTCCTGCTACATTTGCTGATGCTGCATCTCCTTCTACTTGATGTCCTCCTCCATCTCCTGCTGCTGCATCTGCTGCTTCATCTCCTGCTGCTGTATAGCCTCCTGCTTCATCCTCTGCTGCATCCTCTGCAGACATCTGTGGATTCATCTGCAGAAGCATGTCCATTTCCTGCTGCATCTGCTTCTCAGTCTTTTACGGATGCACCTAGTGCTTTTGCATTTCAGCTGCATATCCTGTTGAAAGCATCTGCGGCTGCATCTCCTGCTACTACACCTCCTGCTGAATCTCCTGCTGCAATTCCTGCTGTAACTGCTGATGCCTATGTTGCTATTTCATCTCCTGCTGCATCTCCTGCTGAATCTTCTTCTGCAGAATCTCCTCCAGCATCTCCTGCTACAATTCCTGCTGATATATCTCCTGCTGTATCTCCTAGTACATCCCCTGATGCTGAGTCTCCTGCTGCATTTTCTACTGAATCTCCTGCTGCAGAATCTCTTATGGAATTTCCTGCTGCAGAATCTGCTGATGCATTTCCTGCTGATGCATCTCCTGCTGAATCTCCTGCCTCTTCATCTCCTGCTTCTGCATCTCCGGCTGATTTCCTTCTGCATTTCCTTCTCTTGAATCTCCTGCTGAATATCCTGGTGCATCACCTGCTGAATATGCATCTCCTGCTACATCTCCTGCTGATACACCTCATGCAGCTGCAGCTGCTGCTGCATATCCTGCTTCATCTGCTGTTGCCAAATCTCTTGCTGTTGCATATCCTACTGAATTTCCAGCAGCATCTCCTGCTGATGCAATTCCTGCAGCATCTCATCCTGCATTCTTTACTGCTCCATCTGCTTCTGCTTCTGGTGATGCTACATCTCCAGCTGCATCTGCTGCTTCATCTGCTGCTGTATCTCCTGCTGCATATGTTTCTGCATGTTCTGCAGCATATGGTTCTGCATGTTCTACTGCATATGGTTCTGCATTTTCTGCTGCTTCTGGTGCTGCTTCTGCTGCTGGTGCATCTCCTTCCTCATATTGTGCTGCTGTGTCTCCTGCTTATGTATATTTTGCTGCATCTCCTGCTTCTGCATCTACTTCTGCATCTCCGGCTCCCAGCATCTCCTGCTGCATCAATTGGCTGCTGCACGTCTTATTCATCTCCTTCTGCTGCATATACTGCTGCAACTGGTGGTGCTGTACCTCCTCCTGCTACATCTCCTCCTGCTCTATCTCCGACTGAATCTCCTCCTACTGCATCTCCTTTTCTATCTCATCCTGCTGCATCTCCTGATGAATCTTCTGCTGCTTCATCTCTTGATTCATGTCCTGCTGCTGCATCTCCTGTTTCTGCATCTCCTGCTACAGCATCTCCTGCTCTATCTGCTGCTTCTGCATCTCCTGATACATGCTCTCCTGCTTCGTCTCATCCTGCTGCATCTCATGCTGCATCTCCTACTGCTATATCTCCTGCTGTTTCATATCCTGCTACTGCATCTCCTATTGAAACTCCTGCTGCTTCTTCTCTTGATCCATGTCCTGCTGCTGCATCTCCTGTTTCTGCATCTCCTTTTGCTTCGTCTGCTGCTGCATCTCCTGCTGTATTTCATGTTGCACCTTCTATTGAAGCATCTCCTGGGTGACCTCCTTCTGCTGCATATCTTGCTGCTTCATCTCGTTCTGCATCTCCTACTGCATCTCCTTGAGCGTCACCTGCTGCAACTCCTTCTACATCACCTGCAGATTCATCTCCTGCTCCAGCATAGTAATCTGCATTTCCTGCTGCAGCTCTTTATGAATCTACTACTGCTGCATCTGCTGAATTTGCTGCTGCATCTGCCGCTGCTTCATCTACTCCTGCATCTAAGAATAGATCTCCTGCTGCTGCTTCTCCCTCTGGTGCATCTGCTGCTGCATCTGCTGCTGCATCTGCTGCTCTTATCTCTCCTGCTGCATGTACTGCCGATGAATCTCCTGCTATATTCCCATCTGCTGCTTCTTCTTCTCTTCATCTACTACTCTGCAGTTCCTACTGCTGCATCTCGTCTTTCTGCATCTCCGGCTGAATTGCGTGTACCATCTCCTGCTTCTTCATCTCCTGCTGCTACATCTCATACAGCATATGATGCTGCTGAATCTCCTGTTAATTCTGCTGCTGCTGCATTTCCTGCTGCATCTCCTGATGCTGCAACACCTTCTGCATCTCCTTCTGTATCATTTTTTGCTTCATCTCCTGCTGCTGCATTTCCTGCTGCACCTACTGCTGCTGCATCTCCTGCTGATGGGTCTGATGCTGCATCTCTTGCTTTTGCATCTCCTGCTGCATCTCCTGCTGCTGCATTACCTGCTCTATCTCTTCCTACTGCATCTCCTCCTGCTGCATATCCTGCTTCTGTATATACTGCTGCCTTTCCTGCTGCTGCATCTCCTGCTGCTGAATCTCTTTATGCATCTTCTTCTTCTGAATCTCCTGCTGCTCTAGTACATTCTGCATCGACTCCTGCTGCATGTCCTGCTGCTGCACCTCCTCCTGCTGCATCTCCTTCTGCATCTCCTGCTGATGCATCTCCTGATAAATCGGCATTTCCTGCTAAATCTGCTTCTGCATCTCTCGCTGATGCATCTCCTGCTCTTGCATCTACTTCTGCTGAATCTCTTCCTGAATCTCCGGCTGCATCTCATGCTGCTACATATCCTGCTACATCTCCTGACGTATCTCCTTCTCAAAATGCATGTCCTGCTGCTTCTACTGCTGCTGAATCTCCTGCTACTGCGCCTGCTGCATCATCTCCTCTTTCTCCATAATCTGCTGTCTCCTGTTGATGCATCATATCATGCTGCTGCATATGTTGAAGAATCTCTTCCTACTCCATCTTCTGCTGAATCTTCATTTCCTGCTGCATCTGATTCTCTATCTCCTGCTGCTGCTGCATCTCCTGCTGCTTCTCCTGCTGCTGCATCAGTTGCTGATAAATCTCCTGAGGAATCTCCTGAGGCATCTCATGTTTCTACATATCATGCTGAATCTCCTGCTCCATCTCCTTCTGTATATTCATGTCCTGATGCATCTCCACCTGCTGCCACTCCTACTGCTGCGTTTGATTCTGCATCTCCTGCTTCATCTCCTGCTCCTGAATCTCCTGATGCCGTGTCTGCTGCTGAATATCCTTTGTCTGCTGCTGAATCTCCTGCTGCTGAATCGCCTGCTGCATCTGCTGCTGCTACATCTCTGAATGCTGCATCACCTTCTGCATGTGCTGCTGCAGCATCTCCTTCTGCTGCATCTCCTGTTGCTGCAACTGCTGGTGCTGCACCTGCTGCAAAATCTGCTTATGCATTTCCTGCTGCTGCATCTCTGTCTGAATCTCATGGTGCTGCATTTCCTGCTGATGCATATTCTGCTTCAACTCATGCTGCTGCATTAATTTCTGCATCTATTCTTGTTGTATTTCCTGCTGCTTCATCTCCTGCTGCTGCATGGGCTGATACTGCATGGGCTGCTGCATCTCCTGCTGCATCTCTTGGTGCTGCATCTTCTGGTGTTGCATCTCCTGATGCATCTTCTGCGGCATCTCCTGCTCCTTTATGTCCTGCTGCTACATCTCCTGATGCATCCTCTGCTAATGCATCTGCGGATGCATCTCCTGATGCACCATTTCCCGTTGCATCTGCTGCTCCATCCGCTGCTTCACCTCTTTCTGCTCCATCTGGTGCATCTGCTGTTGCATATGCTGCTGCTTCATATACTTCTGCATCTCCTGCTAAATCTCCTGCTGCTGCATCTCCTTCTGAAGTTCCTGCTGAATCTACTGCTGAATATGCATCCCCTGCTGCATCTCCTGCTGCTGCATCTCCTTAATGTGCTGCCCATTTCTTGCTACTATATGTACTGCTGCATCTCCTGCTATATTTGCTGATGCTTCATCTCCTTCTACTTGATGTCCTCCTCCATCTCTGCTGCTGCATCTGCTGCTTCATCTCCTGCTGCTGTATAGCCTTATGTTTACCTTCTGCTGCATCCTCTGCCGATGCATCTGAGGATGCATCTGCAGAAGCATCTCCATTTCCTGCTGCATCTGCTTCTCAGTCTTCTAAGGATGCACCTAGTGCTTCTGCATTTCAGCTGCATATCCTGTTGAAGGCATCTGCGGCTTCATCTCCTGCTGCTACATCTCCTGCTGAATCTCCTGCTGCACTTCCTGCTGTAACTGCTGATGCATATGTTGCTATTTCATCTCCTGCTACATCTCCTGCTGAATCTTCTTCTGCAGAATCTCCTCCACATTCTCCTGCTACAATTCCTGCTGATGTATCTCCTGCTGCATCTCCTACTACATCCCCTGATGCTGAATTTCCTTCTATATCTCCTGCTGCATCTCCTGCTGCATTTTCTACTGAATCTCCTGCTGTGTTTTCTACTGAATCTCCTGCTGTGTTTTCTACTGAATCTCCTCCTGCAGAATCTGCAGATGCATTTCCTGCTGATGTATCTCCTGCTGAATCTCCTGATGCTGCATCTCCTGCTGCTGAATCTCTTGCCTCTTCATCTCCTGGTGCTGCAACTACTGCTGAATATGCTGCTGCATCTCGTCTGGCTGCATCTTCTTTTCATGCATCTCCTGCTCCTGCATGTCCTGCTGCATCTCCGTCTGAATCTCTTGGTGCAGCATTTCCTGCTGATGCATATTCTGCTTCAACTCCTGCTGCTGCATTACCCTCTGCATCTATTCCTGTTGTATTTCCTGCTCCTGCATCTCCTGCTGCTGCGTCTGCTGCTTCATCTCCTACTACTGCATCTGCTGATACTGCATGTGCTGCTCCATCTCCTGCGGCATCTCTTAATGCTGCATCTTCTGATGTTGCATCTCCTGCTGCATCTCCTGCGGTCTCTGCTGCTCCTTTATCTCCTGCTGCTACATCTCCTGATGCATCCTCTGCTCATGCATCTCGAAAGCATCTCTTGATGCACCATTTCACGTTACATCTGCTGCTCCATTCCCTGCTGAATCTCCTGCTGCTGCATCTCCTGCTTCATATCCTACTGCATCTCCTCCTGCAGTATATCTTGCTGCATTTTCTTCTGCTGCATCTTGTGCTGCTACATCTCCTACTGAATCTGCATCTCCTGCTGCATCTGCTGCTGCATCTATTGCTGCTGCATCTGCTGCCTCTGCAGCTGCAGCTTCATCACCTGATACTGCATCACCTGCTGCATTACCTCCTGCTGCATATTCTGCTGCGTTTCCTGCTGCTGCATCTCTTTAATCTGCTGCTCCATTTCTTGCTGCTTCATGTACTGCTGCATCTCCTGCTACATTTGCTGCTGCTGCATCTCCTTCTAATTGATGTCCTCCTCTGTCTCCAGCTGCTGCATCTGCTGCTGCATCTCCTGCTGCGGAATAGCCTGCTGCTTCATCTCCTGCTGCATCCTCTGCCGATGTATCTGAGGATGCATCTGCAGTAGCATCTCCATTTCCTGCTGCATCTGCTTCTCAATCTTCTACGAATGCATCTAGTGCTTCTGCATTTCAGCTGCATATCCTGTTGAAGGCATCTGCGGCTTCATCTCCTGCTGCTACATCTCCTGCTGAATTTCCTGCTGCACTTCCTGCTGTAACTGCTGATGCCTATGTTGCTATTTCATCTCCTGCTGCATCTCCTGCTGCCTTTTCTACTGAATCTCCTGCTGCAGAATCTCCTACGGAATTTCCTGCTGCACAGTCTGCTGATGCATTTCCTGCTGATGCATCTCCTGCTGCTGAATCTCCTACCTCTTCATCTCCTGCTGCTGATTCTCCTGCCTCTTCATCTCCTCCTGCTGCATCTCCTGTTCAATTTCCTGCTGCTGCATCTCCTTCTGCTACATCTCCTTCTGCACCTCCTGCTACAGCATCTCCTGCTCTATCTGCTGCTCCTGCATCTCCTGTTACATTCTCTGCTGCTTCGTCACATCCTGCTGCATCTCATGCTGCTTCTACTGCTGCTTCATATCCTGCTACTGCATCTCCTATTGAATCTTCTGCTGCTTCATCTTTTGATCCATGTCCTGCTGCTGCATCTCCTGTTTCTGCATCGCCTTTTGCTTCATCTGCTGCTGCATCTCCTGCTGTATCTCATGTTGCACCCTCTATTGAAGCATCTCCTGCGTCATCTCCTTCTGCTGCATATATTGCTGCTTCATCTCGTTCTGCATCTGCTGCTGCATCTCCTTGAGCGTCACCTGCTGCATCTCGTTCTGCATCACCTGCAGATGCATCTCCTGCTGTATCTCCTGCTGCTACATATTCATCTGCATTTCCTGCTGCAGCTCTTTATGAATCTACTACTGCTGCATCTGCTGAATTTGCTGCTGCATCTGCTGCTGCTTCATCTACTGCTGCATCTCCTCCTGCTGCATCTGATGCTGCATCTGATGCTGCATCTGATGCTGTTATCTCCCCTGCTGCACGTACTGCCGATGAATCTCCTGCTATATTTCCTTCTGCTGCATCTTCTTCTCTTCATCTACTACTCTGCACCTTCTACTGCTGCATCTCCTCCTTCTGCATCTCCGGCTGAATCGCCTGTAGCATCTCCTGCTTCTTCATCTCCTGCTGCTACATCTCCTACAGCATATGATGCTGTTGCATATCCTGTTACTTCTGCTGCTGCTGCATTTCCTGCTGCATCTCCTGATTCTGCAACTCCTTCTGCATCTCCTGATACTACATCACCTGCTGCTGCATTTCCTGCTGCATCTTCTGCTGCCGCATCTCCTACTGATAAGTCTGATGCTGCATCTCTTGCTCTTGCATCTCCTCCTGCATCTCCTGCTGCTGCATTACCTGCTCTAACTCCTCCTAACTGCATATCCTGCTTCTCCGTATACTGCTGCCTTTCCTGCTGCTGTATCTCTTTCTGCATCTCCTTCTTCTGAATCTCCTGCTGCTCTATTACCTTCTGCATCGACTCCTGCTGCATGTCCTGCTGCTGCATATCTTCCTGCTGCATCTGCTTCTGCATCTCATGCTGATGCATCTCCTGCTAAATCTTCATCTCCTACTAAATCTGCTTCTGCATCTACTGCTGATGCATCTCCTGCTCTTGCATCTCCTTCCTCTGAATCTCATCCTCAATCTCCTGCGGCATCTCATGCTGCTACATATCCTGCTACATCTCCTGACGTATCTCCTTCTGAATATGCATCTCCTGCTGCTTCTCCTGCTGCTGAATCTCTTGCTCCTGCGCCTGCTGCATCATCTCCTCTTTCTCCATAACCTGCTGTATCTCCTGTTGCTGCATCATATCATGCTGCTGCATATGTTGAAGAATTACTTCCTATTGCATCTTCTGCTGAATCTTCATTTCCTGCTGCATCTGCTTCTGCATCTCCTGCTGCTGCTGCATCTCCTGCTACTTCTCCTGCTGCTGCATCAGTTGCTGAGGAATACCCTGATGCATCTCTTGCAGCATCTCATGCTTCTACATATCATGCTGAATCTCCTGCTACTGAATATCCTGCTGCATCTGCTACTACTGCATCTCCTACTGCTGCATCACCTTCTGCATGTGCTGCTGCAGCATCTCCTTCTACTGCATCTCCTGTTGCTGCAACTGCTGGTGCTGCACCTGCTGCAACATCTGCTTCTGCATCTCCTGATGCTGAATCTCCTGCTGCATCTCCATCTGAAACTCTTGGTGCTGCATTTCCTGGTGATGCAATATTTTGCTTCAACTCCTGCTGCTGCAATACTTTCTGCATCTCTTCCTGTTGTATTTCCTGCTGCTGCATCTCCTGCTGCTGCGTCTGCTGCTTCATCTCCTGCTGCTGCATCTGCTGATACTTCATGTGCTGCTCCATCTCCTGCTGCATCTCTTGGTGCTCTGTCTTCTGGTGTTGCATCTGCTTCTGCATCTCCTGCGGCATCACCTGCTCCTGTATCTCCTGCTGCTATATCTCCTCATGCATCCTCTGCTCATGCATCTCCGCATGCATCTCCTGATGCACCATTTCACGTTGCATCTGATGCTCCATCCCCTGCTGCATCTCTTTCTGCTCCATCTGGTCCATCTGCTGTTGCACATGCTGCTGCTTCATCTACTGCTGCATGTCCTGCTAACTCTCCTGCTGCTGCAACTCCTTCTGAAGTTTCTGCTGAATCTACTGCTGAATATGCATCCCCTGCTGAATCTCCTGCTGCTGCATCTCCTACTTCATATCCTACTGCATCTTCTCCTGCAGCATATCTTGCTGCATTTCCTTCTGCTGCATCTCCTGCGACATCTCCTGCTGCAGCATCTTCTGCTGCTACATCTCATACTGAATCAGCATCTCCTGATGCATCTGCTGCTGCATCCATTGCTGCTGCATCTGCTGCCTCTGCAGCTGCAGCTGCATCAACTTCTGCTGCATCACCTGCTGCATTACCTCCTGCTGCATATTCTGCTGCGTTTCCTGCTGCTCCATCTCTTTAATCTGCTGCTCCGTTTACTGATGATTCATGTAACGCTGCATCTCCTGCTACATTTGCTGCTGCTGCATCTCCTTCTACTTGATGTCCTCCTGCATCTCCTGCTGCTGCATCTGCTGCTTCATCTCCTGCTGCGGAATAGCCTGCTGCTTCATCTCCTGCTGCGGAATAGCCTGCTGCTTCATCTCCTGCTGCATCCTCTGCGGGTGCATCTGCGGATGCATCTGCAGTAGCATCTCCATTTCCTGCTGCATCTGCTGCTCAGTCTTCTACGGATGCATCTAGTGCTTCTGCGTTTCAGCTGCGTATCCTGTTGAAGGCATCTGCGGCTTCATCTCCAGCTGTTACATCTCCTGCTGAATCTCCTGGTGCACTTCCTGCTGTAACTGCTGATGCCTATGTTGCTATTTCTTCTCCTGCTGAATCTTCTTCTGCAGAATCCCCTCCAGCATCTCCTGCTACAATTCCTGCTGATGTATCTCCTGCTGCACCTCCTACTACATCCCCTGCTGCTGAATCTCCTTCTATATCTCCTGCTGCATGTCTCCTGCATTTTCTACTGAATCTAATGCTGCAGAATCTCTTATGGAATCTCCTGATGCTGCATCTCCTGCTGCTGATTCTCCTGCCTCTTCATCTCCTGCTGAATCTCCTGATGCTGCATCTCCTGCTGCTGATTCTCCTGCCTCTTCATCTCCTGCTGTTGCAACTCCTGCTGAATCTGATGCTGCATCTGGTGCAGCTGCATCTTCTTTTCCTGCATCTCCTGCTGCTGCATCTCCGGCTGATTTCCTGCTCCATTTCCTTCTCTTGACTCTGCTGCTGCATATCCTGGTGCATCCCCTTCTGAATATGCATCTCCTGCTACATCTCCTCCTGATACACCTCATGCAGCTGCAGCTGCTTCTGCATATCCTGCTGCATCTGCTGTTGCCAATTCTCTTGCTGTTGCATATCCTACTGAATTTCCAGCAGCATCTCCTGCTGATGCAATTCCTGCTGCATCTCATCCTGCATACTTTGCTGCTGCATCTGCTTCTGCTTCTGGTGATGCTACATCTCCAGCTGCATCTGCTGCTTCATCTGCTGCTTTATCTTCTGCTGCATATGGTTCTGCATCTTAGGATGCATATGGTGCTGCATCTGCTGCTGCTTCTGCTGCTGGTGCATCTCCTGCCTCATATCGTGCTGCTGTGTCTCCTGCTGATGTATGTTTTGTTGCATGTCCTGCTGTATCTCCTGATTCTGCATCTGTTTCTTCTGCATCTCCGGCTCCGGCATCTCTTGCTGCATCAATTGCTGTTGTATCTCTTATTCATCTCCTTCTGCTGCATCTACTGCTACAACTGGTGCTGCTGTACCTCCTCCTACTGCATCTCCTGTTCCATCTCCTCCTGCTGCTTCTCCTGCTGAATGTCCTGCTGCATCTCCTGCTGGTATATCATCTGCTGTTTCATATCCTGCTCCTGCACCTCCTAATGAATCTCCTGCTGCTTCATCTCTTGATCCATGTCCTGCTGCTACATCTCCTGTTTCTGCATCTCCTTTTGCTTCGTCTGCTACTGCATCTCCTAATGAATCTCCTGCTGCTTCATTTCTTGATCCATGTCCTGCTGCTGCATCTCCTGTTTTTGCATCTCCTTTTGCTTCAACTCATTCTGCATCTCCTGCTGCGTCTTTTTGAGCATCACCTGCTGCATCTCCTTCTGCATCACCTGCAGATGCATCTCCTGCTCCTCCATATTCATCTGCATTTCCTGCTGCAGCTCTTTATTAATCTACTACTGCTGCATCTGCTGAAATTGCTGCTGCATCTGCTGCTGCTTCGTCTACTGCTGCTGAATCTGATGCTGCATCTGATTCTACTTTGTCTCCTGCTGCATTTACTGCCGATGAATCTCCTGCTATATTTCCTTCTGTTGCATCTTCTTCACTTCATCTACTACTCTGCACTTCCTGCTGCTGCATCTCCTCCTTCTGCATCATCATCGCCTGAATATCCTGTAACATCTCCTGCTTCTTCATCTCCTGCTGCTCCGCCTCCAACAGCATATGATGCTGCTGCAGCTCCTGTTACTTCTGCTGCTGCTGCATTCCCTGCTGCATCTCCTGATGCTGCAGCTCCTTCTGCATCTCCTTCTGTGTCTCCTGCTACTACATCCCCTGCTGCTGCATTTCCTGCTGAATCTCCTGTTGCGGCAACTCTTTCTGCAATTTCTTCAGATGCATCTCCTGCGGAATCTGCTGCTGCTGCATCTCCTGTTGCATCTGCTTCTGATGCATCTGCTGCAGCATCTCTGGCTGCATTTCCTGCTTCATCTGCTGATGCATCTGCTGCTGCTATATGTCCTGCTACATCTTGTCATGCTGCACATCCTGCTGCACCTGCTGAAGATTCTCTTCCTATTGCTTTTCCTGCTGAATCTGCATTTCCTGCTGCATCTGCTTCTGCATCTCCTGCTGCTGCATCTCCTGCTGAATTAGCTGCTGCTGCATCTGTGGCTTCATCACCTGATATGTCACCTTCTGCTGCATCTGCTGCAGTATTTCCTGCTGCAGTATTTGCTGATTCTGCTTCTACTGCTGCATATCTTTGTGCAACTGCTGCTGCTCTGCTGCTGCTGCTTTATCTCCTGCCAAATCTCCTGCTACATATCCTGCTGCTGCACCTCTTAATGCATCTCATGATAATGCTTCATCTCCTGCTACTGCATCTCCTGCTGCTGCATTTCCTGCTACATCTTCTGCTGCTGCATCTCCTGCTGATGGGTCTGATGCTGTATCTCTTGCTCTTGCATCTCCTTCTGCATTACTTGCTGCTGCATTACCTGCTCAGTCTCCTAACTGCATCTCCTTCTGCTGCATATCCTGCTTCTCTATATACTGCTGCCTTTCCAGATGCTGCATCTCTGCTGCTGAATCTCTTTCTACATCTCCTTCTTCTGAATCTCCTGCTGATCTTAATATAGCATCCGGACTTCTGCATCGACTCCTGCTGCATGTCCTGCTGCTGTAGCTCCTCCTGCTGCATCTGCTTCTGCAAGTCCTGCTGATGCATCTCCTCCTGAATCTCCTGCGGCATCTCATGCTGCTACAGATCCTGGTACATCTCATGACGTATTTCCTTCTAAATATGCATCTCCTGCTGCTTTTCCTGCTTCTGAATCTCCTGCTGCTGAATCTCCTGCAGCTGCGCCTGCTGCATCATCCCCTGTTTCTCCATAACCTGCTGTGTCTCTTGTTGCTGCATCATATCATGCAGCTGCTTATGTTGAAGAATCTCTTCCTACTGCATCTTCTGCTGAATCTTCATTTCCTGCTGCATCTGATTCTGCATCTCCTTCTACTGCTGCATCTCCTGCTGCTTCTCCTGCTGCTGCATCAGTTGCTCCTGAATCTCCTGCAGCATCTCATGCTTCTACATATCCTGCTGAATCTCCTGCTCCATCTCCTTCGGAATATGCATGTCCTTATGCACCTCTACCTGCTGCCACTCTTATTGCTGCGTTTGCGTTTGCTTCTGCTGCTGCTTCTCCTGCTGCTGAGTCTCCTGATGCCGTGTCTGCTGCTGAATAGCCTTTGTCTGCTGCTGAATCTCCTGCTGCTAAATCTCCTGTTGCATCTGCTGCTGCTCTCTCTCTTACTGCTGCATCACCTTCTGCATGTGCTGCTGCAGCATTTCCTTCTGCTGCATCTCTTGTTGCTGCATCTGCTGGTGCTGCACCTGCTGCAACATCTGCTAATGCATCTCCTGATGCATCTCCGTCTGAATCTCTTGTTGCTGCATTTCCTGCTGATGCATATTCTGCTTCAACTCCTGCTACTGCATATGTTGCTGCTGCATCTGCAGATTCATTTCCTGCTGATGCATCTGCTGATACTGCATGTGCTGCTGCAGCTCCTGCTGCATATCTTAGTGCTGCATCTTCAGGTGTTGCATCTCCTGCTTCATCTCATTATGACTTAACCGCCACTATTGAGGCGCTTTAGGGAAATCGAATAATGGCTACATGGAAAATGCTAGCGTGGAATGCTGCTGCTTCTGAATATCTTTAAGAGATTAAAGCGCTTTCACTGCAAAGCGAGACTTGTAAAAGGTTTAGAATACGCTTGTGTACTGTAACATCAGAACGGCTCTTAAAGCGTCACTTGAAAATAGCAGAGCGTTCAGCACATGTACCGCAGCTGCAATGAAATACTGGCTCTCGTTAGAGTCTTCACTGGAAACGCTTTCAGTGCAAGCTGCAAAGCATGAATAACAGAACTTTTTAGTATAGGGTACAGAATTGTGACTTATGAAGGTGCTTTCTAATACGTGAGTAACTGACGCAGTGAAGATGCTAGCGTGGAATACTGCTGCTACTGAATGTCTTCTCTTAGAGCGCTTTCACTGCAAAGCAAAACTTGTAGAAGTCTCAGTCTAGGCTTGTACACTGCAACATCAGAATGGCTATTAAAGCATCAGTTCAAAATATTTAGCGCTTTCACTGCAAGGCAAGACTTGTTGATTCTTTTAATCTATGCTTATGTACTGCACCATCAGAATGGCTATTAAAGGGTCACTGCAAAATTTGAAAACGTTTAGAAAAAGTCCCGCAAGGGCGCTGCTACGATCAAATGCTAGCTCTCGTTAGAATCTTCTCTTGAAGTGCCTTCACTACAAGCTGCAAAGCACGTCTAACAAAACGTTTAGTATTGATTAAGGAATTGTCGTTTAACTATGGAGGAGCTTAACGGACTTAAGGAAAAGTAAGTATTTTCAGGCAGTGCATATGTTGGCATGAAACTACACCGCTTATTAATGTTTTCTCTTATGGAGCTGATACTGCAAAAAACGACGTGTAGAAGTTTTCACTCAAAGCTTATGAACTGTAAGATCTGAATGGCTATTAAAGCCTCATTTCAAGATTTGAATCGTTCAACGCAAGTACTGCAGGGAAGCTGCTACCATCAAATTTTGGCTCTCGATAGATTCCTTTCATGAAGCGCTGTCACTGCCAGCCGCAAATCACGAAAACGGCAACGTTTTCGAGTAGGCTAGTTATTAGCGACATAATAATGCCTAATAACGTTTTTTAGGAAAAGAGAATATCTCAGATAGGGAAGATGTTCGCATGGAATGCTTCTGCTTCTGTATGTCTACTCTTAGAGGGCAATCACTGCAAACCAAGATTTATCGAACTTTCCGTCTAGGCTAGTGAAGGGTAACATCAGCATGGCTAGTAAAGCTTCACTTGAAGATTTGAAAGCGTTTAGCAGAACTACCCCTGGGAAGTTGCTAGCATCAAATGGTGGCTCTCGTTAGAGTCTTCTCTGGAAGAGCTTTCCCTGCAAACTGCAAACACGACTAAAAGAACGTATTAGCATAGGCTAGTGAGTAAGGACTTAACACCGTCTATTACGGCGTTTTATTAAAATTTCATGTCGCGAGAAGGGAAGATGCTAGCATGGAATGCTTCTGCTTGTGGATGTATTCTCTTAGAGCGCTTTCATTGCAGAGCACGACTTGTAGAACTTTCAGTCTAGTCTTGTGTTCTTAAAGACCAGAATGGCCACGAAGGCGTTTCTTCAAAATTTCAGAGCGTTCGGCACAAGTAACACAGGAAAGATGCTACCATCAAAAGCTGGCTTTCGTATCCGTATTCTATGAAAGCGGTTTCTCTGCAAGATGCAGAGAACCACTAACGCAACGTTCTCGTGTTGGCAAATGAATAGAGTATTAACAGCTCCTAATAAGGCGCTTTAGGTAAACTGAATATCTCCAGCAGGGAAGATGTTAGCATGGAATGCTTCTGCTTCTGAATGTCTTCTCTTAGAGAGCAATCACTGCAAACCAAGATTTATCGAACTTTCTGTCTAAGCTAGTGAACTGTAACATCAGCAAGACTAGTAAAGCTTCTCTTGAAGATTTGAAAGCGTTTAGCAGAACTACCCCTGGGAAGTTGCTAGCATTAAGTTGTGTCTCTCGTTAGAATCTTCTCTTGAAGCGCCTTCACTACAAGCTGCAAAGCACGTCTAACAAAACGTTTAGTATTGTTTACGGAATTGTCATTTAACTCTGGAGGAGCTTTAGGAGAAGTGAGTTAAGCCCGTATGGAAGATGCTAGCATGGAATGCTGCTGCTTCTGAATGTCTTCTCTTATAGCGCTTTCACTGCAAAGAAAGACTTGTCGAACTTTCAGTCTAGGCTCGTGTCCTGTAACATCAGAATGGGTTACTTCAAAATTTCAGAGCGTTCAGAACAAGTGCGGCAGGAAGCTGCTACGATCACATGCTGGCTCTCGTTAGTCTTCTCTGGAAGCGCTTTCACTGTAAGCCGCAAAGCACGACTAACACACACTTTTAGTACACGGTACAGAACAGTTACATTGCTTCGCCGAATAAAACGCTTTCGGAACAGTGAACATGGCTGCAGGGAAGATGCTTGTATGCAATGCTGCTGCTTCTGAATGTCTTCTCTTATAACACTTTCACTACAAAGTACGACTTCTAGAAGTTTCATTCTAGTCTTCGGAAGTATATCATCAGCTCGTACAGTGTCACTTCAAAATTTCAGAGCGTTCAGCACAAGTACCGCAGGGAAGCTTCTAGCATCAAATGCTGGTTCGCGTTAGAGTCTTCTCTTATAGCGCTTTCACTGCAAGCTGTGAAGCACGACTAACACAATTTAGTTTAGGGTAATGAATTGTGACTTAACTGCGCCTGTTAACGGACTTAAGGAAAAGTAAGTATTTTCAGGCAGTGCAGATGTTGGCATGAAACGACACCGCTTATTAATGTTTTCTCTAATTGAGCTGATACTGCAAAAACCGACGTGTAGAAGTTTTCACTCAAAGCTTATGAACTGTAAGATCTGAATGGCTATTAAAGCCTCATTTCAAGATTTGAATCGTTCAACGCAAGTACTGCAGGGAAGCTGCTACCATCAAATTTTGGCTCTCGATAGATTCCTTTCATGAAGCGCTGTCACTGCCAGCCGCAAATCACGAAAACGGCAACGTTTTCGAGTAGGCTAGTTATTAGCGACATAATAACGCCTAATAACGCTTTTTAGGAAAAGAGAATATCTCCGGCAGGGAAGATGTAGCATGGAATGCTTCTGCTTCTGTATGTCTACTCTTAGAGCGCAATCACTGCAAACCAAGATTTATCGAACTTTCCGTCTAGGCTAGTGAAGGGTAACATCAGCATGGCTAGTAAAGCTTCACTTGAAGATTTGAAAGCGTTTAGCAGAACTACCCCTGGGAAGTTGCTAGCATCAAATGGTGGCTCTCGTTAGAGTCTTCTCTGGAAGAGCTTTCCCTGCAAACTGCAAACACGACTAAAAGAACGTATTAGCATAGGCTAGTGAGTAAGGACTTAACACCGTCTATTACGGCGTTTTATTAAAATTTCATGTCGCGAGAAGGGAAGATGCTAGCATGGAATGCTTCTGCTTGTGGATGTATTCTCTTAGAGCGCTTTCATTGCAGAGCACGACTTGTAGAACTTTCAGTCTAGTCTTGTGTTCTTAAAGACCAGAATGGCCACGAAGGCGTTTCTTCAAAATTTCAAAGCGTTCGGCACAAGTAACACAGGAAAGATGCTACCATCAAAAGCTGGCTTTCGTATCCGTATTCTATGAAAGCGGTTTCTCTGCAAGATGCAGAGAACCACTAACGCAACGTTCTCGTGTTGGCAAATGAATAGAGTATTAACAGCTCCTAATAAGGCGCTTTAGGTAAACTGAATATCTCCAGCAGGGAAGATGTTAGCATGGAATGCTTCTGCTTCTGAATGTCTTCTCTTAGAGAGCAATCACTGCAAACCAAGATTTATCGAACTTTCTGTCTAAGCTAGTGAACTGTAACATCAGCAAGACTAGTAAAGCTTCTCTTGAAGATTTGAAAGCGTTTAGCAGAACTACCCCTGGGAAGTTGCTAGCATTAAGTTGTGTCTCTCGTTAGAATCTTCTCTTGAAGCGCCTTCACTACAAGCTGCAAAGCACGTCTAACAAAACGTTTAGTATTGTTTACGGAATTGTCATTTAACTCTGGAGGAGCTTTAGGAGAAGTGAGTTAAGCCCGTATGGAAGATGCTAGCATGGAATGCTGCTGCTTCTGAATGTCTTCTCTTATAGCGCTTTCACTGCAAAGAAAGACTTGTCGAACTTTCAGTCTAGGCTCGTGTCCTGTAACATCAGAATGGGTTACTTCAAAATTTCAGAGCGTTCAGAACAAGTGCGGCAGGAAGCTGCTACGATCACATGCTGGCTCTCGTTAGTCTTCTCTGGAAGCGCTTTCACTGTAAGCCGCAAAGCACGACTAACACACACTTTTAGTACACGGTACAGAACAGTTACATTGCTTCGCCGAATAAAACGCTTTCGGAATCGTGAACATGGCTGCAGGGAAGATGCTTGTATGCAATGCTGCTGCTTCTGAATGTCTTCTCCTATAACACTCTCACTACAAAGTACGACTTCTAGAAGTTTCATTCTAGTCTTCGGAAGTATATCACCAGCTCGTACAGTGTCACTTCAAAATTTCAGAGCGTTCAGCACAAGTACCGCAGGGAAGCTTCTAGCATCAAATGCTGGTTCGCGTTAGAGTCTTCTCTTATAGCGCTTTCACTGCAAGCTGTGAAGCACGACTAACACAATTTAGTTTAGGGTAATGAATTGTGACTTAACTGCGCCTGTTAACGGACTTAAGGAAAAGTAAGTATTTTCAGGCAGTGCAGATGTTGGCATGAAACGACACCGCTTATTAATGTTTTCTCTTATTGAGCTGATACTGCAAAAAACGACGTGTAGAAGTTTTCACTCAGAGCTTATGAACTGTAAGATCTGAATGGCTATTAAAGCCTCATTTCAAGATTTGAATCGTTCAACGCAAGTACTGCAGGGAAGCTGCTACCATCAAATTTTGGCTCTCGATAGATTCCTTTCATGAAGCGCTGTCACTGCCAGCCGCAAATCACGAAAACGGCAACGTTTTCGAGTAGGCTAGTTATTAGCGACATAATAACGCCTAATAACGCTTTTTAGGAAAAGAGAATATCTCCGGCAGGGAAGATGTTCGCATGGAATGCTTCTGCTTCTGTATGTCTACTCTTAGAGCGCAATCACTGCAAACCAAGATTTATCGAACTTTCCGTCTAGGCTAGTGAAGGGTAACATCAGCATGGCTAGTAAAGCTTCACTTGAAGATTTGAAAGCGTTTAGCAGAACTACCCCTGGGAAGTTGCTAGCATTAAGTTGTGTCTCTCGTTAGAATCTTCTCTTGAAGCGCCTTCACTACAAGCTGCAAAGCACGTCTAACAAAACGTTTAGTATTGTTTACGGAATTGTCATTTAACTCTGGAGGAGCTTTAGGAGAAGTGAGTTAAGCCCGTATGGAAGATGCTAGCATGGAATGCTGCTGCTTCTGAATGTCTTCTCTTATAGCGCTTTCACTGCAAAGAAAGACTTGTCGAACTTTCAGTCTAGGCTCGTGTCCTGTAACATCAGAATGGGTTACTTCAAAATTTCAGAGCGTTCAGAACAAGTGCGGCAGGAAGCTGCTACGATCACATGCTGGCTCTCGTTAGTCTTCTCTGGAAGCGCTTTCACTGTAAGCCGCAAAGCACGACTAACACACACTTTTAGTACACGGTACAGAACAGTTACATTGCTTCGCCGAATAAAACGCTTTCGGAATCGTGAACATGGCTGCAGGGAAGATGCTTGTATGCAATGCTGCTGCTTCTGAATGTCTTCTCCTATAACACTCTCACTACAAAGTACGACTTCTAGAAGTTTCATTCTAGTCTTCGGAAGTATATCACCAGCTCGTACAGTGTCACTTCAAAATTTCAGAGCGTTCAGCACAAGTACCGCAGGGAAGCTTCTAGCATCAAATGCTGGTTCGCGTTAGAGTCTTCTCTTATAGCGCTTTCACTGCAAGCTGTGAAGCACGACTAACACAATTTAGTTTAGGGTAATGAATTGTGACTTAACTGCGCCTGTTAACGGACTTAAGGAAAAGTAAGTATTTTCAGGCAGTGCATATGTTGGCATGAAACTACACCGCTTATTAATGTTTTCTCTTATTGAGCTGATACTGCAAAAAACGACGTGTAGAAGTTTTCACTCAAAGCTTATGAACTGTAAGATCTGAATGGCTATTAAAGCCTCATTTCAAGATTTGAATCGTTCAACGCAAGTACTGCAGGGAAGCTGCTACCATCAAATTTTGGCTCTCGATAGATTCCTTTCATGAAGCGCTGTCACTGCCAGCCGCAAATCACGAAAACGGCAACGTTTTCGAGTAGGCTAGTTATTAGCGACATAATAACGCCTAATAACGCTTTTTAGGAAAAGAGAATATCTCCGGCAGGGAAGATGTTAGCATGGAATGCTTCTGCTTCTGTATGTCTACTCTTAGAGCGCAATCACTGCAAACCAAGATTTATCGAACTTTCCGTCTAGGCTAGTGAAGGGTAACATCAGCATGGCTAGTAAAGCTTCACTTGAAGATTTGAAAGCGTTTAGCAGAACTACCCCTGGGAAGTTGCTAGCATCAAATGGTGGCTCTCGTTAGAGTCTTCTCTGGAAGAGCTTTCCCTGCAAACTGCAAACACGACTAAAAGAACGTATTAGCATAGGCTAGTGAGTAAGGACTTAACACCGTCTATTACGGCGTTTTATTAAAATTTCATGTCGCGAGAAGGGAAGATGCTAGCATGGAATGCTTCTGCTTGTGGATGTATTCTCTTAGAGCGCTTTCATTGCAGAGCACGACTTGTAGAACTTTCAGTCTAGTCTTGTGTTCTTAAAGACCAGAATGGCCACGAAGGCGTTTCTTCAAAATTTCAGAGCGTTCGGCACAAGTAACACAGGAAAGATGCTACCATCAAAAGCTGGCTTTCGTATCCGTATTCTATGAAAGCGGTTTCTCTGCAAGATGCAGAGAACCACTAACGCAACGTTCTCGTGTTGGCAAATGAATAGAGTATTAACAGCTCCTAATAAGGCGCTTTAGGTAAACTGAATATCTCCAGCAGGGAAGATGTTAGCATGGAATGCTTCTGCTTCTGAATGTCTTCTCTTAGAGAGCAATCACTGCAAACCAAGATTTATCGAACTTTCTGTCTAAGCTAGTGAACTGTAACATCAGCAAGACTAGTAAAGCTTCTCTTGAAGATTTGAAAGCGTTTAGCAGAACTACCCCTGGGAAGTTGCTAGCATTAAGTTGTGTCTCTCGTTAGAATCTTCTCTTGAAGCGCCTTCACTACAAGCTGCAAAGCACGTCTAACAAAACGTTTAGTATTGTTTACGGAATTGTCATTTAACTCTGGAGGAGCTTTAGGAGAAGTGAGTTAAGCCCGTATGGAAGATGCTAGCATGGAATGCTGCTGCTTCTGAATGTCTTCTCTTATAGCGCTTTCACTGCAAAGAAAGACTTGTCGAACTTTCAGTCTAGGCTCGTGTCCTGTAACATCAGAATGGGTTACTTCAAAATTTCAGAGCGTTCAGAACAAGTGCGGCAGGAAGCTGCTACGATCACATGCTGGCTCTCGTTAGTCTTCTCTGGAAGCGCTTTCACTGTAAGCCGCAAAGCACGACTAACACACACTTTTAGTACACGGTACAGAACAGTTACATTGCTTCGCCGAATAAAACGCTTTCGGAACAGTGAACATGGCTGCAGGGAAGATGCTTGTATGCAATGCTGCTGCTTCTGAATGTCTTCTCTTATAACACTTTCACTACAAAGTACGACTTCTAGAAGTTTCATTCTAGTCTTCGGAAGTATATCATCAGCTCGTACAGTGTCACTTCAAAATTTCAGAGCGTTCAGCACAAGTACCGCAGGGAAGCTTCTAGCATCAAATGCTGGTTCGCGTTAGAGTCTTCTCTTATAGCGCTTTCACTGCAAGCTGTGAAGCACGACTAACACAATTTAGTTTAGGGTAATGAATTGTGACTTAACTGCGCCTGTTAACGGACTTAAGGAAAAGTAAGTATTTTCAGGCAGTGCAGATGTTGGCATGAAACGACACCGCTTATTAATGTTTTCTCTAATTGAGCTGATACTGCAAAAACCGACGTGTAGAAGTTTTCACTCAAAGCTTATGAACTGTAAGATCTGAATGGCTATTAAAGCCTCATTTCAAGATTTGAATCGTTCAACGCAAGTACTGCAGGGAAGCTGCTACCATCAAATTTTGGCTCTCGATAGATTCCTTTCATGAAGCGCTGTCACTGCCAGCCGCAAATCACGAAAACGGCAACGTTTTCGAGTAGGCTAGTTATTAGCGACATAATAACGCCTAATAACGCTTTTTAGGAAAAGAGAATATCTCCGGCAGGGAAGATGTAGCATGGAATGCTTCTGCTTCTGTATGTCTACTCTTAGAGCGCAATCACTGCAAACCAAGATTTATCGAACTTTCCGTCTAGGCTAGTGAACGGTAACATCAGCATGGCTAGTAAAGCTTCACTTGAAGATTTGAAAGCGTTTAGCAGAACTACCCCTGGGAAGTTGCTAGCATCAAATGGTGGCTCTCGTTAGAGTCTTCTCTGGAAGAGCTTTCCCTGCAAACTGCAAACACGACTAAAAGAACGTATTAGCATAGGCTAGTGAGTAAGGACTTAACACCGTCTATTACGGCGTTTTATTAAAATTTCATGTCGCGAGAAGGGAAGATGCTAGCATGGAATGCTTCTGCTTGTGGATGTATTCTCTTAGAGCGCTTTCATTGCAGAGCACGACTTGTAGAACTTTCAGTCTAGTCTTGTGTTCTTAAAGACCAGAATGGCCACGAAGGCGTTTCTTCAAAATTTCAAAGCGTTCGGCACAAGTAACACAGGAAAGATGCTACCATCAAAAGCTGGCTTTCGTATCCGTATTCTATGAAAGCGGTTTCTCTGCAAGATGCAGAGAACCACTAACGCAACGTTCTCGTGTTGGCAAATGAATAGAGTATTAACAGCTCCTAATAAGGCGCTTTAGGTAAACTGAATATCTCCAGCAGGGAAGATGTTAGCATGGAATGCTTCTGCTTCTGAATGTCTTCTCTTAGAGAGCAATCACTGCAAACCAAGATTTATCGAACTTTCTGTCTAAGCTAGTGAACTGTAACATCAGCAAGACTAGTAAAGCTTCTCTTGAAGATTTGAAAGCGTTTAGCAGAACTACCCCTGGGAAGTTGCTAGCATTAAGTTGTGTCTCTCGTTAGAATCTTCTCTTGAAGCGCCTTCACTACAAGCTGCAAAGCACGTCTAACAAAACGTTTAGTATTGTTTACGGAATTGTCATTTAACTCTGGAGGAGCTTTAGGAGAAGTGAGTTAAGCCCGTATGGAAGATGCTAGCATGGAATGCTGCTGCTTCTGAATGTCTTCTCTTATAGCGCTTTCACTGCAAAGAAAGACTTGTCGAACTTTCAGTCTAGGCTCGTGTCCTGTAACATCAGAATGGGTTACTTCAAAATTTCAGAGCGTTCAGAACAAGTGCGGCAGGAAGCTGCTACGATCACATGCTGGCTCTCGTTAGTCTTCTCTGGAAGCGCTTTCACTGTAAGCCGCAAAGCACGACTAACACACACTTTTAGTACACGGTACAGAACAGTTACATTGCTTCGCCGAATAAAACGCTTTCGGAATCGTGAACATGGCTGCAGGGAAGATGCTTGTATGCAATGCTGCTGCTTCTGAATGTCTTCTCCTATAACACTCTCACTACAAAGTACGACTTCTAGAAGTTTCATTCTAGTCTTCGGAAGTATATCACCAGCTCGTACAGTGTCACTTCAAAATTTCAGAGCGTTCAGCACAAGTACCGCAGGGAAGCTTCTAGCATCAAATGCTGGTTCGCGTTAGAGTCTTCTCTTATAGCGCTTTCACTGCAAGCTGTGAAGCACGACTAACACAATTTAGTTTAGGGTAATGAATTGTGACTTAACTGCGCCTGTTAACGGACTTAAGGAAAAGTAAGTATTTTCAGGCAGTGCAGATGTTGGCATGAAACGACACCGCTTATTAATGTTTTCTCTTATTGAGCTGATACTGCAAAAAACGACGTGTAGAAGTTTTCACTCAGAGCTTATGAACTGTAAGATCTGAATGGCTATTAAAGCCTCATTTCAAGATTTGAATCGTTCAACGCAAGTACTGCAGGGAAGCTGCTACCATCAAATTTTGGCTCTCGATAGATTCCTTTCATGAAGCGCTGTCACTGCCAGCCGCAAATCACGAAAACGGCAACGTTTTCGAGTAGGCTAGTTATTAGCGACATAATAACGCCTAATAACGCTTTTTAGGAAAAGAGAATATCTCCGGCAGGGAAGATGTTCGCATGGAATGCTTCTGCTTCTGTATGTCTACTCTTAGAGCGCAATCACTGCAAACCAAGATTTATCGAACTTTCCGTCTAGGCTAGTGAAGGGTAACATCAGCATGGCTAGTAAAGCTTCACTTGAAGATTTGAAAGCGTTTAGCAGAACTACCCCTGGGAAGTTGCTAGCATTAAGTTGTGTCTCTCGTTAGAATCTTCTCTTGAAGCGCCTTCACTACAAGCTGCAAAGCACGTCTAACAAAACGTTTAGTATTGTTTACGGAATTGTCATTTAACTCTGGAGGAGCTTTAGGAGAAGTGAGTTAAGCCCGTATGGAAGATGCTAGCATGGAATGCTGCTGCTTCTGAATGTCTTCTCTTATAGCGCTTTCACTGCAAAGAAAGACTTGTCGAACTTTCAGTCTAGGCTCGTGTCCTGTAACATCAGAATGGGTTACTTCAAAATTTCAGAGCGTTCAGAACAAGTGCGGCAGGAAGCTGCTACGATCACATGCTGGCTCTCGTTAGTCTTCTCTGGAAGCGCTTTCACTGTAAGCCGCAAAGCACGACTAACACACACTTTTAGTACACGGTACAGAACAGTTACATTGCTTCGCCGAATAAAACGCTTTCGGAATCGTGAACATGGCTGCAGGGAAGATGCTTGTATGCAATGCTGCTGCTTCTGAATGTCTTCTCCTATAACACTCTCACTACAAAGTACGACTTCTAGAAGTTTCATTCTAGTCTTCGGAAGTATATCACCAGCTCGTACAGTGTCACTTCAAAATTTCAGAGCGTTCAGCACAAGTACCGCAGGGAAGCTTCTAGCATCAAATGCTGGTTCGCGTTAGAGTCTTCTCTTATAGCGCTTTCACTGCAAGCTGTGAAGCACGACTAACACAATTTAGTTTAGGGTAATGAATTGTGACTTAACTGCGCCTGTTAACGGACTTAAGGAAAAGTAAGTATTTTCAGGCAGTGCATATGTTGGCATGAAACTACACCGCTTATTAATGTTTTCTCTTATTGAGCTGATACTGCAAAAAACGACGTGTAGAAGTTTTCACTCAAAGCTTATGAACTGTAAGATCTGAATGGCTATTAAAGCCTCATTTCAAGATTTGAATCGTTCAACGCAAGTACTGCAGGGAAGCTGCTACCATCAAATTTTGGCTCTCGATAGATTCCTTTCATGAAGCGCTGTCACTGCCAGCCGCAAATCACGAAAACGGCAACGTTTTCGAGTAGGCTAGTTATTAGCGACATAATAACGCCTAATAACGCTTTTTAGGAAAAGAGAATATCTCCGGCAGGGAAGATGTTAGCATGGAATGCTTCTGCTTCTGTATGTCTACTCTTAGAGCGCAATCACTGCAAACCAAGATTTATCGAACTTTCCGTCTAGGCTAGTGAAGGGTAACATCAGCATGGCTAGTAAAGCTTCACTTGAAGATTTGAAAGCGTTTAGCAGAACTACCCCTGGGAAGTTGCTAGCATCAAATGGTGGCTCTCGTTAGAGTCTTCTCTGGAAGAGCTTTCCCTGCAAACTGCAAACACGACTAAAAGAACGTATTAGCATAGGCTAGTGAGTAAGGACTTAACACCGTCTATTACGGCGTTTTATTAAAATTTCATGTCGCGAGAAGGGAAGATGCTAGCATGGAATGCTTCTGCTTATGGATGTATTCTCTTAGAGCGCTTTCATTGCAGAGCACGACTTGTAGAACTTTCAGTCTAGTCTTGTGTTCTTAAAGACCAGAATGGCCACGAAGGCGTTTCTTCAAAATTTCAGAGCGTTCGGCACAAGTAACACAGGAAAGATGCTACCATCAAAAGCTGGCTTTCGTATCCGTATTCTATGAAAGCGGTTTCTCTGCAAGATGCAGAGAACCACTAACGCAACGTTCTCGTGTTGGCAAATGAATAGAGTATTAACAGCTCCTAATAAGGCGCTTTAGGTAAACTGAATATCTCCAGCAGGGAAGATGTTAG
The DNA here is from genome assembly GCA_033459285.1 of Clamator glandarius. Taxonomy (NCBI): domain Eukaryota; kingdom Metazoa; phylum Chordata; class Aves; order Cuculiformes; family Cuculidae; genus Clamator; species Clamator glandarius. The sequence continues at coordinate 25,114 of JAUNZM010001428.1, forward strand.
CATGGAATGCTTCTGCTTCTGAATGTCTTCTCTTAGAGAGCAATCACTGCAAACCAAGATTTATCGAACTTTCTGTCTAAGCTAGTGAACTGTAACATCAGCAAGACTAGTAAAGCTTCTCTTGAAGATTTGAAAGCGTTTAGCAGAACTACCCCTGGGAAGTTGCTAGCATTAAGTTGTGTCTCTCGTTAGAATCTTCTCTTGAAGCGCCTTCACTACAAGCTGCAAAGCACGTCTAACAAAACGTTTAGTATTGTTTACGGAATTGTCATTTAACTCTGGAGGAGCTTTAGGAGAAGTGAGTTAAGCCCGTATGGAAGATGCTAGCATGGAATGCTGCTGCTTCTGAATGTCTTCTCTTATAGCGCTTTCACTGCAAAGAAAGACTTGTCGAACTTTCAGTCTAGGCTCGTGTCCTGTAACATCAGAATGGGTTACTTCAAAATTTCAGAGCGTTCAGAACAAGTGCGGCAGGAAGCTGCTACGATCACATGCTGGCTCTCGTTAGTCTTCTCTGGAAGCGCTTTCACTGTAAGCCGCAAAGCACGACTAACACACACTTTTAGTACACGGTACAGAACAGTTACATTGCTTCGCCGAATAAAACGCTTTCGGAATCGTGAACATGGCTGCAGGGAAGATGCTTGTATGCAATGCTGCTGCTTCTGAATGTCTTCTCCTATAAAACTCTCACTACAAAGTACGACTTCTAGAAGTTTCATTCTAGTCTTCGGAAGTATATCACCAGCTCGTACAGTGTCACTTCAAAATTTCAGAGCGTTCAGCACAAGTACCGCAGGGAAGCTTCTAGCATCAAATGCTGGTTCGCGTTAGAGTCTTCTCTTATAGCGCTTTCACTGCAAGCTGTGAAGCACGACTAACACAATTTAGTTTAGGGTAATGAATTGTGACTTAACTGCGCCTGTTAACAAACTTAAGGAAAAGTAAGTATTTTCAGGCAGTGCATATGTTGGCATGAAACTACACCGCTTATTAATGTTTTCTCTTATTGAGCTGATACTGCAAAAAACGACGTGTAGAAGTTTTCACTCAAAGCTTATGAACTGTAAGATCTGAATGGCTATTAAAGCCTCATTTCAAGATTTGAATCGTTCAACGCAAGTACTGCAGGGAAGCTGCTACCATCAAATTTTGGCTCTCGATAGATTCCTTTCATGAAGCGCTGTCACTGCCAGCCGCAAATCACGAAAACGGCAACGTTTTCGAGTAGGCTAGTTATTAGCGACATAATAACGCCTAATAACGCTTTTTAGGAAAAGAGAATATCTCCGGCAGGGAAGATGTTAGCATGGAATGCTTCTGCTTCTGTATGTCTACTCTTAGAGCGCAATCACTGCAAACCAAGATTTATCGAACTTTCCGTCTAGGCTAGTGAAGGGTAACATCAGCATGGCTAGTAAAGCTTCACTTGAAGATTTGAAAGCGTTTAGCAGAACTACCCCTGGGAAGTTGCTAGCATCAAATGGTGGCTCTCGTTAGAGTCTTCTCTGGAAGAGCTTTCCCTGCAAACTGCAAACACGACTAAAAGAACGTATTAGCATAGGCTAGTGAGTAAGGACTTAACACCGTCTATTACGGCGTTTTATTAAAATTTCATGTCGCGAGAAGGGAAGATGCTAGCATGGAATGCTTCTGCTTATGGATGTATTCTCTTAGAGCGCTTTCATTGCAGAGCACGACTTGTAGAACTTTCAGTCTAGTCTTGTGTTCTTAAAGACCAGAATGGCCACGAAGGCGTTTCTTCAAAATTTCAGAGCGTTCGGCACAAGTAACACAGGAAAGATGCTACCATCAAAAGCTGGCTTTCGTATCCGTATTCTATGAAAGCGGTTTCTCTGCAAGATGCAGAGAACCACTAACGCAACGTTCTCGTGTTGGCAAATGAATAGAGTATTAACAGCTCCTAATAAGGCGCTTTAGGTAAACTGAATATCTCCAGCAGGGAAGATGTTAGCATGGAATGCTTCTGCTTCTGAATGTCTTCTCTTAGAGAGCAATCACTGCAAACCAAGATTTATCGAACTTTCTGTCTAAGCTAGTGAACTGTAACATCAGCAAGACTAGTAAAGCTTCTCTTGAAGATTTGAAAGCGTTTAGCAGAACTACCCCTGGGAAGTTGCTAGCATTAAGTTGTGTCTCTCGTTAGAATCTTCTCTTGAAGCGCCTTCACTACAAGCTGCAAAGCACGTCTAACAAAACGTTTAGTATTGTTTACGGAATTGTCATTTAACTCTGGAGGAGCTTTAGGAGAAGTGAGTTAAGCCCGTATGGAAGATGCTAGCATGGAATGCTGCTGCTTCTGAATGTCTTCTCTTATAGCGCTTTCACTGCAAAGAAAGACTTGTCGAACTTTCAGTCTAGGCTCGTGTCCTGTAACATCAGAATGGGTTACTTCAAAATTTCAGAGCGTTCAGAACAAGTGCGGCAGGAAGCTGCTACGATCACATGCTGGCTCTCGTTAGTCTTCTCTGGAAGCGCTTTCACTGTAAGCCGCAAAGCACGACTAACACACACTTTTAGTACACGGTACAGAACAGTTACATTGCTTCGCCGAATAAAACGCTTTCGGAATCGTGAACATGGCTGCAGGGAAGATGCTTGTATGCAATGCTGCTGCTTCTGAATGTCTTCTCCTATAAAACTCTCACTACAAAGTACGACTTCTAGAAGTTTCATTCTAGTCTTCGGAAGTATATCACCAGCTCGTACAGTGTCACTTCAAAATTTCAGAGCGTTCAGCACAAGTACCGCAGGGAAGCTTCTAGCATCAAATGCTGGTTCGCGTTAGAGTCTTCTCTTATAGCGCTTTCACTGCAAGCTGTGAAGCACGACTAACACAATTTAGTTTAGGGTAATGAATTGTGACTTAACTGCGCCTGTTAACAAACTTAAGGAAAAGTAAGTATTTTCAGGCAGTGCATATGTTGGCATGAAACTACACCGCTTATTAATGTTTTCTCTTATTGAGCTGATACTGCAAAAAACGACGTGTAGAAGTTTTCACTCAAAGCTTATGAACTGTAAGATCTGAATGGCTATTAAAGCCTCATTTCAAGATTTGAATCGTTCAACGCAAGTACTGCAGGGAAGCTGCTACCATCAAATTTTGGCTCTCGATAGATTCCTTTCATGAAGCGCTGTCACTGCCAGCCGCAAATCACGAAAACGGCAACGTTTTCGAGTAGGCTAGTTATTAGCGACATAATAACGCCTAATAACGCTTTTTAGGAAAAGAGAATATCTCCGGCAGGGAAGATGTTAGCATGGAATGCTTCTGCTTCTGTATGTCTACTCTTAGAGCGCAATCACTGCAAACCAAGATTTATCAAACTTTCCGTCTAGGCTAGTGAAGGGTAACATCAGCATGGCTAGTAAAGCTTCACTTGAAGATTTGAAAGCGTTTAGCAGAACTACCCCTGGGAAGTTGCTAGCATCAAATGGTGGCTCTCGTTAGAGTCTTCTCTGGAAGAGCTTTCCCTGCAAACTGCAAACACGACTAAAAGAACGTATTAGCATAGGCTAGTGAGTAAGGACTTAACACCGTCTATTACGGCGTTTTATTAAAATTTCATGTCGCGAGAAGGGAAGATGCTAGCATGGAATGCTTCTGCTTGTGGATGTATTCTCTTAGAGCGCTTTCATTGCAGAGCACGACTTGTAGAACTTTCAGTCTAGTCTTGTGTTCTTAAAGACCAGAATGGCCAGATAAAATCTTTTCATGAAGTGCTTTCACGGTCAACCCAAATCACGAAAAACGCAACGTTTTCTGTCGGCTAGTTATTAGCGACTTAATAACGCCTAATAACGCTCTTAAGGAAAAGAGAATATCTCCGGCAAGTTCGACCAGTCTACAAGTCGTGCTCTGCAATGAAAGCGCTCTAAGAGAATACATCCACAAGCAGAAGCATTCCATGCTAGCATCTTCCCTTCTCGCGACATGAAATTTTAATAAAACGCCGTAATAGACGGTGTTAAGTCCCTATTCACTAGCCTATGCTAATACTTTCTTTTAGTCGTGTTTGCAGGTGCACCATTTGATGCTAGCAACTTCCCAGGGGTAGTTCTGCTAAACGCTTTCAAATCTTCAAGTGAAGCTTTACTAGCCATGCTGATGATACCGTTCACTAGCCTAGACAGAAAGCTCTATAAGAGAAAACATTAATAAGAGGTGTAGTTTCATGCCAACATATGCACTGCCTGAAAATTCTTACTTTTCCTTAAGTTTGTTAACAGGCGCAGTTAGTCACAATTCATTACCCTAAACTAAATTGTGTTAGTCGTGCTTCACAGCTTGCAGTGAAAGCGCTATAAGAGAAGACTCTAACGAGAACCAGCATTTGATGCTAGAAGCTTCCCTGCGGTACTTGTGCTGAACGCTCTGAAATTTTGAAGTGACACTGTACGAGCTGGTGATATACTTCCGAAGACTAGAATGAAACTTCTAGAAGTCGTACTTTGTAGTGAAAGTGTTATAAGAGAAGACATTCAGTAGCAGCAGCATTGCATACAAGCATCTTCCCTGCAGCCATGTTCACTATTCCGAAAGCGTTTTATTCGGCGAAGCAATGTAACTGTTCTGTACCGTGTACTAAAATTGTGTGTTAGTCGTGCTTTGCGGCTTACAGTGAAAGCGCTTCCAGAGAAGACTAACGAGAGCCAGCATGTGATCGTAGCAGCTTCCTGCCGCACTTGTTCTGAACGCTCTGAAATTTTGAAGTAACCCATTCTGATGTTACAGGACACGAGCCTAGACTGAAAGTTCGACAAGTCTTTCTTTGCAGTGAAAGCGCTAAATATTTTGAACTGATGCTTTAATAGCCATTCTGATGTTGCAGTGTACAAGCCTAGACTGAGACTTCTACAAGTTTTGCTTTGCAGTGAAAGCGCTCTAAGAGAAGACATTCAGTAGCAGCAGTATTCCACGCTAGCATCTTCACTGCGTCAGTTACTCACTTATTAGAAAGCACCTTCATAAGTCACAATTCTGTACCCTATACTAAAACGTTCTGTTAGTCATGCTTTGCATCTTGCAGTGAAAGCGTTTCCAGAGAAGACTCTAACGAGACCCAGTATTTCATTGCAGCTGCGGTACATGTGCTGAACGCTCTGATATTTTCAAGTGACGCTTTAAGAGCCGTTCTGATGTTACAGTACACAAGCGTATTCTAAACCTTTTACAAGTCTCGCTTTGCAGTGAAAGCGCTTTAATCTCTTAAAGGTATTCAGAAGCAGCAGCATTCTACGCTAGCATTTTCCATGTAGGCATTATTCGATTTCCCTAAAGCGCCTCAATAGTGGCAGTTAAGTCATAATGAGATGAAGCAGGAGATGCAACACCAGAAGATGCAGCACCAAGAGATGCAGCAGGAGCTGCAACAGCACATGCAGTATCAGCAGATGCATCAGCAGGAAATGAATCAGCAGATGCAGCAGCAATATATGCAGCAGCAGGAGTTGAAGCAGAATATGCATCAGCAGGAAATGCAGCAACAAGAGATACAGACGGAGATGCATCAGGAGATGCAGCTGCAGGAGATGCATTAGCAGATGTTGCAGCAGGTGCAGCACCAGCAGATGCAGCAACAGGAGATGCAGCAGAAGGAGATGCTGCAGCAGCACATGCAGAAGGTGATGCAGCAGCAGGAGATGCAGCCACAGCAGATGCAGCAGGAGATTCAGCAGCAGACAAAGGATATTCAGCAGCAGACACGGCATCAGGAGACTCAGCAGCAGGAGAAGCAGCAGCAGAAGCAAACGCAAACGCAGCAATAGGAGTGGCAGCAGGAGATGCATCAGGACATGCATATTCAGCAGGAGATGCAGCAAGAGATTCAGCATGATATGTAGAAGCATGAGATGCTGCAGGAGATTCATCAGGAGATTTATCAGCAGGAGATGCAGCAGCAGAATGAGATGCAGAAGCAGATGCAGCAGGAAATGAAGATTCAGCAGAAGATGCAGTAGGAAGAGATTGTTCAACATATGCAGTAGCATGATATGATGCAGCAACAGGAGATACAATGGGATATAGAGGAAGTGGAGAAGATGCAGCAGACGTAGCAGCAGGAGATCGAGCAGCAGGAGATTCAGCAGAAGGAGAAGCAGCAGCAGGAGATGCTGAAGCAGATGCAGTAGGAGGAGGTGCAGCAGCAGAACGTAATAGAGTAGCAGGAGATTCAGAAGAAGGAGATGCAGAAAGAGACTGAGGAGGAAGAGATACAGCAGCAGGAAAGGCAGCAATATATAGAGAAGCAGGATATTCAGCATGAGGAGATGCAGTAGGAGGAGATAAAGCAGGTAACGCAGCAGCAGATGCAGCAGGAGATGCAAGAGCAAGAGATGCAGCCTCAGACGCATCAGCAGGAGATGCGGCAGCAGAAATTGCAGCAGGAAATGCAGCAGCAGTACGTACAGCCGAGAAGCAGTAGCAGGAGATGAAGCACGAAAAGAGATGCAGCAGTAGTTGCAGCATCAGGAGATGCAGCAGGAAATGCAGCAGCAGCGAATATAGTAACAGGAGATGCAGAAGGAGTTGCAGAATCAGGAGATGCAGCAGGGAATGCAGCAGCAGCAGAATTAACAGGAGATGCAGCAGCATCATATGCACTAGGAGATGTAGCAGCAGGAGACGAAGAAGAAGGAGATGCTACAGGCGATTCAGCCAGAGATGCAGAAGGAGGAGATGCAACAGCAGGAGTGCAGAGTAGTAGATGAAGTGAAGAAGATGCAGCAGAAGGAAATACAGCAGGAGAAGCAGCCGCAGTAAATGCAGCAAGAGAGAAAGAAGTAGCAGATGCAGCAGAAGATGCAGCAGAAGAGAATGCAATAGCATAGGCAGCAGCAGGAGATACAGCAGCAGGAGATCTAATAGGAGATGCAGCAGTAGATGAAGCAGCAGCAGACGAAGATAAATATGCAGCAGCAGGAGATACAGCAGGAGATACATCTGTAGGTGACGCAGAAGGAGATGCAGCAGGTGACGTTCAAGGAGATGCAGCAGGAGATGCAGAACGAGACGAAGCAGCAATATATGCAGCAGAAGGAGATGACGCAGGAGAAGCTTCAATAGAAGGTGCAACATGATATACAGCAGGAGACGCAGCAAAAGGAGATGCAGAAACAGGAGATGCAGCAGCAGGACATGGATCAAGAGATGAAGCAGCAGGAGATTCATTAGGAGATGCAGTAGCAGGATATGAAACAGCAGGAGATATAGCAGCAGGAGATGCAGCAGGACATTCAGCAGGAGATGCAGCAGGAGGAGATGCAACAGGAGATGCAGTAGGAGGAGGTACAGCAGCACCAGATGCAGCAGTATAGGCAGCAGAAGGAGATGAATAAGAGATACAGCAGCAATTGATGCAGCAGGAGATGCTGGAGCCGGAGATGCAGAAGTAGATGCAGAATCAGGAGATACAGCAGGACATGCATCAGCAGGAGATACAGCAGCAAAACATACATCAGCAGGAGACACAGCAGCACGATATGAGGCAGGAGATGCACCAGCAGCAGAAGCAGCAGGATTTGCAACACCATATGCATCCTAAGATGCAGAACCATATGCAGCAGAACATGCAGAACCATATGCAGCAGGAGATACAGCAGCAGATGAAGCAGCAGATGCAGCTGGATATGTAGCATCACCAGAAGCAGAAGCAGATGGAGCAGTAAAGGATGCAGGATGAGATGCAGCAGGAATTGCATCAGCAGGAGATGCTGCTGTAAATTCAGTAGGATATGCAACAGCAAGAGAATTGGCAACAGCAGATGCAGCAGGGTATGCAGCAGCAGCTGCATCTGCATGAGGTGTATCAGGAGGAGATATAGCAGGAGATGCATATTCAGCAGATGCACCAGGATATGCAGCAGGAGATTCAAGAGAAGGAAATGCAGCAGGAAATCAGCCGGAGATGCAGCAGCAGGAGATGCTGTAAAAGAAGATGCAGCTGCACCAGGTGCAGCATCAGATTCAGCAGGAGTTGCAGCAGCAGGAGATGAAGAGTCAGGAGATTCAGCAGCAGGAGATGCAGCAGCAGGAGATTCAGCAGGACATGCATCAGCAGGAAATGCATCAGCAGATTCTGCAGCAGGAAATTCCGTAGGAGATTATGCAGCATTAGATTCAGTAGAAAACGCAGCAGGAGATATAGAAGGAGATTCAGCAGCAGGGGATGTAGAAGGAGATGCAGCAGGAGACGCATCATCAGGAATTGTAGCAGGAGATGCTGGAGGAGATTCTGCAGAAGAAAATTAAGCAGGAGATGCAGCAGGAGATGAAATAGCAACATAGGCATCAGCAGTTACAGCAGGAAGTGCAGCAGGAGATTCAGCAGGAGATGTAGCAGCAGGAGATGCAGCCGCAGATGCCTTCAACAGGATATGCAGCTGAAATGCAGAAGCACTAGATGCAGCCTTAGAAGATTGAGCAGCAGATGTAGCAGGAAATGGAGATGCTTCTGCAGATGCATCCGCAGATGTATCAGGAGATTTGATTTACAGGAGATGCAGCAGGAGATGAAGCAGAAGATGCAGCAGCAGAAGATGTTGTAGGAGATGCAGCAGCAGCAGATTCAGCAGCAGCAGGTGCAGCAGGAGATAGAGCGTTAGACACTGCAGCAGGAGGTGCAGCAGCAGCAGCAGATGCAGCACGGTAGGCCTATTCAGCTGGAGATGCTGCAGGAGATGAAGAAGCAGGAGATACAGCAGGAGATGCTGCAGCAGATGCATCAGGAGGAGATGCATCAGGAGATGACTCTTCAGAAGGAGATGCATCGGGAGATGTAACAGGTTAGGTAGCAGCATGAGATGTCTCAGGAGATTCAGGAGGAGATTCAGCAGCAGGAGATGTAGGAGCAGTAGATGCCACCGCAAAAAATCCAGCAGCAGATTCAGCAGCAGATTCATCAGGAAATGCAGTAGCAGGATATGCAGCATTAGATACAGCAGGAGATGCAACAGCAGGGGATGCAGCAGCAGGGGATGCAGCAGCAAATTCCGCAGGAAATGCAGCAAAATGAGATACAGAAGTAGATGCAGTAAGAGATGCAGATTAAGCAGTAGATGCAGCAGGAAATTATGCTTCGGCTGATACAGCAGCAGGAGATGAGCAGGAGATTGAGCAGGAGATGCAGTAGGAGGCGAGGCAGGAGGTGATGATGCAGCAGAAACAGAAGCAGGAGATGCAGACGCAGAAGATGAAGCAGGAGATGCAGAAGCAGAAACTGAAGCAGGAGATGCATCGGTAGTAGATAGAGCAGGGGATTCAGCGGCAGGAGATGCAGCAGGAGGTGCAGATTCAGCAGGAGATTCATCAGCAGAAGAATCTGCAGCAGATTCACAGTAGGACGTGCAGGAGCAGGAGATGCAGGAGGAGATGGGCAGAAATAGATGCAGCAGGAGAAGCCGCAGTAGGAGATGCAACAGAAGATGCAGGAGGAGGAGATGCAGCAGGAAATGCAGAAGGATATGCAGCAGGAGAAGCATCAGGAAGAGATGCAGCAAGACATGCAGTAGCAGCAGATACAGCAGCAGGCGATGCAGCAGCAGAAGATGCAGCAAGATATATAGCAGCAGGAATTGCAGCAGGAGATGCAGTAGCAAGAGGTGTAACTTTATCATAGGATGCATTATAGGATGCAGCAGCAGGATGTGCAGCAGCAGGAGGTGCAGGAGGATATGCATGAACAGTAGAATCAGTATGAGGTACAGAAGAAATGCAGCAGCAGGATTTGTAGCTGGAGATTCAGCAGTGGATGAAGCAGCAGCAGAGCAGCAGCAGATGCAGCAGGAAATGCAGCAGGAGATGCAGCAGCAGGAGATGCCCAGCAGATGCAGAAGGAGATGAAATATCAGGAGATGAAGCTACAGATGCATCATCTGAAGATGAAGCAGGAGATGCAGCAGAACGAGATGCATCAGCAGATGCATCAGGAGATGCAAGAGGAGGTGAGGCAGATGATGTAGCAAGAAATACCATAGAAGATGCAGCAGGAAATATATTCAGGATATGCAGGAGAAATAGATGAAGGAGGAGATGAAGCAGAAGGAGATGCAGCAGTAGGAGATGCTGCAGGAGATGTAGAAGCAGATGCAGCAGGAGAAGCAGGAGGAGATGCAGCAGCAGGAGATGCTGCAGCAGATGTAGCAGGAAGAGATGCAGCAACAGGAGACACAGCAGGAGGTGATGCAGCAGGCCATACAGCAGCAGGAGATGCAGCAAAAGATGCAGCTAGAGATACAGCAGTAGGAAATGCAGCAGTATATAAAGAAGTAGAGGATGCAGTAGCAGGAGATGCAGCAGCAGGAGATGTAGCAGCAGGAGATGCTGCAGCAGGTGATGCAGCAGCAGCAGATGCTGCAGCAGATGTATCAGGAGGAGATGCAGGAGCAGGAGAGTTAGTAGGAGGTTATACAGCAGGAGATGCAGCAGGAGATTCTATAGCAGGAGTTTCAGCAGGAGCTGCAGCAGGAGATTCTATAGCAGGAGATTCAGCAGGTGTTGCAGCAGCGGGACATGTAGCACCAAGAAATGCAGCGAGAGATGCAGGAGGAGATGCAGCAGCAGGAAATTCAGCAGCAGGAGATGCAGCATGAGATTCAGCAGCAGGAGATACAGCAGCAGCAGATGAAGCAGGAGAGGTGGCAGGAGCTTCAGGAGGAGATTTAGCAGGAGGAAATGCAGCTGCAGGAGATGCAGCAGGAGACAGAGCAGCAGGAGATACAGCAGCAGCAGATGCAGAAGGAGATGCCGCTGCAGATGCAGCAGCAGATGCAGCAGCAGATGAAGCAAGAGATAGAGAAGAAGACGGAGCAACAGCGGATGCAGCAGCAGGAGATGGAGCAGGATATACATAATCAGCAGGAGATGCATCAGGAGATGTACTAGCAGGAGATGCATCAGGAGATGCATATTCAGAGGGAGATGTAGCAGCATGCCGTGGAGATACAGGAGGAGATAGAGCAGATCGAGATGCAAGAGCAGGAGTTGAAGTAGCAGGAAATGCAGTCGCAGCAGATCCAGCAGCAGGTGATTCTGCAGGTTATGCAGCAGCAGGAGATGCAGAAGGAGATTCAGCAACCGGAAATGCAGCAGGAGATGAAGCATCAGATACAGCAGGTGGAGATGCAGCAGCAGATGCATCAGTAGATGCAGATTCAGCAAGAGATTCAGAAGCAGGAGGTGCAGCAGCAGATTCGCAATAGGAGATGCATCAGCAGGAGATGCAGCAGGAAATGCAGCAGTAGACGCAGAAGCAGGAGATGCTGCAGCAGAAAATACTGCAGCAGTTGCAGCAGGAGATGACATATGAGGTGATAAAGCCACAGATGCATCAGCTGAAGATGAAGCAGGAGATGCATCAGCAGGAGGTGCATCAGCAGATGCATCAGGAGATGAGGCAGCAAAAGTAGAAAGTTATAACGTACATGTAGAAGCAGATGCAGCAGCAGCTCATTCAGCAGGAGATGCAGCAGCAGGAGAAGCAGAAGCAGATGCAGCAGGAAATGCAGATTCAGCAGGAGAAGCAATAGGAAGAGAATCTTCATCAGATGCAGCAGGATGTGCAGCATGACGAGATGTATCAGGACATAGAGCAGCAGCAGAAACATCAGCAGATGAATCAGGAAATGCAGCAAGAGATGCAGCAGCAGACATGTAGCCGCAGATGCATCAGAAGCAGATGCATCAGCAGATGAATCAGGAAATGCAGCAAGAGATGCATCAGCAGAATATGCAGAAGGAGTTGCAGCATCAGGAGATGTAGCAGGAAATGCAGCAGCAGGGGATGTAGTAGCAGGAGACGCAGAAGGAGATGCAGAAGGAGCTGCAGCATCAGGAGTTGCAGCAGGGAATGCAGCAGAAGCAGAAGTAACAGGAGATGCAGCAGCATCATATGCTGTAGGAGATGTAGCAGCAGGAGATGAAGAAGCAGGAGATGTTACAGGATATTCAGGCGATGATGATGCAGAAGGAGGAGATGCAGCAGCAGGAAGTGCAGAGTAGTAGATGAAGTGAAGAAGATGCAGCAGAAGGAAATATAGCAGGAGATTCAGCCGCAGTAAATGCAGCAAGAGAGTAAGAAGCATCAGATGCAGCATCAGATGGAGCAGCAGGAGATCTATCAGGAGATACAGCAGCAGGAGATCTATCAGGAGATGCAGCAGCAAATTCAGCAGATGCAGCAGTAGTAGATTCATAAAGAGCTGCAGCAGGAAATGCAGATGAAGGTGCAGCAGCAGGAGATACAGCAGGAGATGAATCTGCACGTGATGCAGAAGGAGATGCAGCAGGTGATGCAGTAGAAGATGCAGCAGCAGGATATGCAGCAGAAGGAGATGACGCAGGAGATGCTTCAATAGAAGGTGCAACATGAGATACAGCAGATAAAGATGCAGCAGCAGATGAAGCAGAAGGAGATGCAGAAACAGGAGATGCAGCAGCAAGACACGGATCAAGAGATGCAGCAGCAGGAGATGAAGCTTCAGGAGATTAATTCGGAGATGCAGTAGCAGGATATGAAGCAGCAGGAGATATAGCAGCAGGACATGCAGCATGAGATGCAGCAGTATGAGATGAAGCAGCAGGGGATACATCAGGAAATGCAGAAGCAGCAGATACAGCAGGAGCTGCCATAGCAGGAGATGCAAAAGGAGATGATGCAGCACAGGAAGGGATTAAGCATGAGATGGAGCAGAAAGAGATTAAGCAGGAGATGCAGCAGGAGGAGGTGGAACAGGAGATGCAGCAGGAGGAGGTTCAGCAGCAGATGCAGCAGAACGAGATGCATAAGAGATGCAGCAGCAATTGATGAAGCAGGAGATGCTGGAGCCGGAGATGCCGAAGAAGTAGATGCAGAAGCAGGAGATGCAGGAGTAGATGCATCAGCAGGAGATGCAGCAAAACATACATCAGCAGGAGACACAGCAGCAGGATATGAGGCAGGAGATGCACCAGCAGGAAATGCAGCAGGAGATGCACCAGCAGAAAATGCAGCAGGAGATGCTTCCGGAGATTAAGCAGGAGATGCTGCAGCAGGTGATGCAGCAGCAGATGCAGCAGCAGGAAATTTTGCAGGGGTTGCAGCAGTAGGTGAAGCAGCACCAGATGAAGCAGCATATGCTGCAGATGCAGCAGCAAGGGATGCAGCAGGTGATGCAGCAGGAAGAGATGGAGCAGCAGATAGATCAGCAGCAGATGCACCAGCAGAGGAAGCAGCAGTAGATGCAGCAGGAGATAGAGAAAAGTATGAGGCAGCAGGAGATGTAGGAGATGCAGCAGTAGATGAAGTAGCAGTAGATGCAGCAGCCGTTGCAGCAGGAAATGCAGCAGGAGATGCAGCAGCAGGAAATGCAGCAGCAGGAGGTGCAGCCGCAAATGCATTCAGCAGCATATGCAGTAGGAGATGCAGCAGCAGGAAATACAGCAGAAGGAGATTCAGCAGCAGATGTAGCAGGATATGCAGCATCAGTAGATGCATCCGCAGATGCATGCGCAGAGCATGTAGCAGGAGATACGGCAGAAGTACATGAAATAGCAGCAGATACAAGAGCAGATTCAGGAAATGCAGCAGCAGGAGATGCAGCAGGAGATGAAGTAGAAATGTAGAAACAAGTGCAGCAGGAGATGCAGCAGTAGGAGATGAAGAAGGAGATGCAGCAATAGATGAAGTAGCAGCAGATACAACAGCAGATTCCGGAGATGTAGCAGAGTAGATGCAGCAGGATATGAAACTGCAGAAGATACAGAAGGAGATGCAGCAGCAGGAGATGAAGCTGGAGATGCAGCAGGAGATGCAGCAGCAGGTGCAGCAGCAGGAGATGCAGCAGCAGATGCAGCAGCAGATGCAGCAACACCAGAAGCAGCAGCAGATGCAGCAGCAGGTGATGCAGCAGGAGATGCAGCATGAGATGAAGTAGCAGGAGATGCAGAAGCAGGAGATGTAGCAGTGGGAGATGCAGAAGGAGATGCATTAGCAGGAGACGCAGTAGAAGAAGATGCAGCTGCAGCAGCTGCAGGAGATGCAGCAGAAGGAGATGAAGAGGCAGGAGATTCAGCAGCAGGAGATGCATCAGCAGGAAATGTAGCAGGAGATTCTGCAGCAGGAAACGCCATAGGAGAGTCTGCAGCAGGAGATTCAGCGGAAGATTGAGCAGAAGATGCAGCAGGAGATATAGAAGGAGATTCTGCAGCAGGAGATGTAGTAGGAGATGCAGCAGGAGATACATCAGCAGGAGTTGCAGGAGGAGATTCTGCAGAAGAAGATTCAGCAGAAGATCCAGTAGGAGATGCATCAGGAGATGAAGTAGCAACATATGCATCAGAGGTTACAGCAGGAAGTGCATCAGGAGATTCAGCAGGAGATGTAGCAGCAGGAGATGCAGCCGCAGATGCATTCAGGAGGAAATGCAGAAGCACTAGATGCATCCGTAGAAGATTGAGCAGCAGATGCAGCAGGAAATGGAGATACTTCTGCAGATGCATCTGCAGATGCATGAGCAGAGGATGCAGCAGCAGGAGATGCAGCAGTATATGAATCAGCAGCAGATGCAGCAGCAGATTAAGGAGATGCAGTAACCGGAAATGCAGCAGAAGATGCAGCAAGAGGAGATGCAGTAGCAGGAGATGCAGCTGCAGCTGCAGAGGCAGCAGATGCAGCAGCAATAGATGCAGCAGAAGATGCATCAGGCGATGCAGATTCAGTAGGAGATGTAGCAGCAGAAGATGCTGAGGCAGATGACACAGCAGGAGATTCCGCAGAAGGAGATGCAGCAGGAGATGCAGCAGAAGGAAATGCAGTAAGATATGCTGCAAGAGGAGATGCAACAGGTAATGCAGCAGCAGGGGATGCATGTTCAGCAGTAGATTCAGCATCACATTCAGGAGATGCAGCAGCAGGAGATATAGCAGAAGGCGATTCTTCAGCAGGAGATACAGCAGCAGGAGATGAAGCCACAAAAGATGCAGCAGAAGATGCATGAAGGAAATGCAGCAAAATATGCCTCAAGAGATGCAGATGAAGGAGATGCAAAAGTAGATGCTGCAGAAGGAGTTGTAGCAGGAGATGCATCAGCAGGAGATGCAGGCAGCAGATGAAAGATGTAGATTCAGCAGCAGATGAAGTAGCAGGAGTTGCAGGAGAAGATGCAATAGCAGGAGATGCAGCAATAGGTGAATCAGCACCAGATGCAGCAGCAGATGCTGAAGATGTAGTAGGAGGAGATTAAGCAGGAGATCCAGCAGGAAGCGGTGCAGCAGGATATGCAGAAAAAGATAAAGCAGAAAGAGATGCATCAGGAAATACAGCAGCAGGAGATGCATCAGCAGGAAATGCAGCAGGACATGCATTAGCAGAAGATGCGGCAGGAGATGTAGCAGCAGATGCAGCCGGAGATGTAGCAAGAGGATATGCACCATGATATACAGCAGCAGGAGATGCAACAAAAGTGAAACAGGAGGAGATGCAGTAGGAGAGGCAGCAGAGGAGATGCAGCAGAATCTCATGCTGCATCTCCTGCTGCTGTATCTCCTGCTGCATCTCCTGCTGCTGCCTCTCCTCCTGCTAAATCTCCTCCTGCATCAGCTGATGCATTTCCTGCATCTCCTGCGGCTGCATCTGCTGGTGCATCTCCTGCTTCTCTATCTTCTGCTGCATCTCCTGCTGAATCACATGGCGCCTCTCCTGCTGCCGCATCTCCTGCTTCTGCATATCCTTTTGCATGTCTTGCTGCCACATCTCCTGCTTCTGCCTCTCCTACTCCTGCATCTCTGCTGCTGCATCTCCTGCTGCTGCATTTCCTGCTCCTGCTTCTCCTGATGCATCTGCTGCTGCTTCTTCTGCAGCATCTTCTATTGCTTCAACTCCAGACGCTGAATCTCCTGCTGCATCTGCTGATACTGCATCTTATCCTGCCACATCTCCTGCTCCATTTTCTTGTGCATCTGCTGCTGCTGCTGTATCTTATGCTGCTGCATCTCCTGCTGCTGCGTCTGCTGTTGCATCTCCTGCTTCATCTCCTGCTGCTGCATCTTCTTCTCTGCAGATCCTGATGCTTCATCTCCTGCTGCAGAATCTCCTGCTGCATCTTCTGCTTCTGCATCTCTTGCTACTGGGTCTGCTGCATCATCTCCTCCTGCCTCTTCTCCTACAGCATCTCCTTCTCTATCTCGTGCTACATCTCATGAAGCTGTACCTGCTGAAGCATCTCTTCCTGCTACATCTCCTGATGAACAGGCATCTATTGATGCATCTGCTGCTGCTTCATCTCCTGCTGCTGAACTCCTACTCAATCTGCTGTCGAATATGTTCCTGCATCTGCTGCGGCTGCATTTCCTGCTGCTGCATCATCTACTGATGCATCTCCTGCGTAATCTCCTGCTGCTGCATCTCTTGATTCTGCATCATCTACTGCTGCATCTCTTGCTCAATCTCCTCCTGCTGCATCTGCACTATTTTCTGCTGCATCTGCTGCTGCTTCATATACTGCTTCATCTCCTACTACTGCATCTCCTTCTGCTTCTCATTCTGCATCTCCTGATGCTACAGCTCTATCTGCATCATCTCCTACTGCATCTCCTGCTGCTGAATCTCCTGCTGCATCTCTTGATTCATCTCCTGCTGCATCTCCTGCTGCATCTCCTACTGCTGCAGCTCCATCTGCATCATCTCCTGCTGCATCTCCTGCTGAATCTAATCCTACCACATCTCCTGCTGCATCTCTTTCTGCTGCATAATCTGCGCATCTCCTCTTGCTGCATCTCCTGCCGCTGCATTTACTGATTCATCTCCTGATGCTGCATCTCTACCTGCTGCACCTCCTGCTGCTGAACTCCTGCTGATGCATCTCTACCTGCTGCACCTCCTGCTGCTGAACTCCTGCTGATGCATCTTCTGCTGATGCATAACCTGCTGCATCTATGTCTGCTGCATCTCCTGTTGCTGAATCTCCTGCTGCTGCATCTGCTGGTGCTGCATATGCTACTGCATCTGCTGCAGGATCTTCTTCTTCTGCCTCTCATGCCACATCTCCCGCTGATTCATCTTCTGCTTCTGTACATCTTGCTCAATCTACTGCTGCTGCATCTCCAGCTGCATCTCCGGCTGCTGCATCTCTTGCATCTTTTGGTGCATCTGCTGTAGATTAATCTACTGCTGCATCTCCTGTTGCTTCATCTTCTGATTTTTTGATGTCCTTCTGCATCACCTGATGCTCCATCTGCTGCTGCTGCATACACTGCTGCACCTTCTGCTACTGAATTTTCTTCTGCTGCATCACCTTCTACTGAATCCCCTGCTGCATCTCCTGCTGCTGCATCCACTGGTACATCTCCTAATGCTGCATCTCCTGCTGATGCACCTCCTGTGCATCTCCTGCTGAATCTCCTCCTGCTGCTTCTCCTACTGCTTCATCTCCTGCATCTGCTGCTGCATCTACTGCTACATCTCCTGCTGCTCTATCTCCTCTTCCTGGATCTCCACCTGCATCGATTGCTGCTGCATCCTCTGCTGAACCTCCTGCTGCTGCATCTCCTTCTGCAACTTCCTCTGATGCATCAGCTGATTCATCTGATGATGCATCGCCCCTGCTTCATCTCCTGCTGCTGAATCTCTTGCTCTTGCATACCCTGCTGCATCTACAGCTGCTTCTAAGCCTACTTCATCTACTGCTGCTGCATTACCTGCTGCTTCTGCTGCTGCATCTCCTCCTGAATTTCCTGCTGCTGCATCTCCTGGTACTATATCTTTTGCTTATCAATCTCCTGCTGCTGCATCTCTTTCGGAATCTGCTTCTGAATCTGCTCCTGCATCTACTGCGGCTGCATTTCCTGATGCTGTATCTCCTGCTACTGCATCTCCTAATGCATCTCCTGTGGCTTAATCTCCTGCTTTTGCATCTCCTGCTTTATCTCCCTCTGATGCCTATTTTGCTGCTGCATCTACTGCTGCTTCGTCTGCTTCTACATCTCCTGCTACTGCATTTCCTGCTGCTGCATCTCAGGGTACATCTGCTCTTGCTCAGTCTCTTGCTGCATATCCTGCTGCTACATCTCCTGCTACTGCATCTCCTGTTGCATCTCCTGCTGTATCTCTTGCAGCTGCATCTCCTGCTCCATCTCTTGCAGCTGCATCTCCTGCTCCATATCCTTCTCTTGCATCTGCGTGTTAATAATATGATGGTGCTTTCTTGCTGGATCTCCTGCTTCTGTATCTCCTGCTGCTCCAAACTCTGCTGCATCTCCTGCTGCTGCATTTCCAGCTGCAGCTGCTGCTGCTTTATCTCCTTCTGCATTTCCTGATGCATTTTCTACTGCTGCATCTCCTTCTGCTGCAACTCCTGCTGCATCTCCTCTTGCTGAATTTCCTACTGCTGCATTTCCTGCTCCTTCATCTGATACTTCTCCTGCTGCTGCATCTGTTGGTGCTACATCTCCTGCTGCATCTGCTGCTGAATCTCCAGCTTCTCCATCTCATACCACATCTCCTGCTGCTGCATCACCTGCTGCTGAATCTCCTGCATCTTTCGCTGCATCTGCTGTAGATTCGCCTCCTGGTGCATCTCCTGCTGCTGCATCTCCTGCTGATGGATGTCCTCGTACATCTCCTGATGCTGCATCTGCTTCTACATGTCCTGCTGCTGCATCTCTTGCTTCATCTCCTTTTGCTGCATATATTCCTGCTGCATCTACTGCTGCTTGGCCTGCTTCTGTATCTCCTGCATCATCTGCTGCAGCATCTTCTGCTGCTACATCTCCTACTGAATCTGCATCTCCTGATGCATCTGTTGCTGCACCTAATGCTGCTGCATCTGCTGCCTCTGCAACTGCAGCTGCATCACCTGCTGCTGCATATTCTGCTGCATTTCCTGCTGCTGCATCTCTTTAATCTGCTGCTCCATTTCCTGATGCTTCATGTACTGCTGCATCTCCTGCTACATTTGCTGCTGCTGCATCTCCTTCTACTTGATGTCCTCCTGCATCTCCTGCTGCTGCATCTGCTGCTTCATCTCCTGCTGTGGAATAGCCTGCTGCTTCATCACCTGCTGCATTCTCTGCGGGTGCATCTGCGGATGCATCTGCAGAAGCATCTCCATTTCCTGCTGCATCTCCTGCTATATTTGCTGCTACATCTCCTGCTATATTTGCTGCTACATCTGCTGAATCTCCTGCTGCACTTCCTGCTGTAACTGCTGATGCCTATGTTGCTATTTCATCTCCTGCTGCATCTCCTGCTGAATCTCCTTAGCAGAATCTCGTCCAGCATCTCGTGCTACAATTCCTGATGATGTGTCTCCTGCTGCACCTCCTACTACATCCCCTGATGCATAATCTACTTTATATCTCATGCTGAATCTCCTGCTGCATTTTCTACTGAATCTCCTGCTGCCTTTTCTACTGAATCTCCTGCTGCAGAATCTCCTACGGAATTTCCTGCTACAGAATCTGCTGATGCATTTCTTGCTGATGCATCTCCTGCTGCTGAATCTCCTGCCTCTTCATCTCCTGCTGCTGCAACTCCTGCTGAATCTGATGCTGTATCTGGTGCGGCTGCATCTTCTTTTCCTGCATCTCCTGCTGCAGCATCTCCGGCTGCTTTCCTGCTCCATTTCCTTCTCTTGAATATCCTGCTGCATATCCTGATACATTTCCTGCTGAATATGCATCTCCTACTACATCTCCTGCTGATACACCTCATGTAGCTGCATTGCTGCTAGATATCCTGCTGCATCTGCTGTTGCCAAATCTCTTGCTGTTGCATATCCTACTGAATTACAAGCAGCATCTCCTGCTTATACAATTCCTGCTGCATCTCATCCTGCATCCTTTGCTGCTGCATCTGTTTCTGCTTCTGGTGATGCTACATATCCAGCTGCATCTGCTGCTTCATCTGCTGCTTTATCTTCTGCTGCATATGGTTCTGCATCTTCTGCTTCATATGGTTCTGCATCTTAGGATGCATCTGGTGCTGCGTCTGGTGCTGCTTCTGCTGCTGGTGCATCTCCTGCCTCATATCGTGCTGCTGTGTCTCCTGCTGATGTATGTTTTGTTGCATCTCCTGCTGATGCATGTCCTGCTGTATCTCCTGATTCTGCATCTGTTTCTTCTGCATCGCTGGCTCCGGCAGCTCTTGCTGCATCAATTGCTGTTGCATCTCTTATTCATCTCCTTCTGCTGCATCTACTGCTGCATCTGGTGCTGTTGTACCTCCTCCTACTGCATCTCCTGTTGCATCTCCTCCTGCTGCTTCTCCTCCTGAATGTCCTGCTGCATCCCCTGCTGATGCATGTCCTGCTGCTTCTACTTCTTCTGCATCTCCGGTTCCAGCATCTCCTGCTGCATCAGTTGCTGCTGCATTTCTTATTCACCTCTTTCTGCATATAGTGCTGCATCTGGTGGTGCTCTATTTCCTCCTGCTGCATCTCCTGCTTCATCCCCTCCTGCTTCATCTCCTGTTCAATTTCCTGCTGCTGCATTTCCTTCTGCTACATCTCCTTCTGCATCTCCTGCTACAGCATCTCCTGCTCTATCTGCTGCTCCTGCATCTCCTGTTACATGCTCTGCTGCTTCGTCTCATCCTGCTGCATCTCATGCTGCTTCTACTGCTGCTTCATATCCTGCTACTGCCTCTCCTAATGAATCTTCTGCTGCTTCATCTCTTGATCCATGTCCTGCTGCTGCATCTCCTGTTTCTGCATCTCCTTTTGCTTCGTCTGCTGCTGCATCTCCTGCTCTATCTCATGTTGCACATTCTATTGAAGCATCTCCTGTGTCATCTCCTTCTGCTGCATATCTTGCTGCTTCATCTCGTTCTGCATCTCCTGCTGCATCTCCTTGAGCATAACCTGCTGCATCTCCTTCTGCATCACCTGCAGATGCATCTCCTGCTATATCTCCTGCTGCTGCATATTCATCTGCATTTCCTGCTGCAGCTCTTCATGAATCTCCTACTGCTGCATCTGCTGAATTTGCTGCTGCATCTGCTGCTGCTTTCTCTCCTGCTGCATGTACTACCGATGAATCTCTAGCTCTATTTCCTTCTGCTGCATCATCTTCTCTTCATCTACTACTCTGCACCTCCTGCTGCTGCATCTCCTCCTTCTGCATCTCCGGCTGAATCGCCTGTAGCATCTCCTGCTTCTTCATCTCTTGTTGCTACATCTCCTACAGCATATGATGCTGCTGAATCTCCTGTTACTTCTACTGCTGCTGCATTCCCTGCTGCATCTCCTGATTCTGCAACTCCTGCTACTACATCCCCTGCTGTTGCATTTCTTGTTGCAGCTCCTGATGCTGCAACTCCTTCTGCATCTCATACTGCATCTCATTTCTTGATGCATCTCCTGCTGCATTTCCTGCTGATACATCTCCTGCTGCATCTCCTCCGTTATACCTTTCTGCATCTCCTGTTCCATTTCCTCCTGCTGCACCTCCTGTTGAATGTCCTGCTGTATTTCATGCTGCATCTCCTGCTGCTATATCTCCTGCTGTTTCATATCCTGCTACTGCATCTCCTATTGAAACTCCTGCTGCTTCATCTCTTGATCCATGTCCTGCTGCTGCATCTCCTGTTTCTGCATCTCCTTTTGCTTCGTCTGCTGCTGTATCTCCTGCTGTATCTCATGTTGCACCTTCTATTGAAGCATCTCCTGCGTCATCTACTTCTGCTGCATATCTTGCTGCTTCATCTCGTTCTGCATCTGCTGCTGCATCTCCTTGAGCGTCACCTGCTGCATCTACTTCTACATCACCTGCAGATGCATCTCCTGCTCTATCTCCTGCTGCTGCATAGTAATATGCATTTCCTGATGCAGCTCTTTATGAATCTACTACTGCTGCATCTGCTGAATTTGCTGCTGCATCTGCTGCTGCATCTCCTGTTAGATCTCCTGCTGCTGCATCTCCTGCTGCTGCATCTGATGCTGCATCTGATGCTGCATTTGATGCTGCTCTCTCTTCTGCTGCATGTACTGCGAATGAATCTCCTGCTATATTTCCTTCTGCTTCATCTTCTCTTCATCTAATACTCTGCACATTCTGCTGCTGCATGTCCTCCATCTGCATCTCTGGCTGAATCGCCTGTAGCATCTCCTGCTTCTTCATCTCCTGCTGCTACATCTCCCACAGTATATGATTTTGCTGCATCTCCTTTTACTTCTGCTGCATTCCCTGCTGCAACTCCTGATTCTACAAATCCTTCTGCATCTCCTGCTACTACATCCCCTGCTGCTGCATTTCCTGCTGCATCTCCTGATACTGCAACTCCTTCTGCATCTCATTTCTTGCTTCATCTCCTGCTACTGCATCTCCTACTGCCCCTACTGCTGCTGCATTTCCTGCTGCATCTTCTGCTGCTGCATCTCCTCCTGCTGGGTGTAATGCTGCATCTCTTGCTCTTGCATCTCCTGCTGCTTCTCCTGCTGCTGCATTACCTGCTCTATCTCTTCCTACTGCATCTCCTCCTGCTGCATATCCTGCTTCTGTATATACTGCTGCCTTTCCTGCTGCTGCATCTCCTGCTGCTGAATCTCTTTATGCATCTTCTTCTTCTGAATCTACTGCTGCTCCATTACCTTCTGCATCGACTCCTGCTCCATGTTTCTGCTGCATCTCCTCCTGCTGCATCTGCTTCTGCATCTCATGCTGATGCATCTCCTGATAAATCTGCATCTCCTACTAAATCTGCTTCTGCATCTCCTACTGAAGCAACTCCTGCTCTTGCATCTACTTCTGCTGAATCTCTTCCTGAATCTCCGGCGGCATCTCATGCTGCTACATATCCTGCTACATCTCCTGACGTATCTCCTTCTGAATATGCATCTCCTGCTGCTTCTACTGCTGCTGAATCTCCTGCTACTGCGCCTGCTGCATCATCTCCTCTTTTTCCATAACCTGCTGTGTCTCCTGTTGCTGCATCTTATAATGCCGCTTCATATGTTGAAGAATCTCTTCCTACTCCATCTTCTGCTGAATCTTCATTTCCTGCTGCATCTGCTTCTGCATCTTCTGCTGCTGCTGCATCTCCTGCTGATTCTCCTGCTGCTGCATCAGTTGCTGATAAATCTCCTGATGAATCTCCTGAGGCATCTCATGTTTCTACGTATCATGCTGAATATCCTGCTGCATCTCCTTAGGAATATGGATCTCCTGATGCATCTCCACTTGCTGCCACTCCTACTGCTGTGTTTGCTTCTGTATCTCCTGCTGTATCTCCTGCTCCTGAATCTCCTGATGTCGTGTGTGCTGCTGAATATCCTTTGTCTGCTGCTGAATCTCCTGCTGCTTAATCTCCTGCTGCATCTACTGTGGCTGCATCTCCTACTGCTGCATCACCTTCTGCATGTGCTGCTGCAGCATCTCCTGTTGCTGCATCTGCTGGTGCTGCACCTGCTGCAACATCTGCTTCTGCATCTCCTGCAGCTGAATCTCCTGCTGCATCTTCGTCTGAATCTCTTGGAGCTGCATTTCCTGGTGATGCATATTCTGCTTCAACTCCTGCTGCTGCAATACTTTCTGCATGTATTCCTTTTGTATTTCTTCCTGCTGCATCTCCTGCTGCTGCATCTGCAGATACTGCATGTGCTGCTCCATCTCCTGCTGCATCTCTTGGTGCTACATCTTCTGGTGTTGCATCTCCTGCTGCATCTCCTGCAGCATCTCCTGCTCCTGTATCTCCTAATGCTACATCTCCTAATGCATCCTCTGCTCATGCATCTGCGGATGCATCTCCTGATGCGCCATTACCCATTGCATCTGCTGCTCCATCCCTTGCTGCATGTCTTTCTGCTCCATCTGGTGCATCTGCTGTTGCATATGCTGCTGCTTCATCTACTGCTGCATCTCCTGCTAACACTCCCGCTGCTGCATCTACTTCTGAAGTTCCTGCTGAATCTACTCCTGAATATGCATCCCTTGCTGCATCTCCTGCCTCTGCATCTCCTGCTTCATATCCTACTGCATCTTCTCCTGCAGCATATCTTGCTGCATTTCCTTCTGCTGCATCTCCTACGGCATCACTTGGTGCTGCATCTTCTGCTGCTACGTCTCCTACTGAATCTGCATCTCCTAATGCAGCTGCTGCTGCTGCATTTGCTGCCTCTGCAGCTGAAGCTGCATCACCTGCAGCTGCATCACCTACTGCATTACCTCCTGCTGCATATTCTGCTGCATTTCCTGCTGCTGCATCTCCTTAATCTGCTGCTCCATTTCTTGCTGCTTCATGTACTGCTGCAACTCCTTAATCTGCTGTTCCATTACGTGCTACTTCATGTACTGCTGCATCTCTTGCTACATTTGCTGCTGCTGCATCTCCTTCTACTTGATGCCCTTGTGCATCTCCTGCTGTTGCATCTGCTGCTTCACCACCTGCTGCATCCTCTGCGAATGCATCTGCAGATGCATCTGCAGAAGCATCTCCATTTCCTGCTGCATCTGCTGCTGCATCTCCTCCTGCTGCTACATCTGCTGGCTCTGCAGCTGCATCACCTGCTGCTGCATCACCTGCTGCATTACCTCCTGCTGCATATTCTGCTGCGTTTCCTGCTGCTGCATCTCTTTAATCTGCTGCTCCATTTCTTGCTGCTTCATGTACTGCTGCATCTCTTGCTACATTTGCTGATGCTGCATCTCCTTCTACTTGATGTCCTCCTCCATCTCCTGCTGTTGCATCTGCTGCTTCACCACCTGCTGCATCCTCTGCGAATGCATCTGCAGATGCATCTGCAGAAGCATCTCCATTTCCTGCTGCATCTGCTGCTGCATCTCCTCCTGCTGCTACATCTGCTGGCTCTGCAGCTGCATCACCTGCTGCTGCATCACCTGCTGCATTACCTCCTGCTGCATATTCTGCTGCGTTTCCTGCTGCTGCATCTCTTTAATCTGCTGCTCCATTTCTTGCTGCTTCATGTACTGCTGCATCTCTTGCTACATTTGCTGATGCTGCATCTCCTTCTACTTGATGTCCTCCTCCATCTCCTGCTGCTGCATCTGCTGCTTCATCTCCTGCTGCGGAATAGCCTGCTGCTTCATCTCCTGCTGCATCCTCTGCGGGTGCATCTGCGGATGCATCTGCAGAAGCATCTCCATTTCCTGCTGCATCTGCTGCTCAATCTTCTGCGGATGCATCTAGTGCTTCTGCATTTCAGCTGCATATCCTGTTGATAGCATCTGCGGCTGCATCTCCTGCTGCTACCTCTCCTGCTGAATCTCCTGCTGCACTTCCTGCTGTAACTGCTGATGCCTATGTTGGTATTTCATCTCCTGCTGCATCTTTTGCCTAATCTTCTTCTGCAGAATATCCTCCAGCATCTCCTGCTACAATTTCTGATGATGTGTCTCCTGCTGCACCTCCTACTACATCCCCTGCTGCTGAATCTCCTTCTATATCTCCTGCTACATCTCCTGCTGCTTTTATACTGAATCTCTTGCTGCAGAATCTCCTACGGAATTTCCTGCTGCAGAATCTGCTGATGCATTTCCTGCTGATGCATCTCCTTCTGCTGAATCTCATCATGCTGCATCTCCTGCTGCTGAATCTCCTGCCTCTTCATCTCCTGTTGCTTCAGCTCCTGCTGAATCTGCTTCTGCATCCGGTGCGGCTGCATTTTCTTTTCCTGCATCTCCTGCTGCAGCATCTCCGGCTGATTTCCTGCTCCATTTCCTTCTCGTGAATATCCTGCTGCATATCCTGGTATATCACCTGCTGCATATCCTGTCTCCTGCTACATCTCCTGCTGATACACCTCATGTAACTGCTTCTGCTGCTGCATATCCTGCTGCATCTGCTGTTGCCAAATCTCTTGCTGTTGCATAACCTACTGAATTTCCAGCAGCATCTCCTGCTGATACAATTCCTGCTGCATCTCATCCTGCATCCTTTGCTGCTGCATCTGCTTCTGCTTCTGGTGATGCTACATCTCCAGCTGCATTTGCTGCTTCATCTGCTACTATATCTCCTGCAGCATATGGTTCTGCATCTGGTGCTGCATCTGGTGCTCCTTCTGCTGCTGGTTCATCTCCTTCTTCACATCGTGCTGCTGTGTCTCCTGCTGATGTATGTTTTGCTGCATTTCCTGCTGATGCGTGTCCTGCTACATCTCCTGATTATGCATCTACTTCTTCTGCATCTCTGGCTCCAGCATCTCCTGCTGCATCAATTGCTGCTGTATCTCTTATTTATCTCCTTCTGCTGCATATACTGCTGCATCTGGTGCTGCTGTAGCTCCTCCTGCAGCATTTCCTGTTGCATCTCCTCCTGCTGCATTTCCTGCTGCATCTGCTCCTCCTGCATCTACTACTGCATCTCCTGACGCCGCATCTCCTTCTGCTACATCTCCTTCTGCATCTCCTGCTACAGCATCTCCTGCTCTATCTGCTGCTTCTGCATCTCCTGATACATGCTCTCCTGCTTCGTCTCATCCTGCTGCATCTCATGCTGCATCTCCTACTGCTATATCTCCTGCTGTTTCATATCCTGCTACTGCATCTCCTATTGAAACTCCTGCTGCTTCTTCTCTTGATCCATGTCCTGCTGCTGCATCTCCTGTTTCTGCATCTCCTTTTGCTTCGTCTGCTGCTGCATCTCCTGCTGTATCTCATGTTGCACCTTCTATTGAAGCATCTCCTGGGTGACCTCCTTCTGCTGCATATCTTGCTGCTTCATCTCGTTCTGCATCTGCTGCTGCATCTCCTTGACGTCACCTGCTGCATCTCCTTCTACATCACCTGCAGATGCATCTCCTGCTGCTGCATATTCATCTGCATTTCCTGCTGTAGCTCTTTATGAATCTACTACTGCTGCATCTGCTGAATTTGCTGCTGCATCTGCCGCTGCTTCATCTACTCCTGCATCTCAGAATAGATCTCCTGCTGCTGCTTCTCCCTCTGGTGCATCTGCTGCTGCATCTGCTGCTGCATCTGATTCTGTTATCTCTCCTGCTGCATGTACTGCCGATGAATCTCCTGCTATATTTCCATCTGCTTCATCTTCTTCTCTTCATCTACTACTCTGCACCTCCTGCTGATTCATCTCCTCCTTCTGCATCTCTGGCTGAATCGCCTGTAGCATCTCCTGCATCTTCATCTCCTGCTGCTTCATCTACTACAGCATATGATGCTACTGCATCTCCTGGTTCTTCTGCTGCTGCTGCATTCCCTGCTGCATCTCCTGATTCTGCAAATTCTTCTGCATCTCCTGCTACTACATCCCCTGCTGCTGCATTTCCTGCTGCATCTCCTGATACTGCAACTCCTTCTGCATCTCATTTCTTGATGCATCTCCTGTTGCATTTCCTGCTGATACATCTCCTGGTGCATCTCCTCCGTTATACCTTTTTACATTTGCTGCCTCTTTTCCTCATGCACCTGCTGATGCCCCTCGTGCTGCTGCATCTCCTGCTTCATCTTCAGCTGATGCATCTGTGGCTTCATCACATGATATGTCATCTCCTGCTGCATCTGCTGCAGTATTTCCTGCTGCAGTATCTGCTGATCCTGCATCTACTGCTGCATCTCCCGCTGCATCTGCTGCTGCTTCATCTCCTGCCAAATCTCCTGCTACATATCCTGCTGCTGCACCTCCTAATGCATCTCATGATAATGCTTCATCTCCTACTACTGCACCTCCTGCTGCACCTCTGCTGCTGCATTTCCTGCTGTAACTTCTGCTGCTGCATCTCCTGCTAATGGGTCTGATGCTGCATCTCTTGCTCTTGCATCTCCTGCTGCATCTCCTGCTGCTACATTACCTGCTCATTCTCCGACTACTGCATCTCCTCCTGCTGCATATCCTGCTTCTCTATATACTGCTGCCTTTCCTGCTGCTGCATCTCCTGCTGCTCAATCTCTTTCTGCATCTCCTTCTGCTGAATCTCCTGCTGCTATATTACCTTCTGCATCGACTCCTGCTGCATGTCCTGCTGCTGCATCTCCTCCTGCTGCATCTGCTTCTGCATCTCCTGCTAATGCATCTCCTGCTCTTGCATCTACTTCTGCTGAATCTCCTCAATCTCCGGCAGCATCTCATGCTGCTACATATCCTGCTACATCTCCTGACGTATCTCCTTCTCAATATGCATCTCCTGCTGCTTCTATTGCTGCTGAATCTCCTGCTGCTGCGCCTGCTGCATCATCTCCTCTTTCTCCATAATCTGCTCTGTCTCCTGTTGATGCATCATATCATTCTGCTGCATATGTTGAAGAATCTCTTCCTACTGCATCTTCTGCTGAATCTTCATTTCCTGCTGCATCTGCTTCTGCATCTCCTGCTGCTGCTGCATCTCCTTTGCTGCATGGGCTGATACTGCATGTCCTGCTCCATCTCCTGCTGCATCTCTTGGTGCTACATCTTCTGGTGTTGCATCTCCTGATGCATCTTCTGCGGCATCTCCTGCTCCTTTATCTCCTGCTGCTACATCTCCTGATGCATCCTCTGCTCATGCATCTGCGGATGCATCTCCTGATGCACCATTTCCCGTTGCATCTGCTGATCCATCCCCTGCTGCATCTATTTCTTCTCAATCTGGTGCATCTGCTGTTGCATATGCTGCTGCTTCATCTACTGCTGCATCTCCTGCTAACACTCTTGCTGCTGCATCTTCTGAAGTTTCTCCTGAATCTACTGCTGAATATGCATCCCCTGCTGAATCTCCTGCTACTGCATCTCCTGCTTCATATCCTACTGCATCTTCTCCTGCAGCATATCTTGCTGCATTTCCTACTGCTGCATCTCCTGCTACATCATCTGCTGCAGTATCTTCTGCTGCTACATTTCCTACTGATTCTGCATCTCCTGATGCATCTGCTGCTGAATCTATTGCTGCTGCCTCTGCAGCTGGAGCTGCATCACCTGCAGCCTCATCACCTGCTGCATTACCTCCTGCTGCATATTCTGCTGCATTTCCTGCTGCTGCATCTTCTTAATCTGCTGCTCCATTTCCTGATGCTTCATGTACTGCTGCATCTCCTGCTACATTTGCTGATGCTGCATCTCCTTCTACTTGATGTCCTCCTCCATCTCCTGCTGCTGCATCTGCTGCTTCATCTCCTGCTGCTGTATAGCCTCCTGCTTCATCCTCTGCTGCATCCTCTGCAGATGCATCTGTGGATTCATCTGCAGAAGCATGTCCATTTCCTGCTGCATCTGCTTCTCAGTCTTTTACGGATGCACCTAGTGCTTTTGCATTTCAGCTGCATATCCTGTTGAAAGCATCTGCAGCTGCATCTCCTGCTGCTACATCTCCTGCTGAATCTCCTGCTGCACTTCCTGCTGTAACTGCTGATGCCTATGTTGCTATTTCATCTCCTGCTGCATCTCCTGCTGAATCTTCTTCTGCAGAATCTCCTCCAGCATCTCCTGCTACAATTCCTGCTGATATATCTCCTGCTGTATCTCCTACTACATCCCCTGCTGCTGAGTCTCCTGCTGCATTTTCTACTGAATCTCCTGCTGCAGAATCTCCTATGGAATTTCCTGCTGCAGAATCTGCTGATGCATTTCCTGCTGATGCATCTCCTGCTGAATCTCCTGCCTCTTCATCTCCTGCTTCTGCATCTCCGGCTGATTTCCTTCTGCATTTCCTTCTCTTGACTCTCCTGCTGAATATCCTGGTGCATCACCTGCTGAATATGCATCTCCTGCTACATCTCCTGCTGATACACCTCATGCAGCTGCAGCTGCTGCTGCATATCCTGCTGCATCTGCTGTTGCCAAATCTCTTGCTGTTGCATATCCTACTGAATTTCCAGCAGCATCTCCTGCTGATGCAATTCCTGCAGCATCTCATCCTGCATTCTTTACTGCTGCATCTGCTTCTGCTTCTGGTGATGCTACATCTCCAGCTGCATCTGCTGCTTCATCTGCTGCTGTATCTCCTGCTGCATATGGTTCTGCATGTTCTGCAGCATATGGTTCTGCATGTTCTACTGCATATGGTTCTGCATTTTCTGCTGCATCTGGTGCTGCTTCTGCTGCTGGTGCATCTCCTTCCTCATATTGTGCTGCTGTGTCTCCTGCTTATGTATATTTTGCTGCATCTCCTGCTTCTGCATCTACTTCTGCATCTCCGGCTCCAGCATCTCCTGCTGCATCAATTGCTGCTGCACATCTTATTCATCTCCTTCTGCTGCATATACTGCTGCAACTGGTGGTGCTGTACCTCCTCCTGCTGCATCTCCTCCTGCTCTGTCTCCGACTGAATCTCCTCCTACTGCATCTCCTTTTCTATCTCATCCTGCTGCATCTCCTGATGAATCGTCTGCTGCTTCATCTCTTGATCCATGTCCTGCTGCTGCATGTCCTGTTTCTGCATCTCCTTTTGCTTCGTCTGCTGCTGCATCTCCTGCTGTATCTCACGTTGCACCTTCTATTGAAGCATCTCCTGGGTGACCTCCTTCTGCTGCATATCTTGCTGCTTCATCTCGTTCTGCATCTCCTACTGCATCTCCTTGAGCGTCACCTGCTGCAACTCCTTCTACATCACCTGCAGATTCATCTCCTGCTCCAGCATAGTAATCTGCATTTCCTGCTGCAGCTCTTTATGAATCTACTACTGCTGCATCTGCTGAATTTGCTGCTGCATCTGTGGCTGCTTCATCTACTCCTGCATCTCAGAATAGATCTCCTGCTGCTGCTTCTCCCTCTGGTGCATCTGCTGCTGCATCTGCTGCTGCATCTGCTGCTGTTATCTCTCCTGCTGCATGTACTGCCGATGAATCTCCTGCTATATTCCCATCTGCTGCTTCTTCTTCTCTTCATCTACTACTCTGCAGTTCCT
The DNA here is from genome assembly GCA_033459285.1 of Clamator glandarius. Taxonomy (NCBI): domain Eukaryota; kingdom Metazoa; phylum Chordata; class Aves; order Cuculiformes; family Cuculidae; genus Clamator; species Clamator glandarius. The sequence goes on from JAUNZM010001428.1 coordinate 55,897, forward strand.
ACTGCTGCATCTCGTCTTTCTGCATCTCCGGCTGAATTGCGTGTACCATCTCCTGCTTCTTCATCTCCTGCTGCTACATCTCATACAGCATATGATGCTGCTGAATCTCCTGTTAATTCTGATGCTGCTGCATTTCCTGCTGCATCTCCTGATGCTGCAACACCTTCTGCATCTCCTTCTGTATCATTTCTTGCTTCGTCTCCTGCTGCTGCATTTCCTGCTGCACCTACTGCTGCTGCATCTCCTGCTGATGGGTCTGATGCTGCATCTCTTGCTTTTGCATCTCCTGCTGCATCTCCTGCTGCTGCATTACCTGCTCTATCTCCTCCTACTGCATCTCCTCCTGCTGCATATCCTGCTTCTGTATATACTGCTGCCTTTCCTGCTGCTGCATCTCCTGCTGCTGAATCTCGTTCTACATCTTCTTCTGAATCTCCTGCTGCTCTAGTACATTCTGCATCGACTCCTGCTGCATGTCCTCCTGCTGCATGTCCTCCTGCTGCATCTCCTTCTGCATCTCCTGCTGATGCATCTCCTGATAAATCGGCATTTCCTGCTAAATCTGCTTCTGCATCTCTCGCTGGTGCATCTCCTGCTCTTGCATCTCCCATCTGCTGAATCTCATCCTGAATCCTCTGCAGCATCTCATGCTGCTACATATCCTGCTACATTTCCAGACGTATTCCTTCTGAATATGCATCTCCTGCTCCTTCTCCTGCTGCTGAATCTCCTGCTACTGCGCCTGCTGCATCATCTCCTCTTTCTCCATAATCTGCTGTCTCCTGTTGATGCATCATATCATGCTGCTGCATATGTTGAAGAATCTCTTCCTACTGCATCTTCTGCTGAATCTTCATTTCCTGCTGCATCTGCTTCTGCATCTCCTGCTGCTGCTGCATCTCCTGCTGCTTCTGCTGCTGCATCAGTTGCTGATAAATCTCCTGATGAATCTCCTGTGGCATCTCATGTTTCTACATATCATGCTGAATCTCCTGCTCCATCTCCTTCTGTATATGCATGTCCTGATGCATCTCCACCTGCTGCCACTCCTACTGCTGCATCTGCTGCTACATTTGCTGCTGCTGCATCTCCTTCTAATTGATGTCCTCCTCCGTCTCCAGCTGCTGCATCTGCTGCTGCATCTCCTGCTGCGGAATACCCTGCTGCTTCATCTCCTGCTGCATCCTCTGCCGATGTATCTGAGGATGCATCTGCAGTAGCATCTCCATTTCCTGCTGCATCTGCTTCTCAATCTTCTACGAATGCATCTAGTGCTTCTGCATTTCAGCTGCATATCCTGTTGAAGGCATCTGCGGCTGCATCTCCTGCTGCTGCATCTCCTGCTGAATCTCCTGCTGCACTTCCTGCTGTAACTGCTGATGCCTATGTTGCTATTTCATCTCCTGCTGCATCTCCTGCTGCATTTTCTACTGAATCTCCTGCTGCCTTTTCTACTGAATCTCCTGCTGCAGAATCTCCTACGGAATTTCCTGCTGCACAGTCTGCTGATGCATTTCCTGCTGATGCATCTCCTGCTGCTGAATCTCCTACTCTTCATCTCCTGCTGCTGATTCTCCTGCCTCTTCATCTCCTCCTGCTGCATCTCCTGTTCAATTTCCTGCTGCTGCATCTCCTTCTGCTACATCTCCTTCTGCATCTCCTGCTACAGCATCTCCTGCTCTATCTGCTGCTCCTGCATCTCCTGTTACATGCTCTGCTGCTTCGTCTCATCCTGCTGCATCTCATGCTGCTTCTACTGCTGCTTCATATCCTGCTACTGCATCTCCTAATGAATCTTCTGCTGCTTCATCTCTTCATCCATGTCCTGCTGCTGCATCTCCTGTTTCTGCATCGCCTTTTGCTTCGTCTGCTGCTGCATCTCCTGCTGTATCTCATGTTGCACCCTCTATTGAAGCATCTCCTGCGTCATTTCCTGCTGCATATCTTGCTGCTTCATCTCGTTCTGCATCTCCTGCTGCATCTCCTTGACGTCACCTGCTGCATCTCCTTCTGCATCACCTGCAGATGCATCTCCTGCTGTATCTCCTGCTGCTACATATTCATCTGCATTTCCTGTTGCAGCTCTTTATGAATCTACTACTGCTGCATCTGCTGAATTTGCTGCTGCATCTGCTGCTGCTTCATCTACTGCTGCATCTCCTCCTGCTGAATCTGATGCTGCATCTGATGCTGCATCTAATGCTGTTATCTCCCCTGCTGCACGTACTGCCGATGAATCTCCTGCTGTATTTCCTTCTGCTGCATCTTCTTCTCTTCATCTACTACTCTGCACCTTCTACTGCTGCATCTCCTCCTTCTGCATCTCCGGCTGAATCGCCTGTACCATCTCCTGCTTCTTCATCTCCTGCTGCTACATCTCCTACAGCATATGATGCTGTTGCATATCCTGTTACTTCTGCTGCTGCTGCATTTCCTGCTGCAACTCCTGATTCTGCAACTCCTTCTGCATCTCCTGATAGTACATCACCTGCTGCTGCATTTCCTGCTGCATCTTCTGCTGCCGCATCTCCTACTGATACGTCTGATGCTGCATCTCTTGCTCTTGCATCTCCTCCTGCATCTCCTGCTGCTGCATTACCTGCTCTAACTCCTCCTAACTGCATATCTTGCTTCTCTATATACTGCTGCCTTTCCTGCTGCTGTATCTCTTTCTGCATCTCCTTCTTATGAATCTCCTGCTGCTCTATTACCTTCTGCATCGACTCCTGCTGCATGTCCTGCTGCTGCATATCTTCCTGCTGCATCGGCTTCTGCATCTCCTGCTGATGCATCTCCTGATAAATCTGCATCTCCTTATAAATCTGCTTCTGCATCTACTGCTGATGCATCTCCTGCTCTTGCATCTCCTTCCTCTGAATCTCATCCTCAATCTCCTGCGGCATCTCATGCTGCTACATATCCTGCTACATCTCCTGACGTATCTCCTTCTGAATATGCATCTCCTGCTGCTTCTCCTGCTGCTGAATCTCTTGCTCCTGCGCCTGCTGCATCATCTCCTCTTTCTCCATAACCTGCTGTATCTCCTGTTGCTGCATCATATCATGCTGCTGCATATGTTGAAGAATTACTTCCTATTGCATCTTCTGCTGAATCTTCATTTCCTGCTGCATCTGCTTCTGCATCTCCTGCTGCTGCTGCATCTCCTGCTACTTCTCCTGCTGCTGCATCAGTTGCTGAGGAATACCCTGATGCATCTCTTGCAGCATCTCATGCTTCTACATATCATGCTGAATCTCCTGCTACTGAATATCCTGCTGCACCTGCTACTACTGCATCTCCTACTGCTGCATCACCTTCTGCATGTGCTGCTGCAGCATCTCCTTCTACTGCATCTCCTGTTGCTGCAACTGCTGGTGCTGCACCTGCTGCAACATCTGCTTCTGCATCTCCTGCTGCTGAATCTCCTGCTGCATCTCCATCTGAAACTCTTGGTGCTGCATTTCCTGGTGATGCATATTTTGCTTCAACTCCTGCTGCGGCAATACTTTCTGCATCTCTTCCTGTTGTATTTCCTGCTGCTGCATCTCCTGCTGCTGCATCTGCTGATACTTCATGTGCTGCTCCATCTCCTGCTGCATCTCTTGGTGCTCTGTCTTCTGGTGTTGCATCTGCTTCTGCATCTCCTGCGGCATCACCTGCTCCTGTATCTCCTGCTACTATATCTCCTCATGCATCCTCTGCTCATGCATCTCCGCATGCATCTCCTGATGCACCATTTCACGTTGCATCTGATGCTCCATCCCCTGCTGCATCTCTTTCTGCTCCATCTGGTCCATCTGCTGTTGCACATGCTGCTGCTTCATCTCCTGCTGCATGTCCTGCTAACTCTCCTGCTGCTGCAACTCCTTCTGAAGTTTCTGCTGAATCTACTGCTGAATATGCATCCCCTGCTGAATCTCCTGCTGCTGCATCTCCTACTTCATATCCTACTGCATCTTCTCCTGCAGCATATCTTGCTGCATTTCCTTCTGCTGCACCTCCTGCGACATCTCCTGCTGCAGCATCTTCTGCTGCTACATCTCATACTGAATCAGCATCTCCTGATGCATCTGCTGCTGCATCCATTGCTGCTGCATCTGCTGCCTCTGCAGCTGCAGCTGCATCAACTTCTGTTGCATCACCTGCTGCATTACCTCCTGCTGCATATTCTGCGGCGTTTCCTGCTGCTCTATCTCTTTAATCTGCTGCTCCGTTTACTGATGATTCATGTACTGCTGCATCTCCTGCTACATTTGCTGATGCTGCATCTCCTTCTACTTGATGTCCTCCTCCATCTCCTGCTGCTGCATCTGCTGGTGCTGCATCTGCTGCTGCGGAATAGCCTGCTGCTTCATCTCCTGCTGCATCCTCTGCGGGTGCATCTGCGGATGCATCTGCAGTAGCATCTCCATTTCCTGCTGCATCTGCTGCTCAGTCTTCTACGGATGCATCTAGTGCTTCTGCATTTCAGCTGCGTATCCTGTTGAAGGCATCTGCGGCTTCATCTCCAGCTGTTACATCTCCTGCTGAATCTCCTGGTGCACTTCCTGCTGTAACTGCTGATGCCTATGTTGCTATTTCTTCTCCTGCTGAATCTTCTTCTGCAGAATCCCCTCCAGCATCTCCTGCTACAATTCCTGCTGATGTATCTCCTGCTGCACCTCCTACTACATCCCCTGCTGCTGAATCTCCTTCTATATCTCCTGCTGCATGTCTCCTGCATTTTCTACTGAATCTAATGCTGCAGAATCTCTTATGGAATATCCTGCTGCAGAATCTGCTGATGCATTTCCTGCTGATGAATCTCCTGATGCTGCATCTCCTGATGCTGATTCTCCTGCCTCTTCATCTCCTGCTGTTGCAACTCCTGCTGAATCTGATGCTGCATCTGGTGCAGCTGCATCTTCTTATCCTGCATCTCCTGCTGCTGCATCTCCGGCTGATTTCCTGCTCCATTTCCTTCTCTTGACTCTGCTGCTGCATATCCTGGTGCATCCCCTGCTGAATATGCATCTCCTGCTACATCTCCTCCTGATACACCTCATGCAGCTGCAGCTGCTTCTGCATATCCTGCTGCATCTGCTGTTGCCAATTCTCTTGCTGTTGCATATCCTACTGAATTTCCAGCAGCATCTCCTGCTGATGCAATTCCTGCTGCATCTCATCCTGCATACTTTGCTGCTGCATCTGCTTCTGCTTCTGGTGATGCTACATCTCCAGCTGCATCTGCTGCTTCATCTGCTGCTTTATCTTCTGCTGCATATGGTTCTGCATCTTAGGATGCATATGGTGCTGCATCTGCTGCTGCTTCTGCTGCTGGTGCATCTCCTGCCTCATATCGTGCTGCTGTGTCTCCTGCTGATGTATGTTTTGTTGCATCTCCTGCTGATGCATGTCCTGCTGTATCTCCTGATTCTGCATCTGTTTCTTCTGCATCTCCGGCTCCGGCATCTCTTGCTGCATCAATTGCTGTTGTATCTCTTATTCATCTCCTTCTGCTGCATCTACTGCTACAACTGGTGCTGCTGTACCTCCTCCTACTGCATCTCCTGTTCCATCTCCTCCTGCTGCTTCTCCTGCTGAATGTCCTGCTGCATCTCCTGCTGGTATATCATCTGCTGTTTCATATCCTGCTCCTGCACCTCCTAATGAATCTCCTGCTGCTTCATCTCTTGATCCATGTCCTGCTGCTACATCTCCTGTTTCTGCATCTCCTTTTGCTTCGTCTGCTACTGCATCTCCTAATGAATCTCCTGCTGCTTCATTTCTTGATCCATGTCCTGCTGCTGCATCTCCTGTTTTTGCATCTCCTTTTGCTTCAACTCATTCTGCATCTCCTGCTGCGTCTTTTTGAGCATCACCTGCTGCATCTCCTTCTGCATCACCTGCAGATGCATCTCCTGCTCCTCCATATTCATCTGCATTTCCTGCTGCAGCTCTTTATTAATCTACTACTGCTGCATCTGCTGAAATTGCTGCTGCATCTGCTGCTGCTTCGTCTACTGCTGCTGAATCTGATGATGCATCTGATTCTACTTTGTCTCCTGCTGCATTTACTGCCGATGAATCTCCTGCTATATTTCCTTCTGTTGCATCTTCTTCACTTCATCTACTACTCTGCACTTCCTGCTGCTGCTTCTCCTCCTTCTGCATCATCATCGGCTGAATATCCTGTAACATCTCCTGCTTCTTCATCTCCTGCTGCTCCGCCTCCAACAGCATATGATGATGCTGCATCTCCTGTTACTTCTGCTGCTGCTGCATTCCCTGCCGCATCTCCTTCTGCGTCTCCTGCTACTACATCCCCTGCTGCTGCATTTCCTGCTGAATCTCCTGTTGCGGCAACTCTTTCTGCAATTTCTTCAGATGCATCTCCTGCGGAATGTGCTGCTGCTGCATCTCCTGTTGCATCTGCTTCTGATGCATCTGCTGCAGCATCTCTGGCTGCATTTCCTGCTTCATCTGCTGATGCATCTGCTGCTGCTATATGTCCTGCTACATCTTGTCATGCTGCACATCCTGCTGCACCTGCTGAAGATTCTCTTCCTATTGCTTTTCCTGCTGAATCTGCATTTCCTGCTGCATCTGCTTCTGCATCTCCTGCTGCTGCATCTCCTGCTGAATTAGCTGCTGCTGCATCTGTGGCTTCATCACCTGATATGTCACCTTCTGCTGCATCTGCTGCAGTATTTCCTGCTGCAGTATTTGCTGATTCTGCTTCTACTGCTGCATATCTTTGTGCAACTGCTGCTGCTCTGCTGCTGCTGCTTTATCTCCTGCCAAATCTCCTGCTACATATCCTGCTGCAGCACCTCTTAATGCATCTCATGATAATGCTTCATCTCCTGCTACTGCATCTCCTGCTGCTGCATTTCCTGCTACATCTTCTGCTGCTGCATCTCCTGCTGATGGGTCTGATGCTGTATCTCTTGCATCTCCTTCTGCATTACTTGCTGCTGCATTACCTGCTCAGTCTCCTAACTGCATCTCCTTCTGCTGCATATCCTGCTTCTCTATATACTGCTGCCTTTCCAGATGCTGCATCTCTGCTGCTGAATCTCTTTCTACATCTCCTTCTTCTGAATCTCCTGCAGATCTTAATATAGCATCCGGACTTCTGCATCGACTCCTGCGGCATGTCCTGCTGCTGTAGCTCCTCCTGCTGCATCTGCTTCTGCAAGTCCTGCTGATGCATCTCCTCCTGAATCTCCTGCGGCATCTCATGCTGCTACAGATCCTGGTACATCTCATGATGTATTTCCTTCTAAATATGCATCTCCTGCTGCTTTTCCTGCTTCTGAATCTCCTGCTGCTGAATCTCCTGCTGCTGCGCCTGCTGCATCATCCCCTGTTTCTCCATAACCTGCTGTGTCTCTTGTTGCTGCATCATATCATGCAGCTGCTTATGTTGAAGAATCTCTTCCTACTGCATCTTCTGCTGAATCTTCATTTCCTGCTGCATCTGCTTCTGCATCTCCTTCTACTGCTGCATCTCCTGCTGCTTCTCCTGCTGCTGCATCAGTTGCTCCTGAATCTCCTGATGAATCTCCTGCAGCATCTCATGCTTCTACATATCCTGCTGAATCTCCTGCTCCATCTCCTTCGGAATATGCATGTCCTTATGCACCTCTACCTGCTGCCACTCTTATTGCTGCGTTTGAGTTTGCTTCTGTTGCTGCTTCTCCTGCTGCTGAGTCTCCTGATGCCGTGTCTGCTGCTGAATAGCCTTTGTCTGCTGCTGAATCTCCTGCTGCTAAATCTCCTGCTGCATCTCCTGCTGCTGTCTCTCTTACTGCTGCATCACCTTCTGCATGTGCTGCTGCAGCATTTCCTTCTGCTGCATCTCTTGTTGCTGCATCTGCTGGTGCTGCACCTGCTGCAACATCTGCTAATGCATCTCCTGATGCATCTCCGTCTGAATCTCTTGGTGCTGCATTTCCTGCTGATGCATATTCTGCTTCAACTCCTGCTACTGCATATATTGCTGCTGCATCTCCTGATTCATTTCCCGCTGATGCATCTGCTGATACTGCATGTGCTGCTGCAGCTCCTGCTGCATATCTTGGTGCTGCATCTTCTGGTGTTGCATCTCCTGCTTCATCTCATTATGACTTAACTGCCACTATTGAGGCGCTTTAGGGAAATCGAATAATGCCTACATGGAAAATGCTAGAGTGGAAAGCTGCTGCTTCTGAATATCTTTAAGAGATTAAAGCGCTTTCACTGCAAAGCGAGACTTGTAAAAGGTTTAGAATACGCTTGTGTACTGTAACATCAGAACGGCTCTTAAAGCGTCACTTGAAAATATCAGAGCGTTCAGCACATGTACCGCAGCTGCAATGAAATACTGGCTCTCGTTAGAGTCTTCTCTGGAAACGCTTTCACTGCAAGATGCAAAGCATGACTAACAGAACGTTTTAGTATAGGGTACAGAATTGTGACTTATGAAGGTGCTTTCTAATAAGTGAGTAACTGACGCAGTGAAGATGCTAGCGTGGAATACTGCTGCTACTGAATGTCTTCTCTTAGAGCGCTTTCACTGCAAAGCAAAACTTGTAGAAGTCTCAGTCTAGGCTTGTACACTGCAACATCAGAATGGCTATTAAAGCATCAGTTCAAAATATTTAGCGCTTTCACTGCAAGGCAAGACTTGTTGATTTTTTTAATCTATGCTTATGTACTGCAACATCAGAATGGCTATTAAAGTGTCACTGCAAAATTTGAAAACGTTTAGAAAAAGTCCCGCAAGGGCGCTGCTACGATCAAATGCTAGCTCTCGTTAGAATCTTCTCTTGAAGCGCCTTCACTACAAGCTGCAAAGCACGTCTAACAAAACGTTTAGTATTGATTACGGAATTGTCATTTAACTATGGAGGAGCTTTAGGAGAAGTGAGTTAAGCCCGTATGGAAGATGCTAGCATGGAATGCTGCTGCTTCTGAATAACACTGCTGCTTCTCTTATAACACTTTCACTATAAAGTACGACTTCTAGAAGTTTCATTCTAGTCTTCTGAAGTATATCAACTACAAGTAAAGTGTCACTTCAAAATTTCAGAGCGTTCAGCACAAGTACCGCAGGGAAGCTTCTAGCATCAAATGCTGGTTCTCGTTAGAGTCTTCTCTTATAGCGCTTTCACTGCAAGCTGTGAAGCACGACTAACACAATTTAGTTTAGGGTAATGAATTGTGACTTAACTGCGCCGCAACGTCACTGCCAGCCGCAAATCACGAAAACGGCAACGTTTTCGAGTAGGCTAGTTATTAGCGACATAATAACGCCTAATAACGCTCTTAAGGAAAAGAGAATATCTCCGGCAGGGAAGATGTTAGCATGGAATGCTTCTGCTTCTGTATGTCTGCTCTTAGAGCGCAATCACTGCAAACCAAGATTTATCGAACTTTCCGTCTAGGCTAGTGAACGGTAACATCAGCATGGCTAGTAAAGTCTTCTCTAGAAGAGCTTTCCCTGCAAACTGCAAACACGACTAAAAGAACGTATTAGCATAGGCTAGTGAATAGGGACTTAACACCGTCTATTACGGCATTTTATTAAAATTCCATGTCACGACAAGAGAAGATGCTAGCATGGAATGCTTCTGCTTGTGGATGTATTCTCTTAGAGCCTAACGAGAGCCACCATTTGATGCTAGCAACTTCCCAGGGGTAGTTCTGCTAAACGCTTTCAAATCTTCAAGTGAAGCTAACATCTTCCCTGCCGGAGATATTCTCTTTTCCTTAAGAGCGTTATTAGGCGTTATTATGTCGCTAATAACTAGCCTACTCGAAAACGTTGCCGTTTTCGTGATTTGCGGCTGGCAGTGACAGCGCTTCATGAAAGGCATATGCCAACATATGCACTGCCTGAAAATACTTACTTTTCCTTAAGTTTGTTAACAGGAGCAGTTAAGTCACAATTCATTACCCTAAACTAAATTGTGTTAGTCGTGCTTCACAGCTAGCAGTGAAAGCGCTATAAGAGAAGACTCTAACGAGAACCAGCATTTGATGCTAGAAGCTTCCCTGCGGTACTTGTGCTGAAAGCTCTGAAATTTTGAAGTGACACTTGTAGTTGATATACTTCAGAAGACTAGAATGAAACTTCTAGAAGTCGTACTTTGTAGTGAAAGTGTTATAAGAGAAGACATTCAGAAGCAGCAGCATTGCATACAAGCATCTTCCCTGCAGCCATGTTCACTATTCCGAAAGCGTTTTATTCGGCGAAGCAATGTAACTGTTCTGTACCGTGTACTAAAAGTGTGTGTTAGTCGTGCTTTGCGGCTTACAGTGAAAGCGCTTCCAGAGAAGACTAACGAGAGCCAGCATGTGATCGTAGCAGCTTCCTGCCGCACTTGTTCTGAACGCTCTGAAATTTTGAAGTAACCCATTCTGATGTTACAGGACACGAGCCTAGACTGAAAGTTCGACAAGTCTTTCTTTGCAGTGAAAGCGCTATAAGAGAAGACATTCAGAAGCAGCAGCATTCCATGCTAGCATCTTCCATACGGGCTTAACTCACTTCACCTAAAGCTCCTCCATAGTTAAATGACAATTCCGTAATCAATACTAAACGTTTTGTTAGACGTGCTTTGCAGCTTGTAGTGAAGGCGCTTCAAGAGAAGATTCTAACGAGAGCTAGCATTTGATCGTAGCAGCGCCCTTGCGGGACTTTTTCTAAACGTTTTCAAATTTTGCAGTGACGCTTTAATAGCCATTCTGATGTTGCAGTACATAAGCATAGATTAAAAAAATCAACAAGACTTGCCTTGCAGTGAAAGCGCTAAATATTTTGAACTGATGCTTTAATAGCCATTCTGATGTTGCAGTGTACAAGCCTAGACTGAGACTTCTACAAGTTTTGCTTTGCAGTGAAAGCGCTCTAAGAGAAGACATTCAGTAGCAGCAGTATTCCACGCTAGCATCTTCACTGCGTCAGTTACTCACTTATTAGAAAGCACCTTCATAAGTCACAATTCTGTACCCTATACTAAAACGTTCTGTTAGTCATGCTTTGCATCTTGCAGTGAAAGCGTTTCCAGAGAAGACTCTAACGAGAGCCAGTATTTCATTGCAGCTGCGGTACATGTGCTGAACGCTCTGATATTTTCAAGTGACGCTTTAAGAGCCGTTCTGATGTTACAGTACACAAGCGTATTCTAAACCTTTTACAAGTCTCGCTTTGCAGTGAAAGCGCTTTAATCTCTTAAAGATATTCAGAAGCAGCAGCTTTCCACTCTAGCATTTTCCATGTAGGCATTATTCGATTTCCCTAAAGCGCCTCAATAGTGGCAGTTAAGTCATAATGAGATGAAGCAGGAGATGCAACACCAGAAGATGCAGCACCAAGATATGCAGCAGGAGCTGCAGCAGCACATGCAGTATCAGCAGATGCATCAGCGGGAAATGAATCAGGAGATGCAGCAGCAATATATGCAGTAGCAGGAGTTGAAGCAGAATATGCATCAGCAGGAAATGCAGCACCAAGAGATTCAGACGGAGATGCAGCAGGAAATGCAGCAGCAGGAGATGCAGAAGCAGATGCAGCAGGAAATGAAGATTCAGCAGCAGATGCAGTAGAAAGAGATTGTTCAACATAAGCAGCAGCATGATATGATGTAGCAACAAGAGACAAAGCAGGTTATGGAGAACCAGGAGATGATGTAGCAGGCGCAGCAGCAGGAGATTCAGCAGCAGGAGATTCAGAAGCAGGAAAAGCAGCAGGAGATGCATATTTAGAAGGAAATACGTCATGAGATGTACCAGGATCTGTAGCAGCATGAGATGCCGCAGGAGATTCAGGAGGAGATGCATCAGCAGGACTTGCAGAAGCAGATGCAGCAGGAGGAGCTACAGCAGCAGGACATGCCGCAGGAGTCGATGCAGAAGTCCGGATGCTATATTAAGATCTGCAGGAGATTCAGAAGAAGGAGATGTAGAAAGAGATTCAGCAGCAGAGATGCAGCAGTATATAGAGAAGCAGGATATGCAGCAGAAGGAGATGCAGTTAGGAGATTGAGCAGGTAATTCAGCAGCAAGTAATGCAGAAGGAGATGCAAGAGATACAGCATCAGACCCATCAGCAGGAGATGCAGCAGCAGAAGATGTAGCAGGAAATGCAGCAGCAGGAGATGCAGTAGCAGGAGATGAAGCATTATCATGAGATGCATTAAGAGGTGCAGCAGCAGGATATGTAGCAGGAGATTTGGCAGGAGATAAAGCAGCAGCAGCAGAGCAGCAGCAGTTGCACAAAGATATGCAGCAGTAGAAGCAGAATCAGCAAATACTGCAGCAGGAAATACTGCAGCAGATGCAGCAGAAGGTGACATATCAGGTGATGAAGCCACAGATGCAGCAGCAGCTAATTCAGCAGGAGATGCAGCAGCAGGAGATGCAGAAGCAGATGCAGCAGGAAATGCAGATTCAGCAGGAAAAGCAATAGGAACTGAATCTTCAGCAGGTGCAGCAGGATGTGCAGCATGACAAGATGTAGCAGGACATATAGCAGCAGCAGATGCATCAGCAGATGAAGCAGGAAATGCAGCCAGAGATGCTGCAGCAGATGAATCAGAAGCAGATGCAGCAGCAGCAGATTCCACAGGAGATGCATCTGAAGAAATTGCAGAAAGAGTTGCCGCAACAGGAGATTCAGCAGGAAATGCAGCAGCAGGGGATGTAGTAGCAGGAGACGCAGAAGGAGATGCAGAAGGAGCTGCAGCATCAGGAGATGCGGCAGGGAATGCAGCAGCAGCAGAAGTAACAGGAGATGCAGCATCATCATATGCTGTTGGAGGCGGAGCAGCAGGAGATGAAGAAGCAGGAGATGTTACAGGATATTCAGCCGATGATGATGCAGAAGGAGGAGAAGCAGCAGCAGGAAGTGCAGAGTAGTAGATGAAGTGAAGAAGATGCAACAGAAGGAAATATAGCAGGAGATTCATCGGCAGTAAATGCAGCAGGAGACAAAGTAGAATCAGATGCATCATCAGATTCAGCAGCAGTAGACGAAGCAGCAGCAGATGCAGCAGCAATTTCAGCAGATGCAGCAGTAGTAGATTAATAAAGAGCTGCAGCAGGAAATGCAGATGAATATGGAGGATCAGGAGATGCATCTGCAGGTGATGCAGAAGGAGATGCAGCAGGTGATGCTCAAAAAGACGCAGCAGGAGATGCAGAATGAGTTGAAGCAAAAGGAGATGCAAAAACAGGAGATGCAGCAGCAGGACATGGATCAAGAAATGAAGCAGCAGGAGATTCATTAGGAGATGAAGCAGCAGACGCAGCAACAGGAGATGCAGGAGCAGGAAATACAACAGGAAGAGATGCAGAAAGTATTACAGCAGCAGGAGTTGAAGCAGAATACGCATCAGCAGGAAATGCAGCACCAAGAGATTCAGATGGAGATGCATTAGGAGATGCAGAAGCAGATGTTGCAGCAGGTGCAGCACCAGCAGTTGCAGCACCAGGAGATGAAGCAGAAGGAGATGCTGCAGCAGCACATGCAGAAGGTGACGCAGCAGTAGGAGATGCAACAGCAGCAGATGCAGCAGGATATTCAGTAGCAGGAGATTCAGCATGATATGTAGAAGCATGAGATGCTGCAAGAGATGCATCAGGTTATTCCTCAGAAACTGATGCAGGAGCAGGAGAAGCAGCAGGAGATGCGGCAGCAGCAGGAGATGCAGAAGCAGATGCAGCAGGAAATGAAGATTCAGCAGAAGATGCAGTAGGAAGTAATTCTTCAACATATGCAGCAGAATGATATGATGCATCAACAGGAGACAGAGCAGATTATGGAGAAAGAGGAGATGATGCAGCAGGCGCAGCAGCAGGAGATTCAGCAGCAATAGAAGCAGCAGGAGATGCATATTGAGAAGTAGATACGTCAGGAGATGTAGCAGGATATGTAGCAGCATGAGATGCCGCAGGAGATTGAGGATGAGATTCAGAGGAAGGAGATGCAAGAGCAGGAGATGCATCAGCAGGAGATGGAGAAGCAGATTTAGTAGGAGATGAAGATTTAGCAGGAGAAGAATCAGCAGGAGATGCAGAAGCAGATGCAGCACTAAGATATGCAGCAGCAGGACATGCAGCAGGAGTCGATGCAGAAGGTAATAGAGCAGCAGGAGATTCATAAGAAGGAGATGCAGAGAGATACAGCAGCAGGAGATGCAGCAGCAGGAAAGGCGGCAGTATATAGAGAAGCAGGATATGCAGTTAGGAGGATATAAAGCAGGTAATGCAGCAGCAAGAGATGCAGCAGGAGATTCAAGAGAAAGAGATGCAGCATCAGACCCATCAGCAGGAGATGCAGCAGCAGTAGGTGCAGCAGGAAATGCAGCAGCAGGTGATGTAATATCAGGAGATGCAGAAGGAGTTGCAGAATCAGGAGTTGCAGCAGGAAATGCAGCAGCAGCAGAAGTAACAGGATATGCAACAGCATCATATGCTGTAGGAGATGTAGCAGCAGGAGATGAAGAAGCAGGAGATGGTACAGGCGATTCAGCCAGAGATGCAGAAGGAGGAGATGCAGCAGTAGAAGGTGCAGAGTAGTAGATGAAGAGAAGAAGATGCAGCAGAAGGAAATATAGCAGGAGATTCATCGGCAGTACGTGCAGCAGGGGAGATAACAGCATCAGATGCAGCATCAGATGCAGCATCAGATTAAGCAGGAGGAGATGCAGCAGTAGATGAAGCAGCAGCAGATGCAGCAGCAAATTCAGCAGATGCAGCAGTAGTAGATTCATAAAGAGCTGCAACAGGAAATGCAGATGAATATGTAGCAGCAGGAGATACAGCAGGAGATTCATCTGCAGGTGATGCAGAAGGAGATGCAGCAGGTGACGCTCAAGGAGATGCAGCAGGAGATGCAGAACGAGATGAAGCAGCAAGATATGCAGCAGAAGGAGATGACACAGGAGATGCTTCAATAGAAGGTGCAACATGAGATAGAGCAGGAGATGCAGCAGCAGACGAAGCAAAAGGCGATGCAGAAACAGGAGATGCAGCAGCAAGACATGGATCAAGAGATGAAGCAGCAGAAGATTCATTAGGAGATGCAGTAGCAGGATATGAAACAGCAGGAGATATAGCAGCAGTAGAAGCAGCATGAGATGCAGCAGGATGAGACGAAGCAGCAGAGCATGTAACAGGAGATGCAGGAGCAGCATATAGAGCAGGAGATGCTGTAGCAGGAGATGCAGAAGGAGATGTAGAAGAAGGCAATGCAGTAGCATGAAATTTAACAGGAGATGCAGCAGGAGATGCAGAACGAAATGAAGCAGCAAGATATGCAGCAGAAGGAGATGACGCAGGAGATGCAGTAGGAGGAGGTACAGCACCACCAGATGCAGCAGTAGATGCAGCAGAAGGAGATGAATAAGAGATACAACAGCAATTGATGCAGCAGGAGATGCCGGAGTCAGAGATGGAGAAGAAACAGATGCAGAATCAGGAGATACAGCAGGACATGCATTAGGAGGAGATGCAACAAAACATACATCAGCAGGAGACACAGCAGCAGGATATGAGGCAGGAGATGCACCAGCAGCAGAAGCAGCACCAGACGCAGCACCATATGCATCCTAAGATGCAGAACCATATGCAGCAGAAGATAAAGCAGATATGCAGCAGGAGATACAGCAGCAGAAGAAGCAGCAGATGCAGCTGGATATGTAGCATCACCAGAAGCAGAAGCAGATGCAGCAGCAAAGTATGCAGGATGAGATGCAGCAGGAATTGCATCAGCAGGAGATGCTGCTGGAAATTCAGTAGGATATGCAACAGCAAGAGAATTGGCAACAGCAGATGCAGCAGGATATGCAGAAGCATCTGCAGCTGCATGAGGAGCAGGAGATGTAGTAGGAGATGCATATTCAGCAGGAGATGTATCAGGATATGCGGCAGGAGATTCAAGAGAAGGAAATGGAGCAGGAAATCAGCCGGAGATGCAGCAGCAGGAGATGCAATAAAAGAAGATGCAGCTGCACCAGATGCAGCATCAGAATCAGCAGGAGTTGCAGCAGCAGGAGATGAAGAGGCAGGAGAATCAGCAGCAGGAGATGAATCAGCAGGAAATGCATCAGCAGTTTGTGCAGCAGAAAATTTGGTAGGAGATTTTGCAGCAGGAGATACAGTACAAAAGGCAGCAGGAGATTCAGTAGAAAATGCAGCAGGAGATGCAGCAGGAGATGTAGAAGGAGATTATGCATCAGGGGATGTAGTAGGAGATACAGTAGGAGACACATCAGCAGGAATTGTAGCAGGAGATGCTGGAGGAGATTCTGCAGAAGAAGATTCAGCAGGAGATACAGCAGGAGAAGAAATAGCAACATAGGCATCAGCAGTTACAGCAGGAAGTGCAGCAGGAGATTCAGCAGGAGATGTAGCAGCTGGAGATGTAGCCGCAGATGCCTTCAACAGGATATGCAGCTGAAATGCAGAAGCACTAGATGCATCCGTAGAAGACTGAGCAGCAGATGCAGCAGGAAATGGAGATGCTTCTGCAGATGCAGCAGGAGATGAAGTAGCAGGCTATTCCGCAGCAGGAAATGAAGCAGCAGATGCAGCAGCAGGAGATGGAGGAGGACATCAAGTAGAAGGAGATACAGGAGCAGCAAATGTAGCAGGAGATGCAGCAGTACATGAAGCAGCAAGAAATGGAGCAGCAGATTAAAGAGATGCAGCAGCAGGAAACGCAGCAAAATATGCAGCAGGAGGTAATGCAGCAGGTGATGCAGCTGCAGGTGATGCAGCTGCAGCTGCAGAGGCAGCAGCAATAGATTCAGCAGCAGATGCATCAGGAGATGCAGAATCAGTAGGAGATGTAGCAGCAGAAGTTGCTGCAGCAGGAGATGCAGCAGGAGATACAGCAGAAGGAAATGCAGCAAGATATACTGCAGGAGGAGATGCAGTAGGATATGAAGCAGGAGATGGAGCAGCAGGAGATGCAGCAGGGAATGGAGCAGCAGATGTAACGTGAAATGGTGCATCAGGAGATGCATGCGGAGATGCATGAGCAGGGGATGCATGAGGAGATGTAGCAGCAGGAGATAAAGGAGCAGCAGAGACCGCAGGAGATGCAGCAGGAGATGCAACACCAGAAGATGCAACATTAAGAGATGCCGCAGGAGATGGAGCAGCACATGCAGTATCAGCAGATGCAGTAGCAAGAGATGAAGCAGCAGACGCAGCAGCAGGAGATGCAGGAGCAGGAAATACAACAGGAATAGATGCAGAGGGTAATGCAGCAGCAGGAGTTGAAGGAGAATATGCATCAGCAGGAAATGCTGCACCAAGAGATTCAGACGGAGATGCAGCAGGACCTGCAGGAGCAGGAGATGCATGAAAAGATGATGTAGCCAGACGAGATGCAGCAGCATATTCAGCCGTAGTTGCAGCACCAGGAGATGAAGAGGCAGCAGGAGATGCAGCATCAGGAGATTCAGCAGGAGATACATCAGCAGGAAATGCATCTGCAGATTCTGCAGGAGGAGATTCAGTAGAAAACACAGCAGGAGATTCAGTAGAAAATGCAGCAGGAGATGCAGCAGGAGATATAGAAGTAGATTATGCATCCGGGGATGTAGTAGGAGATGCAGCAGGAGATACATCAGCAGGAATTGTATCAGGAGAATGTGGAGGAGATTCTGCAGAAGAAGATTCAGCAGGAGATGTAGCAGGAGATGAAATAGCAACATATGCATCAGCAGTTACAGCAGGAAGTGCAGCAGGAGATTCAGCAGGAGATGTAGCAACAGGAGATGCAGCCGCAGATGCCTTCAACAGGATATGCAGCTGAAATGCAGAAGCACTAGATGCAGCCTTAGAAGATTGAGCAGCAGATGTAGCAGGAAATGGAGATGCTACTGCAGATGCATCTGCAGATGCACCCGCAGAGGATGCAGCAGGAGATGAAGCAGCAGGCTATTCCGCAGCAGGAGATGAATCACAGAATCACAGAATGACCAGGTTTGAAGAGACCCACTGGACTGTCGAATCCAACCATTCCCACCATTCCCTAAATCATGCTCCTAAGCACCTCATCTACCCTAACCTTAAACACCTCCAGGGACAGTGACTCAACCACCTCCATGGGCAGACCGTTCCATTGAAGCAGCAGATGCAGCAGCAGGAGATGTAGGAGGACATCAAGTAGAAGGAGATGCAGCAGCAGCAAATGTAGCAGGAGATGCAGCAATACATGAATCATCAGTAAACGGAGCAGCAGATTAAAGAGATGCAGCAGCAGGAAATGCAGCAGAATATGCAGCAGGAGGTAATGCAGCAGGTGATGCAGCAGCAGGTGATGCAGCTGCAGCTGCAGAGCCAGCAGATGTAGCAGCAGTAGGTAATGCAACAGCAAATGCCGCAGGAAATGGAGATGCTTCTGCAGATGCATCTGCAGATGCATCCGCAGAAGATGGAGCAGGTGGTGAAGCAGCAGATGCAACAGCATGAGATGCACAAGGGCATCAAGTAGAAGGAGATTCAGCAGCAGCAAATGTAGCAAGAGATGCAGCAGTACATGAAGTAGCACGAAATGGAGCAGCAGATTAAGGAGTTGCAGCAGTACATGAAGCAGCAAGAAATGGAGCAGCAGATTAAGGAGATGCAGCAGCAGGAAATGCAGCAGAATATGCAGGAGGTAATGCTGTAGGTGATGCAGCTGCAGGTGATGCAGCTTCAGCTGCAGAGGCAGCAAATGCAGCAGCAATAGATGCAGCAGCAGATGCATCAGGAGATGCAGATTCAGTAGGAGATGTAGCAGCAGAAGATGCTGCAGCAGGAGATGCAGCAGGAGATGCAGCAGGAGATGCAGCAGAAGGAAATGCATCAAGATATGCTGCAGGAGGAGATGCAGTAGGATATGAAGCAGGAGATGCAGCAGCAGGAGATTTTGCAGAACATGCAGCAGTAAATGAAGCCGCAGCATATGCAACAGCAGATGCACCAGATGGAGCAGAAAGAGATGCAGCAGGGGAATGAGCAGCAGATGTAACAGGAAATAGTGCATCAGGACATGTACGCGGAGATGCATGCGCAGAGGATGCATGAGGAGATGTAGCAGCAGGAGATACAAGAGCAGGAGATGCTGCAGGAGATGCAGCAATAGATGCAACACCAGAAGATGCAGCACCAAGTGATGCAGCAGGAGATGCAGCAGCACATGCAGTATCAGCCCATGCAGCAGCAGGAGATGCACGAGCAGGAAATACAACAGGAAGAGTTGCAAAAAGTATTGCAGCTGCAGGAGTTGAAGCAGAATATGATTTAGCAGGAAATGCAGCTCCCAGAGATTCAGACTGAGATGCAGCAGGAGATGCAGCATCAGGAGATATATTAGCAGAAATTGCAGCAGGTGCAGCACCAGCAGATGCAGCACCAGGAGATGCTGCAGCAGCACATGCAGAAGGTGATGCAGCAGTAAGAGATGCAGCAGCAGCAGATGCAGCAAAAGATTAAGCTAAAGGAGATTCAGCAGCAGACAAAGGATATTCAGCAGCAGACACGGCATCGAGAGATTCAGCAGCAGGAGATACAGCAGGAGATGCAGGAGCAGGAAATACAACAGGAATAGTTGCAGAAAGTATTGCAGCAGCAGGATTTGAAGCTGAATATGCATCAGCAGGAAATGGAGCTCCAAGAGATTCAGACGGAGATGCAGCAGGAGGTGCAGCAGCAGGAGATGCAGAAGCAGAAGTTGCAGCGGGTGCAGCACCAGCACATGCAGCAACAAGAGATGCTGCAGCAGCACATGCAGAAGATGATGCAGCAGTAGGAGATGCAGCAGCAGCAGATGCAGCAGGAGATTAATCTAAAGGTGATTCCGCAGCAGACAAAGGATATTCAGCAGCAGACACGGCATCAGGAGACTCAGCAGCAGGAGATACAGCAGGAGATGGAGAAGCAAACGCAGCAGTAGGAGTGGCAGCAGGTGGAAATGCATCAGGACATGCATATACAGAAGGAGATGGAGCAGGAGATTCAGCATGATATGTAGAAGCATGAGATGCCGCAGGAGATTCATCAGGGGATTCAGCAGCAACTGATGCAGAAGCAGGTGAAGCAGCAGGAGATGCAGCAGAGGCACGAGATGCAGAAGCAGATGCAGGAGGAAGTGAAGATTCAGCAGAAGATGCAGTAGGAAGAGATTCTTCAACATATGCAGCAGCATGATATGATGCAGCAACAGGAGATAGAGCAGGTTATGGAGAAAGAGGAGATGATGCAGTAGGGCAGCAGCAGGAGATTCAGCAGCAGGAGATTCAGCAGCAGGAGATTCAGCAGCAGAAGAAGCAGCAGGTGATGCATATTCAGAAGGAGATACATCAGGAGATGTATCAGCAGGATATGTAGCAGCATGAGATGACGCAGGAGATTTAGGATGAGATTCAGCAGAAGGAGAAGCAAGAGCAGGAGATGCATCAGCAGGAGATGCAGAAGCAGATTTACAAGGAGATGCAGATTTATCAGGAGATGCATCAGCAGGAGATGCAGAAGCCGATGCAGCAGGAGGAGATGCAGCAGCAGGACATGCAGCAGGAGTCGATGCAGAAGGTAATAGAGCAGCAGGAGATTCAGAAGAAGGAGATGCAGAAAGAGATTAAGCAGCAGGAGATGTAGCAGCAGGAAAGGCAGCACTATATACAGAAGCAGGATATGCAGCAGGAGGAGATGCAGTATGAGGATATAGAGCAGGTAATGCAGCAGCAAGAGATGCAGCAGGAGATGCAAGAGCAAGAGATGCAGCATCAGACCCATCAGCAGGAGATGCAGCAGCAGTAGGTGCAATAGAAGATACAGTAGCAGGAGATGAAGCATTATCATGAGATGCATTAAGAGGTGCAGCAGCAGGATATGTAGCAGGAGATTTGGCAGGAGATGAAGCAGCAGGAGATGCAGCAGGAAATACAGCAGTAGATGCAGCAGGAGATGACATGACGTGATGAAGCCACAGATGCATCAGCTGAGGATGAAGCAGGAGATGCAGCAGCACGATGTGCATCAGCAGGTGCATGAGGAAATGAGGCAGCAAATGTAGAAAGGTATAACGGAGGAGATGCAGCAGGAGATGTATCAGCAGGAAATGCAGCAGCAGGGGATGTAGTAGCAGTAGATGCAGAAGGAGCTGCAGCATCAGGAGATGCAGCAGGGAATGCAGCAGCAGTAGAAGTAACAGGATATGCAGCAGCATTATATGCTGTGGGAGATGTAGCACTAAGAGATGAAGAAGCAGGAGATGCTACAGGCGATTCAGCTGGAGATGCAGAAGGAAGAGATGAATCAGCAGGAAGTGCAGAGTAGTAGATGAAGAGAAGAAGATGCAGCAGAAGGAAATAGAGCAGGAGATTCATCGGCAGTCCATGCAGCAAGAGAGAAAGCAGAATCATATGCAGTATCAGATGCAGCAGCAGATGCAGCAGCAGGAGATGCAGCAACAGAAGATCTATCAGGAGATGCAGCAGAAGATGAAGCAGCAGCAGATGCAGCAGCAAATTCAGCAGATGCAGCAGTAGTAGATTCATAAAGAGCTGCAGCAGGAAATGCAGATGAATATGCAGCAGCAGGAGATACAGCAGGAGATGCATCTGCAGGTGATGCAGAAGGAGATGCAGCAGGTGACCCTCAAGGAGAAGCAGCAGGAGATGCAGAACGACATGAAGCAGCAAGATATGCAGCAGAATGATATGATGCAGGAGATGCTTCAATAGAAGGTGCAACATGAGATACAGCAGGAGATGCAGGAGATGCAGCACCAGACGAAGGAGATGCAGAAACAGGAGATGCAGCAGCAGGACATGGATCAAGAGATGAAGCAGGAGGAGATTCAACAGGAAATGCAGCAAGAGGGGATGGAACAGGAGATGCAGTAGGAGGAGATTCAGCCGGAGATGCAGCAGTAGGAGATTCAGCAGGAGATGCAGTAGGAGGAGATGCAACAGGAAATGCATCAGGAGGAGGTAGAGCAGCACCAGATATAGCAGTAGATGTAGTAGAAGGAGATGAATAAGTTATGCAGCAGCAAATGATGCAGCAGGAGATGCTGGAGCCAGAGCTGCAGAAGAAGTAGATGCAGAAGCAGGAGATGCAGCAGGAACTGCATCAGCAAGAGATGCTGCTGGAAATTCAGTATGATATTCAACAGCAGAAGATTTGGCAACAGCAGATGCAGCAGGATATGCAGCAGCAGATGCAGCTGCATGAGGTGTATCAGCAGGTGATATAGCAGGAGATGCATATTCAGCAGGTGATGCAGCAGCAGATGCAGCTGCATGAGGTGTATC
The DNA here is from genome assembly GCA_033459285.1 of Clamator glandarius. Lineage (NCBI taxonomy): Eukaryota > Metazoa > Chordata > Aves > Cuculiformes > Cuculidae > Clamator > Clamator glandarius. Next base: position 78,177 of record JAUNZM010001428.1, read on the forward strand.
AGCAGGAGATATAGCAGGAGATGCATATTCAGCGGGTGATGCACCACGATATGCAGCAGGAGATTCAACAGAAGGAAATGCAGCATTAAATCAGCCGGAGATGCAGCAGCAGGAGATGCAGGAAAAGAAGATGCACACGCACCAGTTGCAGCATCAGATTCAGCAGGAGTTGCAGCAGCAGGAGATGAAGAGGCAGGAGATTCAGCAGCAGGAGATGCATCAGCAAGAAATGCATCAGCAGAATATGTAGCAGGAAATTTCTTAGGAGATTCTGCAGCAGGAGATAGAGTAGAAAAGTCAGCAGGAGATTCAGTAGAAAATGCAGCAGGAGATGCAGCAGGAGATATAGAAGTAGATTATGCATCCGGGGATGTAGTAGGAGATGCAGAATGAGATACATCATCAGGAATTGTAGCAGGAGATGCTGGAGGAGATTCTGCAGAAGAAGATTCAGCAGGAGATGCAGCAGGAGATGAAATAGCAACATAGGCATCAGCAGTTACAGCAGGAAGTGCAGCAGGAGATTCAGCAGGAGATGTAGCAGCAGGAGATGCAGCCGCAGATGCCTTCAACAGGATATGCAGCTGAAATGCAGAAGCACTAGATGCATCCGTAGAAGACTGAGCAGCAGATGCAGCAGGAAATGGAGATGCTTCTGCAGAGGCATCGGCAGATGCACCCGCAGAGGATGCAGCAAGTGATGAAGCAGCAGGCTATTCCGCAGCAGGAGATGAAGCAGGAGATGCAGCAGCAGGAGATGCAAGTGGACATCAAGTAGAAGGAGATGCAGTAGCAGCAAGTGTAGCAGGAGATGCAGCAGTACATGAAGCATCAGGAAATGGAGCAGCAGATTAAGGAGATGCAGCATCAGGAAATGCAGCAGAATATGCAGGTGATGCAGCTGAAGTTGCAGAAGCAGCAGATGCAGCAGCATTAGATGCAGCAGCAGACGCATCAGGAGATGCAGATTCAGTAGGAGATGTAGCAGCAGAAGATGCTGCAGCAGATGCTGCAGGAGATAAAGAAGCAGGTCAAGCAGCAGTAGATGCAGCAGGAATATATGCAGCAAAAGGAGATGAAGCAGGAGATGTAGCAGCAGGACATGAAGAAGCAGATGCAGCATCAGGAGATGTACGAAGACATCCATCAGCAGGAGATGCAGCAGCAGGAGATGCACCAGGAGGCGAATCTACAGCAGATGCAGCAAAAGATGCAGGAGATTCAGCAGCAGGTGATGCAGCAGCAGGAGATGTGGTATGAGATGCAGAAGCTGGAGATTCAGCAGCAGATGCAGCAGGAGATGTAGTACCTGCAGATGCAGCAGCAGGAGAAGAAGTATCAGATGAAGGAGCAGGAAATGCATCAGTAGGAAATTCAGCAAGAGGAGATGCAGCAGGAGTTGCAGCAGAAGGAGATGCAGCAGTAGAAAATGCATCAGGAAATGCAGAAGGAGATAAAGCAGCAGCAGCTGCAGCTGGAAATGCAGCAGCAGGAGATGCAGCAGAGTTTGGAGCAGCAGGAGATACAGAAGCAGGAGATCCAGCAAGAAAGCACCATCATATTATTAATACGCAGATGCAAGAGAAGGATATGGAGCAGGAGACTCAGCAGCAGGAGATACAGCAGGAGATGGAGAAGCAAACGCAGCAGTAGGAGTGGCAGCAGGTGGAAATGCATCAGGACATGCATATACAGAAGGAGATGGAGCAGGAGATTCAGCATGATATGTAGAAGCATGAGATGCCGCAGGAGATTCATCAGGGGATTCAGCAGCAACTGATGCAGAAGCAGGTGAAGCAGCAGGAGATGCAGCAGAGGCACGAGATGCAGAAGCAGATGCAGGAGGAAGTGAAGATTCAGCAGAAGATGCAGTAGGAAGAGATTCTTCAACATATGCAGCAGCATGATATGATGCAGCAACAGGAGATAGAGCAGGTTATGGAGAAAGAGGAGATGATGCAGTAGGGCAGCAGCAGGAGATTCAGCAGCAGGAGATTCAGCAGCAGGAGATTCAGCAGCAGAAGAAGCAGCAGGTGATGCATATTCAGAAGGAGATACATCAGGAGATGTATCAGCAGGATATGTAGCAGCATGAGATGACGCAGGAGATTTAGGATGAGATTCAGCAGAAGGAGAAGCAAGAGCAGGAGATGCATCAGCAGGAGATGCAGAAGCAGATTTACAAGGAGATGCAGATTTATCAGGAGATGCATCAGCAGGAGATGCAGAAGCCGATGCAGCAGGAGGAGATGCAGCAGCAGGACATGCAGCAGGAGTCGATGCAGAAGGTAATAGAGCAGCAGGAGATTCAGAAGAAGGAGATGCAGAAAGAGATTAAGCAGCAGGAGATGTAGCAGCAGGAAAGGCAGCACTATATACAGAAGCAGGATATGCAGCAGGAGGAGATGCAGTATGAGGATATAGAGCAGGTAATGCAGCAGCAAGAGATGCAGCAGGAGATGCAAGAGCAAGAGATGCAGCATCAGACCCATCAGCAGGAGATGCAGCAGCAGTAGGTGCAATAGAAGATACAGTAGCAGGAGATGAAGCATTATCATGAGATGCATTAAGAGGTGCAGCAGCAGGATATGTAGCAGGAGATTTGGCAGGAGATGAAGCAGCAGGAGATGCAGCAGGAAATACAGCAGTAGATGCAGCAGGAGATGACATGACGTGATGAAGCCACAGATGCATCAGCTGAGGATGAAGCAGGAGATGCAGCAGCACGATGTGCATCAGCAGGTGCATGAGGAAATGAGGCAGCAAATGTAGAAAGGTATAACGGAGGAGATGCAGCAGGAGATGTATCAGCAGGAAATGCAGCAGCAGGGGATGTAGTAGCAGTAGATGCAGAAGGAGCTGCAGCATCAGGAGATGCAGCAGGGAATGCAGCAGCAGTAGAAGTAACAGGATATGCAGCAGCATTATATGCTGTGGGAGATGTAGCACTAAGAGATGAAGAAGCAGGAGATGCTACAGGCGATTCAGCTGGAGATGCAGAAGGAAGAGATGAATCAGCAGGAAGTGCAGAGTAGTAGATGAAGAGAAGAAGATGCAGCAGAAGGAAATAGAGCAGGAGATTCATCGGCAGTCCATGCAGCAAGAGAGAAAGCAGAATCATATGCAGTATCAGATGCAGCAGCAGATGCAGCAGCAGGAGATGCAGCAACAGAAGATCTATCAGGAGATGCAGCAGAAGATGAAGCAGCAGCAGATGCAGCAGCAAATTCAGCAGATGCAGCAGTAGTAGATTCATAAAGAGCTGCAGCAGGAAATGCAGATGAATATGCAGCAGCAGGAGATACAGCAGGAGATGCATCTGCAGGTGATGCAGAAGGAGATGCAGCAGGTGACCCTCAAGGAGAAGCAGCAGGAGATGCAGAACGACATGAAGCAGCAAGATATGCAGCAGAATGATATGATGCAGGAGATGCTTCAATAGAAGGTGCAACATGAGATACAGCAGGAGATGCAGGAGATGCAGCACCAGACGAAGGAGATGCAGAAACAGGAGATGCAGCAGCAGGACATGGATCAAGAGATGAAGCAGGAGGAGATTCAACAGGAAATGCAGCAAGAGGGGATGGAACAGGAGATGCAGTAGGAGGAGATTCAGCCGGAGATGCAGCAGTAGGAGATTCAGCAGGAGATGCAGTAGGAGGAGATGCAACAGGAAATGCATCAGGAGGAGGTAGAGCAGCACCAGATATAGCAGTAGATGTAGTAGAAGGAGATGAATAAGTTATGCAGCAGCAAATGATGCAGCAGGAGATGCTGGAGCCAGAGCTGCAGAAGAAGTAGATGCAGAAGCAGGAGATGCAGCAGGAACTGCATCAGCAAGAGATGCTGCTGGAAATTCAGTATGATATTCAACAGCAGAAGATTTGGCAACAGCAGATGCAGCAGGATATGCAGCAGCAGATGCAGCTGCATGAGGTGTATCAGCAGGTGATATAGCAGGAGATGCATATTCAGCAGGTGATGCAGCAGCAGATGCAGCTGCATGAGGTGTATCAGCAGGAGATATAGCAGGAGATGCATATTCAGCGGGTGATGCACCACGATATGCAGCAGGAGATTCAACAGAAGGAAATGCAGCATTAAATCAGCCGGAGATGCAGCAGCAGGAGATGCAGGAAAAGAAGATGCACACGCACCAGTTGCAGCATCAGATTCAGCAGGAGTTGCAGCAGCAGGAGATGAAGAGGCAGGAGATTCAGCAGCAGGAGATGCATCAGCAAGAAATGCATCAGCAGAATATGTAGCAGGAAATTTCTTAGGAGATTCTGCAGCAGGAGATAGAGTAGAAAAGTCAGCAGGAGATTCAGTAGAAAATGCAGCAGGAGATGCAGCAGGAGATATAGAAGTAGATTATGCATCCGGGGATGTAGTAGGAGATGCAGAATGAGATACATCATCAGGAATTGTAGCAGGAGATGCTGGAGGAGATTCTGCAGAAGAAGATTCAGCAGGAGATGCAGCAGGAGATGAAATAGCAACATAGGCATCAGCAGTTACAGCAGGAAGTGCAGCAGGAGATTCAGCAGGAGATGTAGCAGCAGGAGATGCAGCCGCAGATGCCTTCAACAGGATATGCAGCTGAAATGCAGAAGCACTAGATGCATCCGTAGAAGACTGAGCAGCAGATGCAGCAGGAAATGGAGATGCTTCTGCAGAGGCATCGGCAGATGCACCCGCAGAGGATGCAGCAAGTGATGAAGCAGCAGGCTATTCCGCAGCAGGAGATGAAGCAGGAGATGCAGCAGCAGGAGATGCAAGTGGACATCAAGTAGAAGGAGATGCAGTAGCAGCAAGTGTAGCAGGAGATGCAGCAGTACATGAAGCATCAGGAAATGGAGCAGCAGATTAAGGAGATGCAGCATCAGGAAATGCAGCAGAATATGCAGGTGATGCAGCTGAAGTTGCAGAAGCAGCAGATGCAGCAGCATTAGATGCAGCAGCAGACGCATCAGGAGATGCAGATTCAGTAGGAGATGTAGCAGCAGAAGATGCTGCAGCAGATGCTGCAGGAGATAAAGAAGCAGGTCAAGCAGCAGTAGATGCAGCAGGAATATATGCAGCAAAAGGAGATGAAGCAGGAGATGTAGCAGCAGGACATGAAGAAGCAGATGCAGCATCAGGAGATGTACGAAGACATCCATCAGCAGGAGATGCAGCAGCAGGAGATGCACCAGGAGGCGAATCTACAGCAGATGCAGCAAAAGATGCAGGAGATTCAGCAGCAGGTGATGCAGCAGCAGGAGATGTGGTATGAGATGCAGAAGCTGGAGATTCAGCAGCAGATGCAGCAGGAGATGTAGTACCTGCAGATGCAGCAGCAGGAGAAGAAGTATCAGATGAAGGAGCAGGAAATGCATCAGTAGGAAATTCAGCAAGAGGAGATGCAGCAGGAGTTGCAGCAGAAGGAGATGCAGCAGTAGAAAATGCATCAGGAAATGCAGAAGGAGATAAAGCAGCAGCAGCTGCAGCTGGAAATGCAGCAGCAGGAGATGCAGCAGAGTTTGGAGCAGCAGGAGATACAGAAGCAGGAGATCCAGCAAGAAAGCACCATCATATTATTAATACGCAGATGCAAGAGAAGGATATGGAGCAGGAGATGCAGCTGCAAGAGATGGAGCAGGAGATGCAGCTGCAAGAGATACAGCAGGAGATGCAACAGGAGACGCAGTAGCAGGAGATGTAGCAGCAGGATATGCAGCAAGAGACTGAGCAAGAGCAGATGTACCCTGAGATGCAGTAGCAGGAGATGTAGAAGCAGACGAAGCAGCAGTAGATGCAGCAGCAAAATAGGCATCAGAAGGAGATAAAGCAGGAAATGCAAAAGCAGGAGATTAAGCTACAGGAGATGCATTAGGAGATGCAGTAGCAGGAGATAGAGCATCAGGAGATGCAGCTGCAGTAGATGCAAAAACAGATTCAGAAGCAGATTCCGAAAGAGGTGCAGCAGCAGAAGATTGATAAGCAAAAGATATAGCAGCAGGAGATGCAGCAGCAGGAAATTCTGGAGGAGATGCAGCAGCAGAAGCAGCAGGTAATGCAGCAGCAGTAGATGAAGTAGGCTTAGAAGCAGCTGTAGATGCAGCAGGGTATGCAAGAGCAAGAGATTCAGCAGCAGGAGATGAAGCAGGGGCGATGCATCATCAGATGAATTAGCTGATGCATCAGAGGAAGTTGCAGAAGGAGATGCATCAGCAGGAGGTTCAGCAGAGGATGCAGCAGCAATCGATGCAGGTGGAGATCCAGGAAGAGGACATAGAGAAGCAGGAGATGCAGCAGCACATGCAGCAGCAGATGCAGGAGATGAAGCAGCAGGCGAAGCAGCAGGAGGAGATTGAGCAGGAGATGCATCAGGAGGTGCATCAGCAGGAGATGCAGCATTAGGAGATGTACCAGTGGATGCAGCAGCAGGAGATGCATCAGGGTATTCAGTAGAAGGTGATGCAGCGGAAGTAAATTCAGTAGCAGAAGATGCAGCAGTGTATGCAGCAGCAGCAGATGGAGCATCAGGTGATGCAGAAGGACATAAAAAAATCAGAAGATGAAGCAACAGGAGATGCAGCAGTAGACTAATCTACAGTAGATGCACCAAAAGATGCAAGAGATGCAGCAGCAGGAGATTGAGCAAGATATAAAGAAGCAGGAGATGAATCAGCAGGAGATGTGGCATGAGAGGCAGAAGAAGAAGATCCTGCAGCAGATGCAGTAGCATATGCATCACCAGCAGATGCAGCAGCAGGAGATTCAGCAGCAGGAGATGCAGCAGTCAGCGATGCAGCAGGTTATGCATCAGCAGAAGATGCATCAGCAGGATTTCAGCAGCAGGATGTGCAGCAGGTGGAGATGCAGCATCAGGAGATGCATCAGTAAATGCAACGGCAGGAAATGCAGCAGGAGTTGTGGTAGGATTAGATTCAGCAGGAGATGCAGCAGGAGATGCAGCATGAGATGCAGTAGTAGGAGATGAAGCAGTATATGAAGCAGCAGCAGATGCAGCAGAAAATACTGCAGATGCAGCAGTAGGAGATGAATCAGGAGATGCAGCAGGAGATGATTCAGCAGCAGGAGATGCAGTAGGAGATGGTGCAGATGGAGCTGTAGCATCAGGAGATGCAGAATGAGAAGCAGAAGGAGATGAAGTAGTAGGAGATGAAGCAGTATATGAAGCAGCAGCAGATGCAGCAGAAAATACTGCAGATGCAGCAGTAGGAGATGAATCAGGAGATGCAGCAGTGGGAGATGAATCAGGAGATGCAGCAGGAGATGATGCAGCAGCAGGAGATGCAGCTGCTGCAGATGCAGGAAGATATTCAACAGCAGATTCAGTAGGAGCTGCAGCAGCAGGAGATGAAGCAGCAGCAGATGCATCAAAAGATGCCTATTCATCAGGAGATGCAGCAGGAAGAGATGCTTCAGCAGGTACAGCTTCATGAGATGTAGCACGAGATGCAGGAGATGTTGTAGGAGAAGAGGCAGGAGGAGATGATGCAGCAGACCCAGTAGCAGGAGATGCCGAAGCAGAAGATGCAGCCGGAGATGCAGCAGCAGGAGATTCAGCAACAGGAGATGCAGCAGACATAGATGCAGCAGGTTATGCATCAGCAGAAGATGCATCAGCAGGAGTTCAGCAGCAGGAGGTGCAGCAGGTAGAGATGCAGCATCAGGAGATGCATCAGTAAATGCAGCGGGAGGAGAGGCAGCAAGAGGAGATGCAGTAGATTTTGCAGCAGCAAGAGATGCAGCAGGAGATGTGGTAGGATTAGATTCAGCAGGAGATGCAGCAGGAGATTCAGCAGCAGGAGATGCAGCAGGAGATGATGCAGATGGAGCTGCAGCAGCAGGAGATGCAGCAAGAGATGAATCAAGAGATGCAGCAGGAGATTCAGCAGCAGGAGATGCAGTAGGAGATGATGCAGATGGAGCTGTAGCATCAGGAGATGCAGAATGAGAAGCAGAAGGAGATGCAGTAGTAGGAGATGAAGCAGTATATGAAGCAGCAGCAGATGCAGCAGAAAATAGTGCAGATGCAGCAGGAGGAGATTGATCAAGAGTTGCAGCAGTAGATGATGCAGAAGCAAGAGATGCAGCAGCAAGAGATTATGCAGGAGATGCATCAGTAGATGATGCAGCAGCAGGAGATGCAGCCGCAGCAGATGCAGGAACATATTCGACAGCAGATTGAGTAGGAGTTACAGCAGATTGAGTAGGAGTTGCAGCAGCAGGAGATGAAGCAGCAGCAGATGCATCAATAGATGCCTATTCATCAGGAGATACAGTAGGAAGAGATGCTTCAGCAGGTACAGCTTCATGAGATGTAGCAGAGATAGAGAAGGAGATGCTGTAGGAGAAGAGGCAGGAGGAGATGATGCAGCAGACCCAGTAGCAAGAGATGCAGAAGCAGAAGATGCAGCCAGAGATTCTGCAGCAGGAGATGAAGCATCAGGATCTGCAGAGAAGAAGATGCAGCAGTAGGAGATGCAGCAGGAGATGCAACAGCAGACACATCAGCAGGAGATGCAGCAGCAGAAGATACAGCAGCAGCAGCAGATGCACAAGAAAATGGAGCAGGAGATGCGTCAGGATAAGATGCAGTACCAGCAGATGCAACAGGAGATGCAGCATCTGGAGTTGAAGCAATAGAAGATGCTGCAGAAGATGGAGCAGCAGATGCATCAGGAGAAGCAGGAGCAGGAAATGCAGCAGCAGGAGATGCAGCAGCAGAGATGCAGGAGTAGGAGAGGCAGAAGCAGGAGATGTAGCAGCAAGACATGCAAAAGGATATGCAGAAGCAGGAGATGCGGCAGCAGGAGAGGCGCCATGTGATTCAGCAGGAGATGCAGCAGAAGATAGAGAAGCAGGAGATGCACCAGCAGATGCAGCCACAGGAGATGCAGGAAATGCATCAGCTGATGCAGGAGGAGATTTAGCAGGAGGAGAGGCAGCAGCAGGAGATGCAGCAAGAGATGCAGCAGTAGATTCTGCTGCATCTCCTCTGCTGCCTCTCCTACTGCATCTCCTCCTGTTTCATCTTTTTTTGCATCTCCTGCTGCTGTATATCATGGTGCATATCCTCTTGCTACATCTCCGGCTGCATCGCCTGCTACATCTCCTGCCGCATCTTCTGCTAATGCATGTCCTGCTGCATTTCCTGCTGATGCATCTCCTGCTGCTGTATTTCCTGATGCATCTCTTTCTGCTTTATCTTTTTCTGCATATCCTGCTGCACCGCTTCCTGCTGGATCTCCTGCTTAATCTCCTCCTCCTACATCTTCAGCATCTGCTGCTGCATCTGGTGCTGATTCACCTATTGCTGAATCTCCTGCTATTGCATTTGCTGCTACAACTCCTGCTACTTCATCTGCTGCTGAATCTACATCTCCTCTTTCATCTGCTGCTGCATCTCCTGCTACAACTCCTTCTGCAGCATCTCCTTCTATATCTCCTGCTGCATCTTCTGCTCAATCTTCTGCTGAATCTCCTGCTGCAGACTCTCCTATGGCGTTTCCTGCTGCAGAATCTCCTGCTACATTTCCTGCTGATGCATCTCCTGCTGAATCTCCTGCCTCTTCATCTCCTTCTGCTGCATCTCCTGCATCTGCTGCAGCTGCATCTTCTTCTACTGCGTCTCCTGCTACTGCTTCTCCTCCTGCATCTCCTGCTTCGGCATCTCCTGCTATTTCATCTCATGATGCATCTCCTGCTATGCACCTCATGCTACTGCATCTGCTGTTGCATCTCCTGCTGCATCTCCTGCAGCATCTCCTGCTGCTGCAGTGCCTGCTGCATCTCATCCTGCATCACCTGCTGCTGCATCTGCTGCTACTTCTTGTGTTGCTACATCTCCTGCTGCATCTGCTGCTGCATCTGCTGCTGCATCTCCTGCTGCTGCATTTGCTTCTGCATTTCTACTTAATCTCCAGCTTCATCTTCTGCTGCTGCATCTCATTCTGTATCTTCTGAAGTTTCATATCCTGCTGCATCTACTCTGCTACATCTCCGGAATCTGCTGTTGTATCTGCTGCTACTTCATCTACTGCTGCATCTCCTGCTGCACTTGTTTCTGTATTTCTACTTCATCTCTTGCTGCATCTCCCTGCTGCTGCATTTCCTGAATCTGCTCTTGTATCTGCTGCTATTTCATGTACTCCTGCATCTCCTGCTGCCGTATCTCCTGCTACATGCTGTGCGGATGCATCTGCGGATGCATCTACTGATGCCGCATATCCTGCTACATCTGCTGCTGAATCTCCTGCTACTGAATCACCTGCTGCTGCATCTCCTACTGCATATGCTGCTGAATGCATTTGCGGCTGCACCTCCTGCTGCTGCATCTCCTGCTGCATTTCCTGCTGCAACGGCTGCTTCATCTACTGCTATTTCATCTACTGCTGCATCTCCTACATCTCCTGCTGCCTCATACTTTTCTCTACGTCCTGCTGCATCTACTGTTGCTGCCTCGGCCTGTGCATCTGCTGCTGATCTATCTGCTGCTCCATCTCTTCCTGCTGCATCACCTGCTGCATCCCCTACTGCTGCATCTGCAGCATATGCTGCTTCATCTGGTGCTGCTTCACCTACTGCTGCAAGCCCTGCAAAATTTCCTGCTGCTGCATCTGCTGCTGCATCACCTGCTGCAGCACGTCCTGCTTCTTAATCTCCGGAATCATCTCCTCCTGCATTTTCTGCTGGTGCATCTCCTGCTGCATTTCCTGCTGGTGCATCTCCTGCCTGATATCCTGCTGCTGTGTCTCCTGCTGATGTATGTTTTGCTGCTGATCCTGATGCATCTGCTGCTGCATCTTCTGCAGCATCTTCTATTGCTTCTACTCGAGACGCTGCATCTCCTGCTGCATCTGCTGGTACTGCATCTTCTCCTGCCACATCTCCTGCTCCATTTTCTTGTGCATCTGCTGCTGTTGCTGTATCTTCTGCTGCTGCATCTCCTACTGCTGCATCTTCTTCTCTGCAGATCCTGAGGCTTCATCTCTTGCTGCAGAATCTCCTGCTGAATCCACTCCTCATCTCTTGCGACTGTATCTCCTGCTGAATCTCCTGCTCCATCTCTTGCAGCTGCATCTCCTGCTCCATATCCTTCTCTTGCATCTGCGTATTCATCTTATGATGGTGCTTTCTTGCTGGATCTCCTGCTTCTGCATCTCCTGCTGCTGCAAACTCTGCTGCATCTCCTGCTGCTGCATTTCCAGTTTCAGCTGCTTCTGCTGCATCTCCTGCGGCTGTGGCTGTTGATGCATTTCCTGATGCATTTACTACTGCTGCATCTCCTTCTGCTGCAACTCCTGCTGCATCTCCTCTTGCTGAATTTCCTACTGCTGCATTTCCTGCTCCTGCATCTGATACTTCTTCTCTTGCTGCTGCATCTGCAGGTGCTGCATCTCCTGCTGCATCTGCTGCTGAATCTCTGGCTTCTGCATCTCATACCACATCTCCCGCTGATGCATCTCCTGCTTCTGCATATCTCGCTGCATCTCCTGCTGCTGCATCACCTGCTACATCACCTGCTGCTGAATCTCCTGCTGCATCTCCTTCAAATCAAATCAAATCTGCTGCATCTCCTGCTGCATCTGCTGCTGCTGAATCTCCTGTTGCTGCATCTCCTGCTGCATCTGCAGCGGCATCTCCTTCTGCATCTGCTGCTGCTGTATCTCCTGCTGCTCTGTCTTTTGCTGCATCTCCTGCAGCTCCTGCAGCTGCATTTCCTCCTGCTAAATCTCCTCATGAACTCCTGCCACCTCTCCTGCTTCATCTGCTGCTGCTGTATCTCCTGCTGCTGAATCTCATGCTGCATCTCCTGCTGCTGAATTTCCTGCTGCTGCATCTCCTCCTGCATCTTCTGCTGCATTTCTTGGTGCTACATATCCTGCTGCTGCAACTCCTGCTGAATCTCCTGCTATAGAATCTCCTGCTGCAGCTCCTGCTGTATAACCTTCTACTAAGTCTCCTGCTGCTGCATCTCCTCCTGATACATCTGCTGCAGCATCTGATGCTGCTACATCACCTGCTGCTGCATCTCCTGCTGCTACATATCCTGCTGCTGCTGCATCTCCTGCTGCTAAATCTCATGCTGAAACTCCTGCTGCATCTCCTGCTACTGCATCCTCTGCTTCTTTATATACTGCTGCATTTCCTGCTGCTGTATCTCTAGCTGCATCTTTTGCTGCATCTCCTGCTGCTGTATGGCCTGCTGCATCACCTCCTGCTGTGTCTCCTGTTGCTGCATCTCCTCCTGCTACATCTGCTGCAGCATCTCCTGCTGCTGCATCTCCTCCTGCTTCTCCTGCTGCATCTGCTTCTACATCTGCAGATGCATCTCCTACTGCTGCATCTCCTTCTGCTTCATCTCCTCCTTCATCTATTTCTCCTGCATATCCTGAATATATTTCCTGCTGCATCTTCTACGGTATTTCTTGCTACATCATCTGCCTCACCTCCTCTTGCATCTCCTGATGCATCTGCTGATGCATCTCGTTCTGCTGCATCTCCTGCTTCATCTTCAGATGATGCATCTGTAGCTTCATCTCTCATTTCATCTCCTTCTGCATCTGCTGGGCATCTCCTGCTGCTGCATCTCCTGCTGCATTTCCTGCTGCATCTGCTGCTGCTCTGCTGCTGCTGAATCTACTGCTGAATCTCCAGCTACATATCCTGCTGCTATATATCTTGCTGCATCTGCTGCTGCTGCATCGCCTGCTGCTGTATCTGCTGCTACTGCATGTCTTGCTGCATCTCCTCCTGATGCTTCTCCTGCTGCATATCCTTCTGCATTTCCTGCTGCATCTCCTCCTCCTGCATCTTTTGTTGCATCTCCTACTGCGGCTTCTCCTGCTGCATCTATTTCTGCCCATCTCCTGCTGCATCTCCTGCTCCTGCACGTCCTACTGTGAATTCTTCTGCTGATGAATCTCCTGCTGAATCTGCACCTCCTGCTGCATCTCCTGCCGCTGAATCCCCTGCTCTATCTACTACCGATGCATCTCCTACTTCAGTTTCTGCTTCTGCATCTCCTGCTTCATCTTCTGCGTCTGCATCTCCTGCTTCTGTTTCTGCTGCATCATCACCTCCTGCCTCGCCTCCTACTACATCTCCTGCTCATCTCCTGCTGCTGTATCAGCCGAAGCATAATTTCCTGCTGCATCTACTGCTTAATCTGCATCTCTTACTGCATCTGCTTCTGTATCTCATTTTGCTGCATTTCCTGCTGAATCTGCTGCTGCATCCCCTGCTGTTGCATCTCCTGCTTTATCTACTGCTGCATATCCTGCTACTGAATTTCCTGATGAATCTGCTCCTGATGCATCTGCTGCAGCATCTCCTGCTGTATCTCCTGCTTCTTAATCTCCTGCAGCATCTCCAGCTGAATAGGCCTACTGTGCTGCATCTTCTGCTGCTGCACCTCCTGCTGCAGTGTCTAACGCTCTGTCTCCTGCTGCACCTGCTGCTGCTGCATCTGGTGCTGCTGCGTCTCCTACAACATCTTCTGCTGCTGCATCTTCTGCTTCATCTCCAGCTGCTGAATCTCCTGCTGCATCTCCTTCAAATCAAATCTCCTGATTCATCTGCTGCTGCATCTATTGCTGCTGCATCTTCTGCCTCTGCAACTGCAACACCTTCTTCTGCATCACCTGCTGCATTACCTCCTGCTGCATATTCTGCTGCGTTTCCTGCTGCTGCATCTCCTTAATCTGCTGCTTCATTTCCTGCTACTTCATGTACTGCTGCATCTCCTGCTACATTTGCTGCTGCTGCATCTCCTTCTACTTGATGTCCTCCTGCATCTCCTGCTGCTGTATAGCCTGCTGCTTCATCTCCTGCTGAATCCTCTGCGGATGCATCTGTGTATGCATCTGCAGAAGCATCTCCATTTCCTGCTGCATCTGCTGCTCAGTCTTCTACGGATGCATCTAGTGCTTCTGCATTTCAGCTGCATATCCTGTTGAAGGCATCTGCGGCTACATCTCCAGCTGCTACATCTCCTGCTGAATCTCCTGCTGCACTTCCTGCTGTAACTGCTGATGCCTATGTTGCTATTTCATCTCCTGCTGCATCTCCTGCTGAATCTTCTTCTGCAGAATCTCCTCCAGCATCTCCTGCTACAATTCTTGCTGATGTATCTCCTGCTGCATCTCCTACTACATCCCCTGCTGCTGAATCTCCTTCTATATGTCCTGCTGCATCTCCCGCTGCCTTTTCTTTTGAATTTCCTGCTGCAGAATCTGCTGATGCATTTCCTGCTGGTGCATCTCCTGCTGAATCTCCTGATGCTACATCTCCTGCTGCTGAATCTCCTGCCTCTTCATCTCTTGCTGCTGCAACCCCTGCTGAATCTGATGCTGCATCTGGTGCTACTGCATCTTCTTTTACTGCATCTTCTGCTGCTGCATCTCTGGCTGATTTCCTACTGAATGTCCTTCTCTTGAATCTCCTGCTGCATATCCTGGTGCATCACCTGCTGAATATGCATCTCCTGCTACATCTCCTCCTGATACACCTCATGCAGCTGCAGCTGCTGCTGCATATCCTGCGCATATGCTGTTGCCAATTCTCCTGCTGTTGCATATCCTACTGAATTTCCAGCAGCATCTCCTGCTGATGCATTTCTTGCTGCATCTCATCCTGCATACTTTGCTGCTGCATCTGCTTCTGCTTCTGGTGATGCTACATCTCCAGCTGCATCTGCTGCTTCATCTGCTGTTGTATCTCCTGCTGCATATGTTTCTGCATCTTAGGATGCATATGGTTCTGCATCTTAGGATGCATATGGTGTTGCAAATCCTGCTGCTTCTGCTGCTGGTGCATCTCCGGCCTCATATCGTGCTGCTGTGTCTCCTGCTGATGTATGTTTTGCTGCATCTCCTGCTGATGCATGTCCTGCTGCATCTCCTGATTCTGCATCTAGTTCTCCTGCATCTCTGGCGCCAGTATCTCCTGCTGCATCATTTGCTGCTGTATCTCTTATTCATCTCTTTCTGCTGCCTATGCTGCTGCATCTGGTGCTGCTGTACCTCCTCCTACTGCATCTCCTGTTGCATCTCCTCCTGCTGCATCTCCTGCTGAATGACCTGCTGCATCTCCTGCTGCTATATCTCCTGCTGCTTCATATCCTGCTACTGCATTTCGTAATGAATCTCCTGCTGCTTCATCTCTTGATCCATGTCTTGCTGCTGCATATCCTGTTTCTGCATCTCCTTTTGCTTCGTCTGCTGTTGCGTCTCCTGCTCTATCTCATGTTGCACTTTCTATTGAAGCATCTCCTGCGTCATCTCTTTCTGCTGCATATATTGCTGTTTCATCTTATTCTGCATCTCCTGCTGCATCTCCCTGAGCGTCACCTGCTGCATCTCCTTCTGCATCACCTGCAGATGCATCTCCTGCTCTATCTCCTGCTACTACATATTCATCTGCATCTGCTGCTACTTCATCTACTGCTGCATCTCCTGATAGATCTCCTGCTGCTGCATCTCCTGCTGCTGCATATGCTGCTGCATCCTCTTCTGCTGCATCTGCTGCTTCTTTCTCTCTTCCGGCATTTACTGCCGCTGCTTCTCCTGCTATATTTCATTCTGCTGCATCTTCTTCACTTCATCTACTACTCTGCACTCCTGCTGCTGCATCTCCTCCTTCTGCATCTCCGACTGAATCGCCTGTAGCATCTCCTGCTTTTTCGTCTCCTGCTGCTTCATCTCCTAGTGCATATGATGCTGCTGCATCTCCTCCTACTGCCTCTGCTTCTTCATCTCCTGCTGCTGCTTCTCCTGCTGCTGTATCTCCTGCTGCTGAATCTCCTGCTGCTGCGTCTGGTGCATCATCTCCTCTTTCTCCATATGCATGTGTGTGATGCAGCCGCACAGGCAGCAGATGCAGCAGCAATAGATGCAGCAGCAGATGCATCAGGAGATGCAGATTCAGTAGGAGATGTAGCCGCAGAAGATGCTGCATCAGGAGATGCATCAGGAGATGCAGCAGAAGGAAATGCAGCAAGATGTAGTAGGATATGAGGCAGGAGATGAGGAAGGAGGAGATGCAGCAGGGGATGCATATTCAGCAGTAGATTCAGCAGGAACTTCAGAAGGAGATGCAGCAGCAGGAGATGCAGCAGCAGGAGATGCAGCAGGGTGTGAATATTCAGCTATACATTCAGCAGAAACTTCAGAAGGAGATGCAGCAGAAGGAGATTTAGCAGGAGATGTATCAGTAGATGAAGTAGCAGCATATGCAACAGCAGATGTACCAGATGGAGCAGAAAGATGATTCATCAGGAGATGTAGCAGCAGGAGATACAGGAGCTGGTAATTCCGAAGGAGATGCAGCAGGAGAGGCAACACCAGAAGATGCAGCACCAAGAGATGCAGCAGGAGATGGAGCAGCACATGCTATATCAGGAGATGCAAGAGCAGGAGATGAAGCAGCAGACGCAGCAGCAGGAGATGCAGCAGCAGGAAATACAACAGGAATAGATGCAGAAGGTAATGCAGCAGCAGGAGTTGAAGCAGAATATGCATCAGCAGGAAATGCAGCACCAAGATTTTCAGATGCAGATGCAGCAGGATATGCAGCAGCAGGATATGCAGAAGCAGATGTTGCAGCAGGTGCAGCACCAGAAGATGCAGGAACAGGAGATGCAGCAGAAGGAGATGCCGCAGCAGCACATGCAGAAGGTGATGCAGCAGTAGGAGATGCAGCCACAGCAGATGCAGCAGGAGATTCAGCAGCAGGAGATTCAGCAGCAGTAAAGGATATTCAGCAGCAGACCCGGCATCCAGAGATTCAGCAGCAGGAGGTGCAGCAGGAGATGCAGAAGCAAACGTAGCAGTAGGAGTGGCAGCAGGTGGAGATGCATCAGGAGATGCATATTCAGAAGGAGATGCAGCAGCATCGTATGCTGTAGGAGATGTAGCAGCAGGAGATGAAAAAGCAGGAGATGCTACTCGCAATTGAGCCGGAGAAATAGAAGGAAGAGATGCAGCAGCAGGAAGTGAAGAGTAGTAGATGAAGTGAAGAAGATACAAGAGCAGATGCAGCAGCATGATATGCAGCAGCAGGAGATCTATCAGGAGATGCAGCAGTAGATGAAGCAGCAGCAGATGCAGCAGCAAATTCAGCAGATGTAGCAGTAGTAGATTCATAAAGAGCTGCAGCAGGAAATGCAGATGAATATGCAGCAGCAGGAGATGCAGAACGAGATGAAGCAGCAAGATATGCAGATGGAGATGAAGAACGAGATGAAGCAGCAAGATATGCAGCAGAAGGAGATGACGCGGGACATGCTTCAATAGAAAATGCAACATGAGATACAGCAGGAGACGCAACAACAGACAAAGCAAGAGGAGATGCAAAAACAGGAGATGCAGCAGCAGGACATGGATCAAGAGATGAAGCAGCAGGAGATTCATTTGGAGATGCAGGAGCAGGATATGAAACAGCAGGAGATATAGCAGCAGGAGATGCAGCAGGACATTCAGCAGGAGATGCAGCAGGAGGAGATGGAACAGGAGATGCAGTAGGAGGAGGTACAGCAGCACCAGATGCAGCAGCATAGGCAGCAGAAAGAGATGAATAAGAGATACAGCAGCAATTGATGCAGCAGGAGATGCCGGAGCCAGAGATGCAGAACTAGATGCAGAATCAGGAGATGCAGCAGGACATGCATCAGCAGGAGATGCAGCAAAACATACATCAGCAGGAGACACAGCAGCACGATATGAGGCCGGAGATGCACCAGCAGCAGAAGCAGGAGGAGATGCAGCACCATATGCATCCTAAGATGCAGAACCATATGCAGCAGGAGATACGGCAGCAGATGAAGCAGCATCACCAGAAGCAGAAGTAGATGCAGCAGCAAAGGATGCAGGATGAGATGCAGCAGGAATAGCATCAGCAGGAGATGCTGCTGGAAATTCAGTAGGATATGCAACAGCAAGAGAATTGGCAACAGCAGATGCAGCAGGATATGCAGCAGCAGCTGCAGCTGCATGAGGTGTATCAGCAGGAGATGTAGCAGGAGATGCATATTCAGCAGGTGATGCACCAGGATATGCAGCAGGAGGTTCAACAGAAGGAAATTCAGCAGGAAATCAGCCGGAGATGCGGCAGCAGGAGATGCAGGAAAAGAGGATGCAGGTGCACCAGAAGCAGCAGGAGATTCAGCACGAGTTGCAGCAGCAGGAGATGCAGAGGCAGAAGATTCAGCATGAGGAGATGCAGCAGCAGGCAATTGAGCAGGAGATGCAGCAGGAGATATAGAAGGAGATTCAGCAGCAGGGGATGTAGTAGGAGATGCAACAGGAGATACAAGAGCAGGAATTGTAGCAGGAGATGCAGCAGGAGATTCTGCAGAAAAAGATTCTGCAGGAGATGAAATAGCAACATATGCATCAGCAGTAACATTCAGCATTCAGTCAGGAAGTGCATCAGGAGATTCAGCAGGAGATGTAGCAGCAGGAGATGCAGCCGCAGTTGCCTTCAACAGGATATGCAGCTGAAATGCAGAAGCACTAGGCACATCCGTAGAAGATTGAGCAGCAGATGCAGCAGGAAATGGAGATGCTTCTGCAGATGCATCCGCAGATGCACCCGCAGATGCACCCGCAGAGGATGCAGCAGGAGACGAAGCAGTAGGCTATACAGCAGAAGGAGATGAAGCAGCAGATTAAGCAGCAGCAGGAAATGCAGGAGGACATCAAATAGAAGCAGATTCAGCATCAGCAAATGTAGCAGGAGATGCAGCAGTACAAGAAGCAGAAGGAAATTGAGCAGCAGATTAAGCAGCAGCAGGAAATGCATCAGAATATGCAGCAGGAGGTGATGGAGCTACAGATGCAGAGGCAGCAGATGCAGCAGCAATAGATGCAGTAGCAGATGCATCAGGAGATGCAGATTCAGTAGGAGATGTAGCAGCAGCAGATGCTGCAGCAGATGATGCAGCAGGAGATGCAGCAGAAGGAAATGTAGCAAGATATGCTGCAGGAAGAGATGCAGTAGGATATGAAGCAGGAGATGCAGCAGCACGAGATGCAGCAGGGGATGCATATTCAGCAGTAGATTCAGCAGAAATTTCAGAAGGAGATGCAGCAGCAGGAGTTTTAGCAGCAGATGCAGCAGTAGATGAAGTATCAGCTTTTGCAACAGCAGATGCACCAGATGGAGCAGAAAGACATGCAGCAGGGTATGGAGCAGCAGATGCAACGGGAAATGGTGCATCAGGAGATGCATCCGCAGATGCATGAGCAGAGGATGCATCAGGAGATGTAGCAGCAGGAGATACAGGAGCAAGTGATGCCGCAGAAGATGCAGCATCAGTAGATGCAGGAGGACATAAAGTTACAGGGGCTGCTCCTGCTTCCTCATTTTTTTCTATATCTCCCGCTGCAACTTCTGCTGCTGCCTCTGCTGGTGCATTTCCTGCTGATGCATCTCCTGCTACATATCCTGATTCTGTATCTTCCGGGTCATCTCATGCTGATGCATCTTCTGCTGCATCTCCTACTGCTGCATCACCTTCTGCATGTGCTGTTGCAGCATCTCCTTCTGCTGCACCTCCTGTTGCTGCATCTGCTGGTGCTGCACCTGCTGCAACATCTGCTTCTGCATCTCCCGCTGCTGCACCTCCTGCTGCATCTCCGTCTGAAACTCTTGGTGCTGCATTTCCTGCTGATGCATATTCTGCTTCAACTCCTGCTGCACCTACTACTGCATCTCCTCTGCTGCCTCTCCTACTGCATCTCTTCCTGTTTCATCTTTTGTTGCATCTCCTGCTGCTGTATATCATGGTGCATATCCTCTTGCTACATCTCCGGCTGCGTCTCCTGCTGCATCTCCTGCCACATCTTCTGCTAGTGCATGTCCTGCTGCATTTCTTGCTGATGGATATATTGCTGCTGTATTTCCTGATGCATCTCTTTCTGCTTTATCTTTTTCTGCATATCCTGCTACATCTCTTCCTGCTGGATCTCCCGCTTTATCTCCTCCTACTACATCTTCAGCATCTGCTGCTGCATCTGGTGCTGCTTCACCTACTGCTGCATCTTCTGCTATTGCATCTGCTGCTGCAACTCCTGCTACTTCATCTGCTGCTGAATCTACATCTCCTCTTTCGTCTGCTGCCTGCATCTCCTGCTGATGTATCTCCTGCTACAAATCCTTCTACAGCATCTACTCTTGCATCTCCTTCTTCTGCATCTCTTGAGGTGTATTCTGCTGCATTTCCTTCTGCATCCTCTGCTGCATCTTTTGTAGCTTCATGTCCTCCTGCTGTATCTCCTGCTGAAAAATCGCCTTCTGCTCTATCTCCTGCTGCTGCATCTCCTTCTGAATGTGATGCTGAATCTACTGCTGAACATGTATCCCCTGCTGCTGCATTACCTGCTGCATCACCTCCTGCAGCATATCTTGCTGCATTTCCTTCTGCTGCATCTCCTGCTGCATCTCCTTCTGCGGCATCTCCTGCAGTGTCATCTGCAGCAGCATCTTCTGCTGCTGCATCTCCTACTGAATCTGCATCTCATGATGCATCTCCTGCTGCATCTATTGCTGCTGCATCTGCTGCCTCTGCAGCTGCATCTGCATCTCCTGCTACTGCATCTCCTGCTACTGCATCTCCTCTTGCTGCATCTTCTGCTGCATTTCCGGCTACTGCATCTCCTTAATCTGCTGTTGCATCTGCTGCTAATTCATGTACTGCTGCATCTCCTGCTACAATTCCTGCTGCTACATCTCCTGCCACTTGGTGTCCTCCAGCATCTCCTGCTGCTGCATCCTCTACTTATGCATCTGCAGATGCATCTGCTGAAGTATCTCCATTTCCTGCTGCATCTGCTGCTCAGTCTTTTACGGATGCATCTAGTGCTTCTGCATTTCCCCCTGAAGGCATCTGCGGCTGCATCTCCTGCTGCTACATCACCTGCTGAATCTCCTGTTGCCCTTCCTGCTGTAACCTCTGAGGTATATGTTGCTACTTCATCTCCTGATGCATCTCCTACTGTATCTCCTGCTGAATCTTCTGCAGAATCTCCACCTGCAACTCCTGCTGATGTATCTGCTGCTGTATCTCTTAGTACATCTCCTGCTACTGAATCACCTTCTATATCTCCTGCTGCATCTTCTGCTGAATCTTCCTCTGAATCTACTGCTGCATCTGATACTGCATGTGCTGCTGCATCACTTGGTGCTGCATCTTCTGTTGTTGCATCTCCTGCTGCATCTCCTGCTCCTGTATCTCCTGCTGCTTCATCTCCTGTTGCATCTCCTACTCATGCATCTGCAGATGCATCTCCTGATGAGCCATTTCCCGTTGCATCTGCTGCTCCATTCCCTGCTGCATTTCTTTCTGCTCCATCTGGTGCATCTGCTGTTGCACATGCTGCTGCTTCATCTACTGCTGCATCTGCTGCTAAATCTCCTGCTGCTGCATCTCCTTCTGAAATTTCTGCTGAATCTACTGCTGAATATGCATCCCCTGCTGCATCTCGTGCTGCTGCATCTTCTCCTTCATATCTTACTGCATCTCCTCCTGCATATCCTACTGCATCTCCTCCTGCAGCATATCTTGCTGCATTTCCTTCTGCTGCATCTCCTGCTGCAGCATCTGCTGCAGCATCTTCTGCTCCTACATCTTCTGCTCCTACATCTACTGAATCAGTATCTCATGATGCATCTGCTGCTGCGTCTATTCCAGCTGCATCTGCTGCCTCTGCAGCTGCAACGGCATCACCTTCTGCTGCATGTTCTGCTGCATTTCCTGCTGCTGCTTAATCTGCTGCTCCATTTCCTACTGCTTCATGCACTGCTGCATCTCCTGCTACATGTGTTGCTGCTGCATCTCCTTCTACTTGATATCCTCCTGCATCTCCTTCTGCTGTATAGCCTGCTGCTTCATCTCCTGCTGAAACCTCTGCGGATTCATCTGCAGATGCATCTGCAGAAGCATCTCCATTTCCTGCTGCATCTGCTGCTCAATCTTCTTCGGATGCATCTAGTGCTTCTGCTTTTCAGCTGTATATCCTGTTGAAGGCATCTGCGGCTGCATCTCCTGCTGCTACATCTCCTGCTGAATCTCCTGCTGCACTTCCTGCTGTAGCTGCTGATGCATATGTTGCTATTTCATCTCCTGCTGCATCTCCTACTGTATCTCCTGCTGAATCTTCTTCTGCAGAATCTCCTCCTGCAACTCCTGCTTATGTATCTCCTGCTGCATCTCCTACTACATCTCCTGCTGCTGAATCTTCTGCTGAATCTTCCGCTAAATCTCCTGCTGCAGACTCTCCTACGGTGTTTCCTGCTTCAGAATCTCCTGCTACATTTCCTGCTGATGCATCTCCTGCTGCTGAATCTCCTGCCTCTTCATCTCCTGATGCTGTTTTTTCTGCATCTGCTGCAGCTGCATCTTCTTCTACTGCGTCTCCTGCTACTGCATCTCCTTCTGCATCTCCCGCTGCTTTATCTCCTTCTGCATTTCCTGCTTCTGCATCTCCTGCTACTTCATCACCTGCTGCATCTCATGCTATGCACCTCATGCTGCTGCATCTGCTGTCGCATATCCTGCTGCATCTCCTGCAGCATCTCCTGCTGCTGCAGTGCCTGCTGCATCTCATCCTGCATCACCTGCTGCTGCATCTTCTGCTGCTTCTGGTGTTGCTACATCTTCTGCTGCACCTGCTGCTGCATCTCCTACTGCTGCATCTCCAGCTGCACTTGTATCTACATTTCTACTTCATCCGCTGCTGCATTTCCTGAATCTGCTCTTGTATCTGCTGCTATTTCATGTACTCCTGCACCTCCAGCTGCTGTATCTTCTGCTACATGCTCTGCTGATGCATCTGCGGATGCATCTACTGATGCTGAATATCCTGCTACATCTGCTGCTGAATCTCCTGCTACTGAATCACCTGCTGCTGCATCTCCTACTGCATATGCTGCTGAATGCATTTGCGGCTGCACCTCCTGCTGCTGCATTTCCTGCTGCTGCATCTCCTGCTGCATTTCCTTCTGCAACGGCTGCTGCATCTACTGCTACTTCATCTACTGCTGCATCTCCTACATCTCCTGCTGCCTCATACTTTTCTCTATGTCCTGCTGCATCTACTGCTGCTGATTCTGCTGGTGCATCTGCTGCTGATCTATCTGCTGCTCCATCTCTTCCTGCTGCATCCCCTACTGCTGCATCTGCAACATATGATGCTTCATCTAGTGCTGCTTCACCTACTGCTGCAAGCCCTGCAAAATTTCCTGCTGCTGCATCTCCTGTTTAATCTCCGGAATCATCTCCTGCTGCATTTTCTGCTGGTGCATCTCCTGCTGCATTTCCAGCTGGTGCATCTCCTGCCTCATATCCTGCTGCTGTGTCTCCTGCTGATGTATGTTTTGCTGCATCTCTTGCTGATGCATCTCCTGCCTCCATCTCCTGCTTCTGCATCTACTTCTTCTGCATCTACTTCTTCGGCATCTCTGGCTCCAGCATCTCCTGCTTCATCAATTGCTACTGCATCTCTTATGCATCTCCTTCTGCTGCATCTGCTGCTGCATCTGCTGCTGCTGTACCTCCTCCTGCTTCATCTCCTGTTCCACCTCCTCCTGCTGCATCTCCTGCTGCTGCATCTCATGCTGCTGCATCTCATGCTGCTGCATCATCTCCTTTTGCATCTCCTGCTATGGCACCTCCTGCTGTATCTGCTGCTTCTGCATCTCCTGATGTATCCCCTGCTGCTTCATCTCATACTGCTGCATCTCATGCTGCATGTCCTGCTGCTATATCTCGTGCTGCTTCATATCCTGCTACTGCATCTCCGAATTAATCTCCAGAAGCTTCATCTCCTGCTGCTGCTTCATCTCTTGATCCATGTCCTGCTGCTGCATCTCCTGTTTCTGCATCTCCTTCTGCTTCGTCTGCTGCTGCATCTTTATTTGCTGTATCTCATGTTGCACCTTCTATTGAATCATCTCCTGCGTCATCTCCTTCTGCTGCATATCCTGCTGCTGCATCTAGTTCTACATCTCCTTCTGTGTCCTGCTACTACATCCCCTGCTGCTGCATTTCCTACTGAATCTCCTGATGCTGCAACTCCTACTGCATCTGCTGCTGCTGCATATTATGTGGCATCTGATTCTGATGCATCTGCGGCTACATCTCTGCTGCTGCATCTCTTGCTGTATTTCCTGCTTCATCTGCTGATGCATGTGCTGCTGCTGCTATATGTCCTGCTACATCTTGTCATGCTGCACAATCCTGCTGCGTCTGCTGAAGATATTCTTCCTATTGCTTCTCCTGCTGAATCTGCATTTCCTACTGCATCTGCTTCTGCATCTCCTGCTGCTGCATCTCCTGCTTCAACTTCAGCTGATGCATATGTGACTTCATCACCTGATATGTCATCTCCTGCTGCATGTGCTGCAGTGTTTCCTGCTGCAGCATCTCCTGCTTCTGTGTCTGCTGTTGCATTTCCTGCTGCATCTGCTGCTGCTCTGCTGCTGCTTCATCTCCTGCCAAATCTCCTGCTACATATCCTGCTGCTGCAGCTCTTAATGCACCTTATGATAATGCTTCATCTCCTGCTACTGCATCTCCTGCTGCACCTACTGCTGCTGCATTTCCTGCTGCTTCTTCTGCTGCTGCATCAGTTTCTGCTGAATCTCCTGATGAATCTCCTGCGGCATCTCATGCTTCTACATATCATGCTGAATCTCCTGCTGCTGAATCTCCTGCTGCATCTGCATCTGCTGCATCTCCTACTGCTGCATCACCTTCTGCATGTGCTGCTGCAGCATCTCCTTCTGCTGCATCTCCTGTTGCTGCATCTGCTGGTGCTGCACCTTCTGCAACATCTGCTTATGCATCTCCTGCTTCTGATTCTCCTGCTGCATCTCTGTCTGAATCTCTTGGTGCTGCATTTCCAGCTGCTGCATCTCCTGCTGTTGCATCTACTGATACTGCATATGCTGCTACGTCTTCTGCTGCATCTCTTAGTGCTGCATCTTCTGGTATTTTATCTCCTGCTGCATCACCTGCTCCTGTATCTCCTGCTGCTAAATCTTTTCATGCATCCTCTGCTCATGCATCTGCGGATGCATCTCCTGATGCACCATTTCCCGTTGCATCTGCTGCTCCATCCCCTGCTGCATCTCTTTCTGCTCCGTCTGGTGCATCTGCTGTTGCATATGCAGCTTCTTCATCTACTGCTGCATGTCCTGCTAAATGTCCTGCTGCTGCATCACTTTCTGAAGTTCCTGCTGAACTTACTGCTGAATATGCATCCCCTGCTGCATCTCCTGCTGCCGCATCTCCTGCTTCATATCCTACTGCATCTCCTCCTGCAGCATATCTTCTGCATTTCCTTATGCTGCATCTCCTGCTGCAATATCTGCTGCAGCATCTTCTGCTGCTACATCTCCTACTGAATCTGCATCTCCTGATGCATCTGCTGCTGCATCTATTGCTGCTGCACCTGCTGCCTCTGCAGCTGTAGATGCATCACCTGCTGCTGCATCACCTGATGCATTACCTCCTGCTGCATATTCTGCTGCATTTCCTGCTGCTGCATCTCCTTAATCTGCTACTCCATTTCCTGCTGCTGCATGTACTGCTGCATCTCCTGCTATATTTGCTGCTGCTGCATCTCCTTCTACTTGATGTCCTCCTCCATCTCCTGCTGCTGCATCTGCTGCTTCATCTCCTTCTGCTGTATATCCTGCTGCTTCATCTCTTGCTACATCCTCTGCGGATGCATCTGCAGAATCATCTCCATTTCCTGCTGCATCTGCTACTCAATCTTCTACGGATGCATCTAGTGCTTCTGCATTTCAGCTGCATATCCTGTTGAAGGCATCTGCGGCTGCATCTCCTGCTGCTACATCTCCTGCTGAATCTCCTGCTGCACTTCCTGCTGTAACTGCTGATGCCTATGTTGCTATTTCATCTCCTGCTGCATCTCCTGCTGAATCTTCTTCTGCAGAATCTCCTCCAGCATCTCCTGCTACAATTCCTGATGATGTATCTCATTCTGCATCTCCTACTACATCCCCGGATGCATAATCTACTTCTATATCTCCTGCTGCATCTCCTGCTGCATTTTCTACTGAATCTCCTGCTGACTTTTCTACTGAATCCTGCTACTGCAGAATCTCCTAAGGAATTTCCTGCTGCAGAATCTGCTGATGCATTTCCTGCTGATGCATCTCCTGCTGCTGAATCTCCTGCCTCTTCATCTCCTGCTGCTGCAACCCCTGCTGAATCTGCTGCTGCCTCTTGTGCGGCTGCATCTTCTTTTCCTGCATCTCCTGCTGCTGCATCTCCGGCTGATTTCCTGCTGCATTCCCTTCTCTTGAATCTCCTGCTGCATATCCTGGTGCATCACCTGCTGAATATGCATCTCCTGCTACATCTCCTGCTGATACACCTCATGCAGCTGCATCTGCTTCTGCATCTCCTGCTGCTGCATCTCTTGCTGAATTAGCTGCTGCTGCATCTGCTTCTACATGTACGTTATAACTTTCTACATTTGCTGCCTCATCTCCTGGTTCATCTGCTGATGCACCTCCTGCTGCTGCATCTCCTGCTTCATCTTCAGCTGCTGCATGTGTGGCTTCATTACCTCATATGTCATCTCCTGCTGCATCTGCTGCATTATTTCCTGCTGCAGTATCTGCTGATCCTGCATCTACTGCTGCGTTTCCTGCTGGCTGGAGAACAAATCTGATGAGGAGCAGCTGAGAGAGCTGGGGTAGTTCAGCCTGAAGAAGAGGAGGCTGAGGGGAGACCTTATTACTCTCTACAACTACCTGAGGGGAGGTTGTGGAGAGGAGGGTGCTGGCCTCTTCTCCCAAGTGACAGGGGACAGAACGAGAGGGAATGGCCTCAAGCTCCGCCAGGCGAGATTTAGGCTTGAGATTAGGAAAAAGTTCTTCACGGAGAGGGTGGTTAGGCATTGGAACGGTCTGCCAAGGGAGGTGGTTGAGGCACCCTCCCTGGAGGTGTTTAAGGTTAGGGTAGATGAGGTGCTTAGGAGCATGATTTAGGGATTGGTGGGAATGATTGGACTCGACAATCCAGTGGGTCTCTTTTAACCTGGTTATTCTGTGAATTTCTGCTGCTCTGCTGCTGCTTCATCTCCTGCCAAATCTCCTGCTACATATCCTGCTGCTGCACCTCCTAATCCATCTCATGATAATGCTTCATCTCCTGCTACTGCATCTCCTGCTGATGGGTCTGATGCTGCATCTCTTGCTCTTGCATCTCCTGCTGCATCTCCTGCTGCTGCATTACCTGCTCTATCTCCTCCTACTGCATCTTTTCCTGCTGCATATCCTGCTTCTTTATATACTGCTGCCTTTCCTGCTGCTGCATCTCCTGCTGCTCAGTCTCTTTCTGCATCTCCTTCTTCTGAATCTCCTGCTGCTCTATTACCTTCTGCATCGACTCCTGCTGCATGTCCTGCTGCTGCATCTCCTCCTGCTGCATCTGCTTCTGCATCTCCTGCTGATGCATCTCCTGCTGCATCTGCATCTCCTGCTGCATCTGCTTCTACATCTCCTGCTGCTTCATCTCCTGCTCTTGCATCTCCATCTGCTGAATCTCCTCCTGAATATCCGGCGGCATCTCATGCTGCTCCATATCCTGCTACATCTCCTGACGTATCTCCTTCTGAATATGCATGTCCTGCTGCTTCTTCTGCTGCTGAATCTCATTCTGCTGAGTCTGCTGCATCATCTCCTGTTTCTCAATAACCTGCTGTGTCTCCTGTTGATGCATCATATCATACTGCTGCATATGTTGAAGAATCTCTTCCTACTGCTTCTTCTGATGACTCTTCAGTTCCTGCTGCATCTGCCTCTGCATCTCCTGCTGCTTCTCCTGCTGCTGCATCAGTTGCTGCTGAATCTCCTGATCAATCTCATTCAGCATCTCATGCTTCTACATATCATGCTGAATATCCTGCTTCTTCTCCTTCTGAATATGCATCTCCTAAGGCATCTCCACCTGCTGCCACTCCTACTGCTGCATGTGCTTCTGCATCTCCTGCTGCACCTCCTGCTGCTACATCTCCTACTGCTGCATCACCTTCTGCATGTGCTACTGCAGCATATCTTTCTGCTGCATGTCCTGTTGCTTCTTCTGCTGGTGCTGCACCTGCTGCAACATCTCCTTCTGCATCTCCTGCTGCTGTATCTCCAGCTGCCTCTCCGTCTGAATCTCTTGATGCTGCATTTTCTTCTGATACATATTCTGCTTCACCTCCTGCTGCTGCATCTCCTGCTGCTGCATCTGCTGCTTCATCTCCTGCTGCTGCATCTGCTGATAATGCATGTGCTGCTGCATCTCTTGGTGCTGCATCTTCTGGTGTTGCATCTCCTGTATCATCTCATTACGACTTAACTGCCAATATTGAGGTGCTTTATGGAAATCGAATAAAGCCCACAGGGAAGGTGCTAGCATGGAATTCTGCTGCTTCTGAATGTCTTCTCTTAAAGTGCTTTCACTGTAAAGCGAGACTTGTAGAAGTTTGAGTATATGCTTGTGTACTTTAACATCAGAACGGCTATTAAAGCGTCACTTGAAAATAGCAGAGCGTTCAGCACAAGTACCGCAGGGAAGATGCTACGATGAAATGCTGGCTCTCGTTAAAGTCTTCTCTGGAAACGCTTTCACTGCAAGCTGCAAAGCACGTCTAACAAAACGTTTAGTATTGATTACGGAATTGTGATTTAACTCTTGAGGGGCTTTAGGAAAAGTGAGTAAAGCCCGTATGGAAGATGCAAGCATGGAATGCTGCTGCTTCTGAATGTCTTCTCATATAGTGCTTATACTGCAAAGAAAGCCTTGTAGAACTTTCAGTCCAGGCTCGTGTCCTTTAACATCAGAATGGGTATTAAAGCGTAACTTCAAAATTTCAAATCATTCAGAACAAGTACGGCAGGGAAGCTGCTAAGATCACATGCTGGCTTTCGTTAGTCTTCTCTGGAAGTGCTTTCACTGCAAGCTGCAAAGCACGACTAACACAAAATTTTAGTATAGGGTATAGAACAGTTACTTTACTTCGCCGAATAACGTGCTTTAGGAATAGTGTACATCGACTGCAGAGAAGATGGTTATATGGAAAGCTGCTGCTTCTGAATGTCTTCTCTTATAACACTTTCACTGCAAAGTACAACTTCTAGAAGTTTCATTCTAGTCTTCGGAAGTATATCATCAGCTAGTAAAGTGTCACTTCAAAATTTCAGAGCGTTCAGCACAAGTACCGCAGGGAAGCTTCTACCATCAAATGCTGGTTCTCGTTAGAGTCTTCTATTATAGCGCTTTCACTATTCTACTTCTACTACTTCTATTATAGCGCTTCCCCATTTTAGTTTGGGGAACGAATTGTGACTTATCTGCGCCTGTTAATGTGCTTATGGAAAAGTAAGTATTTCAGGCAGTGCAGATGCTGGCCTGAAACTACACCGCTTATTAATGTTTTCTCTTATAGCGCTGTTACTGCAAAAGACCACTTGTGGAACTTTCACTCTAGGCTTATGAGCTGTAAGATCAGAATGGCTATTAAAGCTTCATTTCAAGATTTGAGATCGTTCAGCACAAGTACCGCAGGGAAGCTGCTACCATCAAATTTTAACTCTCTATAGGATCTTTTCATGAAGCGCTGTCACTGCCAGCAGGAAAGCAAGAAAAACGCAACGTTTTCACGAAGGCGAGTTATTAGCGACTTAATAATGCCTTACAATGCTTTTTACGAAAAGTGAATATCTCCAGCAGGGAAGATGTTAGCATGGAATGCTTTGGCTTGTGGATGTATTCTCTTAGAGCGCAATCACTGCAAACCAAGGTTTTTCGAACTTTCAGGCAGGAGATTCAGTAGCAGGAGATGCATCAGCAGGAAATGCATCAGCAGATTCTGCAGCAGGAAATTCCGTGTGAGATTCTGAAGCAGCAGGATTCAGTAGAAAAGGAAGCAGGAGATGCAGCAGGAGATATAGGAGATTCAGCATCAGGGGATGTAGTAGGAGATTCAGCAGGAGATACATCAGCAGGAATTGTAGCAGGACATGCAGCCGGAGATTCTGCCGAAGAAGATTCAGCAGGAGATGCAGCAGGAGATGAAATAGCAACATAGGCATCAGCAGTTACAGCAGGAAGTGCAGCAGGAAATTCAGCAGGAGATATACCAGCAGGAGATGCAGCCGCAGATGCCTTCAACAGGACATGCAGCTGAAATGCAGAAACACTAGGTGCATCCGTAGAAGATTGAGCAGCAGATGCAGCAGGAAATGGAGATGCTACTGCAGATGCATCCTTAGATGCATCTGCAGAGGATGCAGCAGGAGATGAAGCAGCAGGCTATACAGCAGCAGGAGATGGAGGAGGACATCAAGTAGAAGGAGATGCAGCAGCAGCAAATGTAGCAGGACATGCAGCAGTACATGAAGCATCAGGAAATGGAGCAGCAGATTAAGGAGATGCAGCAGTACATGAAGCAACAGGAAATGGAGCAGCAGATTAAGCAGCAGCAGGAAATGCAGCAGAATATGCAGCAGGAGGCAATGCAGTAGGTGATGCATCAGCAGGTGATGCAGCAATAGATGCAGCAGAAGATGCATCATGAGATGCTGATTCAGTAGGAGATGTAGCAGCAGAAGATGCTGCAGCAGATGCTGCAGCAGGAGATGTAGCAGAAGGAAATGCAGCAAGATATGCTGCAGGATGTGATGCAGTAGGATATGAAGCAGGAGATGCAACATCAGAATATGAAGCACCAAGAGATACAGCAGGAGATGGTACAGCACATGCAGTATCAGCAGATGCAGCAGCAGGAGATGCAGCAGCAGGAAATACAACAGGAATAGATGCAGAAGGTAATGCAGCAGCAGGAGTTGAAGCAGAATATGCAGCAGCAGGAAATGCAGCACCAAGAGATTCAGATGGAGATGCAGCAGGAGGTGCAGCAGCAGGAGATGCAGAAGCAGATGTTGCAGCAGGTGCAGCACCAGCAGATGCAGCAACAGGAGATGCAGCAGAAGGAGATGCTGCAACAGCACATGCAAAAGGTGATGCAGCAGTAGGAGATGCAGCAGCAGCAGATGCATCAGGAGATTCAGCAGCAGGAGAGTCAGCGTGATATGTAGAAGCATGAGATTCCACAGGAGATTCATCAGGAGATTCATCAGCAACTGATGCAGCAGCAGGAGAAGCAGCAGGAGATGCAGGAGGAGATGCAGAAGCAGATGCAGCAGGAAATGAAGATTCATCAGAAGAAGCAGTAGGAAGAGATTCTTCAACATATGCAGCAGCGTGATATGATGCAGCACCAGGAGATACAGCAGGTTATGGAGAAAGAGGAGATGATGCAGAAGATGCAGCAGCAGCAGGAGGAGATGCAGCAGCAGGAGAAGCATATATATATAGGAGAAGATACGTCAGGAGATGTAGCAGGATATGTAGCAGCATGAGATGCCGCCGGATATTCAGGAGGCGATTCAGCAGAAGGAGATGCAAGAGCAGGAGATGAAGCAGCAGGAGATGCAGAAGCAGATGTATCAGGAGATGCAGATTTAGCAGGAGATGCATCAGCAGGAGATGCAGAAGCAGATGCAGCAGGAGGAGATGCAGCAGCAGGACATGCAGCAGGAGTCGATGCAGGAGGTAATAGAGCAGCAGGAGATTCAGAAGAAGGAGATGCAGAAAGAGATTAAGCAGCAGGAGATGCAGCAGCAGGAAAGGCAGCACTATATACAGAAGCAGGATATGCAGCAGGAGGAGATGCAGTAGAAGGAGATAGAGCAGGTAATGCAGCAGCAAGAGATGCAGCAGGAGATGCAAGAGCAAGAGATGCAGCATCAGACCCATCAGGAGGAGATGCAGTAGCAGGAGATGAAGCATTATCATGAGATGCATTAAGAGGTGTAGCAGCAGGAGATGCAGTAGCAGGAGATGAAGCATTATCATGAGATGCATCAGGAGGTGCAGCAGCAGGATATGTGGGAGGAGATTTTGCAGGAGATTAAGCAGCAGCAAAGCAGCAGCAGATGCAGCAGTAAATGCAGCAGTAGATGCAGGATCAGCAGATACTGCAGCAGGAAATACTGCAGCAGATGCAGCAGGAGATGACATACCAGGTGATGAAGCCACAGATGCATCAGTTGAAGATGAAGCAGGAGATGCAGCAGCAGGAGGTTCATTAGCAGATGTACCAGGAGATGACGCAGCAAACGCAGAAAGTTCTAATGTATATGTAGAAGCAGATGCAGAAGCAGCTATTTCCGCAGGAGATGCAGCAGCAGGAGATGCAGAAGCAGATGCAGCAGGAAATGCAGTTTCAGCAGGAGAAGCAATAGGAAGAAAATCTTCAGCAGATAGAGCAGGATGTGCAGCATGAAGAGATATAGCAGGACATAGAGCAGCAGCAGATGCATCAGCAGATGAAGCAGGAAATGCAGCAAGAGATGCAGCAGCAGAGATGTAGCCACAGATGCATCAGAAGCAGATGCAACAGGAGATGCATCAGAAGCAGATGCAACAGGAGATGCATCAGCAGCAGATTCTGCAGGAGATGCATCAGCAGAAGATGCAGAAGGAGTTGCAGCATCAGGAGATTCAGGAGGAAATGCAGCAGTATGGGATGTAGTAGCAGGAGACACAGAAGGAGCTGCAGCATCAGGAGGTGCATCAGGGAATGCAGCAGCAGCAGAAGAACCAGGAGATGCAGGAGCACTAAAAGATGTAGTAGCAGGAGATGAAGAAGCAGGAGATGCTACAGGCGATTCAGCCGGAGATGCAGAAGGAGATGCAGCAGCAGGAGGTGCAGAGTAGTAGATGAAGTGAAGATGCAGCAGAAGGAAATATAACAGGAGATTCATCGGCAGTAAATGCAGCAAGAGAGAAAGTAGCATCAGATGCACCATCAGATGCAGCAGGAGGAGATGCAGCAGCAGGAGATGCAGCAGCAAGAGATGCAGCAGCAGGTGCAGCAGCAGGAGATGCATCTGCAGGAGATTTGTCATGTGATGCAGCAGTAGATGAAGCAGCAGCAGATACAGTAGAAAATTCAGCATATGCAGCTGTAGTAGATTCATAAAGTGCTGCAGCAGGAAATGCAGATGAATATGCACCAGCAGGAGATGCATCTGCAGGTGATGCAGAAGGAGATGCAGCAAGATACGCAGCAGAACGAGATGACGCAGGAGATGGTTCAATAGAAGGTGCAACATGAAATACAGCAGGAGATGCAGCAGCAGATGAAACTAAAGGAGATGCAGAAACAGGAGATGCAGCAGCAGGACATGGATCAAGAAATGAAGCAGCAGGAGAAACATTTGGAGATGCAGTGGCAGGATATGAAACAGCAGGATATATAGCAGCAAGAGATGCAGCATGAAATGCAGCAGGATGAGAAGAAGCAGCAGAGGATGTATCAAGAGATGCAGAAGCAGCAGATAGAGCAGGAGATGCTGTAGCAGGAGATGCAGAAGGAGATGTAGCAGAAGGAGATGCAGCAGCAGGAGTTGCAGCAGGAGATGCAGCAGCAGGAGATGCAGCAGCAGGAGATGCAGCAGGACATGTAAGAGAAGGAAATGCAGCAGCAGGAGTTGCAGCAGGAGATGTAGCAGGAGATGCAGCAGGAGGAGATGGGACAGGAGATGCAGAAGGAGGAGATGCAGCAGCAGGAGATGCAGGAGGAGATGTAGGAGAAGGAAATGCAGCAGCAGGAGTTGCAGCAGGAGATGCAGCAGGAGATGCAACAGGAGGAGATGGGACAGGAGATGCAGAAAGAGGAGATGCAGCAGGAGATGCAGCAGGAGGAGATGCAACAGGAAATGCAGCAGTAATTGGTACAGAAGCAGCAGATGCAGCAGTATATGCACCAGAAGGGGATGAATAAGAGGTGCAGCAGCAATTGATGCAGCAGGAGATGCTGGAGCCGGAGATGCAGAAGAACTAGATGCAGAATCAGGAGATGCAGCACGACATGCATCAAGAGGCGATTCAACTAACCATACATCAGCAGGAGACACATCAGCAGGATATGAGGCAGGAGATGCAGCAGCAGCAGAAGCAGCAGCAGATGCAGCAGCAAAGGATGCAGGATGAGATGCAGCAAGAATTGCATCAACAGGAGATGCTGCTGGAAATTCAGTACGATATGCAACAGCAAGCGATTTGGCAACAGCAGATGCAGCAGGATATGCAGCAGCAGATGCAGCTGCATGAGATGTATCAGCAGGATATGTAGCAGGAGATGCATATTTAGCAGGTGATGCACCAAGATATGCAGCAGGAGATTCAACAGAAGGACATGCATCAAGAAATCAGTCAGAGATGCAGTAGTAGGAGATGCAGGAAAAGAAGATGCAACCGCACCAGAGATAGCAGCAGATTCAGCAAGAATTGCAGCAGTAGGAGATGAAGAGGCAGGAGATTCAGCAGGAGGAGATGCAGCATCAGGAGATTCAGCAGGAGATGCATCAGCAGGAAATGCATCAGCATATTGTGCAGCAGGAAATTCCTTAGGAGATTCTGCAGCAGCAGGATTTAGTAGAAAAGGCAACAGGAGATTCTGTAGAAAAGGCAGCAGTAGATTCAGTAGAAAATGCAGCAGGAGATGCAGCAGGAGATATAGAAGGAGATTCAGCAGCAGGGGATGTAGAAGGAGATGCAGCAGGAGACGCATCATCAGGAATTGTAGCAGGAGATGCTGGAGGAGATTCTGCAGAAGAAAATTAAGCAGGAGATGCAGCAGGAGATGAAATAGCAACATAGGCATCAGCAGTTACAGCAGGAAGTTCAGCAGGAGATTCAGCAGGAGATGTAGCAGCAGGAGATGCAGCCGCAGATGCCTTCAACAGGATATGCAGCTGAAATGCAGAAGCACTAGATGCATCCGTAGAAGACTGAGCAGCAGATGCAGCAGGAAATGGAGATGCCTCTGCAGATGGATCCTCAGATGTATCTGCAGAGGATGCAGCAGGAGATGAAGCAGCAGGAAATACAACAGGAATAGATGTAGAGCTAATGCAGCAGCAGGAATTTAAGCAGAAAATGAATCAGCAGGAAATGCGGCACCAAGCGTTTCAGACAGAGATGCAGCAGGAGATGCAGCAGCAGATGCAGCAATAGGAGATGCAGCATCAGCAGATGCTACAGAAGATTCAGCAGCAGAAGATGCAGCAGGGAATGCATATTCAGCAGTAGATTCAGCAGAAACTTCAGAAGGAAATGCAGCAGCACGAGATTTAGCAGGAGATGCAGCAGTAGATGAAGCAGTGGCATATGCAACAGCAGATGCACCAGATGGAGCAGAAAGAGATGCAGCAGGTGATGGAGCAGCAGATGCAGCAGGAAATGGCTCATCAGGAGATGCATCCGTAGATGCATGAGCAGAGGATGCATAAGGAGATGTAGCAGCAGGAGATACAGAAGCAGGAAAGGCAGCAGTATATAGAGAAGCAGGATATGCAGCAGGAGGAGATGCAGTAGGATGACATAGAGCAGGTAATGCAGCAACAAGAGATGCAGCAGGAGATGCAAGAGCAATAGATGCAGCATCAGACCCATCAGCAGGAGATGCAGTAGCAGAAGATGCAGCAGGAAATGTAGCAGCAGTAGGTGCAGCAGGAGATGCAGTAGCAGGAGATGAAGCATTATCATGAGATGCATTAAGAGGTGTAGCAGCAGGATATGTAGCAGGAGATTTGGCAGAAGATGAAGCAGTAGGAGAGCAGCAGCAGATGCAGCAGTAAATGCAGCAGTAGATGCAGGATCAGCAGATTCTGCATCAAGAAATATTGCAGCAGATGCAGCAGATGACATATCAGTTTATGAAGCCACAAATGCAGCAGCAGATAATTAAGCAGGAGGTGCAGCAGCAGATGATGCAGATGCAGATGCATCAGTAGATGAGGAAGCAGCAGGAGGTGCAGAGTAGTAGATGAAGTGAAGAAGATACCGCAGAAGGAAATATAGTAGGAGATTAAGCCGCAGTAAATGCAGCAAGAGAGAAAGTAGCATCAGATGCAGAATCAGATGCAGCTTCAGATGCACCATCAGGTGCAGCAGCACGAGATGCAGCAGCAGATCTATCAGGAGATGCAGCAGTAGATGAAGCAGCAGCAGATGCAGCAGCAAATTCAGCAGGTGAAGCTGTAGTAGATTCAGAAAGACCTGCAGCAGGAAATGCAGATGAATATGTAGCAGCAGGAGATGCGTCTGCAGGTGATGCAGAAGGAGATGCATCAGGTGACGCTCAAGGAGATGCAGCAGCAGATGCAGAACGAGATGAAGCAGCAAGATATGCAGCAGAAGGAGATGACGCAGGAGATGCTTCAATAGAAATTGCATCATGAGATACAGCAGGAGATGCAGCAGCAGACGAAAGAAAAGGAGATGCAGAAACTGGAGATGCAGCAGCAAGACATGGATCAAGAGATGAAGCAGCAGAAGATTCATTAGGAGATGCAGAGGCAGGATATGAAAGAGCAGGAGATATAGCAGCATGAGATGCAGCAGGATGAGATGAAGCAGCAGGGGATGTATCAAGAGATGCAGAAGCAGCAGATAGAGCAGGAGAAGCTGTAGCAGGAGATGCAGAAGGAGATGTAGCAGGAGATGTAGCAGCTGGAGATGCAGCAGCAGGAGATGCTGTAGCAGGAGATGCAGAAGGAGGAGATGGGACAGGAGATGAAGAGGCAGGAGATTCAGCAGCAGGAGATGCAGCATCAGGAGATTCAGCAAGAAATGCATCAGCAGGAAATGAATCAGCAGATTGTGCAGCAGGGAATTCCGTAGGAGATTCTGCAGCAGGAGATTCAGTAGAAAACACAGCAAGAGATTCAGTAGAAAATGCAGTTGAAGGTAATGCAGCAGCATGATAAGATGCAGCAACAGTAGATACAGCAGGTTATGGAGAAAGAGGACATGATGCAGCAGACGCAGCAGCAGGAGATTCAGCAGCAGGAGATTCAACTGCAAAAGAAGCAGCAGGAGATGCATGTTCAGAAGGAGATATGTCAGGAGAAGTAGCAGGATATGTAGCAGCATGAGATGCCACCAGAGATTCAGGAGGAGATTCAGCAGAAGGAGATGCAAGAGCAGGAGATGCATCAGCAGGAGATGCAGAAGCAGATGCAGCAGGAGGAGATGCAGCAGCAGGACATGCAGCAGGAGTCGATGCAGGAGGTAATAGAGCAGCAGGAGATTCAGAAGGAGATGCAGAAAGAGATTCAGTAGGAGGAGATGCAGCAGCAGGAAAGGCAGTATATACAGAAGTAGGATATGCAGCAGGAGGAGATGCAGTAGAAGGAGATAGAGCAGGTATTGCAGCAGCAAGAGATGCAGCAGGAGATGAAAGAGATGCTGCATCAGACCCATCAGCAGGAGATGCAGCAGCAGAAGATGCAGCAGAAGATGCAGCAGGAAATGCATTAGCAGTAGGTGCAGTAGGAGATGCAGTAGCAGGAGATGAAGCATTATCATGAGATGCATCAGGAGGTGCAGCAGCAGGATATGTAGTAGGGGATTTGGCAGGAGATGAAGCAGCAGCAGATGCAGCAGTAAATGCAGCAGTAGATGCAGGATCAGCAGATACTGCAGCAGGAAATACTGCAGCAGATGCAGCAGGAGATGAAATATCAGGTGACGAAGCCATAGATGCATCAGCTGAAGATGAAGCCGGAGTTGCAGCAGCAGGAGGTTTATTAGCAGATGTACCAGGAGATGAGGCAGCAAACGTAGAAAGTTATAATGTACATGTAGAAGCAGATGCAGCAGCAGCTAATTCCCCAGGAGATGCAGCAGCAGGAGATGCAGAAGCAGATGCAGCAGGAAATGCAGTTTCAGCAGGAGAAGCAATAGGAAGAAAATCTTCAGTAGATACAGCAGTATGTGCAACATGACGAGATGTAGCAGGACACAGAGCAGCAGCAGATACATCAACAGATTAAGCAGGAAATGCAGCAAGAGATGCAGCAGCAGAGATGTAGCCACAGATGCATCAGAAGCAGATGCCACATAAGATGCAGCAGCAGCAGATGCAGAAGGAGGTGCAGCATCAGGAGATTCAGCAGGAAATGCAGCAGTATGGGATGTAGTAGCAGGAGACACAGAAGGAGATGCAGAAGGAGCTGCAGCATCAGGAGATGCAGCAGGGAATGCAGCATCATCATATGCACTAGGAGATGTAGTAGCAGGAGATGAAGAAGCAGGAGATGCTACTGGCTATTTAGCCGCAGATGTAGAAAGAGGAGATGCAGCAGTAGGAGATGCAGAGTAATAGATGAAGTGAAGTAGATGCAGCAGAAGGAAATATAGGAGGAGATGCAGCCGCAGTAAATGCAGCAAGAGAGAATGTAGCATCAGCTGCAGCAGTAGATGCAGTGGAAGAGGATTCAACAGCAGATGCAGCAGCATGAAATCTATCAGGAGATGCAGCAGTGGATGAAGCAGCAGCAGATGCAGCAGCAAATTCAGCAGATGCAGCAGGAGATGCTGTAGCAGCAGATGCAGAAGGAGATGTAGCAGAACGAGGTGCAGCAGCCGGAGATGCAGCAGCAGGAGATGCAGGAAAAGAAGATGCAGCGGCACAAGAGGCAGCAGCAGATTCAGCAGGAGTTGCAGCAGCAAGTGATTCAGCAGCAGGAGATGCAGCTGCAGGAGATTCAGCAGGACATGCATCAGCAGGAAATGCATCAGCAGATTCTGCAGCAGGAAATTCCGTGTGAGATTCTGCAGCAGCAGGATTCAGTAGAAAAGGCAGCAGGAGATGCAGCAAAAGATATAGAAGGAGATTCAGCAGCAGGGGATGTAGTAGGAGATGCAGCAGGAGATACATCAGCAGGAGCTGCAGGAGGAGATTCTGCAGAAGAAGATTCAACAGGAGATGCAGCAGGAGAGGAAATAGCAACATAGGCATCAGCAGTTACAGCAGGAAGTGCAGCAGGAGATTCAGCAGGAGATGTAGCAGCAGGAGATGCAGCTGCAGATGCCTTCAACAGGATATGCAGCTGAAATGCAGAAGCAATATATGCATCTGTAGAAGATTGAGCAGCAGATGCAGCAGGAAATGGAGATGCTTCTGCAGATGCATCCTCAGATGCTTCCTCAGAGGATGCAGCAGGAGATGAAGCAGCAGGCTATACAGCAGCAGGAAATGAAGCAGCAGATGCAGCATCAGGAGATGCAGGAGGACATCAAGTAGAAGGAGATGCAGCAGCAGCAAGTGTAGCAGTAGATGCAGCAGTCCATGAAGCAACAGGAAGCAGCAGATTAAGCAGCAGCAGGTAATGCAGCTGCAGCTGTAGAGGCAGCAGATGATGCAGCAATAGATGCAGCAGCAGATGCATCAGGAGATGCAGATTCAGTAGGAGATGTAGCAGCAGAAGATGCTGCAGAAGATGATGCAGCAGGAGATGCAGCAGAAGGAAATGCAGCAAGATATGCTGCAGGAGGTGATGCAGTAGGATATGAAGAAGGAGATGCAGCAGCAGGAGATACAGCAGGGGATGCATATTCAGCTGTAGATTCAGCAGAAACTTCAGAAGGAGATGAAGTATTAGGAGATTTAACAGGAGATGCAGCAGTAGATGAAGCAGCAGCATATGCAACAGCAGATGCACCAGATGGAGCAGAAAGAGATGCAGCAGGGGATGGAGCAGCAGATGCAACGGGAAATGATGCATCAGGAGATGCATCCGCAGATGCATGAGCAGAGGATACATCAGGAGATGTAGCAGTCAGAGATACAGGAGCAGGTGATGCCGCAGGAGATGCAGCAAGAGATGCAACACAAGAAGATGCAGCACCAAGAGATGCAGCAGGAGATGCGGCAACACATGCAGTATCAGCAGATGCAGCAGCAAGAAATACAACAGGAATAGATGCAGAAGGTAATGCAGCAGCAGGAGTTGAAGCAGAATATGCAGCAGCAGGAAATGCAGCAGCTGAAATTCAGACCGGAGATACAGCAGGAGATGCTGAAGTAGGAGATGCAGCAGAAGAAGATGCTGCAGCAGCACATGCAGAAGGAGATGCAGCAGTAGGAGATGCAGCAGGAGATTCATCAGGAGACAAAGGATATTCAGTAGCAGACACGGCATCAGGAGATTCAGCAGCTGGAGGTGCAGCAGGAGATGCAGAAGCAAACGCAGCAGTAGGAGTGGCAGCAGCTGGAGATGCATTACAAGATTCAGCATGATATGTAGAAGCATGAGATGCCACAGGAGATTCATCAAGAGATTCAGCAGCAACTGATGCAGCAGTAGGAGAAGCAGCAGGAAATGCAGCAGCAGCAGGAGATTCAGAAGCAGATGCAGCAGGAAATGAAGATTCAGCAGAAGATGCAGTAGGAAGAGATTTTTCAACATATGCAGCAGCATGATATGATGCAGCAACAGAAGATACAGCAGGTTATGGAGAAAGAGGACATGATGCAGCAGACGCAGCAGCAGAAGATTCAGCAGGAGAAGATGCAGCAGCAGGAGATTCAGCAGCAGGAGATGCATATTGAGAAGGAGATACGTCAGGAGATGTAGCAGGATATGTAGCAGCATGAGATGCCACCAGAGATTCAGGTGGAGATTCAGCAGAAGGAGATGCAAGAGCAGGAGATGAAACAGCAGGAGATGCAAAAGCAGGCTATACATCAGCAGGAGATGAAGCTGCAGATGCAGCAGCAGGAAATGGAGGAAAACATCAAGTAGAAGGAGATGCAGCAGGAGCAAATGTAGCAGGAGTTGCAGTAGTACATGAAATACCA
This sequence comes from Clamator glandarius, assembly GCA_033459285.1. NCBI lineage: Eukaryota > Metazoa > Chordata > Aves > Cuculiformes > Cuculidae > Clamator > Clamator glandarius. The sequence goes on from JAUNZM010001428.1 coordinate 118,934, forward strand.
GGAAAATGAGCAGCAGAATAAGGAGATGCAGCATCAGGAAATGCAGCAGAATATGCAGCAGGATGTAATGCAGCAGGTGATGCAGCAGCTCGTGATGCAGCTGAAGCTGCAGAGGCAGCAGATGCAGCATCAATAGATGCAGCAGCAGATGCATCAGGAGATGCTGATTCAGTAGGAGATGTAGCAGCAGAAGATGCTGCAGCAGATGATGCAGCAGGAGATGCAGCAAACGGAAATGCAGCAAGATATGCTGCAGGAGGAGATGCAGCAGGATATGAAGCAGGAGATGCAGCAGCAAGAGAAGCAGAAGGGGATGCATATTCAGCAGTAGATTCAGAAGGAACATCAGAAGGAGATGCAGCAGCAGGAGTTTTGGCAGGAGATGCAGCAGTAGATGAAGCAGCAGCAAATTCAATAGATGCCGCACTAGTAGAATCATAAAGAGCTGCAGCAGGAAATGCAGATGAATATGCAGGAGCAGGAGATACAGCAGGAGATGTATCTGCAGGTGATTCAGAAGAAGATGCGGCAGGTGATGCTCAAGGAGATGCAGCAGGAGATGCAGAATGAGATGAAGCAGCAAGATATGCAGCAGAAGGAGATGACGTAGAAGATGATTCAATAGGAGGTGCAACAGGAGATGCAGCAGCAGATGAAAGAAAAGGAGATGCAGAAACAGGACATGCAGCAGCAGGACATGGATCAAGAGAAGAAGCAGCAGGAGTTTCAATAGGAGATGCAGTAGCAGGATGAAACAGCAGGAGATATAGCAGTAGGAGATGCAGCAGGAGATGCAGCAGGATGAGATGAAGCAGCAGGGGATGTATCATGAGATGCAGGAGCAGGAGATGCTGTAGCAGGAGATGCAGAAGGAGATGTAGCAGAAGGAGATGCAGCAGCAGGAGATGCAGTAGGAGGAGGTACAGCAGCACTAGATGCAGGAGTATATGTAGCAGAAGGAGATGAATAAGAGATGCAGCAGCAAATGATGCAGCAGGAGATGCTGTAGCTGGAGATGCAGTAGAAGTAAATGCAGAAGCAGGAGATGCAGCAGGACATGCATCAGCAAGAGATACAGCAAAACATACATCAGCAGGAGACACAGCAGCACGATATGAGGCAGGAAATGCATTAGCAGCAGAAGCAGCAGCAGATGCAGCACCATATGCAGCAGAATATGCAGAAACATATGCAGAAGAACATGCAGAACCATATGCAGCAGGAGATACAGCAGCAGATGAAGCAGCAGATGCAGCTGGAGATGTAGCATCAACAGAAGCAGCAGCAGATGCAGCAGCAAAGGATGCAGGATGAGATGCAGTAAGAATTGCATCAGCAAAAGATGCTGCTTGAAATTCAGTAGGATATGCAACAGCAAGAGATTTGGCAACAGCAGATGCAGCAGGATATGTAGCAGCAGATACAGCTGCATGAGGGATATCAGCAAGAGATGTAGCAGGAGATGCATATACAGAAGCTAATGCACCAGGATATGCAGCAGGAAATCAGCCAGAGATGCTGCAGCAGGAGATGCAGGAAAAGAAGATGCAGCTGCACCAGAGACAGCATCAGATTCAGCAGGAGTTGGAGCAGCAGGAGATAAAGAGGCAAGAGATTCAGCAGCAGGAGATGGAGCATCAGGAGATTCAGCAGGAGATGTAGAATGAGATTCAGCAGCAGGGGATGTAGTAGGAGATGCAGCAGGAGATGTAGCAGCAGGAGATGCAGCCGCAGATGCCTTCAACAGGATATGCAGCTGAAATGCAGAAGCACTAGATGCATTCGTAGAAGACTGAGCAGCAGATGCAGCAGGAAATGGAGATGCTTCTGCAGAAGCAACCGCAGATGCATCCACAGAGGATGCAGGAAGAGATGAAGCAGCAGGCTATACAGCAGCAGAAGATGAAGCAGCAGATGCCGGAGGACTTCAAGGAGAAGGAGATAGAGCAGCAGTAAATGTAGCAGGAGATGCAGCAGTACATGAAGCATCAGGAAATGAAGCAACATATTAAGGAGATGCAGCAGTACATGAAGCATCAGGAAATGGAGCAGCAGATTAAGCAGCAGGAGGTAATGCAGCAGGTGATGCAGTAGGATTAGATTCAGCAGGAGATGCAGCAGGAGATGCAGATGGAGATGCAGCAGGAGATGCAGTAGTAGGAGATGAAGCAGTATATGAAGCAGCAGCAGATGCAGCAGAAAATACAGCAGATGCAGCAGTAGGAGATGAATCAGGAGATGCAGCAGGAGATGATGCAGCAGCAGGAGATGCAGCCGCTGCAGGTGCAGGAAGATATTCAACAGCAGATTCAGTAGGAGCTGCAGCAGCAGGAGATAGAGCACCAGCAGCAGATGCACAAGAAAATGGAGCAGGAGATGTGGCAGGACAAGATGCAGTACCAGCAGATGCAGCAGGAGATGCAGCGTCTGGAGTTGAAGCAATAGAAAATGCTGCAGAAGATGCAGATGCATCAGGAGAAGCAGGAGCAGGAAATGCAGAAGCAGGAGATGCAGCAGCAGGAGATGCAGCAGCAGGAGTTGAAGCAACAGGAGTTGAAGCAGAATATGTATCAGCAGGAAATGCAGCACCAAGGGATTCAGACAGAGATGCAGCAGGAGGTGCAGCAGCAGGAGATGCAGAAGCAGATGTTGCAGCAGTTGCAGCACTAGCAGATGAAGCAACAGGAGATGCAGCAGTAGGAGATGCAGCAGCAGCAGATGCAGCAGGAGATTCAGCAGCAGGACATTTAGCAGCAGATAAAGGATATTCAGCAGCAGACACGACATCAGCAGATTCAGTAGCAGGAGATGCAGCAGGAGATGCAGAAGCAAACGCAGCAGTAGGAGTGGCAGCAGTTGGAGATGTATCAGGAGATGCATATTCAGAAAGAGATGCAGCAGGAGATGCAGTAGTAGGAGATGCAGCAGTATATGAAGCAGCAGCAGATGCAGCAGAAAATACTGCAGATGCAGCAGTAGGAGATGAATCAGGAGATGAATCAGGAGATGCAGCAGCAGGAGATGCAGTAGGAGATGATTCAGATGGAGCTGTATCATCAGGAGATGCAGAATGAGAAGCAGAAGGAGATGCAGTATTAGGAGATGAAGCAGTACATGAAGCAGCAGCAGATGCAGCAGTAGGAGATGAATGAGGAGATGCAGCATGAGATGATGAAGAAGCAAGAGATGCAGCAGGAGGAGATTACGCATGAAATGCATCAGTAGATGATGCAGCAGCAGGAGATGCAGTAGCTACAGATGCAGGAACATATTCAACAGCAGATTCAGTATGATCTGCAGCAGCAAGAAATGAAGCAGCAGCAGATGCATCTGCATGAGGTGTATCAGCAGGAGATGTAGCAGGAGATGCATATTCACCAGGTGATGCGCCACGATATGCAGCAGGAGATTCAACAGAAGGAAATGCAGCAGGAAATCAGCTGGAGATGCAGCAGCAGGAGATGCAGGAAAAGAAGATGCAGCCGCACCAGATGCAGCAGCAGATTCAGCAGGAGTTGCAGCAGCAGGAGATGCAGAGGCAGGAGATTCAGCATCAGGAGATGCAGCAGCAGGAGATTCAGCAGGACATGCATCAGCAGGAAATGCATCAGCAGATTCTGCAGCAGGAAATTCCGTAGGAGATTCTGCAGCAGCAGGACTCAGTAGAAAAGGAAGCAGGAGATTCAGTAGAAAATGTAGCAGGAGATGCAGCAGGAGATTTAGCAGAATAAGATTCAGCAGGAGATGCAGCAGGAGATGAAATAGCAACATATGCATTAGCAGTAACAGCAGGAAGTGCAGCAGGAGATTCAGCAGGAGATGTAGGAGCAGGAGATGCAGCAGCAGGAGATGCAGCCGCAGATGTCTTGCAGTTGATATGCAGCTGAAATGCAGAAGCACTTGATGCATCCGTAGAAGATTGAGAAGCAGATGCAGCAAGAAATGGAGATGCTTCTGCAGAGGCATCTGCAAAGTATTCAGCAGGAGATGAAGTAGCAGATGTAGCTGCAGCAAATGTGGCAGGAGATGCAGCAGCATATTAAGCATCAGGTAATGGAGCAGCAGATTAAGCAGCAGCAGGAAATGCAGAAGAATATGCAGCAGGAGTTAATGCTGCAGGTGATGCAGCAGCAGGTGATGCAGATGCAGCTGCAGAGGCAGCAGATACAGCAGCAATATATGCAGCAGCAGATGCATCAGGAGATGCAGATTCAGTAGGAGATGTAGCAGCAGAAGATGCTGCAGCATCTTCTGCTGCTACATCTCCTACTGAATCTGCATCTCCTGATGCATCTGCTACTGCATCTATTGCTGCTGCATCTGCTGCCTCTGCAGATACAGCTGCATCACATCCTGCTACATATTCTGCTGCATTTCCTGCTGCTGCTTAATCTGCTGCTCCATTTCCTGCTGCTTTATGTACTGCTGCATCTCCTGCTACTTTTGCTGCTGCTGCATCTCCTTCTACTTGATGTCCTCCTGCATTTCCTGCTGCCGCATCTGCTGCTTCATCTCCTGCTGCTGTTTAGCCTGCTGCTTCATCTCTTGCTGCTCAGTCTTCTACGGATACATCTAGTGCTTCTGCATTTCAGCTGCATATACTGTTAAGGCATCTGCGGCTGCATCTCCTGCTGCTACATCTCATGCTGAATCTCCTGCTGCACTTCCTGACTGAATGCTGAATGTAACTGCTGATGCATATGTTGCTATTTCATCTCCTGATTCATCTCCTGCTGAATCTTCTTCTGCAGAATCTCCTGCTGCATCTCTTGCTACAATTCCTGCTGATGTATCTCCTGCTGCATCTCCTACTACAATTCCTGCTGATATATCTCCTGCTGCATCTCCTGCTGTATCTCCTGCTGCCTTTTCTACTGAATCTCCTGCTGCAGAATCTCCTACGGAATTTCCTGCTGCAGAATCTGCTGATCCATTTCCTGCTGATGCACCTCGTGCTAAATCTCCTGATGCTGCATCTCCTGGTGCTGAATCTCCTGCCTCTTCATCTCCTGCTGCTGCAACTCCTGCTGAATCTGCTGCTGCCTCTGGTGCGGCTGCATCTTCTTTTCCTGCATCTCCTGCTGCTGCATCTCCGGCTTAATTCATGCTCCATTTCCTTCTGTTCAATCTCCTGCTGCATATCCTGGTGCATCACCTGCTGAATATGCATCTCCTGCTACATCTCCTGCTGATACACCTCATGCAGCTGCACCTGCTGCTGCATCTGCTGCTGCATCTGCTGTTGCCAAATCTCTTGCTGTTGCATATCCTACTGAATTTCCAGCAGCATCTCCTGCTGATGCAATTCTTACTGCATCTCATCCTGCATCCCTTGCTGCTGCATCTGTTTCTGCTTCTGGTGATGCTACATCTCCAGCTGCATCTGCTATTTCATCTGCTTCTGTATCTCCTGCTGCATATGGTTCTGCATGTTCTGCTGCATATGGTTCTGCATGTTCTGCTGCATATGGTTCTGCAACTTCTGCTGCATATGGTGCTACATCTCCTACTGCATCTGATGCTGTTGCATCACCTGCCTCATATCCTGCTCTTGTGTCTCCTGCTGATGTATATTTTGCTTCATCTCCTGCTGATGCATGTCCTGCTGCATCTCCTTCTTCTGCATCTACTTCTTCTCCATCTCCAGCTCCAGGATCTACTGCTGCATCAATTGCTGCTGCATCTCTTATTGATCTCTTCTGCTGCATACACTGCTGCATCTGGTGTTGCAGTACCTCCTCCTACTGCATTTCCTGTTTCATCTCCTCCTGCTGCATCTCCTGCTGAATCTCCTCCTACTGCATTTCCTGTTGCATCTCCTCCTGCTGCATCTCCTTCTGAATATTTTGCTACATCTCCTGCTGCTGCATCTCCTGCTGCTACATCTCCTTCTACATCTCCTGCTACAGCATCTCCTGCTCTATCTGCTGCTTCTGCATCTCCTGATACATCCCCTGCTGCTTCGTCTCATCCTGCTGCATCTCATGCTGCATCTCCTGCTGCTATATCTCCTGCTGTTTCCTATCCTGCTACTGCATCTCCTAATGAATCTCCTGCTGCTTCATCTCTTGATCCATGTCCTGCTGCTGCATCTCCTGTTTCTGCATCACCTTTTGCTTCGTTTGCTGCTGCATCTCCTGCTGTATCTCATGTTGCACCTTCTATTGAAGCATCTCCTGCGTCATCCTCTTCTGCTGCATATGTTGCTGTTTCATCTCGTTCTGCATCTCCTGCTGTATCTCCTTGAGCGTCACCCTCTGCATCTCCTTCTGCATCACCTGCAGATGCATCTCCTGTTGTATCTCTTGCTCCTGCATATTCATCAGCATTTCCTGTTGCAGCTCCATATGAATCTACTACTGCTGCATCTATTGAATTTGCTGCTGCATCTGCTGCTGCTTCATCTACTGCTGCATCTGCTGCTAAATCTCCTGCTGCTGCATCTTCTTCTGATGTTCCTGCTGAATCTACTGCTGAATATGCATCCCCTGCTGCATCTCTTGCTGCTGCATCTCCTGCTTCATATCCTGCTGCATCTCCTCCTGCAGCATATCTTGCTGCATTTTTTTCTGCTGCATCTCCTGCTGCATCATGTGCTGCAGCATCTTCTGCGGCTACATCTCCTACTGAATCTGCATCTCCTGATGCATCTGCTGCTGCATCTATTGCTGCTGCATCTGCTGCCTCTGCAGCTGCAGATGCATTATCTGCTGCTGCATCATCTGCTGCATTACCTCCTGCTGCATATTTTGATGCATTTCCTGATACTACATCTCCTTAATCTGCTGCTCCATTTCCTGCTGCATCTCCTTCTACATTTGCTGCTGCTGCATCTCCTTCCACTTGATGTCCTCCTGCATTTCCTTCTGCTGCATCTGCTGCTCTTGCATCTCCTTCTGCTGAATCTCCTCCTGAATCTCTGGTGGCATCTCATGCTCCTGCATATCCTGCTACATCTCCTGACGTATCTCCTTCTCAATATGCATCTCCTGTTGCTTCTCCTACGGCTGAATCTCCTGCTGCTGAATTATCTGCTGCTGAATCTTCTCCTGCTGCGTCTGCTGCCGCTGCGTCTTCTGTATCATATCCTCTTTTCCATAACCTGCTGTATCTCCTGTTGCTGCATCATATCATGCTGCTGCATATTTTGAAGAATCTCTTCCTACTGCATCTTCTGCTGATTCTTCATTTCCTGCTGCATCTGCTTCTGCATCTCCTGCTGCTGCATCATATCATGCTGCTTCTCTTGCTGCTGCATCAGTTGCTGCTGAATCTCCTGATGAATCTCCTGTGGCATCTCATGCTTCCACATATCATGCTTAATGTCCTGCTGCTGAATCTCCTGCTGCATCTGCTGCTGCTGCATCTCCTACTACTGCATTACCTTCTGCATGTGCTTCTGCACCATCTCCTTCTCCTGCATCTCCTGTTGCTGCATCTGCTGGTGCTGCACCTGCTGCAACATCTGCTTCTGCATCTGCTGGTGCTGCACCTCCTGCTGCATCTCTGTCTGAGTCTTTTTGTGCTGCATTTCCTGCTGATGCATATTCTGCTTCAACTCCTGCTGCTGCATTACCTTCGGCTGCATTTTCTACTGAATCTCCTGCTGTGTTTTCTACTGAATCTCCTGCTGCAGAATCTCCTACGGAATTTCCTGCTGCAGAATCTGCTGATCCATTTCCTGCTGATGCATCTCCTCCTGAAGCTGCATCTCCTGCTGCTGAATCTCTTGCTGCTGCATCTTCTGCATCATCTCCTCTTTCTCCATAACCTGCTCTATCTCCTGTTGCTGCATCATATCATGCTGCTGCATATGTTGAAGGATCTCTTCCTACTGCTTCTTCTGCTGATTCTTCATTTCCTGCTGCATCTGCTTCTGCATCTCCTGCTGCTGCTGCATCTCCTGCTGCTTCTCCTGCGGCTGCATCAGTTGCTGATTAATCTCCTGATCAATCTCCTGCGGCATCTCATGCTTCTACATATCATGCTGAATCTCCTGCTGCATCTCCTTCTGAATATGCATCTCCTGATGCATCTCCACCTGCTGCCACTCCTACTGCTGCGTTTGCTTCTGCATCTCCTGGTGCACCTCCTACTGCTGAATCTCCTTTGTCTGCTGCTGAATCTCCTGCTGCTGAATCTCCTGTTGATTCATCTGCTGGTCCTGCACCTCCTCCAAGATCTGCTTCTCCGTCTGAATCTCTTGGTGCTGCATTTCCTGCTGATGCATATGCTGCTTCAACTCCTGCTGCTTCAACTCCTGCTGCTGCATCTCCTGCTGCTGCATATGCTGCTTCGTCTCCTGATGCTGCATCTGATGCTGCATCTGATGCTAATTTCTCTCTTGCTGCATTTACTGTGGCTGAATCTCCTGTTATATTTCCTTCTGCTGCATCTTCTTCATTTCATCTACTACTCTGCACCTCCTGCTGCTGCATCTCCTCCTTCTGCATCTCAGGCTGAATCGCCTGTAGCATCTCCTGCTTCTTCACCTCCTGCTGCTACATCTCCTAGTGCATATGATGATGCTGCATCTCCTGTTACTTCTTCTGCTGTTGCCTTCCCTGCTGCATCTCCTGATGCCGCAGCTCCTTCTGCATCTTCTTCTGTGTCTCCTGCTACTACATCCCCTGCTGCTGCATTTCCTGCTACATCTCCTGATGCTGCAACTCCTTCTGAATCTTCTGCTGATGCATCTCCAGCGGAATCTGCTGCTGCAGCATCTCCTGTTACATCTGCTTCTGATGCATCTGCGGATACATCTCTGCTGCTGCATCTCTTGCTGCATTGCCTGCTTCTTCTGCTGATGCATCTGCTGCTGCTCTATGTCCTGCTACATCTCGTCATGCTGCACATCCTGCTGCATCTGATGAAGATTCTCTTCCTATTGCTTCTCCTGCTGAATCTGCATTTCCTGCTGCATCTGCTTCTGCTTCTCCTGCTGCTGCATCTCCTGCTGAATTAGCTGCTGCTGCATCTGCTTCTACATGTACGTTATAACTTTCTACTTTTGCTGTTTCATCTCCTGATGCATCTGCTGCTGCACCTCCTGCTGCTGCATCTCCTGCTTCATCTTCAGCTGATGCATCTGTGGCTTTATCACCTCATATGTCATCTCCTGCTGCAACTGCTGCAGTATTTTCTGCTGCAGCATCTCCTGCTTCTGCATCTACTGCTGCATTTCCTGCTGCATCTGCTGCTGATGCATCTCCTATTGCGAATCTGCTGCAGCATCTCCTGCTCCTGAATCTCTTGCTGAATCTGCGTCTACTGATGCATCTGCTGCTGCATCTCCACCTGCTGTATTTGATGCTTCATCTCCTACTCATTTCCTGTTGCTGCATTTCCTTCTGCATCTCCTGCTGCATTGCCTGCTGCTGCATAACCTGCTGAATCACCTGCTGCTGGATTTGCTGCGACTGCATTTCCTGCTACTTCAACTCCTGCTCTTGCATCTCGATCTGCTGTATTTCCTCCTGTATCTCCCACGGCATCTCATGCTGCTACATATCCCGCTACATCTCCCTAAGAATACGCATCTCCTGATGCATCTCCTGCTACTACATCTCCTGATGCATATCCTGCTGAATTTGTATATCCTGCTGCATCTCCTGCCGCTGCATCCGCTGTTGCTCTGTCTTCTCTATCTCTTGCTTCATCTGCTGCTGCATCTCCTGCTGCATCTGCTGCTGCTGAACCTCCTGTTGCTGCATGACCTCCTGCTAAGTCTCCTGCTGCTGCATCTTCTCCTGTTACATCTGCTGCAGCATCTGATGCTGCTACATCACCTGCTGCTCATCTCCTGCTGCTACATCTCCTGCTGCTGCATCTCCTCCTGCTTCTCCTGCTGCATCTGCTTCTACATCTGCTGATGCATCTCCTACTGCTGCATCTCCTTCTGCTTCATCTCCTGATTCATCTACTTCTGCATATCCTGAATATATTTCCGGCTGCATCTTCTATGGTATTTCTTGCTACATCATCTGCCTCACCTCCTCTTGCATCTCCTGATGCATCTGCTGATGCATCTCGTTCTGCTGCATCTCCTGCTTCATCTTCAGCTGATGCATCTGTAGCTTCATCTCCTGATATTTCATCTCCTTCTTCATCTGCTGGGCATCTCCTGCTGCTGCATCTCCTGCTGCTGCATCCTCTAATGCATCCTATGATAATGCTACATCTCTTGCTACTGCATCTCCTGCTGCAATTCCTGCTGCTATATATCTTGCTGCATCTTCTGCTGATGCATCGCCTGCTGCTGTATCTGCTGCTACTGCATGTCTTGCTGCATCTCTTCCTGATGCTTCTCCTGCTGCATATCCTTCTGCATTTCCTGCTGCATCTCTTCCTCCTGCATCTTCTGTTGCATCTCCTAATGCGGCTTCTCCTGCTGCATCTATTTCTGCCCATCTCCTTCTGCATCTCCTGCTCCTGCACGTCCTACTGTGAATCTGCTGCAGATTCTTCTGCTAATGAATCTCCTGCTGAATCTGCATCTACTGCTGCATCTCCTGCTGCTGCATCTCCTGCTGTATCTCCTGCCACATCTCCTGCCACCGAATCCCCTGCTGCATCTACTACCGATGCATCTCCTGCTTCAGTTTCTGCTTCTGCATGTCCTGCTGCATCTTCTGCGTCTGCATCTCCTGCTTCTGTTTCTGCTGCATCATCACCTCCTGCCTCGCCTCCTACTGCATCTCTAGCTCAATCTCCTGCTCATCTCCTGCTGCTGTATCAGCCGAAGCATAATTTCCTGCTGCAACTACTGCTTAATCTGCATCTCTTACTGCATCTGCTTCTGTATCTCATTTTGCTGAATTTCCTGTTGAATTTGCTGCTGAATCTGCTGCTGCATCCCCTGCTGTTGCATCTCCTGCTTTATCTACTGCTGCATATGCTGCTACTGCATTTCCTGATGAATCTGCTGCTGAATCTGCTGCTGGATCTTTTGCGGTGGCATCTCCTGCTCTTGCATCTCCTGCTGCTGAATCTCCGCCTGAATCTCCTGCGACATCTCCTGCTGCTACATAACCTGTTACATCTCCTGATGCATCTCCTTCTGAATAGTCATCTCCTGATGCATCTCCTCTTGATGCATCTCCTGCTGCATCTCCTGCTACTTCATCTCCTGCTGCAGTGTCTAACGCTTTATCTCCTGCTGCATCTGCTGCTGCTGCATCTGCTGCTGCTGCATCTGCTGCTGCTGCATCTCCTACTACATCTTCTGCTGATGCATCTTGTGCTTCATCTCCAGGTGCTGCATCTCCTGCTGCATATCCTGCCCAATCAAATCCTACCACAACTCCTGCTGATGCATCTTCTCTGACTGCTGCATCTCCTTCATCTGCTGCTGCATCTCCTGCTGCAGCACCTCCTACGGAATCCCCTCCTCAATTCCTGATGCATCTCCTGATGCTGCATCTCCACCTGCTGCACCTCCTGCTGCTGAATCTCCTGCTGCTGCGTCTGCTGTTTCATCAGAAGAGATGCATCAGCAGGAAATATAGCAAGAGATTCTGCAGCAGGAAACACCATAGGAGAGTCTGCAGCAGGAAATTCAGCGGAAGATTCAGCAGAAGATGCAGCAGGAGATTCAGCAGCAGGAGATGTAGTAGGAGATGCAGCAGGAGATACATCAGCAGGAGTTGCAGGAGGAGATTCTGCAGAAGAAGATTCAGCAGGAGATCCAGTAGGAGATGCATCAGGAGATGAAGTAGCAACATATGCATCAGAGGTTACAGCAGGATGTGCAACAGGAGATTCAGCAGGTGATGTAGCAGCAGGAGATGCAGCCACAGATGCCTTCAGGTGGAAATGCAGAAGCACTAGATGCATCAGTATAAGATTGAGCAGCAGATGCAGCAGGAAATGGAGATACTTCTGCAGATGCATCCTCAGATGCATGATCAGAGGATGCAGCAGCAGGAGATGCTGGAGGACATCAAGTGGCAGGAGATGTAGCAGCAGGAATTGCAGCAGGAGATGCAGCAGTACATGAATCAGCAGCAGATGCATCAGCAGATTAACGAGATGCAGTAGCCGGAAATGCAGCAGAAGATGCATCAATAGGAGATGCATCAGCAGGAGATGCAGGCAGCAGACGAAGAGGAGATGCAGATTCAGCAGCAGATGAAGTAACAGGAGATGCAGCAGCAGATAAAGTAGCAGGAGTTGCAGCAGCAGATGCAATAGCAGGAGATGCAGCAATATGTGAAGCAGCACCAGATGCATCAGCATATGCTGAAGATGTAGTAGGAGGAGATTAAGCAGGAGATCCAGCAGGAAGAGATGAAGCAGGATATGCAGAAAAAGATAAAGCAGAAAGAGATGCAGCAGGGGATGGAGCAGCAGATGCAACTGGAAATGGCGCATCAGGAGATGAATCCACAGATGCATGATCAGAGGATGCATCAGGAGATGTAGCAGCTAGAGATACAGGAACAGGTGATGCTCCAGGAGATGCAGCAGAAGATGCAACACCAGAAGATGCAGAACCAAGAGATGCAGCAGCACGTGCAGTATCAGATGCAGCAGTAGATTCAGCGGAAGATTCAGCAGAAGATGCAGCAGGAGATATAGAAGGTGATTCAGTAGCAGGAGATGTAGTAGGAGATACAGAAGCAGATACATCAACAGGATTTGCAGGTGGAGATTCTGCAGAAGAAGATTCAGCAGGAGATAAAGTAGGAAATGCATCAGGAGATGAAGTAGCAACATATACATCAGAGGTTCCAGCAGGAAGGGCAACAGGAGATTCAGCAGGTGATGCAGCAGCAGGAGATGCAGCCACAGATGCCTTCAGGTGGAAATGCAGAAGCACTAGATGCATCAGTATAAGATTGAGCAGCAGATGCAGCAGGAAATGGAGATACTTCTGCAGATGCATGATCAGAGGATGCAGCAGCAGGAGATGCTGGAGGACACCAAGTGGCAGGAGATGTAGCAGCAGGAATTGTAGCAGGAGATGCAGCAGTACATGAATCAGCAGCAGATGCATCAGCAGATTAAGGAGATGCATTAGCCGGAAATGCAGCAGAAGATGCAGCAAGAGGAGATGCAGTAGCATGAGATGCAGCTGCAGAGGCAGAAGATGCAGCAGCAATAGATGCAGCAGCAGATGCATCAGGCGATGCAGATTCAGTAGGAGATGTAGCAGCAGAAGATGACGCTGTAGATGACACAGCAGGAGATGCCGCAAAAGGAGATGGAGCAGGAGATGCAGTAGAAGGAAATGCAGCAAGATATGCTGTAGGAGGAGATGCAGCAGGCAATGCAGCAGCATGGGATGCATGTTCAGCAGTAGATTTAGCATCACATTCAGAAGGATATGCAGCAGCAGGAGATATAGCAGAAGGCGATTCTTCAGCAGGAGATACAGCAGCAGGAGATGAAGCTACAAAAGATGCAGCAGAGGATGCAGAAGGAAATGCAGCAGAATATACCTCAAGAGATGCAGATGAATGAGATGCAAGAGTAGATGCTGTAGAAGGATTTGTAGCAGGAGATGCATCAGCACGAGATGCATCAGCAGGAGATGCAGGCAGCAGACGAAAGAGGAGATGTAGATTCAGCAGCAGATGAAGTAGCAGGAGTTGCAGCAGCAGATGCAATAGCAGGAGATGCAGCAATAGGTGAAGCAGCACATGATGCAGCAGCATATGCTGAAGATGTATTAGGAGGAGATTAAGCAGGAGATCCAGCAGGAAGAGATGCAGCCGGATATGCAGGAAAAGATAGAGCAGAAAGAGATGCATCAGGAAATACAGCAGCAGGATATGCATCAGCAGGAAATGCAGCAGAACATGCACTAGCAGAAGATGCGGCAGGAGATGCAGTAGGAGATGCAGCCGGAGATGTATCAAGAGGATATACACCATGATATACAGCAGCAGGAGATGCAACAAAAGATGAAACGGGAGGAGATGCAGCAGGAGAGGCAGCAGATGCATGCTGCCTCTCCTGCTGCTGCATCTCATGCTGCATCTCCTGCTGATGCCTCTCCTCCTGCTAAATCTCCTCCTGCTAAAGCTCCACCTGCATCAGCTGATGCATTTCCTGCATCTCCTGTGGCTGCATCTGCTGGTGCATCTCCTGCTTCTCTATATTCTGCTGCATCTCCTGCTGAATCACATGGTGCCTTTCCTTCTGCCACATCTCCTGCTTCTGTATATCCTTTTGCATGTCTTGCTGCCACACCTCCTGCTTCTGCCTCTCCTACTCCTTCATCTCTGCTGCTGCATCTCCTGCTGCTGAATTTCCTGCTCCTGCTTCTCCTGCTGCATCTGCTGCTGCATCTTCTGCAGCATTTTCTATTGCTTCAACTCCAGACGCTACATCTTCTGCTGCATCTGCTGGTACTGCATCTTATCCTGCCACATCTCCTGCTCCATTTTCTTGTGCATCTGCTGTTGCTGCTGCATCTCCTGCTGCTGCATCTCCTGCTGCTGCATCTGCTGTTGCATCTCCTGCTGCACCTCCTGCTGCTGCATCTTCTTCTCTGCAGATCCTGATGCTTCATCTCTTGCTGCAGAATCTCCGGCTGCATCTTCTGCTTCTGCATCTCCTGCTACTGGGTCTGCTGCATCATCTCCTCCTGCCTCTTCTCCTACAGCATCTCCTTCTGTATCTCGTGCTACATCTCATGAAGCTGTACCTGCTGAAGCATCTCTTCCTGCTGCATCTCCTGATGAATAGGCATCTATTGATGCATCTGCTGCTGCTTCATCTCCTGCTGCTGCAGCTCCTACTGAATCTGCTTTTGAATATCTTCCTGCATCTGCAGCGGCTGAATCTCCTGCTGCTGCATCATCTCCTGCTGCATCTCCTGATTCATCTCCTACTGCTGCATCTGCAGTATTTTCTGCTGCATCTGCTGCTGCTTCATATACTGCTTCATCTCCTACTACTGCATCTCCTGCTGAATGTAATACTACCACATCTCCTGCTGCATCTCCTGCTGCTGCATTTACTGATGCATCTCCTGATGTTGCATCTCTGACTGCTGCACCTCCTGCTGCTCAACTCCTGCTGATGAATTTTCTGCTGATGCATAACCTGCTGCATCTCTGACTGCTGCATCTCCTGTTGCTGAATCCTCTGCTGCTGCATCTGCTGGTGCTGCATATGCTACTGCATCTGCTGCAGGATCTTCTTCTTCTGCCTCTCATGCCACATCTCCCGCTGATGCATCTCCTGCTTCTCTATATCTTGCTCAATCTATTGCTGCTGCATCTCCAGCTGCATCTCCTGCTGCTGCATATCTTGCATCTTTTGGTGCATCTGCTGAAGATTAATCTACTGCTGCATCTCCTGTTGCTGAATTCACTTCTGCTGCATCTGCTGCTGCATCACCTTCTACTGAATCCCCTGCTGCATCTCCTGCTGCTGCATCCACTGGTACATCTCCTAATGCTGCATCTCCTGCTGCTGCACCTCCTGATGCATCTCCTGCTCAATCTCTTCCTGCTGCTTCTCCTACTGCTTCATCTCCTGCATCTGCTGCTGCATGTGCTGCTGCATCTCCTGCTTCTCTGTGTCCTCCTCCTGGATCTCCACCTGCATCTGTTGCTGCTGCATCCTCTGCTGAACCTCCTGCTGCTGCATCTCCTTCTGCAACTTCCTCTGACGCATCAGCAGATTCATCTGATTATGCATCTCCCCTGCTTCATCTCCTGATGCTGAATCTCCTGCTCTTGCATACCTAGCTGCTTCTACAGCTGCTTCTAAGCCAACTTCATCTACTGCTGCTGCATTACCTGCTGCTTCTGCTGCTGCATCTCCTCCTGAATTTCCTGCTGCAGCATCTCTTGGTGCTATATCTTTTGCTTATCAACATCCTGCTGCTGCATCTCTTATGGAATCTGCTTCTGAATCTGCTCCTGCATCTACTGCGGCTGCATCTCCTGATGCTGTACCTGCTGCTACTGCATCTCCTAATGCATCTCCTGTAGCTTAATCGCCTGCTTTTGCATCTCCTGCTTTATCTCCTTCTGATGCCTATCTTGCTGCTGCATCTACTGCTGCTTCGTTAGCTTCTACATCTCCCGCTGCATTTCCTGCTGATGCATCTCAGGGTACATCTCCTCTTTCTCAGTCTCTTGCTGCATATCCTGCTGCTACATCTCCTGCTACTGCATCTCCTGCTGCATCTCCTGCTGCATCTCTTGCAGCTGCATCTCCTGCTCCATCTCTTGTGGCTGCATCTCCTGCTCCATCTCTTGTGGCTGCATCTCCTGCTCCATATCCTTCTCTTGCATCTGTGTATTCATCTTATGATGGTGCTTTCTTGCTGGATCTCCTGCTTCTGCATCTCCTGCTGCTGCATTTCCAGCTGCAGCTGCCGCTGATGCATCTCCTGCGGCTGCTGATGCATTTCCTGATGCATTTTCTACTGCTACATCTCCTTCTGCTGCAACTCCTGCTTCATCCCCTCTTGCTGCATTTCCTACTGCTGCATTTCCTGCTCCTGCATCTGATACTTCATCTCCTGCTGCTGCATCTGCTGGTGCTGCATCTCCTGCTTCTGCATATCTCGCTGCATCTCCTGCTGCCGCATCACCTGCTGCCGAATCTCCTGCATCTTTTGCTGCATCTGCTGTAGATTCGACTCCTGGTGCATCTCCTGCTGCTGCATCTCCTGCAGCTGCATCTCCTGTGGTATCTCCTACTGCTGAATCTTGTGCCACTCCATTCTCTGCTGCATCTACTGCTGCTACATACCCTGCTGCATAATCTCCTAATGCATCTCCTCTTGCTTAGTCTCCTGATGCTTCCTATTCTCTGCATCTTCTTCTCTGCATCTCCTGATACTGCTTCAACTGCTGTTGCAAATCCTGCTGCATCTGCGACTGCAAATCTTGCTGCTGCAAATCTTGCTGCTGCATCTCCTGCTGTATCTCATGTTGCCTTTTATTGAAGCATCTCCTGCATCATCCCCTTCTGCTGCATATCTTGCTGCTTCATCTCCTTCTGCATCACCTGCAGATGCATCTCCTGCTGTATCTCCTGCTCCTGCATATTCATCAGCATTTCCTGCTGCAGCTATTTATGAATCTCCTACTGCTGCATCTATTGAATTTGCTGCTGCATCTGCTGCTGCTTCATCTACTGCTGCATCTGCTGCTAAATCTCCTGCTGCTGCATCTTCTTCTGATGTTCCTGCTGAATCTACTGCTGAATATGCAGCCCCTGCTGCATCTCTTGCTGCTGCATCTCCTGCTTCATATCCTGCTGCATCTCCTCCTGCAGCATATCTTGCTGCATTTTCTTCTGCTGCATCTCCTGCTGCATCTCCTGCTGCAGCATCTTCTGCTGCTACATCTCCTACTGAATCTGCATCTCCTGATGCATCTGCTGCTGCATCTATTCCTGCTGCATCTGCTGCCTCTGCAGCTGCAGCTGCATCACCTGCTGCTGCATCACCTGCTGCATTACATCCTGCTGCATATTCTGATGCAATTCCTGATGCTGCATCTCCTTAATCGGCTGCTCCATCTCCTGCTGCTTCATGTACTGCTGCATCTCCTGCTACATTTGCTGCTGCTGCATCTCCTTCCACTTGATGTCCTCCTGCATTTCTTGCTGCTGCATCTGCAGCTTCATCTCCTGCTGCTGTATAGTCTGCTGCTTCATCTCCTGCTGCTTCATCTCCTGGTCTTGCATCTCCTTCTGCTGAATCTCCTCCTGAATCTCTGGTGGCATCTCATGCTGCTACATATCCTGCTACATCTCCTGAGTATCTCCTTCCCAATATGCATCTCCTGTTGCTTCTCCTACGGCTGAATCTCCTGCTGCTGAATCTCCTGTTGCTGCATCTCCTCCTGCTGCTGCATCTCCTGCTGCTGTGTCTGCTGCCTCATCTCTTCTTTCTCCATAACCTGCTATATCTCCTGTTGCTGCATCATATCATGCTGCTGCATATGTTGAAGAATCTTTTCCTACTGCATCTTCCGCTGATTCTTCATTTCCTGCTGCATCTGCTTCTGCATCTCCTGCTGCTGCTGCATCTCCTCCTGTTACATCTGCTGCAGCATCTTCTGCTGCTACATCACCTGCTTCTCATCTCCTGCTCCTACATCTCCTGCTGCTAAATCTCATGCTGAAACTCCTGCTGCATCTCCTGCTACTGCATCCTCTGCTTCTTTATATACTGCTGCATTTCCTGCTGCTGTATATCTAGCTGCATCTTTTGCTGCATCTCCTGCTGCTGTATGGCCTGCTGCATCACCTCCTGTTGTGTCTCCTGGTGCTGCATCTCCTCCTGCTACACCTGCTGCAGCATCTTCTGCTGCTGCATCTCCTCCTGCTTCTCCTGCAGCATCTGCTTCTACATCTGCTGATGCATCTCCTACTGCTGCATCTCCTTCTGCTTCATCTCCTGATTCATCTACTTCTGCATATCCTGAATATATTTCCTGCTGCATCTTCTACGGTATTTCTTGCTACATCATCTGCCTCACCTCCTCTTGCATCTCCTGCTGCTGAATCTCTGCCTGAATCTCCTGCCACATCTCCTGCTGCTACATAACCTGTTACATCTCCTGATGCCTCTCCTTCTGAATAGTCATCTCCTGATGCATCTCCTCTTGATGCATCTCCTGCTGCATCTCCTGCTACTTCATCTCCTGCTGCAGTGTCTAACGCTTTATCTCCTGCTGCATCTGCTGCTGCTGCATCTGCTGCTGCTGCATCTGCTGCTGCTGCATCTCCTACTACATCTTCTGCTGATGCATCTTGTGCTTCATCTCCAGGTGCTGCATCTCCTGCTGCATATCCTGCCCAATCAAATCCTACCACAACTCCTGCTGATGCATCTTCTCTGACTGCTGCATCTCCTTCATCTGCTGCTGCATCTCCTGCTGCAGCACCTCCTACGGAATCCCCTCCTCAATTCCTGATGCATCTCCTGATGCTGCATCTCCACCTGCTGCACCTCCTGCTGCTGAATCTCCTGCTGCTGCGTCTGCTGTTTCATCTCCTGCTGCTGCATCTGCTGGTGCTGTATATGCTACTGCATCTGCTGCAGGATCTCCTTCTTCTGCCTCTCATGCCACATCTCCCGCTGATGCATCTCCTGCTTCTGTATATCTTGCTCAATTTACTTCTGCTGCATCTCCAGCTGCATCTCCTGCTGCTGTATCTCCTGCGACTTTTGGTGCATCTGCTGTAGATTGATCTACTGCTGCATCTCCTGTTATTTCACCTTCTGATTTTTGATGTCCTCGTGCATCACCTGATGCTCCAGCTGCTGCTGCTGCATACACTGCTGCATCTCCTGCTACTGCATCTCCTGCTGAATGTGCTTCTGTATCTGCTGCGGCATCTGCTGATTCTTCATCTCCTGCTGCTGAATCTCCTGCTTCTGCATCTTCTGATGAATGTGCTGCTGAATATGCTGCTGCATCTCCTGCTGCACCGCCTGCTGAATATGCATCTTCTGCTGCTGTATCCCCTACTTCTGCATCCTCTCTTTTATCTACTACTGCTGCATGTCCTGCTACATCTTCTGCTGCTGAATTTACTTCTGCTGCATCTGCTGCTGAATCTCCTGCTCTTGCATCCCCTGCTGCACTCCTGCTGCATTTCATCCTGCTGCACCTCCTGCTGCACCTCCTGCTGCATCACCTGCTATTGAATCCCCTGCTGCACCTCCTAATACTTCATCTCCTGCTGCTGCATCTCCTGCTGCATCTCCTGCTGAATCTCCTCCTGCTGCTTCGCCTGCTGCTTCATCTCCTGCATCTGCTGCTGCATCTACTGCTACATCTCCTGCTGCTCTATCTCCTCCTCCTGGATCTCCTCCGACATCTATTGCTGCTGCATCCTCTGCTGAACCTCCTGCTCCTGAACCTCCGTTGGCGACTACCTCTGATGCATCAGCGGATTCGTCTGATGATGCATCTCCACTGCTTCATCTCCTGCTGCTGAATCTCCTGCTTTTGCATACCCTGCTACATCTACTGCTGCTTCATACCCTACTTCATCTACTGCTGCTGCATCTACTGCTGCTTCTGCTGCTACTATGTCTCCTCCTCAATTTCCAGCTACTGCATCCCCTGAATGAATCGCCTGCTGCTGTATCTCTTACGGAATCTGCTTCTAAATCTGCTGCTGCATCTGCTGCGGCTGCATCTCCTGATGCTGCATCTCCTGCTGCTGCATCTCAGGGTACATCTCCTGTCGCTCAATCTCCTGCTGCATATCCTGCTGCTACATCTCCTGCTACTGCAACTCCTATTGCGTCTCCTGATGCATCTCCTGCTACATCTCTTGCGGCTGCATCTCCTGCTCTATCTCCTGCTGCTGAATCTTCTCCTAATCAATCTCCTTAAGCATCTCTTTCTGCTGCATCTTCTGCGATTCCTGAGGCATCTCTTCTTGCTGCATTTCCTGCTGAATCACTTACTGCTGCATCTGCAGCATTTGCTGCTACATCTACTGCTGCTTCACATACTGCTGCATCTCATACTACATATCCTGCTGCTGCTATATCTCTTGCTGCATCTACTGGGGCTACATCTCCTGCTGCATCTCCTTCTGCTGCTTCCCATTCTCTGCATCTTCTTCTCTGCATCTCCTGATACTGCTTCAACTGCTGTTGCAAATCCTGCTGCATCTGCGACTGCAAATCTTGCTGCTGCAAATCT
Organism: Clamator glandarius; assembly: GCA_033459285.1. Lineage (NCBI taxonomy): Eukaryota > Metazoa > Chordata > Aves > Cuculiformes > Cuculidae > Clamator > Clamator glandarius. The sequence continues at coordinate 139,579 of JAUNZM010001428.1, forward strand.
TGCTGCTGCATCTCCTGCTCCATATCCTTCTGATATATCTACAGATTCATCTTATGATGGTGCTTTCATGCTGGATCTCCTGCTTCTGCATCTCCTGCTGCTGCAAACTCTGCTGCATATCCTGCTGCAGCCTTTCCAGCTGCATCTGCTGCTGCTGCATCTACTGCTGCATCACCTGCTGCCGAATCTCCTGCATCTTTTGCTGCATCTGCTGTAGATTCACCTACTGTTGCATCTCCTGCTGCTGCATCTCCTGCTGATGGATGTCCTCGTGCATATCCTCATGCTGCATCTGCTGCAGCATCCCCTGCAGCTGCATCTCCTGTGGCATCTCCTACTGCTGAATCTCGTGCTGCTTCATTCTGTGCTGCATCTACTGCTGCTACATACCCTGCTGCATAATCTCCTAATGCATCTCCTCTTGCTTAGTCTCCTGATGCTTCCTATCCTGCTTCACCTCCTTTTGCTGCATATATTGCTGCTGCATCTACTGCTGCTTAGCCTGCTGCTGTATCTCCTGCTCCATCTCCTGCTGGAGCATCTCCTGCTGCATCTCCTTCTGCATCTCCTGCTGCTCCAGCTGCTGCATCTGCATCATCAGAATATTCTGAAGGAGATGCAGCAACAGGAGATGCAGCAGCAGGAGATGCAACCACAGCACTGCGGCAGTGGATTCAGCCGTAGGAGATGCAGCAGGATTTTCAACAGGAGATACAGCAGAAGGAGATGCCGCAGGAGATGCAACAGGAGGACATGCAGCAGTAGGAGATTCAGCAACAGATGCAGCAGAAGGAAGTGTAGCAGCAGATGTAGCAGGATATGCAGCAGAAGTAGATGAAACATACGATAAAGCAGCAGGTTATGCAGCAGCAGAGGAAGCAGCAGCAGGGGATGCAGCAACAGGAGGTGCATCAGCAGGAGATTCAGCAGGAGATGCAGCAGCAAAAATGCAGCAGGAGATGCAGCAGAAGGAGATTCGGTAGAAGGAGAATCAGCATCTGCAAATTCAGCATCAGGAGATGTAGCCGCATAGGCAGATTCAGCAGGAGGTGCAGGAGCAGAAAATGCAACAGGAGATGGTACTGGATATGCAATAGCAGGAGATGCAGCAGCAGATGCACCAGCTGGAGATGCAGCAGGAGATGCTGTAGGCCCTGAAATTTTGAAGTGACGCTTTAATAGCCATTCTGATGTTACAGAACACAAGACTAGACTGAAAGTTCTACACGTATTGCTTTGCAGTAAAAGAGCTATAAGAGAAAAGATTCAGCAACAGCAGCATTCCATGCTAGCATCTTGCCTGCGGGAGTTGCTCACTTTTCCTAGAGCACCTTAATAGGCGCAATAAAGACACAATTCAGTACCCTGTACTAAAACCGTCCATAAATCGTTGCTGCTTGTATTGAAATCGTTTCCACAGAAGACTCTAATGGGAGTTAGCATTTGATCGCAGCAGCTTCCCTGTGGTACTTGTTCTGAACGCTCTGAGATTCTGAAGTAATGCTTTAATAGCCATACGAATGTTGCAGTACACAAGCCTAGACTGAAAGTTCTACAAGTCTTCTTTTGCAGTGAAAGCACTATAAGCGAGCACATTCAGAAGCATCAGCATTCCATTCTAGCATCTTCCATGTGGGAATTACTCACTTTTCCTAAAGAGCCTTCATAGGCAAAGAAAAGTCACAATTCAGTACCCTATACTAAAACGGTCCATAAGTCTTGCTTAGCCGCTTGCAGTGAAAGCGCTTCCAGAGAAGACTCAGACTAAAGCCAGCGTTTGATGGTAGCAACTTCTCTACGTTACTCATTCTGAACGATCTGAAAATATTGAAATGACGCCTTAATAGCAATTCTGAAGTTACAGTATACAAGCCCAGACTGAAATTTCTACAAGTCTTGCTTTGTAATAAAAGCGCTATGAGGGAGGACATTCATAAATAGCAGCATTCCGTGCTAGCAACTTCCCTGCGGGCGTAATTCAATTTTCCTAAAGCGGATTAATAGACGCAGTTAAGTCACTATTCAGTACCCTATACTAAAACGGTCCTTAAGTCGTGCTTTGCTGCTTGCAGTGAAATCTCTCCACAAAAGTCTCTTACGAGAGCCAGCATTTCATCGTAGCATGTTTCCCTCAGGTGCGTGTGTTAAATGCTCTAAAATTTTGAATTGACGCTTGAATAGCAATTCTGATGTTACAGTACACAAGTCTACACTGAAAGCTCTACAAGTCTTGCTTTACAGGAAAAGCGCTCTAAGAGACCTTCAGAAGAAGCAGCTTTCCATGCTAGCGTCTTCCCTGTGGGCGTATTCCCATTTTCCTAAAGCGTCGTAATAGGCGCAGTTAAGTCACAATTCAGTACCCTACACTAAATCGTACTGTTAGTCGTGCTTTCCACGTTGCAATGAAAGAGCTTCCACAGAAGACTCTAACGAGAGCCAGCATCTGATCGTAGCAGCTTCCCTGCGGTTCTTGTGCTGAACGATCTGAATTTTGGAAGTGACGCTTTATTTGCCGTTTATATGTTATGGTACACAAGCTTATACTGATAGTTCTACAATTCTTCCTTTGTAGTGAAAGAGCTAAGAACACATTCAGAAGCAGCAGCATTCCTTGCCAGCTTCTTTCCTGCAGAATTTACTCACTTTTCCTAAAGCGTCTTAAAAGGCGCAGTTAAATCACCATTCAGTACCCTATACTAAAACAGTCAACTAGTCGTGCTTTGCAGCTTGCAGTCAAAGCGCTTCAAGAGAAGACTCAAATGAGAGCCAGAATTTGATGGTAGCAGCTTTCCTGCCATTCTTGGTCTGAACGATCTGAAAATATTGAAGTGACGCCTTAATAGCAATTCCGAAGTTACAGTATACAAGAGTAGACTGAAAGGTCTACACATCTTGCTTTACAGAAAAAGCACTCTAAGAGAAGACATTCAGAAGAGGCAGCGTTCCATGCTAGCATCTTCCCTCCGGCAGTTGCTCACTTTTTTTAAAGTGCCGTAATTTGTGAATATTAAGATGCTATTTATTCTCTTACACTAAAACATCCTGTCAGTCGTGCTTTGCACTTTGCAGTGAAAGCGCATCTAGAGAAGACTCTAACGAGAGCCAGCATTTCATGGTAGCATCTTACCTGCGGTACTTGTGCTGAACACTCTGAAATTGGGAAGTGACGCCTTCACAGCCATTCTGATGTTACAATTCACAAGCTTAGACTGAAACTTCTACAAGTTTTGCTTTGCAGTGAAAGCGCTCTAAGAGAAGACATTCAGAAGCAGCAGCATTCCGTGCTAACATCTTCGCTGTTGGAGATATTCTTTTGTCCTGAAGCTCGTTATTAGTCGCTATTATTTCACTATTCTTTAACCTACACTTAAACGCATTGTTAATCGTGTTTTGCACCTCTCAGTGAAAGCGCTTCCAGAGAAGATTCTAACGAGAGACACCATTTGATGCTAGCAACTTCCCAGGGGTATTTCTGTTGAACGCTTTCAAAGCCTTCAAGTGAAGCCTTACTAGCTTTGCTGATGTTACAGTTCACTAGCCTAGACGGAAAGTTCGATGAATCTTGTTTTGCAGTGATTGCGCTCTAAGAGAAGACATACAGAAGCAGAAGCATTCCATGCTAACATCTTCCCTGCCGGAGATAGTCCCTTTTCCAAAAGCGCTTTATTAGGCGCTATTAAGTCTCTATTCATTTGCCAACACAAGAAGGTTGTGTTAGTCGTTCTCTGCATCTTGCAGAGAAACCGCTTCCATAGAAGACACTAACGAAAGCCAGCTTTTGATGATAACATTCCTGTGTTACTTGTGCCAAACACTCTGAAATTTGGAAGTAACGCCTTCGTAGCCATTCTGGTCTTAGAGTACACAAGACTAGACTGAAAGTTCTACAAGTCGTGCTCTGCAATGAAAGCGCTCTAAGAGAATACATCAACAAGCAGAAGCATTCCAGGCTAACATCTTCCCTGCTGGAGATATTCTCTTTTCCTAAAAAGTGTTATTAGGCGTTATTAAGTCGCTAATAACTAGCCTCCGTGAAAACGTTGCGTTTTTCTTGCTTTGTGGCTGGCAGTGACAGTGCTTCATGAAAGGGTCCTAACGAGAGCCAAAATTTGATGGTAGCAGCTTCCCTGTTGTAGTTGTGCTGAACGATCTCAAATCTTGAAATGAGGCTTTAATAGCCATTCTGATCTTATCTTTAATAGCCATTCTGATCATAAGCCTAGAGTGAAAATTCTACAAGTGGTCTTTTGCAGTAACAGCGGTATAAGAGAAAACATTAATAAGCGGTGTAGTTTCAGGCCAGCATCTGCACTGCCTGAAATACTTACTTTTCCATAAGCACGTTAACAGGTGCAGTTAAGTCACAATTCATTACCCTAAACTAAATTGTGTTAGTCGTGCTTCACAGCTTGCAGTGAAAGTGCTATAGGAGAAGACTCTAACGAGAACCAGCATTTGATGGTAGAAGCTTCCCTGCAGTACTTGTGTTAAACGCTCTGAAATTTTGAAGTGACACTTTACTAGATGATGATATACTTCAGAAGACTAGAATGAAACTTCTATAAGTCGTACTTTGCAGTGAAAGTGCTATAAGAGAAGACACTCAGAAGCAGCAGCATTTCATACTACCATCTTCCCTGCAGTCGATGTACACTATTCCTAAAGCGCGTTATTCGGCGAAGTATAGTAACTGTTCTGTACCCTATTCTAAAACTTTGTGTTAGTCGTGCTTTGCATGAGATGCATCAGCAGGAGATGCAGAAGCAGATGCAGCAGGAGGAGATGCAGCAGCAGGACATGCAGCAGGAGTCGATGCAGAAGGTAATAGAGCAGCAGGAGATTCAGAAAGGGATTCAGGAGCAGCAGATGCAGCAGCAGGAAAGACAGCAGTATATAGAGAAGTAGGATATGCAGCAGGAGGAGATGCAGTAGGAGGAGATAGAGCAGGTAATGCAGCAGTAAGAGATGCAGCAGGAGATGCAAGAGCAAGAGATGCAGCATCAGACCCATCAGCAGGAGATGCAGCAGCAGAAGATGCAGCATGAAATGCAGCAGCAGGAGATGAAGCATTATCATGAGCTGTATTAAGAGGTGTAGCAGCAGGATATGTAGCAGGAGATTTGGAATGAGATAAAGCAGCAGCAGATGCAGTAGGAAATGCAGCAGTAGATGCATGATCGGCAGATACTGCAGCAGGAAATACTGCAGCAGATGCAGCAGGACATGACATATCAACTGATGAAGCCACAGATGCATCAGCTGAAGATGAAGCAGGGATGCAGCAGCACGAGGTGCATCAGCAGGTGCATTAGGAAATGAGGCAGCAAATGTAGAATGGTATAACAGAGCAGATGCAGCAGGAGATGCATCAAGAAATGAGATGCAGAAGGATTTGCAACATCAGGAGATGCAGCAGGAAATGCAGCATAAGGGGATGTAGTAGGAGGAGATGCAGAAGGAGATGCAGAATCAGGAGATGCAGGAGGGAATGCAGCAGCAGCAGAAATAACAGAGGATGCAGCAGCATCATATGCACTAGGAGATTTAGCAGCAAGAGATGAAGAAGCAGAAGATGCTACAGGCGATTCAGCCGGAGATGTAGAAGGAGGAGATGCAGTAGCAGGAACTGCAGAGTAGTAGATGAACAGAAGAAGATGGAGCAGAAGGAAATATAGCAGAAGATTCATCGGCAGTACATGCAGCAGGAGAGAAAGCAGCATCAGACGCAGCATCAGATACAGCAGCAGGGGGTGCCGCAGCAGGAGATCTATCAGAGGTGCAGCAGTAGATGAAGCAGCAGCAGATGCAGCAGCAAATTCAGCAGGTGCAGTAGTAGATTCATAAAGAGCTGCAGCAGGAAATGCAGATGAATATGCAGCAGCAGGAGATACAGCAGGAGATGCATCCACAGGTGATGCAGAAGGAGATGCAGTAGGTGACGCTCCAGGAGATGCAGAACGAGATGAAGCAGCAAGATATGCAGCAGAAGGGCATGACGCAGGAGATACTTCAATAGAAGGTGCAACATGAGGTACAGCAGGAGATGCAGCAGCAGACGAAGCGAAAAGAGATGCAGGAAGAGGAAATGCAGCAGCAGGACATGGATCAAGAGATGAAGCAGCAGGAGATTCATTAGGAGATGCAGTAGCAGGATATGAAAGAGCAGGAGATATAGCAGCAGGACATGCAGCAGGAGATGCAGCAGGATGAGATGAAGCAGCAGGGGATGTATCAGGAGATGCAGAAGCAGCAGATAGAGCAGGAGATGCTGTAGCAGGAGATGCAGAAGGAGATGTAGCAGCAGGAGATGCAGCAGCAGGAGATGCAGCAGCAGGAAATGCAGCAGAAGATTCAGCAGGAAGAGATGCAACAGGAAATGCAGCAGGAGGAGGTACAGCAGCACCATATGCAGCAGTATATGCAACAGAAGAGATGAATAAGAGATGCAGCAGCAATTGATGCAGCAGGAGATGCTGGAGCCGGAGATGCAGAAGAAGTAGATGCATAATCAGGAGATGCACAAGGACATGCATCAGCAGGAGATGCAGCAAAACATACATCAGCAGGAGACACAGCAGCAGGATATGAGGCAGGAGACGCCCCAGAATCAGAAGCAGGAGGAGATGCAGCACCATTATGTAGCAGAAGATGCAGAACCATATGCAGCAGAACATGCAGAAACTTATGCAGCAGGAGAGACAGTAGCAGATCACAGAATCACAGAATCACAGAATTACCAGGTTGGAAGAGACCCACTGGATCGTCGAGTCCAACCATTCCCACCAATCCCTAAATCATGCTCCTAAGCACCTCGTCTACCCTAACCTTAAACACCTCCAGGGACGGTGACTCAACCACCTCCCTGGGCAGACCGTTCCAATGCCTAACTACCCTCTCCGTGAAGAATTTCTTCCTAATCTCAAGCCTAAATCTCCCCTGGCAGAGCTTGAGGCCATTCCCTCTCGTCCTGTCCCCTGTCACTTGGGAGAAGAGGCCAGCTCCCTCCTCTCCACAACCTCCCTTCCGGTAGTTGTAGAGAGTAATAAGGTCTCCCCTCAGCCTCCTCTTCTCCAGGCTGAACAACCCCAGCTCTCTCAGCCGCTCCTCATAAGATATGTTTTCCGGCCCCTTCACTAGCTTTGTTGCACTTCTCTGGACTCGCTCCAGAGCCTCAGCATCCTTCTTGTGGTGAGGGGCCAAGAACTGAACACAGTACTCGAGGTGCGGTCTGACAAGTGCCGAGTACAGAGGGAGAATAACCTCCCTGGACCTGCTGGTCACGCCGTTCCTGATACAAGCCAGGATGCCATTGGCCTTCTTGGCCACCTGGGCACACTGCTGGCTCATATTCAGTAGGTTGTCAACCAGCACCCCCAGGTCCTTCTCCTCCTGGCAGCTTTCCAGCCAGGTTTCTCCTAGTCTATACCTCTGCTTAGGGTTGTTGTGCCCCAAGTGCAGGACCCGGCATTTGGTCTTGTTAAACCTCATGCCGTTGATCTCAGCCCAGCAGTCCAGCCTGTTCAGATCCCTTTGCAGAGCCTCCTGACCCTCCAGCAGATCGACACTTCCTCCCAGCTTGGTGTCATCTGCAAACTTGCTAAGGGAGGACTCAATGCCTTCATCCAGGTCGTTGATAAAGACATTAAACAGGACTGGACCCAGGACTGAGCCCTGGGGAACCCCACTTGTCACTGGCCTCCAGCTGGATTTAACTCCATTTACCATCACCCTCTGGGCCCGGTCATTCAACCAGTTTTTCACCCAGGAGAGTATACACCCGTCCAGGCCAGAGGCCGACAGTTTCCGAAGCAGAATGCTGTGAGAAACTGTATCAAAGGCTTTACTGAAGTCCAGGAAAACCACATCCACAGCCTTTCCCTCGTCCAAGAGTTTAGTCTCTTGGTCACAGAAGGTGATCAGATTACTCTGGCAAGACCTGCCTTTCATGAACCCGTGTTGACTGGGCCTGATCACCCGGTTCTCTTGCAAGTGCTTCATGATCACACTCAAGATCACCCGCTCCATGACTTTCCCTGGTACCGAGGTCAGACTGACAGGCCTGTAGTTCCCCGGATCCTCCCTGCGCCCCTTCTTATTGATGGGCACGACATCAGCCAGCCTCCAGTCCAGCGGAACCTCCCCAGTCATCCAGGACTGCTGGAAGATGATGGAAAGGGGTTTGGCCAGCACATCCGCCAGTTCCCTCAAAACTCTTGGCTGGACTCCATCCGGCCCCATAGACTTGTGGGCATCTAGCTGGGCAAGCAAGTCTCTAACCACCTCCTCTTGGACCTTGGGAATCTCATACTTCTCATCCAACCCTTGGGGTTGTGCACAGAGGGAACAATTTTCCTTACTGTTAAAGACTGAGGCAAAGTAGGCATTGAGTACTTCAGCCTTGTCTTCATCCCCTGTTACTGTTGTTCCCTCTGCATCTACTAGGGACTGGAGATTCTCCCTAGCCCTCCTTTTCCTGTTGACGTATTTGTAGAAAGACTTTTTGTTGTCTTTCACAGTCTCGGCCAATCGCATTTCTAGTTGGGCCTTAGCCCTCCTGATTTTTTCCCTGCACGTTCTCACTTCCTCCCTGTAGTCCACCCAGGATGCCTGCCCCTTCCTCCAGAGGTCGTAGACCCTCCTCTTCCTATTGATGTCTCTTCGGACCTCCCTACTCAACCACGCTGGTTTCTTACCCCTCTGGCTACTTTTCCGGAACTTGGGGACGGCTTTCTCCTGAGCTGCTAGGAGTTCCTTCTTGAAGAGCGCCCAGCCCTCATGGACACCTTTGCCTTCAAGGAGCGCCTCCCACAGGACTTTTCCGACCAGCCTTCTGAACAGCCCAAAGTCTGCTCTCTGAAAGTTGAGGGCAACTGTTCTGCTAACCTCCTTCTTCATTTTACCCCACACTGAGAACTCTATCATCTCATGATCGCTTTGCCCCAAGCGTCCTCCAACCTTCACATCCCCCACCAGTCCTTCTCTGTTCACCAACAGCAGGTCCAGGAGGGCACCGTCACTTGTCGGTTCACTCAGCAGCTGTGTGAGGAAGTTGTCTTCCAGACACTCCAGGAACCTCTGGGACTGCTTCCTTTCTGCTGTATTATACTCCCAGCCTATATCTGGGAAATTGAAGTCTCCCACAAGGACTAGAGGTAGCGATTTTGAGACTACACTCAGTTGTTTGTAGAAGAGCTCATCAGCTGCTTCTTCTTGGCTGGGTGGTCTGTAGCAGACTCCCATCACAATCCCTTCCTGCCCATGGACTCCTCTTATTTTCACCCACAGGCACACAGTCCCATCCTGATCGTAGTCCAGTTCGAGGGTATCAAAGCCCTCTCTAACATAGAGGGCTACCCCACCTCCTCTTCTGCCCTTCTTGTCCTTCCTAAAGAGTTTATACCCCACCATGGGTACGCTCCAGTCGTACGAGTCATCCCACCACATCTCCGCAATGGCAACGACATCGTAGTCTCCCTGCCCTACCACAGCTTCCAGCTCCTCCTTCTTATTTCCCATGCTGCATGCATTGTTATAAATGCACTTCAGCTGGGCAGGCGTAGCTTCAGCCTTCGCAATAGGGCTCCTCCCCAACTGAGCAGTCCTTGACTTAACTAAGGCCACAGTGCCAGTATGCTGCCTACCATCCTCAGCTGCACTCACCCCCTCTTGCTTAGTGGTGATATACCGGCAGGCGTTGCCAGCACACAACCCCTTTACCACTGAAGTGTCACCTCCAGGCTCACTCCCATCCTGCCTGGCCTCCATCCCCTCCCCCCTCACATCTAGTTTAAAGCTCGATTTATGAGCTTAACTAGGTTTTTGGTGAGGGCTTTTGTCCCCCTAGCAGAAAGGCGTGTCCCATCCCTAGTGAGAAAGCCTGGGGGTGCGTGGGCCTCCCCATGATTGAAGAACCCAAAGCCCCTCTTCTCACACCAGTCCCCAAGCCATTCATTAACCCGTTTCTTATTCCTCATTTCCTGCTCCTGGTTCCTTAGTATTGGGATGGAGTTGAATATTACGTGTGCCCCAGAGCCCTCCATCATTCTCCCAAGTGCCTTGAAGTCCCTTTTGATGGCTTTAGGCCTTCTATGTTCTATTTCCTCATTACCAATTTGAAAAACTAAAAGCGGATAGTAGTCGGTGTCTTTGACCAGGGAAGGGAGCTTTCTAGTAACGTCCCTCACTGATGCTCCCAGCAAGCAGCAGACCTCCCTATGGAGCGGGTCCGGCCTACATTCGGACCCTCCATTCCTTTGAGAAAGGAATCCCCCAAGAATTCCCAGATGAAGCAGCAGATGCAGCTGGAGATGTAGCATCACCAGAAGCAGCAGCAGATGCAGCAGCAAAGGATGCAGGGTGAGATGCAGCAAGAATTGCATCAGCAGGAGATGCTGCTGGAAATTCAGTAGGATATGCAACAGCAAGAGATTTGGCAACAGCAGATGCAGCAGGATATGCAGCAGCAGATGCAGCTGCATGAGGTGTATCAGCAGGAGACGTATCAAGAGATGCATATTCAGCAGGTGATGCACCAGGATATGCAGCAGGAGATTAAACAGAAAGACATGCAGCAGGAAATCAGCTGGAGATGCAGCAGCAGGTGATGCAGGAAAAGAAGATGCAGCCGCACCAGAGGCAGCAGCAGATTCAGCAGGAGTTGCAGCAGCAGGAGATGCAGAGGCAGGAGTTTCAGGAGCAGGAGATGCAGCCGCAGATGCCTTCAACAGGATATGCAGATGAAATGCAGAAGCTCCAGATGAATCCATAAAGATTGAGCAGCAGATGCAGCAGGAAATGGAGATGCTTCTGCAGATGCATCCGCAGAGGATGCAGCAGGAGATGAAGCAGCAGGGTATACAGCAGCAGGAGATTCAGCAGGAGATGCAGCAGCAGGAAATGTGGCAGGATATGAAGCAGTCCATGAAGCATTAGGAAATGGAGCAGCAGATTAAGCAGCAGCAGGAAATGCAGCAGAATATGCAGCAGGAGGTAATGCAGCAGGAAATGCAGCAGCAGGTGATGCAGCAGCAGGTGATGCAGATGCAGCTGCAGAGGCAGCAGATGCAGCAGCAATAGATGCAGCAGCAGATGCATCAGGAGATGCAGATTCAGTAGGAGATGTAGCAGCAGAAGATGCTGCAGCAGATGATACAGCAGGAGATGCAGCAGAAGGAAATGCAGCAAGATATGCTTCAGGAGAAGATGCAGTAGGATATGAAGCAGGAGATGCAGCAGAAGATGAAGCAGCAGGCTATACAGCAGCAGGAGATGAAGCAGCAGATGCAACAGCAGGAGATACAGGAGGACATCAAGTAGAAGGAGATGCAGCAGCAGCAAATGTAGCAGGAGATACAGCAGTACATGAAGCATCAAGAAATGGGGCAGCAGATTAAGGAGATGCATCAGCAGAATATGCAGAAGGAGTTAATGCAGCAAGTGATGCAGCAGCAGGTGATGCAGCTGCAGAGGCAGCAGATGCAGTAGCAATAGATGCAGCAGCAGATGCATTAGGAGATGCAGATACAGCAGGAGATGAAGCAGCAGAAGATGCTGCAGCAGATGATGCAGCAGGAGATGCAGCAGAAGGAAATGCATCATGATATGCTGCAGGAGGAGATGCAGTAGAATATGAAGCAGGAGATGCAGCAGCAGGAGATTTTGAAGAAGATGCAGCAGTAGATGAAGCAGCAGCATATGCAACAGCAGAAGCACCAGATAAAGCAGAAAGAGGTGCAGGAGGGGACGGAGCAGCAGATGCAGTGGAAATGGTGCATCAGGAGATGCATCTGTAGAAGCATGAGCAAAGGATGCATCAGGAGATGTAGCAGCAGGAGATACAGGATGCCGCAGGAGATGCAGCAGGTGGTGCAGAATGAAATGCAACAAAAGAAGATGCAGCACCAAGAGATGCAGCAGGAGATGTAGCAGCACATGCAGTACCAGCAGATGCAGCAGCAAGAGATGCAGCAGCAGGAAATACAACAGGAATAGATGCAAAAGGTAATGCAGCAGCAGGAGTTGAAACAGAATATGCATCAGCAGGAAATGCAGCACCAAGAGATTCAGACGGAGATGCAGGAGGAGATGCAGCAGCAGCATATGAAGAAAGTGATGCAGCATTAGCAGATGCAGCAGCAGCAGATGCAGCAGGAAATTCAGCAGCAGGAGATGCAGCAGGAGATGCAGAAGCAAACGCAGCAGTAGGAGTGGCAGCAAGTGGAGATTCATCAGGAGATGCATATTCAAATGGATATGCAGTAGGAGATTCAGCATGATATGTAGAAGCATGAGATGCTGCAGAAGATTGATCAGGAGATTCATCAGCAACTGATGCAGCAGCAGGAGAAGCAGCAGGAGATGCAGCAGCAGCAGGAGATTCAGAAGCAGATGAAGCAGGAAATGAAGATTCAGCAGAAGATGCAGTAGGAAGAGATTCTTCAACATATGAAGCAGCATGATATGATGCAGCAACAGGAGATACAGCAGGTTATGGAGAAAGAGGAGATGATGCAGCAGACCCAGCAGCAGAAGATTCAGAAAGAGAAGGTGCAGCAGCAGGACATTCAGCAGCAGGAGAAGCAGTAGGAGATGCATATTGAGAAGGAGATACGTCAGGAGATGTAGCAGGATATGTAGCAGCATGAGATGCTACTAAAGATTCAGGAGGAGATTCAGCAGAAGGAGATGCAAGAGCAGGAGATGAAGCAGCAGGAGATGCAGAAGAAGGCTATTCCGCAGCAGGAGATGAAGCAGCAGATGCAGCAGCAGGAAATGCAGGAGGACATCAAGTGGAAGGAGATGCAGCAGCAGCAAATGTAGCAGGAGATGCAGCAGTACATGAAGCTGCAGGAAAATGAGCAGCAGAAAAAGGAGATGCAGCATCAGGAAATGCAGCAGAATATGCAGCAGGGTGTAATGCAGCAGGTGATGCAGCAGCAGGTGATGCAGCTGCAGCTGCAGAGGCAGCAGATGCAGCATCAATAGATGCAGCAGCAGATGCATCAGGAGATGCATATTCAGTAGGAGATGTAGCAGCAGAAGATGCTGCAGCAGGAGATGCAGCAGGAGATGCAGCAGAAGGAAATGCAGCAAGATATGCTGCAGGAGGAGATGCAGTAGGATATGAAGCAGGAGATGCAGCAGCAAGAGAAGCAGCAGGGGATGCATATTCAGCAGTAGATTCAGAAGGAACGTCAGAAGAAGATGCAGCAGCAGGAGATTTGGCAGGAGATGCAGCAGTAGATGAAGCAGCAGCAGATGCAGCAGCAAATTCAGCAGGTGCAGTAGTAGATTCATAAAAAGCTGCTGCAGGAAATGCAGATGAATATACAGCAGCAGGAGATACAGCAGGAGATGCATCCACAGGTGATGCAGAAGGAGATGCAGTAGGTGACGCTCAAGGAGATGCAGAACGAGATGAAGCAGCAAGATACGCAGTAGAAGGGCATGACGCAGGAGATGCTTCAATAGAAGTTGCAACATGAGATACAGCATGAGATGCAGCAGCAGACGAAGTGAAAAGAGATGCAGGAAGAGGAAATGCAGCAGCAGGACATGGATCAAGAGATGAAGCAGCAGGAGATTCATTAGGAGATGCAGTAGCAGGATATGAAAGAGCAGGAGATATAGCAGCAAGACATGCAGCATGAGATGCATCAGGATGAGGTGAAGCAGCAGGGGATGTATCAGGAGATGCAGAAGCAGCAGATAGAGCAGGAGATGCTGTAGCAGGAGATGCAGAAGGAGATGTAGCAGCAGGAGATGCAGCAGCAGTGATGCAGCAGCAGGAGATGGAACATAAGATGCAGTAGGAGGAGGTACAGCAGCACCAGATGCAGCAGTGAATGCAGCAGAAGGAGATGAATAAGAGATGCAGCAGCAAATGATGCAGCAGGAGATGCTGTAGCTGGAGATGCAGTAGAAGTAAATGCAGAAGCAGGAGATGCAGCAGGACATGCATCAGCAGGAGATACAGCAAAACATACATCAGCAGGAGACAGCACCAGGATATGAGGCAGGAAATGCACTAGAAGCAGAAGCAGCAGCAGATGCAGCACCATATGCAGCAGAATATGTGGAAACATATGCAGAAGAAAATGCAGAACGATATGCAGCAGCAGGTGCAGCTGCATGAGGTGTATCAGCAGGAGATGTAGCAGGAGATGCATATTCAGCAGGTGATGCACCAGGATATGCAGCAGGAGATTCAAGAGAAGGAAATGCAGCATGAAATCAGCCAGAGATGCAGCAGCAGGAGATGCAGGAAAAGAAGATGCAGCCTCACCAGAGGCAGCAGCAGATTCAGCAGGAGTTGCATCAGCAGGAAATGAAGAGGCAGGAGATTCAGCAGCAGGACATGGATCAAGAGATGAAGCAGCAGGAGATTCATTAGGAGATGCAGTAGCAGGATATGAAACAGCAGGTGATATAGCAGCAGGAAATGCAGCATGAGATGCATCAGGATGAGGTGAAGCAGCAGGGGATGTATCAGGAGATACAGAAGAAGATGTAGCAGCAGGAGATGCAGCAGCAGGAGATGCAGCAGCAGGAGATGCAGCAGGAGATGTAGGAGAAGGAGATGCAGCGGTAGGAGATGCAGCAGGAGATGCAGCAAGAGGAGATGGGACAGGAGATGCAGAAGGAGGAGATGCAGCAGGAGGAGATGGGACAGGAGATGCAGAAGGAGGGGATGCAAAAGGAAATGCAGCAGGAGGAGGTACAGAAGCACCAGATGCAGCAGTATATGCAGCAGAAGGGGATGAATAAGAGAAGCAGCAGCAATTGATGCAGCAAAAGATGCTGGAGCCGGAGATGCAGAAGAAGTAGATGCAGAAGCAGGAGATGCAGCAGGACATGTATCAACAGGAGATGCAGCAAAATATACATCAGCAGGAGACACATCAGCAGGATATGAGGCAGGAGATGCACCAGCAGCAGAAGCAGCAGCAGATGCAGCAAGAATTGCATCAGCAGGATATAAGGCAGGAGATGCACCAGCAGCAGAAGCAGCAGCAGATGCAGCAAGAATTGCATCAGCAGGAGTTGCTGCTGGAAATTCAGTAGGATATGCAACAGCAAGAGATTTGGCAACAGCAGATGCAGCAGGATATGCAGCTGCATGAGGTGTATCAGTAGGAGATGTTGCAAGAGATGCATATTCAGCAGTTTATGCACCAGGATATGCAGCAGGAGATTCATCAGAAGGAAATGGAGCAGGAAATCAGCCAGAGATGCTGCAGCAGGAGATGCAGTAAAAGAAGATGCAGCCGCACCAGAGACCGCATCAGATTCAGCAGGAGTTGGAGCAGCAGGAGATAGAGGCAAGAGATTCAGCAGCAGGAGATGCAGCATCGGGAGATTGAGCAGGAGAAGCATCAGCAGGAAATGCATCAGCAGATTGTGCAGCAGGAAATTCCGTAGGAGATTCTGCAGCAGGAGATTCAGTAGAAAACACAGCAGGAGATTCAGTAGAAAACGCAGCAGGCGATGCAGCAGGAGATATAGAAGGAGATTCAGCATCAGGGCATGTAGTAGGAGATGCAGCAGGAGATACATCAGCAGGAATTGTAGCAGGAGATGCTGGAGGAGATTCTACAGAAGAAGATTCAGTAGGAGATGCAGCAGGAGATGAAATAGCAACATAGGCATCAGCAGTTACTGCAGGAAGTGCAGCAGGAGATTCAGCAGGAGATGTAGCAGCAGGAGATGCAGCCGCAGATGCCTTCAACAGGATATGCAGCTGAAATGCAGAAGCACTAGATGCATCCGTAGAAGGATGAGCAGCAGATGCAGCAGGAAATGGAGATGCTTCCGCAGATGCATCTGCAGATACATCCGCAGAGGATGCAGCAGGAGATGAAGCAGCAGGAAATACAACAGTAATAGATGTAGAAGGTAATGCGACAGCAGGATCTTAAGCAGAAAATGCATCAGCAGGAATTGCGGCACCAAGAGTTTCAGATGGAGATGCAGCAGGAGATGCAGCAGGAGATGCAGCAGCAGCAGATGCAGCAGCAGATGCAGCAGAATATGCAGCAACAGGAGTTGCAGCAGAAAGAGATGCTGCAGCAGCACATGCAGAAGGTGAATCAGCAGTAGGAGATGCAGCAGCAGCAGATGCAGCAGGAGATTCAGCAGCAGGAGATGCAGCAGGGGATGCATATTCAGCAGTAGATTCAGCAGAAACTTCAGAAGGAGATGCAGCAGCAGGAGATATAGCAGGAGATGCAGCAGTAGATGAAGCAGCGGCATATGCAACAGCAGATGCACCAGATGGAGCAGAAGGAGATGCAGCAGGGTATGGAGCAGCAGATGCAATGGGTAATGGGGCATCAGGCGATGCATCTGTGGATGCATGAGCAGAGGATGCATCAGGAGATGTAGCAGCAGGAGATACAGAAGCAGGAAAGGCATATATACAGAAGCAGGATATGCAGCAGGAGAAGATGCAGTAAGAGGAGATAGAGCAGGTAATGCAGCAACAAGAGATGCAGCAGGAGATGCAAGAGCAGGAGATGCAGCATCAGACCCATCAGCAGGAGATGCAGCAGGAGAAGATGCGGCAGGAAATGTAGCAGCAGTAGGTGCAGCAGGAGATGCAGTAGCAGGAGATGAAGTATTATCATGAGATGCATTAAGAGGTGTAGCAGCAGGATATGTAGCAGGAGATTTGGCAGCAGCAGAGCAGCAGCAGATGCAGCAGTAAATGCAGCAGTAGATTCAGGATCAGCAGATTCTGCATCAAGAAATATTGCAGCAGATGCAGAAGGAGATGACATATCAGGTTATGAAGCCACTAATGAAGCAGCAGCTAATTAAGCAGGAGATGCAGCAGCAGGAGATGTAGAAGCAGATGCATCAGGAGATGAGGCAGCAGCAGGAGGTGCAGAGTAGTAGATGAAGTGAAGAACATGCAGCAGAAAGAAAACATAGTGTTAGACTCAGCCGCAGTAAATGCAGCAAGAGAGACAGTAGCATCAGCTGCAGCATCAGATACAGCTTCAGATGCACCATCAGGTGCAGCAGCAGGAGATGCAGCAGCAGGAGATCTATCAGGAGATGCAGCAGTAGATGAAGCAGCAGCAGATACAGCAGCAAATTCAGCAGATGAAGCAGCAGTAGATTCCTAACGACCTGCAGCAAGAAATGTAGGTGAATATGCAGGAGCAGGAGATGCATCTGCAGGTGATGCAGAAGGAGATGCAGCAGGAGATGCAGAATGAGATGAAGCAGCAAGATATGCAGCAGAAGGAGATGACGCAGGAGATGATTCAATAGAAGGTGCAACATGAGATACAGCAGGAGATGTAGCAGCAGATGAAGCAAAAGGAGATGCAGAAACAGGAGATGCAGCAGCAGGACATGGATCAAGAGATGAAGCAGCAAGAGATTCATTACTAGATGCAGAAGCAGATGAGATCTATCATGAGATGCTGATTCAGTAGGAGATGTAGCAGCAGAAGATGCTGCAGCAGATGATGCAGCAGAAGATGCGGCAAAAGGAAATGCAGCAAGATATGCTGCAGGAGGAGATGTAGTAGGATATGACGCAGGAGATGCAGCAGCAAGAGAAGCAGCAGGGGATGCATATTCAGCAGTAGATTCAGAAGGAACGTCAGAAGAAGATGCAGCAGGAGGAGATTTGGCAGGAGATGCAGCAGTAGATGAAGCAGCAGCAGATGCAGCAGCAAATTCCTCAGATGTCGCAGTAGTAGATTCATAAATAGCTGCAGCAGGAAATGCAGATGAATATGGAGAAGCAGGAGATACAGCAGGAGATGCATCCACAGGTGATGCAGAAGGAGATGCAGTAGGTGACGCTCAAGGAGATGCAGAACGAGATGAAGCAGCAAGATACGCAGTAGAAGGGCATGATGCAGGAGATGCTTCAATAGAAGTTGCAACATGAGATACAGCATGAGATGCAGCAGCAGACGAAGCGAAAAGAGATGCAGGAAGAGGAAATGCAGCAGCAGGACATGGATCAAGAGATGAAGCAGCAGGAGATTCATTAGGAGATGCAGTAGCAGGATATGAAAGAGCAGGAGATATAGCAGCAGGACATGCAGCATGAGATGTAGCAGCAGGAGATGCAGCAGCAGGAGATGCAGCAGCAGGAGATGAAACATAAGATGCAGTAGGAGGAGGTACAGCAGCACCAGATGCAGCAGTGAATGCAGCAGAAGGAGATGAATAAGAGATGCAGCAGCAAATGATGCAGCAGGAGATGCTGTAGCTGGAGATGCAGTAGAAGTAAATGCAGAAGCAGGAGATGCAGCAGGACATGCATCAGCAGGAGATACAGCAAAACATACATCAGCAGGAGACACAGCAGCAGGATATGAAGCAGGAAATGCACTAGAAGCAGAAGCAGCAGCAGATGCAGCACCATATGC
This sequence comes from Clamator glandarius, assembly GCA_033459285.1. Classification (NCBI taxonomy): domain Eukaryota; kingdom Metazoa; phylum Chordata; class Aves; order Cuculiformes; family Cuculidae; genus Clamator; species Clamator glandarius. The sequence goes on from JAUNZM010001428.1 coordinate 157,974, forward strand.
AGCAGAATATGCGGAAACATATGCAGAAGAAGATGCAGAACCATATGCAGCAGGAGATACAGCAGCAGATGAAGCAGCAGATGCAGCTGGAGATGTAGCATCACCAGAAGCAGCAGCAGATGCAGCAGCAAAGGATGCAGGGTTAGATGCAGCAGGAATTGCATCAGCAGGAGATGCTGCTTGTAATTCAGTAGGATATGCAACAGCAAGAGATTTGGCAACAGCAGATGTAGCAGGATATGTAGCAGCAGATTCAGCTGCATGAGGTGTATCAGCAAGAGATGTAGCAGGAGATGCATATTCAGCAGGTGATTCACCAGGATATGCAGCAGGAGATTCAAGAGAAGGATATGCAGCAGGAAATCAGCCGGAGATGCAGCAGTAGGAGATGCAGGAAAAGAAGATGCAGCCGCACCAGAGACAGTAGCAGATTCAGCAGGAGTTGTATCAGCAGGAGATGAAGAGGCAAGAGATTCAGCAGCAGGAGATGCAGCATCAGGAGATTCAGCAGGAGATGCATCAGCAGGAAATGCATCAGCAGATTGTGCAGCAGGAAATTCCGTCGGAGATTATGCAGCAGGATATTCAGTAGAAAACACAGCAAGAGATTCAGTAGAAAATGCATCAGGAGATGCAGCAGGAGATATAGAAGGAGATTCAGCAGCAGGGGATGTAGTAGGAGATGCAGCAGGAGATACATCAGCAGGAATTGTAGCAGGCGATGCAGCAGGAGATTCTGCAGAAACAGATTCAGCAGGAGATGTAGCAGCAGATGAAATAGCAACATAGGCATCAGCAGCAGGGGATGTAGCAGGAGATGCAGCAGGAGATACATCAGCAGGAATTGTAGCAGGAAGTGCAGCAGGAGATTCAGCAGGAGATGTAGTAGCAGGAGATGCAGCCGCAGATGCCTTCAACAGGATATGCAGCTGAAATGCAGAAGCACTAGATGCATTCGTAGAAGATTGAGCAGCAGATGCAGCAGGAAATGGAGATGCTTCTGCAGAAGCAACCGCAGATGCATCCACAGCAAATGCAGCAAGAGATGAATCAGCTGGCTATACAGCAGCAGAAGATGAATCAGCAGATGCAGGAGGACTTCAAGAAGAAGGAGATGCAGCAGCAGTAAATGTAGCAGGAGATGCAGCAGTACATGAAGCATCAGGAAATGGAGCAGCAGATTAAGCAGCAGGAGGTAATGCAGCAGGTGATGCAGCTGCAGCTGCAGAGGCAGCAGATGTAGCAGCAATAGATGCAGCAGCAGATGCATCAGGAGATGCTGATTCAGTAGGAGATGTAGCAGCAGAAGATGCTGCAGCAGATGATGCAGCAGGGGATGCAGGAGAAGGAAAGATATACTGCAGCAAGATATACTGCAGGAGGAGATGCAGTAGCAGAGGATGCATCAGGAGATGTAGCAGCAGAAGATACGGAAGCAGGAGATGCAGCAGCAGATGCAGCATCAGTAAATGCAGGAGGACATCAAGTAATAGGGGCTTCTCCTGCTTCCTTATTTTTTTCTATATCTCCCGCTGCATCTTCTGCTGCTGCCTCTGCTGCTGCATTTCCTGCTGATGCATCTCCTGCTACATATCCTGATTCTGCATCTACTGTTGCTACATTTCCTGCTGAATTTGCTGCTGAATCTGCTGCTGCATCCCCTGCTGCTGATTCTCCTGCTTCTGCTTTATGGTCTGTTTCATCTACTGCTGCTGCATATCCTCCTACATCTTCTGCTGCTACACTTCCTTCTGCTGCATCTGCTACTGCATCTCCTGCTTCATCTCTTTCTGCTGTACTCTCTTCTGAAAATACTGCTGCATCTCCTACGGCTGCATCTCCTACAGCTGAATCTGCTGCTGCAGTACTGTGGTTGCATCTCCTGCTGCTGCATCTCCTGCTGCTGCATCTCCTTCAGAATATCCTGATGATGCAGATGCAGCAGCTGGAGCAGCAGGAGATGCAGCAGGAGATGCCCCAGCAGGAGATGGAGCAGGGGATACAGCAGCAGGCCAAGCAGCAGTAGATGCAGCAGCAATATATGCAGCAAAAGGAGATGAAGCAGGATAGTAAGCATCAGGAGACAAAGCAAGAGAAGATGCATTAGGAGATTCCGCATCAGATTATGCAGCAGCAGTAGATGAAGCAGAGAATGAAGCCGGACGAGATTCAGCAGTAGATGCCACAGGAGATGCAGCTGCAGGAGATGCAGCAGCAGATGCAGCATCAGGAGGTGCAACAGGACATCCATCAGCAGGAGATGCAGCAGCAGGAAATGCACCAGGAAGCGAATCTACAGCAGATGCAGCAAAAGATGCAGGAGATTCAGCAGCAGGTGATGTAGCAGGTGATGCAGCAGCAGGAGATGCAGCGAGATATGCAGAAGCAGGAGATGCATCAGCGAGAGATGTGGTATGAGATGCAGAAGCAGGAGATTCAGCAGCAGAAGCAGCAGGAGATGTAGCACCTGCAGATGCAGCAGCAAGAGATGAAGTATCAGATGAAGGAGCAGGAAATGCAGCAGTAGGAAATGCAGCAAGAGGAGATGCAGCAGGAGTTACAGCAGAAGGAGATGCAGCAGTAGAAAATGCATCAGGAAATGCATCAGCAGCCGCAGCCGCAGGAGATGCAGCAGCAGCAGCTGCAGCTGGAAATGCAGCAGCAGGAGATGCAGCAGAGTTTGGAGCAGCAGGAGATGCAGAAGCAGGAGATCCAGCAAGAAAGCACCATCATAAGATGAATACGCAGATGCAAGAGAAGGATATGGAGCAGGAGATGCAGCCGCAAGAGATGGAGGAGGAGATGCAGAAGGAGATGCAGTAGCAGGAGATGTAGCAGCAGGATATGCAGCAAGAGACGGAGCAAGAGGAGATGTATCCTGAGATGCAGCCGCAGGAAATGCAGACGGAGATTCAGCAGCAGGAGATGCAGCAAGAGATGCAGTAGTAGGAGATGAAGCAGTATATGAAGAAGCAGCAGTAGCTTCAGCAGAAAATACTGCAGATGCAGCAGTAGGAAATAAATCAGGAGATGAAGCAGGAGATGCAGCAGCATGAGATGCAGTAGGAGATGATGCAGATGGAGCTGTAGCATCAGGAGATGCAGAATGAGAAGCACAAGGAAAAGTAGTAGTAAGAGATGAAGCAGTATATGAAGCAGCAGCAGATGCAGCAGTAGGAGATGAATGAGGAGATGCAGCAGGAGATGATGCAGAAGCAGGAGATGCAGCCGCTGCAGATGCAGGAACATATTTAACAGCAGATTCAGTAGGAGCTGAAGCAGCAGGAGATGAAGCAGCAGCAGATGCATCTGCATGAGGTGTATCACCAGGAGATGTAGCAGGAGATGCATATTCAGCAGGTGATGCACCAGGATATGCAGCAGGAGATTCAACGGAAGGAAATGCAGCAGGAAATCATCCGGAGATGCAGCAGTAGGAGATGCAGGAAAAAAAGATGCAGCCGCACCAGAGACAGCATCAGATTAAGCAGGAGTTGCAGCAGCAAGAGATTCAGCAGCAGGAGATGCAGCAGCAGGAGATTCAGCAGGAGATGCATCAGCAGGAAATGCATCAGCAGATTGTGCAGCAGGAAATTCCGTAAGGGATTCTTCAGCAGGAGATTCAGTAGAAAAGGTAGCAGGAGATTCAGTAGAAAATGTAGCAGGAGATGCAGCAGGAGATTTAGCAGCAGGAGATGCAGCTGCAGATGCCTTCAACAAGATATGCAGCCAAAATGAAGAAGCACTAGGTGCATCCGTAGAAGATTGAGCAACAGATGCAGCAGGAATTGGAGATGCTTCTGCAGATGCATTTGCAAAGTATGCAGCAGGAGGTGAAGCAGTAGCCTATACAGCAGCAGGAGATGAAGCAGCAGATGCAGCAGCAACAAATGTCGCAGGAGATCCAGCAGTACATGAAGCAGGAAGAAATGGAGCAGCAGATTAAGCAGCAGCAGGAAATGCAGCAGAATATGCAGGAGGAGGTAATACAGCAGATGATGCAGCAGCAGGTGATGCAGATGCAGCTGCAGAGGCAGCAGATGCAGCAGCAATAGATGCAGCAGCAGATGCATCATGAGATGCAGATTCAGTAGGAGATGTAGCAGTAGAAAATGCTGCAGCTGATGATGCAGCAGGAGATGCAGCAGAAGGAAATGCAGCAAGATATGCTGCAGGAGGAGATGCAGTAGGATATGAAGCAGGAGATGCAGCAGCAGGAGATTTTGCAGGAGTTGCAGCAGTAGATGAAGCAGCAGCATATGCAACAGCAGATGCACCAGATGGAGAAGAAAGAGGTGCAGGAGGGGACGGAGCAGCAGATGCAATGGAAAACGTGTATCAGGAGATGTATCTGCAGAAGCATGAGCAAAGGATGCATCAGGAGATGTAGCAGCAGGAGATACAGGTGCACGTGATGCAGCAAGAGATGCAGCAGCAGATGTAGCAGCAGGATATACAACAGGAATAGATGCAGAAGGTAATGCAGCAGCAGGATTTGAAGCAAAATATGCATCAGCAAAATGCAGCATCAAGAAACTCAGACGGAGATGCAGGAGGAGATGCAGCAGCAGGAGATGCAGAAGTAGATGTTGCAGCAGGTGCAGCACCAGCAGATTAAGCAACAGGAGATGCAGCAGCAGGAGATGCAGCAGGAGATGCAGAAGCAAAAGCAGCAGTAGGAGTGGCAGCAAGTGGAGATGCATCAGGAGATGCATGTTCAAAAGAAGATGCAGTAGGAGATTCAGCATGATGTGTGGAAGCATGAGATGCCACAGGAGATTCATCAGGAGATTCAGCAGCAAGTGATGCAGAAGCAGCAATGCAAGCAGAGATGCAAGAGATGCAGCATCAGACCCATAAGCAGTAGATGCAGCAGCAGAAGATGCAGCAGGAAATGTAGCAGCAGAAGTTGCAGCAGGAAATGCAGCAGCAGTAGGTGCAGCTGGAGATGCAGTAGCAGGAGAGGAAGTCTTATCTTGAGATGCATTAAGAGGTGCAGCAGCCGGATACGTAGCAGGAGATTTGGCAGCAGCAGAGCAGCAGCAGATGCAGCAGGAAATGCAGCAGTAGATGCAGGATCAGCAGATATTGCAGCAGGAAATACTGCAGCAGATGCAGCAGGAGATGACATATGAGGTGATGAAGCCACAGATGCATCAATTGAAGATGAAGCAGGAGATGCAGCAGGACGAGGGGCATCAGCAGGTGCATGAGGAAATAAGGCAGCAAATGTAGAAAGGTATAACGGAGGAGATTCAGCAGGAGATGTATCAGCAGGAAATGCAGCAGGAGATGCATCAAGAAATGAGATGCAGAAGGAGATGCAGAAGTGTTGCAGCATCAGGAGATGAAGCAGGAAATTAAGCAGCAGGTGATGTAGTAGGAGGACATGCAGAAGGAGTTGCAGAATCAGGAGATGCAGCAGGGAATGCAGCAGCAGAAGAAGTAACAGGAGATGCAGCGGCATCATATGCACTAGGAGATGTAGCAGCAGGAGATGAAGAAGCAGGAGATGCTACAGGCAATTCAGCCAGAGATGCAGAAGGAGGAGATGCAGCAGCAGGAGGTGCAGAGTAGTAGATGAAGTGAAGAAGATGCAGCAGAAAGAAATATAGCAAGAGGTTCATCAGCAGTACATGCAGCTGGAGAGAAAGCAGCATCAGACGCAGTATCATATGCAGCAGCAGGTACAGCAGCAGGAGATGCAGCAGCAGGAGATTTGGTAGGAGATGCAGTAGTAGATGAAGTGCAGCAGATGCAGCAGCAAATTCAGCAGATGCAGCAGTAGTAGATTCATAAAGAGCTGCAGCAGGAAATGCAGATGAATATGGAGAAGCAGGAGATACAGCAGGAGATGTATCTGCAGGTGATGCAGAAGGAGATGCAGCAGGTGACGCTCAAGGAGATGCAGCAGGAGATGCAGAACGAGATGAAGCAGCAAGATACGCAGCAGAAGGGCATGATGCAGGAGATGCTTCAATAGAAGGTGCAACATGAGATACAGCATGAGATGCAGCAGCAGACGAAGCAAAAGGAGATGCAGAAAGAGGAGATGCAGCAGCTGGACATGGATCAAGAGATGAAGCAGCAGGAGATTCATTTGGAGATGCAGTAGCAGGATATGAAACTATAGCAGCAGGAGATGCAGCATGAGATGCAGCAGAATGAGACGAAGCTATAGGGGATGTATCAGGAGATGCAGAAGCAGCAGATAGAGCAGGAGATGCTGTAGCAGGAGATGCAGAAGGAGATGTAGCAGCAGCAGGAGATGCAGCAGCAGGAGATGTAGCAGCAGACGAAGCAGGAGGAGATGCAACAGGAAATGCAGTAGGAGTAGGTACAGCAGCACCAGATGCAGCAGTGTATGCAGCAGAGGAGATCAATAAGAGATGCAGCAGCAATTGATGCAGCAGGAGATGCTGGAGCCGGAGATGCAGAAGAAGTAGATGCAGAAGCAGGAGATGCAGCAGGACATACATCAGCAGGAGACACATCAGCAGAATATGAGGCAGGAAATGCACCAGTAGCAGAAGCAGCAGCAGATGCAGCATCATTTGCAGCAGAAGATGCAGAACCATATGCAGCAGGAGATACAGCAGCAGATGAAAGATGAAGCAGCAGATGCAGCTGGAGATGTAGCATCACCAGAAGCAGCAGCTAATGCAGCAGCAAAGGATGCAGGGTGAGATGCAGCAAGAATTGCATCAGCAGGAGATGCTGCTGGAAATTCAGTAGGATATGCAACAGCAGGAGATTTTGCAACAGCAGATGCAGCAGGATATGCAGCAGCAGATGCAGCTGCATGAGGTGTATCAGCAAGAGATGTAGCAGGAGATGCATATTCAGCAGGTGATGCACCAGGATATGCAGCAGGAGATTCAAGAGAAGGAAATGCAGCAAGAAATCAGCCGGAGATGCAGCAGCAGGAGATGCAGGAAAAGAAGCAGCCACACCAGATGCAGCACCAGATTCAGCAGGATTTGCATCAGCAGGAGTTGAAGAGGCAAGAGATTAGAGCAGCAGGTGATGCAGCATCAGGAGATTCAGCAGGAGATGCGCCAGCAGGAAATGCATCAGCAGATTGTGCAGCAAAAAATTTGGTAGGAGATTCTGCAGCAGCAGGATTCAGTAGAAAAGGCAGCAGGAGATGCAGCAGGAGATATAGAAGGAGATTCAGCAGCAGGGGATGTAGCAGGAATTGTAGCAGGAGATACATCAGCAGGAATTGTAACAGGTGATGCTGGAGGAGATTCTGCAGAAGAAGATTCAGTAGGAGATGATGCAGGAGATGAAATAGCAACATAGGCATCAGCAGTTACAGCAGGAAGTGCAGCAGGAGATTCAGCAGGAGATGTAGCAGCAGGAGATGCAGCCGCAGATGCCTTCAACAGGATATGCAGCTGAAATGCAGAAGCACTAGGTGCATCCGTAGAAGATTGAGCAGCAGTTGCAGCAGGAAATGGAGATGCTTCTGCAGATGCAACCGCAGATGCATCCTCAGAGGATGCAGCAAGAGATGAAGCAGCAGGCTAAACAGCAGCAGGAGATGGAGGAGGACATCAAGTAGAAAGAGATGCAGCAGCAGCAAATGTAGCAGGAGATGCAGCAGTCCATGAAGCATCAGGAAATGGAGCAGCAGATTAAGCAGCAGCAGGAAATGCAGCAGAATATGCAGCAGGAGTTAATGCAGCAGGTGATGCAAAATCAGGTGATGCAGATGCAGAGGCAGCAGATGAAGCAGCAATAGATGCAGCAGCAGATGCATCATGAGATGCTGATTCAGTAGGAGATGTAGCAGTAGCTGATGCTGCAGCAGATGATGCAGCAGGAGATGCAGCAGTAGGAGATGCAGCAGCAGCAGAGGCAGCAGGAGATTCAGCAGCAGGAGATTCAGCATGATATGTAGAAGCATGAGATGCCGCAAAAGATTCATCAGGAGATTCTACAGCAACTGATGCAGAAGCAGTAGAAGCAGCAGGAGATGCAGCAGCAGCAGGAGATGCAGAAGCAGATGCAGCAGGAAATGAAGACTCAGCAGAGGATGCAGTAGGAAAAGATTCTTAAACATATGCAGCAGCATGATATGATGAAGCAACAGGAGATACAGCAGGTTATGGAGAAAGAGGAGATGATGCAGCAGACGCAGCAGCATGAGATACAGCAGCAGGAGATTCAGCAGCAGGAGATTCAGCAGCAGGAGATTCAGAAGCAGGAGAAGCAGCAGGATATGCGTATTTAGAAGGAGATTCATCAGGAGATGTAGCAGGATATGTAGCAGCATGAGATGCCGTTGGAGATTCAGGAGGAGATTCAGCAGAAGGAGATGCAAGAGCAGGAGATGCATCAGCAGTGAAGCAGAAGCAGATGCAGCAGGAGATTCAGATTTAGCAGGAGATGAATCAGTAGGAGATGCAGAAGCAGATGCAGCAGGAGGAGATGCAGCAGCAGGACATGCAGCAGGAGTCAATGCAGAAGGTAATAGAGCAGCATGAGTTTCAGAGAAGGAGATGCAGTAGCAGGAGATGCAGTAGAAGAAGATGCAGCCGCAGAAGATGCAGGAGAAACAGCACCAGGAGATGAAGAGGCAGGAGATTCAGCAGGAGATGCATCAGCAGGAAATGTAGCAGGAGATTCTGCAGCAGGAAACACCGTAGGAGAGTCTGCAGCAGGAGATTCAGTGGAAGATTCAGCAGAAGATGCAGCAGGAGATATAGAAGGTGATTCAGCAGCAGGAGATACAGTAGGAGATGCATCAGGAGATAAAGTAGCAACATATGCATCAGAGGTTACAGCAGGAAGTGCAACAGGAGATTCAGCAGGTGATGTAGCAGCAGGAGATGCAGCCGCAGATGCCTTCAGGAGGAAATGTAGAAGCACTAGATGCATCAGTAGAAGAGTGAGCATCAGATGCAGCAGGAAATGGAGATATTTCTGCAGATGCATCTGCAGATGCATGATCAGAGGATGCAGCAGCAGGAGATGCTGGAGGACATCAAGTGGCAGGAGATGTAGCAGCAGGAATTGTAGCAGGAGATGCAGCAGTACATGAATCAGCAGCAGATGCAGCAGCAGATTAAGGAGGTGCAGTAGCTGGAAATGCAGCAGATGATGCAGCAAGAGGAGATGCATCAGCAGGAGATGCAGGCAGCAGACGAAAGAGGGGATGCAGATTCAGCAGCAGATGAAGTAACAGGAGATGCAGCAGCAGATGAAGTAGCAGGAGTTGCAGCAGCAGATGCAATAGCAGGAGATGCAGCAATATGTGAAGCAGCTGAAGATGCAGCAGCATATGCTGAATATTTAGTAACAGGAGATAAAGCAGGAGATGCAGCAGGTTATGCAGAAATAGATAAAGCAGAAAGAGATTCATCAGGAAATACAGCAGCAGGATATGCAGCAGCCAGGAAATGCAGCAGAACATGCACTAGCAGAAGATGCAGCAGGAGATGCTGCCGGAGATATAGAAGGACATTGAGCAGCAGGGGATGTAGTAGGAGATGCAGCAGGAGATACATCAGCAGGAATTGTAGCAGGAGATGCAGCAGGAGATTCTGCACAAGAAGATTAAGAGGAGATGCAGCAGGATATGAAATAGCAACATAGGCATCAGCAGTTACAGCAGGAAGTGCAGCAGGAGATTCAGCAGGAGATGTAGCAGCAGGAGATGCAGCCGCAGATGCCTTCAACAGGATATGCAGCTGAAATGCAGAAGCACTAGATGCATCCGTAGAAGACTGAACTGCAGATGCAGTAGGAAATGGAGATGCTTCTGCAGATGCATCCGCAGATGCACCCGCAGAGGATGCAGCAGGAGATGGAGCAGTAGGCTATACAGCAGCAGGAAAATGAAGCAGCAGATGCAGCAGCAGGAGATGCAGTACTACATGAAGTAGCAGGAAATGGAGCAGCAGCAACTGCAGCAGGATATGCAGCAGTATATGAAGCAGCAGGAAATGGAGCAGCAGATTAAGCTGCACCAGGAAATGCAGCAGAATATGCAGCAGGAGGTAATGCAGCAGGTGATGCTGCAGCAGGTGATGCAGCTGCAGCTGCAGAGGCAGCAGATGCAGCAGTAATAGATGCAGCAGCAGATGCATCAGTAGATGCAGATTCAGTAGGAGATGGATCAGCAGGAGATGCTGCAGCAGATGATGCAGCAGGAGATGCAGCCAGAGATGTAGCAAGAGGATATGCACCCTGATATACAGCAGCAGGAGATGCAGCCAGAGATGTAGCAAGAGGATATGCACCCTGATATACAGCAGCAGGAGATGCAGCAAAAGATGAAACAGGAGGAGATGCAGTAGGATAGGCAGCAGAGGAGATGCAGCAGAATCTACTGCTGCATCTCCTGCTGCTGCCTCTCCTGCTGCTGCCTCTCCTGCTGCTGCCTCTCCTCCTGCTAATTCTCCTCCTGCTAATTCTCCTCCTGCTAAATCTCCTCCTGCATCAGCTGATGCATTTCCCGCATCTCCTGCGGCTGCATCTACTGGTGCATCTCCTGCTTCTCTATCTTCTGATGCATCTCCTGCTGAATCACATGGTGCCTTTCCTGCTGCCGCATCTCCTGCTTCTGCATATCCTTTTGCATGTCTTACAGCCACATCTCCTGCTTCTGCCTCTCCTACTCCTGCATCTCTGCTGCAGCATCTCCTGCTACTGCATTTCCTGATCCTGCTTCTCCTGATGCATCTGCTGCTGCATCTTCTGCAACATCTTCTATTGATTCAACTCCAGACGCTGCATCTCCTGCTGCATTTGCTGGTACTGCATCTTATCCTGCTGCATCTCCCGCTCCATTTTCTTGTGCATCTGCTGCTGCTGCTGTATCTTCTGCTGCTGCATCTTCTTCTCTGCAGAACCTGAGGCTTCATCTCTTGCTGCAGAATCTCCTGCTGAATCGGCTGCTCATCTCTTGCGACTGTATCTCCCGCTGCATCTCCTGCTGCTGCATCTCCTGCTGCAGAATCTCTGGCTGCATCTTCTGCTTCTGCATCTCCTGCTACTGGGTCTGCTGCATCATCTCCTCCTGCCTCTTCTCCTACAGCATCTCCTTCTGTATCTCGTGCTACATCTCATGAAGCTGTACCTGCTGAAGCATCTCTTCCTTCTGCATCTCCTGATGAATAGGCATCTGCAGTATTTTCTGCTTCATCTCCTGCTGCTTCTTCATATACTGCTTCATCTCCTACTACTGCATCTCCTGCAGCATCTCCTGCTGCTGCTTCATATACTGCTTCATCTCCTACTACTGCATCTCCTGCTGCATCTCCTGCTGCTGAATCTCCTGCTGCATCTCCTGCTTAATCTAATCCTACCACATCTCTTGCTGCATCTCCTGCTGCTGCCTCTGCTTCCGCTGCATTTACTGATGCATCTCCTGATGCTGCATCTCCACCATGCTGCACATCTATCTGCTCAACTCCTGCTGATGCATTTTCTGCTGATGCATAACCTGCTGCATCTCTGACTGCTGCATCTCCTGCTGCTGAATCTCCTGCTGCTGCATCTGCTGGTGCTACATATGCTACTGCATCTTCTGCAGTATCTTCTTTTTCTGCCTCTCATGCCACATCTCCCGCTGATGCATCTCCTGCTTCTGTATATCTTGCTCAATCTACTGCTGCTGCATCTCTTGCATCTTTTGGTGCATCTGCTGTAGATTAATCTACTGCTGCATCTCCTGTTGCTTCACCTTCTGATTTTTTGATGTCCTTCTGCATCACCTGATGCTCCATCTGCTACTGCTGCATACACTGCTGCATCTTCTGTAACTGAATTTACTTCTGCTGCATCTGCTGCTGCATCACCTTCTACTGAATACCCTGCTGCATCTCCTGCTGCTGCACCTCCTGATGCATCTCCTGCTCAATCTCCTCCTGATGCTTCTCCTACTGCTTCATCTCCTGCATCTGCTGCTGCATGTGCTGCTGCATCTCCTGCTTCTCTATGTCCTCCTCCTGGATCTCCACCTGCATCGATTGCTGCTGCATCCTCTGCTGAACCTCCTGCTGCTGCATCTCCTTCTGCAACTTCCTCTGATGCATCAGCTGATTCATCTGATGATGCATCTCCCCTGCTTCATCTCCAGATGCTGAATCTCCTGCTCTTGCATACCCTGCTGCATCTACAGCTGCTTTTAAGCCTACTTCATCTACTGCTGCTGCATTACCTGCTGCTTCTGCTGCTGCATCTCCTCCTGAATTTCCTGCTGCTGCATCTCCTGGTGCTATATGCTATATCTTTTGCTTATCAATCTCCTGCTGCTGCATCTCTTACAGACTCTCCTTCTGAATCTTCTGCTGCATCTACTGCAGCTGCATCTCCTGATGCTCTATCTCCTGCTACTGCATCTCCTAATGCATCTCCTGTAGCTTAATCTCCTGCTTTGGCATCTCCTGCTTTATCTCCTTCTGATGCCTATCTTGCTGCTGCATCTACTGCTGCTTCGTCTGTTTCTACATCTCCCGCTGCATTTCCTGCTGATGCATCTCAGGGTACATCTCTTGCTCAGTCTCTTGTAGCATCTCCTTCTGCATCTCCTGCTCCATCTCTTGCGGCTGCATCTCCTGCTCCATATCTTTCTGTTGCATCTGTGTATTCATCTTATGATGGTGCTTTCTTGCTGGATCTCCTGCTTCTGCATCTCTTGCTGCTGCAAACTCTGCTGCATCTCCTGCTGCTGCATTTCCAGCTGCAGCTGCTGCTGCATCTCCTGCAGCTGTGCCTGCTGATGCATTTCCTGATGCATTTTCTACTGCTGCATCTCCTTCTGCTGCAACTCCTGCTGCATCTCCTCTTGCTGCATTTCCTACTGCTGCATTTCCTGCTCCTTCATCTGATACTTCATCTCTTGCTGCTACATCTGCAGGTGCTACATCTCCTGCTGCTTCTGCTGCTGAATCTCCTGCTTCTGCATCTCATACCACATCTCCCGCTGATGCATCTCCTGCTTCTGCATATCTCGCTGCATCTCCTGCTGCTGCATCACCTGCTACATCACCTGCTGCTGAATCTCCTGCATCTTTTGCTGCATCTGCTGTAGATTCGTTTCCTGGTGCATTTCCTGCTGCTGCATCTCCTGCTGATGGATGTCCTGTTGCACCTCCTGATGCTGCATCTGCTGCTGCATCTCCTGCAGCTGCATCTCCTGTGGCATCTACTGCTGAATCTCGTCCGGCTTCATTCTCTGCTTCATCTACTGCTGCTGCATAATCTGATGCGGAATCTCCTAATGCATCTTCTCTTGCTTTGTCTCCTGATGCTTCCTATCCTGCTTCATCTCCTTTTGCTGCATATATTGCTGCTGCATCTACTGCTGCTTGGCCTGCTGCTGTATCTCCTGCTCCATCTCCTGCTGGGGCATCTCCTGCTGCATCTCCTGCTGCTCCAGCTGCTGCATCTGCATCATCAGGATATTCTGAAGGAGATGCAGCAGCAGGAGATGCAGCAGCAGGAGATGCAACCACAGTACTGCAGCAGCAGATTCAGCTGTAGGAGATGCAGCCGTAGGAGATGCAGCAGTATTTTCAGAAGAGAGTACAGCAGAAAGAGATGAAGCAGGAGATGCAGTAGCAGATGCAGCAGAAGGAAGTGTAGCAGCAGAAGATGTAGGAGGATATGCAGCAGCAGTAGATGAAACAGACCATAAAGCAGAAGCAGGAGAATCAGCAGCAGGGGATGCAGCAGCAGATTCAGCAGCAAATTCAGCAGGAAATGTAGCAACAGTAGATGCAGAATCAGGATATGTAGCAGGAGATGCATCAGCAGGAAATGCAGCAGCAGAGGCAGCAGCAGAAGATGCAGCGGGAGATATAGAAAAAAATAAGGAAGCAGGAGAAGCCCCTATTACTTGATGTCCTCCTGCATTTACTGATGCTGCATCTGCTGCTGCATCTCCTGCTTCCGTATCTTCTGCTGCTACATCTCCTGATGCATCCTCTGCTACTGCATCTCCTCCTGCAGTATATCTTGCTGCAGTATATCTTTCCTTCTCCTGCATCCCCTGCTGCATCATCTGCTGCAGCATCTTCTGCTGCTACATCTCCTACTGAATCAGCATCTCCTGATGCATCTGCTGCTGCATCTATTGCTGCTACATCTGCTGCCTCTGCAGCTGCAGCTGCATCACCTGCTGCATTACCTCCTGCTGCTTAATCTGCTGCTCCATTTCCTGATGCTTCATGTACTGCTGCATCTCCTGCTACATTTACTGCTGCTGCATCTCCTTCTTCTTGAAGTCCTCCTGCATCTGCTGATTCATCTTCTGCTGCTGTATAGCCAGCTGATTCATCTCTTGCTGCATTTGCTGTGGATGCATCTGCGGTTGCTTCTGCAGAAGCATCTCCATTTCCTGCTGCATCTGCTGCTCAATCTTCTACGAATGCATCTAGTGCTTCTGCATTTCAGCTGCATATCCTGTTGAAGGCATCTGCGGCTGCATCTCCTGCTACTACATCTCCTGCTGAATCTCCTGCTGCACTTCCTGCTACAATTCCTGCTGATGTATCTCCTGCTGCATCTCCTGCTACATCCCCTGCTGCTGATGCCTATGTTGCTATTTCATCTGCTGCTACATCTCCTGCTGAATCTGTTTCTGCAGAATCTCCTGCTGCATCGCCTGCTACAATTCCTGCTGATGTATCTCCTGCTGCATCTCCTACTACATCCCCTGCTGCTGAATCTCCTTCTATATCTCCTGCTGCATCTCCTGATGCATTTTCTACTGAATCTCTTGCTGTGTTTTCTACTGAATATCCTGCTGCATAATCTCCGACGGAATTTCCTGCTGCACAATCTGCTGATGCATTTCCTGCTGATGCATCTCCTGCTGAATCTCCTGATGCTGCATCTCCTGCTGCTGAATCTCTTGCCTCTTCATCTCCTGCTGATACAACTCCTGCTGAATCTGCTACTGTCTCTGGTGCGGCTGCATCTTCTTTTCCTGCATCTCCTACTGCTGCATCTCCGGCTGATTTCCTGCTGCATATCCTTCTCTTGAATCTCCTGCTGCATATCCTGGTGAATCACCTGCTGAATATGCATCTCCTGCTACATCTCTTGCTGATACACCTCATGCAGCTGAATCTGCTGCTACATATCCTGCTACATCTGCTGTTGCCAAATCTCTTGCTGTTGCATATCCTACTGAATTACAAGCAGCATCTCCTGCTGATGCAATTCCTGCTGCATCTAACCCTGCATCCTTTGCTGCTGCATCTGCTGCTGCTTCTGGTGATGCTACATCTCCAGCTGCATCTGCTGCTTCATCTGCTGCTGTATCTCCTGCTGCATATGGTTCTGCATCTTCTTCTGCATATGTTTCCGCATATTCTGCTGCATATGGTGCTGCATCTGCTGCTGCTTCTGCTTCTAGTGCATTTCCTGCTTCATATCCTGCTGCTGTGTCTCCTGCTGATGTATGTTTTGCTGTATCTCCTGCTGATGCATGTCCTGCTGCATCTCCTGCTTCTGCATTTACTTCTACTGCATCTCCAGCTACAGCATCTCCTGCTGCATCATTTGCTGCTGCATCTCTTATTCATCTCCTTCTGCTGCATTCACTGCTGCATCTGGTGCTGCTGTACCTCCTCCTACTGCATCTTATGTTTCATCTCCTGCTGCTGCATCTCCTGCTGCTGCATCTCCTGCTGCTACATCTCATGCTGCATGTCCTGCTGCTATATCTCCTGCTCTTTCATATCCTGCTACTGCATCTCCTAATGAATCTCCTGCTGCTTCATCTCTTGATCCATGTCCTGCTGCTGCATTTCCTCTTCCTGCATCTCTTTTCGCTTCGTCTGCTGCTGCATCTCATGCTGTATCTCATGTTGCAACTTCTATTGAAGCATCTCCTGCGTCATGCCCTTCTACTGCGTATCTTGCTGCTTCATCTCGTTCTGCATCTCCTTGAGCGTCACCTACTGCATCTCCTTCTGCATCACCTGTGGATGCATCTCCTGCTGTATCTCCTGCTTCTCCATATTCATCTGCATTTCCTGCTGCAGCTATTTATGAATCTACTACTGCGACATCTGAGGAATTTGCTGCTGCATCTGCTGCTGCTTCATCTACTGCTGCATCTCCTGCCAAATCTCCTCCTGCTGCATCTTCTTCTGACGTTCCTTCTGAATCTACTGCTGAATATGCATCCCCTGCTGCTTCTCTTGCTGCTGCATCTCCTGCGTCATATCCTACTACATCTCCTCCTGCAGCATATCTTGCTGCATTTCCTTTTGCCGCATCTTCTGCTGCATCATCTGCTGCAGCATCTTCTGCTGCTACATCTCCTACTGAATCAGCATCTCATGATAGATCTCATCTGCTTCTGCATCTAGTAATGAATCTCTTGCTGCTTCATCTCTTGATCCATGTCCTGCTGCTGCATCTCCTGTTTCTGCATCTCCTTTTGCTTCATCTGCTGCTACATCTCCTGCTGTATCTCATGTTGCACCTTCTATTGAATCATCTCCTGCGTCATCTCCTTCTGCTGCATATCTTGCTGCTTCATCTCATTCTGCATCTCCTGCTGCATCTCCTTCTGCATCACCTGCAGATGCATCTCCTGCTCCTGCATATTCACCTACATTTCTTGCTGCAGGTCGTTAGGAATCTACTGCTGCTTCATCTGCTGAATTTGCTGCTGTATCTGCTGCTGCTTCATCTACTGCTGCATCTCCTGATAGATCTCCTGCTGCTGCATCTCCTGCTGCTGCACCTGATGGTGCATCTGAAGCTGTATCTGATGCTGCAGCTGATGCTACTGTCTCTCTTGCTGCATTTACTGCGGCTGAGTCTAACACTATGTTTTCTTTCTGCTGCATGTTCTTCACTTCATCTACTACTCTGCACCTCCTGCTGCTGCCTCATCTCCTGATGCATCTGCTTCTACATCTCCTGCTGCTGCATCTCCTGCTTAATTAGCTGCTGCTTCATTAGTGGCTTCATAACCTGATATGTCATCTCCTTCTGCATCTGCTGCAATATTTCTTGATGCAGAATCTGCTGATCCTGAATCTACTGCTGCATTTACTGCTGCATCTGCTGCTGCTCTGCTGCTGCCAAATCTCCTGCTACATATCCTGCTGCTACACCTCTTAATGCATCTCATGATAATACTTCATCTCCTGCTACTGCATCTCCTGCTGCACCTACTGCTGCTACATTTCCTGCCGCATCTTCTCCTGCTGCATCTCCTGCTGATGGGTCTGATGCTGCATCTCCTGCTCTTGCATCTCCTGCTGCATCTCTTGTTGCTGCATTACCTGCTCTATCTCCTCTTACTGCATCTTCTCCTGCTGCATATCCTGCTTCTGTATATATGCCTTTCCTGCTTCTGTATCTCCTGCTGCTACATCTCCTGATGCATCCTCTGCTCATGCATCCACAGATGCATCGCCTGATGCCCCATTACCCATTGCATCTGCTGCTCCATACCCTGCTGCATCTCCTTCTGCTCCATCTGGTGCATCTGCTGTTGCATATGCCGCTGCTTCATCTACTGCTGCATCTCCTGCTATATCTCCTGCTGCTGCATCTCCTTCTGAAGTTTCTGCTGAATCTACTGCTGAATATGCATCCCCTGCTGCATCTCCTGCTGCTGAATCTCCTGCTGCATCTGCTGCTGCTGCATCTCCTACTGCTGATTCACCTTCTGCATGTGCTGCTGCAGCATCTCTTTCTGCTGCAACTCCTGTTGCTGCATATTCTGCTGCATCTGCTGCTGCATCTGCTGCTGCTGCATCTCCTGCTGCATCTCCTGCTGCATCTCCATCTGAAACTCTTGGTGCCGCAATTCCTGCTGATGCATTTTCTGCTTAAGATCCTGCTGTCGCATTACCTTCTACATCTATTACTGTTGTATTTCCTGCTGCTTCATCTCCTGCTGCATCCTCTGCGGATGTATCTGCAGATGCATCTGCGGAAGCATCTCCATTTCCTGCTGCATCTGCTGCTCATCCTTCTACGGATGCATCTAGTGCTTCTGCATTTCAGCTGCATATCCTGTTGAAGGCATCTGCGGCTGCATCTCCTGCTGCTACATCTCCTGCTGAATCTCCTGCTGCACTTCCTGCAGTAACTGCTGATGCCTATGTTGCTATTTCATCTCCTGCTGCATCTCCTACTGAATCTTCTTCTGTAGAATCTCCTCCAGCATCTCCTGCTACAATTCCTGCTGATGTATCTCCTGCTGCATCTCCTACTACATGCCCTGATGCTGAATCTCCTTCTATATCTCCTGCTGCATCGCCTGCTGCGTTTTCTACTGAATCTCCTGCTGTGTTTTCTACTGAATCTCCTGCTGCAGAATCTCCTACGGAATTTCCTGCTGCACAATCTGCTGATGCATTTCCTGCTGATGCTTCTCCTGCTCAATCTCCCGATGCTGCATCTCCTGCTGCTGAATCTCTTGCCTCTATCTCCTGCTGCTCCAACTCCTGCTGAATCTGATGCGGTCTCTGGTGCGGCTGCATCTTCTTTTACTGCATCTCCTGCTGCAGCATCTCTGGCTGATTTCCTGCTCCATTTCCTTCTGATGAATCTCCTGCTGCATATCCTGGTGCATAAACTGCTGAATATGCATCTCTTGCAACATCTCCTACTGATACACCTCATGCAGCTGCATATCCTGCTGCATCTGCTGTTGCCAAATCTCTTGCTGTTGCATATCCTACTGAATTTCCAGCAGCAACTCCTGCTGATGCAATTCTTGCTGCATCTGCTGCTGCTTCTGCTGCTGGTGCATCTCCTGCCTTATATCCTGCTGATGCAATTCTTGCTGCATCTGCTGCTGCTTCTGCTGCTGGTGCATCTCCTGCCTCATATCCTGCTGATGTGTCTCCTGCTGATGTATATTTTGCTGCATCTCCTGTTGATACATGTCCTGCTGCATCTCCTGCTTCTGCATCTACTTCTTCTGCATCTCCGGCTCCAGCATCTTTTGCTGCATCAATTGCTGCTGCTTCTCTTATTCATCCCCTTCTGCTGCATATACTGCTGCATCTGGTGCTTCTGTACCTCCTCCTGCTGCATTTCCTTTTGCATCCCCTCCTTCTGCATCTCCTGTCCCATCTCCTCTTGCTGCATCTCCTCCTGCTGCATCTCCTCCTTCTGCATCTCCTGTCCCATCTCCTCCTGCTGCATCTCCTCCTTCTGCATCTCCTGTCCCATCTCCTCTTGCTGCATCTCCTGCTGCATCTCCTGCTGCAACTCCTGCCGCTGCATCTCCTTCTCCTACATCTCCTGCTGCATCTCCTGCTGCTGCATCTCCTGCTGCTACATCTTCTTCTGTATCTCCTGATACATCCCCTGCTGCTTCACCTCATCCTGCTGCATCTCATGCTGCATTTCCTGCTGCTATATCACCTGCTGTTTCATATCCTGCTACTGCATCTCCTAATGAATCTCCTGCTGCTTCATCTCTTGATCCATGTCCTGCTGCTGAATCTCCTGCCTCTTCATTTCCTGCTGATGCAACTCCTGCTGAATCTGCTGCTGCCTCTGGTGAGGCTGCATCTTCTTTTCCTGCATCTCCTGCTGCTGCATCTCCGGCTGATTTCCTGCTGCATTTCCTTCTCTTGAATCTCCTGCTGCATATCCTGGTGCATCACCTGCTGAATATGCATCTCCTGCTACATCTCCTGCTGATACACCTCATGCAGCTGCATCTGCTTCTGCATATCCTGCTGCATCTGCTGTTGCCAAATCGCTTGCTGTTGCATATCCTACTGAATTTCCAGCAGCATCTCCTGCTGATGCAATTCTTGCTGCATGTCATCCTGCACCCTTTGCTGCTGCATCTGCTTCTGCTTCTGCTGCTGGTGCATCTCCTGCCTCATATCCTGCTGCTGTGTCTCCTGCTGATGTATATTTTGCAGCATCTCCTGCTGATTCATGTCCTGCTGCATCTCCTGCTTCTGCATCTCCGGCTGCAGCATCTCCTGCTGCATCAAATGCTGCTGCTTCTCTTATTCATCTCCTTCTGCTGCATATACTCCTGCATCTGGTGTTCCTGTACCTCCTCCTGCTTCATCTCCTTTTGCATCTCCTCCTGCTGCATCTCCTGCTGAATCTCATCCTTCTGCATCTCCTGTCCCATCTCATCCTGCTGCATCTCCTGCTGCATCTCCTCTTGCTGCATTTCCTGCTGCATCTCCTGCTGATTCATCTGATGCTGCTGCATCTCCTGCTGCATCTCCTGCTGCTACATCTCCTTCTACATCTCCTGCTACAGCATATCATGCTGCTGCATATGTTGAAGAATCTCTCCTTACTGCATCTTCTGCTGAATCTTCATTTCCTGGTGCATCTGCTTCTGCATCTCCCGCAGGGAAGATGATATGATCAAATATTGAAATTCCTATAATTCTTCTCATATAGCGGCTTTACTGCAAAGAAAGTCTTGTAGAACTTTCAGTCTAGGCTCGTGTCCTGTAACATCAGAATGGGTATTAAAGCATCACTTCAAAATTTCAGAGCGTTCAGAACAAGTACGGCAGGGAAGCTGCTATGATCACATGCTTGCTCTCGTTAGTCTTCTCTGGAAGCGCTTTCACTGCAAGCTGCAAAGCACGACTAACACAAAATTTTAGTATAGGGTACAGAACAGCTACATTACTTGGCCGAATAATACGCTTTAGGAACAGTGAACATCGGGTGCAGGGAAGATAGTAGTATGGAATGCTGCTGCTTCTGAATGTCTTCTCTTATAGCACTTTCACTGCAAAGTACGACTTTTAGAAGTTTCATTCTAGTCTTCGGAAGTATATCATCAGCTAGTAAAGTGTCACTTCAAAATTTCAGACACAGCAACAGGAGATGCAGCAACTAGACATACAGCAGGTTATGGAGAAAGAGGAGATGATGCAGCAGATGCAGCAACACAATATTCAGCCGGATGAGATGCAGCAGCAGGAGATTCAGCAGCAGGAAAGATTCAGGCGGCCTCTCATGAATCTCCTGCTGCTGCATCTTCTACTGCTGCGTCTGCTGCCGCTGCGTCTTCTGCATCATATCCTTTTTTCCATAACCTGTTGTATCTCCTGTTGCTGCATCATATCATGCTGCTGCATATGTTGA
This sequence comes from Clamator glandarius, assembly GCA_033459285.1. NCBI lineage: Eukaryota > Metazoa > Chordata > Aves > Cuculiformes > Cuculidae > Clamator > Clamator glandarius. Next base: position 179,052 of record JAUNZM010001428.1, read on the forward strand.
AGAATCTCTTCCTACTGCATCTTCTGCTGAATCTTCATTTCCTGCTGCATCTGCTTCTGCATCTCCTGCTGCTGCTGCATCTCCTGCTGCTTCTCCTGCTGCTGCATCAGTTGCTGCTGAATCTCCTGATGAATCTCCTGTGGCATCTCATGCTTCTACATATCATGCTGAATATCCTCCGGCTGAATCTCCTGCTGCATCTGCTGCTGCTGCATCTCCTACTGCTGCATCACCTTCTGCATGTGCTGCTGCAGCATCTCCTTCTGCTGCATCTCCTGTTGCTGCATCTGCTGCTACTTCTACTGCTGCTGCGTCTGCTGCTTCATCTCCTGCTGCTGCATCTCCTGCTGCATCTCCATCTGAATCTCTTGGTGCTGCATTACCTTCTGCATCTATTCCTCTTGTATTTCCTTCTTCTGCATCTCCTGCTGCTGCGTCTGCTGCTTCATCTCCTGCTGCTGCATCTGCTGATACTACATGTGCTGCTACATCTCCTGCTTCATCTCTTGGTTCTGCATCTTCTGATATTGCATCTCCTACTGCATCTCCTGAGGCATCGCCTGCTCCAGTATCTCCTGCTGCTATATCTCCCGATGCATCCTCTGCTCATGCATCTACGGATGCATCTCCCCAAGAGATATTTCTGTTGCATCTGCTGCTCCATACCCTCCTGCATCTCTTTCTGCTCCATCTGGTGCATCTGCTGTTGCAAAAGCTGCTGCTTCATCTACTGCTGCATCTCCTGCTGCATCTCCTGCTGCTGCATCTCCTTCTGAAGTCTCTGCTGAATCTTCTACTGAATATGCATCCCCTGCTGCATCTCCTGCTGCTGCATCTCTTGCTTCATATACTACTGCATCTCCTCCTGCAACATCTGCTGCATCATCTGCTGCTGAATCTATTGCTGCTGCATCTGCTGCTTCTGCAGCTGCATAACCTGCTGCTGCATCACCTGCTGCATTACCTCCTCCTGCTTAATCTGCTGCTCCATTTCCTGATGCTCCATGTACTGCTGCATCTCCTGCTACATTTGCTGCTGCTGCATCTCCTTCTACTTGATGTCCTCCTCCATCTCCTGCTGCTGCATCTGCTGCTTCATCTCCTGCTGCATCCTCTGCAGATGCATCTGCGGATGCATCCGCAGAAGTATCTCCATTTCCTGCTGCATCTGCTGCTCAGTCTTCTACGGATACGTCTAGTTCTTCTGCATTTCAGCTGCATATCCTGTTGAAGGCAATCTGCGGCTGCATCTCCTGCTGCTACATCTCCTGCTGAATCTCCTGCTGCACTTCCTGCTGTAACTGCTGATGCCTATGTTGCTATTTCATCTCCTGCATCATCTCCTACTGAATCTTCTTCTGCAGAATCTCCTCCAGCAACTCCTGCTACAATTCCTGCTGATATATCTCCTGCTGCATCTCCTTCTACATCCCCTGCTGCTGAATCTCCTTCTATATCTCCGGCTGCATCTTCTGCTAGTGCATGTTCTGCTGCATTTCCTGCTGATGCATATCCTGCTGCTGTATTTCCTGATGCATCTCTTTCTGCTTTACCTTTTTCTGCATATCCTGCTGCATCTCTTCCTGCTGGATCTCCTGCTTAATCTCCTACTACTACATCTTCACATATGCTGCTGCATCTGGTGCTGATTCACCTATTGCTGCATTTCCTGCTATTACATTTGCTTCTGCAACTCCTGCTACTTGGTCTGCTGCTGCATCTGCCGTTACTTCATCTGGTGCTGAATCTGCATCTCCTCTTTCGTCTGCTGCCTGCATCTCCTGCTGATGCATCTCCTCTTGCTGCATCTTCTGCTGCATTTCTGGCTACTGGATGCTGCTGCATCTGCTGCTGATTCATGTACTGCTGCATCTCCTGCTACAATTCCTGCTGCTACATCTCCTGCCACTTGATGTCCTCCAGCATCTCCTACTGCTGCATCCTCTGATCATGCATCTGCGGATGCATCTGCAGAAGTATCTCCATTTCCTGCTGCATCTGCTGCTCAATCTTCTACTGATGCATCTAGTGCTGCATTTCCTGCTACTGCATCTTATTTATCTGCTGCTCTATTTCCTGCTGCTTCATGTACTGATGCATCTCCTGCTACACTTGCTGCTGGTGCACCTCCTTCTACTTGATATCGTCCTGCATTTCCTGCTGCTGCATCTGCTGATTCATTTCCTGCTGCTGTATAGCCTGTTGCTTCACCTCTTGCTGCATCCTCTGCAGGTGCATCTGCTGAAGCATCTCCATTTCCTGCTGCATCTGCTGCTCAATCTTCTAGGGATGCATCTAGTGCTTCTGCATTTCCCCCTGAAGGCATCTGCGGCTGCATCTCCTGCTGCTACATCATCTGCTGAATCTCCTGCTGCACTTCCTGCTGTAACCTCTGATGCCTATGTTGCTACTTCATCTTCTCATACTGCATCTCCTCCTGCTGCATATCCTGCTTCTCTATATACTGCTGCCTTTCCTGCTGCTGCATCTCCTCCTGCTGCATCTGCTTCTGCATCTCCTTCTGAATCGCCTGCTAAATCTGCATCTCTTGCTGCTTCCTATCCTGCTCTTGCATCTCCTTCTGCTGAATCTCCTCCCTAATCTCCGGCTGCATCTCATGTTGCTACATGTCCTGCTACATCTCCTGACGTATCTCCTTCTAAATATGCATGAGAGGCGGCTGGACATTCAGGACGAGATTCAGTAGAAGGAGATGCAAGAGCAGGAGATGCACCAGCAGGAGATTCAGAAGAAGGAGATGTAGAAAGAGATTCAGTAGCAGGAGATGCAGCAGCAGGAAAGGCAGCAGTATATAGAGAAGAAGGATATGCAGCAGCAGGAAAGGCAGCAGTATATAGAGAAGCAGGATATGCAGCAGGAGGAGATGCAGTAGGAGGAGATAGAGCAGGTGAGGAGATAGAGCAGGTAATGCAGCAGTAAGAGATTCAGCAGGAGATGCAAGAGCAAGAGATGCAGCATCAGACCCATCAGCAGGAGATGCAGCAGCAGTAGATGCAGCAGGAGATACAGTAGCAGGATATGAAGCATTATCATGAGATGCATTAAAAGGTGCAGCAACAACATATGTAGCAGGAGATTTGGCAGGAGATGAAGCAGCAGCAGAGCAGCAGCAGATGCAGCGGGTAATGCAGCAGTAGATGCAGGATCAGCAGATTCAGCAGCAGGAAATATTGCAGCAGATGCAGCAGGAAATGACATACCAGGTGATGAAGCCACCGATGCAGCAGCAGCTAATTCAGCAGGAGGTTCAGCAGTAGGAGATGCAGAAGCAGATGCAGCAGGAAATGATGATTCAGCAGGAGAAGCAATATGAAGAGAATCTTCAGCAGATGCAGCAGGATGTGCAGCATGACGAGATGTAGCAGGACATAGAGCAGCAGCAGATGTATCAGCAGATGTAGCAGGCAATGCAGCAAGGGATGCAGCAGCAGAGATGTATCCGCAGATGCATCAGAAGCAGATGCCACAGGAGATGCAGCAGCAGCAGATTCTGCAGGAGATGCAACAGCAGAAGATGCAGAAGCAGTTGCAGCATCAGGAGATTCAGCAGGAAATACAGCAGCAAGGGTTGTAGTAGTAGGAGACACAGAAGGAGATGCAGAAGGAGCTGCAGCATCAGGAGATGCAGCAAGGAATGCAACAGCAGCAGAAGTAGCAGGAGATGCGGCAGCATCATATGCACTAGGAGATGTAGCAGCAGGAGATGAAGAAACAGGAGCTGCTACAGGCGATTCAGCCGGAGATGCAGAAGGAGGAGATGCAGCAGCAGGAGGTGCAGAGTAGTAGATGAAGTGAAGAAGATGCAGCAGTAAGAAATATAGGAAGAGATGCAGCAGCAGTAAATGTAGCAAAAGAGAAAGTAGCATCAGAGACAGCAGAAGATGCAGCAGCAGATGCAGCAACAGCACATTCAGAAGCAGGAGATGAAGCAGCAGGAGATATATCATCAGATGCAGCAGTAGGTGAAGCAGCAGCAGATGCAGCAGGAAGAGATGGAACCGGAAATGCAGCAGGAGATTCAGCAGGATATGTAGCAGCATGAGCTCCAGCCGCAGATGCCTTCAACAGGATATGCAGCTGAAATGCAGAAGCACTAGATGCATCCGTAGAAGATTGAGCAGGAGATGCAGCAGGAAATGGAGATGCTTCAGCAGATGCACCTGCAGAGGATGCAGCAGGAGATGAAGCAGCTAGCTATTCCGCAGCAGGAGATGAAGCAGCAGATGCAGCAGCAGGAGATGCAGGTGGATATCAAGTAGAAGGAGATGCAGGCACAGCAAATGTAGTAGGAGATGTAGCAGTACATGAAGCAGCAGGAAATGGAGCAGCAGATTAAGCAGCAGCAGGAAATGCAGCAGAATATGCAGCAGGATGTAATGCAGCAGGTGATGCATCAGCAGTTGATGCAGCTGCAGCTGCAGAGGTAGCAGATGTAGCAGATGCAGCAGCAATAGATGCAGCAGCAGATGCATCAGGAGTTTCTGATTCAGTAGGATATGTAGCAGCAGAAGATGCTGCAGCAGATGATGCAGCAGGAGATGCAGCAGAAGGAGATGCAGCAAGATATGCTGCAGGAGGAGATGCAGTAGGATATGAAGCAGGACATGCAGCAGTAGATGAAGCAGCAGCATATGCAAGAGCAGATGCACCAGATGGAGCAGAAAGAGATGCAGTAGGGGATGGAGCAGCAGATGCAATGGGTAATGGTGCATCAGGAGATGCATCCGCATATGCATGATCAGAGGATGCATCAGGAGATGTAGCAGCAGGAGATACAGGATGCCGCAGGAGATGCAGCAGGAGATGCAACACCAGAAGATGCAGCACCAAGAGATGCAGCAGGAGATTCAGCAGCACATGCAGTATCAGCACATGCAGCAGCAGATGATGCAGCAGCAGGTAATGCAACAGGAATAGATGCAGAAGGTAATGCAGCAGCAGGATTTGAAGCAGAATATGCATCAGCAAGAACTGCTGCACCAAGAGGTTCATATGGAGATGCAGCAGTAGATGCAGCAGCAGGAGATGCAGAAGTAGGAGAGGCAGCAGAATAAGATGCTGCAGCAGCACATGCAGAAGGATATGCAGTAGTAGGAGATTCATCAGGAGATTCAACAGCAAAAGATTCAGCAGCAGACAAATTATATTCAGTAGCAGACACGACATCAGGAGATTCAGCAGCTGGAGGTGCAGCTGGAGATGCAGAAGCAAACGCAGCAGTATGAGTGGCAGCAGGTGGAGATGTATTAGGAGATTCAGCAGCTGGATTTAGCAGCAGGAGAAGCAGCAGGAGATACAGCAGCAGCAGGAGATGCAGAAGCAGATGCAGCAGGATATGTAGCAGCATGAGATGCCACAGGAGATTCAGGAGGAGATCCAGCAGAAAGAGATGCAAGAGCAGGAGATGAAGCAGCAGGAGATGTAGAAGCAGGCTATACAGCAGCAGGAGATGAAGCAGCAAATGCAGCAGCAGGAAATGCAGGAGGACATCAACTAGGAGATGCAGCAGTACATGAAGCAGCAGGAAATGAAGCAGCAGAATAAGGAGATGCAGTATCAGGAAGTGCAGCAGAATATGCAGCAGGATGTATTGCAGCAGATGATGCATTAGCTAGTGATGCAGCTGCAGCTGCAGAAGGAGATGCAGAAGGAGATGCTGATTCAGTAGGAGATGTAGCAGCAGAAGATGCTGCAGCAGATGATGCAGCAGGAGGAAATGCAGCAAGATATGCTGAAGAAGGAGATACAGTAGGATATGAAGCAGGAGATGCAGCAGCAAGAGAAGCAGCAGGGGATGCATATTCAGCAGTAGATTCAGCAGGAACATCAGAAGAAGATGCAGCAGCAGGAGATTTAGCAGCAGATGCAGCAGTAGATGAAGCAGCAGCAGATGCAGCAGCAAATTCAGCAGATGCAGCAGTATGAGATTCATATGGAGCTGCAGCAGGAAATGCAGATGAATATGCAGCAGCAGGAGATGCATCTGCAGGTGATGCAGAAGGAGATGCAGTAACAGATGCAGAACGAGATGAAGCAGCAAGATATGCAGCAGAAGGAGGTCACCCAGGAGATGCTTCAATAGAAGGTGCAACATGAGATAAAGCAGGACATGCAGCAGCAGACGAAACAAAAGGAGATGCAGAAACAGGAGATGCAGCATCATGACATGGATCAAGTGATGAAGCAGCAGGAGATTCATTTGGAGATGCAGTAGCAGGATATGAAACAGCAGGAGATATAGCAGCAGGATATGCAGCATGAGATGCAGCAGGATGAGAAGAAGCAGCAGGGGATGTATCAGGAGATGCAGAATCAGCAGATACAACAGGAAATGCTGTAGCAGGAGATGCAGCAGGAGATGTAGCAGAAGGAGATGCAGCCGCAGGAGATGCAGCAGCAGGAGATGCAGCAAGAAATGCGGCAGAAGGAGATGGAACATAAGATGCAGTTGGAGGAGATTCAGCAGGATATGCAGTAGGAGGAGATGCAACAGGAAATGAGGCAGGAGGAGGTACAGCAGCACCAGATGCAGCAGTGAATGCAGCAGAAGGAGATGAATAAGAGATGCAGCAGCAATTGATGCAGCAGGAGATGCTGGAGCCGGAGATGCAGATGTAGATGCAGAAGCAGGAGATACAGCAGGACATGCATCAGCAGGAGATACAGCAAAACATACATCAGCAGGAGACACAACAGCAGGATATGAGGCATGAGATGCACCCGCAGCAGAAACAGCAGCAGATGCAGCACCATTTGCAGCAGAAGATGCAGAACCATATGCAGCAGAAAATGCAGAACCATATGCAGCAGGAGATACAGCAGCAGATGAAGCAGCAGATGCAGCTGGAGATGTAGCATCACCAGAAGCAGAAGCAGATGCAGCAGCAAATGATGCAGGATGACATGCAGCAGGAATTGCATCAGCAGGGGACGATGCTGGAAATTCAGTAGGATATGCAACAGCAAGAGATTTGGCAACAGCAGATGCAGCAGTAGATGCAGCAGCAGATGCAGCAGCATGAGGTGTATCAGCAGGAGATGTAGCAGGAGATGCATATTCAGCAGGTAATGCACCAGGATATGCAGCAGGAGATTCAAGAGAAGGAAATGCAGCAGGAAATCAGCCGGAGATGCAGCAGCAGGAGATGCAGGAAAAGACGATGCAGCCGCACCAAAGGCAGCATCAGATTCAGCAGGAGTTGCAGGAGCAGGAGATGAAGAGGCAAGATATTCAGCAGCAGGAGATGCAGCATCAGGAGATTCAGCAGGAGATGCACCAGCAGGAAATGCATCAGCAGATTGTGCAGCAGGAAATTCCGTAGGAGATTCTGCAGCAAGATATTCAATAGAAAAGGCAGCAGGAAATTCAGTAGAAAATGCAGCAGGCATGTTGCTGCATCTCCTGCTACTTCATCTGCTGCTGCTACTTTTGCTACTTCATCTGCTGCTGAATCTGCATCTCCTCTTTCGTCTGCTGCCTGCATCTCCTGCTGATGCATTTCCTCTTGCTGCATCTTCTGCTGCATTTCCGGCTACCGCATCTCCTTAATTTTTTGCTGCATCTGCTGCTGATTCATGTACTGCTGCATCTCCTGCTAAAATTTTTGCTGCTACACCTCCTGCCACTTGATGTCCTCCAGCATCTCCTGCTGCTGCATCCTCTGATCATGCATCTGCAGATGCATCTGCAGAAGTATCTCCATTTCCTGCTGCATCTGATGCTCAATCTTCTACTGATGCATCTAGTGCTCCTGCATTTCCCCATGAATGCATCTGCGGCTGCATCTCCTGCTGCTACATCACCTGCTGAATCTCCTGTTGCACTTCCTGCTGTAACCTCTGATGCATATGTTGCTACTTCATCTCCTGATGCATCTTATACTGTATCTCCTGCTGAATCTTCTTCTGCAGAATCTCCTCCTGCAACTCCTGCTGATGTATCTCCTGCTGCATCTCCTACTACATCTCCTGCTGCTGAATCTCCTTCTATATCTCCTGCTGCATCTTCTGCTCAATCTTCCGCTGAATCTCCTGCTACAGACTCTCCTACAGTGTTTCCTGCTGCAGAATCTCCTGCTACATTTCCTGCTGATGCATCTCCTGCTGAATCTCCTGCCTCTTCATCTCCTGGTGCTGCTTCTCCTGCATCTGCTGCGGCTGCATCTTCTTCTAGTGCATCTCCTGCTACTGCATCTCCTTCTTCTGAATCTCCTGCTGCTCTATTACCTTCTGCATTTACTCCTGCTGCATGTCCTGCTGCTGCATCTCCTCCTGCTGCATCTGCTTCTGCATCTCCTGCTGCTTCATCGCATGCTAAATCTGCATCTCCTGCTGCATCTGCTTCTGCATCTCCTGCTGATGCATCTCCTGCTCTTGCATCTCCTGCTGAATCTCCTCCTGAATCTCAGGCGGCATCTCATGCTGCTACATATCCTGCTACATCTCCTGACATATCTCCTTCTAAATATGTCTCTCCTGTTGCTTCTCCTGATGCTGAATCTCCTGCTTCTAAATCTTCTGCTGCTGCATCTGCTGCATCATGTCCTCTTTCTCCATAACCTGCTGTATCTCCTGTTGCTGCATCATATCATGCTGCTGCATATGTTGAAGAATCTCTTCCTACTGCATCCTCTGCTGAGTCTTCATTTCCTGCTGCATCTGCTTCTGCATCTCCTGCTGCTGCTGCATTTCCTGCTTCTTCTCCTGCTGCTGCATCAGTTGCTGCTGAATCTCCTGCGGCATCTCATGCTTCTACACATTATACTGAATCTCCTGCTGCATCTGCTGCTGCTGCATCTCCTACTGCTGCATCACCTTCTGCATGTGCTGCTGCAGCATCTCCTAATTCTTCATCTCCTGTTGCTGCATCTGCTGCTGCATCTCTGTCTGAATCTCTTGGTGCTGCATTTCCTGCTGCTGCATATTGTACTTCAACTCCTGCTGCTGCATTACCTTCTGCATCTATTCCTGTTGTATTTCCTGCTGCTGCATCTGCTGCTTCATCTCCTGCTGCTGCATCTGCTGATACTGCATGTGCTGCTACATCTCCTGCTGCATCTCTTGGTGCTGCATCATCTGTTGTTGCATCTCCTGCTGCATCACCTCCTGCATCTACTGCTGCATCCTGTATCTCCTGCTGCTACATCTCCTGATGCTTAATCTGCTGCTTCATTTCCTGTTGCTTCATGGGCTGCTGCATCTCCTGCCACATTTGCTGCTGCTGCATCTGCTGCTTCATCTCCTGCTGCTGTATAGCCTGCTACTTCATCTCCTACTGCTTCCTCTGCGGATGCATCTGCAGAAGCATGTCCATTTCCTTCTGCATCTGCTGCTCAATCTTTTACCAATTCATGTGGTGCTTCTGCATTTCAGCTGCATATCCTGTTGAAGGCATCTGCGGCTGCACCTCGTGCTGCTACATCTCCTGCTGAATCTCCTGCTGCACTTCCTGCTGTAACTGCGGATGCCTATGTTGCTATTTCATCTCCTGCTCCAGCATCTCCTGCTTCATCATTTGCTGCTGCATCTCTTATTCATCTCTTCTGTTGCATATACTGCTGCATATGGTGCTGCTGTACCTCATCCTGCTGCATTTCCTGTTGCATCTCCTCCTGCTGAATCTCCTGCTGAATCTTCTGCTGCATCTCCTCCTGCCGCATCTCCTGCTGCTTCTTCTCCTTCTGCATCTCCTGCTACAGCATTTCCTGCTTTATGTGCTGCTTCTGCATCTCCTGATACATCCCCTGCTGCTTCATCTCATACTGCTGCATCTCATGCTGCATGTCCTGCTGCTATATCTCCTGCTCTTTCATATCCTGCTACTGCATCTCCTAATGAATCTCCTGCTGCTTCATCTCTTGATCCATGTCCTGCTGCTGCATCTCCTGTTTCTGCATCGCCTTTTGCTTTGTTTGCTGCTGCATCTCCTGCTGTATCTCATGTTGCACCTTCTATTGAAGCATCTCCTGCGTCATCTCCTTCTGCTGCATATCTTGCTGCTTCATCTCGTTCTGCATCTCCTGGAGCGTCACCTACTGCATCTCCTTCTGCATCACCTGTGGATGCATCTCCTGCTGTATCTCCTGCTGCTGCATATTCATCTGCATTTCCTGCTGCAGCTCTTTCTGAATCTACTACTGCATCTGCTGAATTTGCTGCTGCATCTGCTGCTGTTTCATCTACTGCTGCATCTCTGATAGATCTCCTGCTGCGGCATCCCCTGCTGCTGCATCTGATGCTGCGTCTAATGCTGCTTTCTCTCCTGCTGCATGTACTGCCGATGAATCTTCTGCTATATTTCCTTCTGCTCCATCTTCTTCTGTTCATCTACTACTCTGCAATTCCTGCTACTGCATCTCCTCCTTCTGCATCTCCGCCTGAATCGCCTGTAGCATCTCCTGCTTCTTCATCTCTTGCTGCTAAATCTCCTAGTGCATATGATGCTGCAGCATCCTCTGTTCTTTTTGCTCCTGCTGCATTCCCGGCTGCATCTCCTGATTCTGCATCTCCTTCTGCATCTCCTCCTACTACATCCCCTGCTGCTACATTTCCTGCTGCATCTCCTGATGCTGCATCTCCTCCTGCATCTCATTTCTTGATGCATTTCCTGCTGCATCTGCTCCGTTATACCTTTCTACATTTGCTGCCTCATTTCCTCATGCACCTGCTGATGCACCTCGTGCTGCTGCATCTCCTGCTTCATCATCAACTGATGCATCTGTGGCTTCAATAGTTGATATGTCATGTCCTGCTGCATCTGCTGCATTATTTCCTGCTGCAGTATCTGCTGATCATGCATCTACTGCTGCATTTCCTGCTGCATCTGCTGCTGCTCTGCTGCTGCTTCATCTCATTCCAAATCTCCTGCTACATATCCTGCTGCTACACCTCTTAATACAGCTCATGATAATGCTTCATCTCCTGCTGCTGCATTTCATGCTGCATCTCCTGCTGATGGGTCTGATGCTGCATCTCTTGCTCTTGCATCTCCTGCTACATCTCTTACTGCTGCATTACCTTCTCTATCTCCTCCTACTGCATCTCCTCCTGCTGCATGTCCTGCTTCTGTATATACTGCTGCCTTTCCTGCTGCTGCATCTGCTGCTCCTGAATCCCTTTCTGAATCTCCTGCTGCTCTATTACCTTCTGCATCGACTCCTTCTGCATCGACTCCTGCTGCATGTCCTGCTGCTGCATCTCCTCCTGCTGCATCTGCTTCTGCATCTCCTGCTGATGCATCTCATGCAAAGCACGACTAACACAAAGTTTTAGAATAGGGTACAGAACAGTTACTATACTTCGCCGAATAACGCGCTTTAGGAATAGTGTACATCGACTGCAGGGAAGATGGTAGTATGAAATGCTGCTGCTTCTGAGTGTCTTCTCTTATAGCACTTTCACTGCAAAGTACGACTTATAGAAGTTTCATTCTAGTCTTCTGAAGTATATCATCATCTAGTAAAGTGTCACTTCAAAATTTCAGAGCGTTTAACACAAGTACTGCAGGGAAGCTTCTACCATCAAATGCTGGTTCTCGTTAGAGTCTTCTCCTATAGCACTTTCACTGCAAGCTGTGAAGCACGACTAACACAATTTAGTTTAGGGTAATGAATTGTGACTTAACTGCACCTGTTAACGTGCTTATGGAAAAGTAAGTATTTCAGGCAGTGCAGATGCTGGCCTGAAACTACACCGCTTATTAATGTTTTCTCTTATACCGCTGTTACTGCAAAAGACCACTTGTAGAATTTTCACTCTAGGCTTATGATCAGAATGGCTATTAAAGATAAGATCAGAATGGCTATTAAAGCCTCATTTCAAGATTTGAGATCGTTCAGCACAACTACAACAGGGAAGCTGCTACCATCAAATTTTGGCTCTCGTTAGGACCCTTTCATGAAGCACTGTCACTGCCAGCCACAAAGCAAGAAAAACGCAACGTTTTCACGGAGGCTAGTTATTAGCGACTTAATAACGCCTAATAACACTTTTTAGGAAAAGAGAATATCTCCAGCAGGGAAGATGTTAGCCTGGAATGCTTCTGCTTGTTGATGTATTCTCTTAGAGCGCTTTCATTGCAGAGCACGACTTGTAGAACTTTCAGTCTAGTCTTGTGTACTCTAAGACCAGAATGGCTACGAAGGCGTTACTTCCAAATTTCAGAGTGTTTGGCACAAGTAACACAGGAATGTTATCATCAAAAGCTGGCTTTCGTTAGTGTCTTCTATGGAAGCGGTTTCTCTGCAAGATGCAGAGAACGACTAACACAACCTTCTTGTGTTGGCAAATGAATAGAGACTTAATAGCGCCTAATAAAGCGCTTTTGGAAAAGGGACTATCTCCGGCAGGGAAGATGTTAGCATGGAATGCTTCTGCTTCTGTATGTCTTCTCTTAGAGCGCAATCACTGCAAAACAAGATTCATCGAACTTTCCGTCTAGGCTAGTGAACTGTAACATCAGCAAAGCTAGTAAGGCTTCACTTGAAGGCTTTGAAAGCGTTCAACAGAAATACCCCTGGGAAGTTGCTAGCATCAAATGGTGTCTCTCGTTAGAATCTTCTCTGGAAGCGCTTTCACTGAGAGGTGCAAAACACGATTAACAATGCGTTTAAGTGTAGGTTAAAGAATAGTGAAATAATAGCGACTAATAACGAGCTTCAGGACAAAAGAATATCTCCAACAGCGAAGATGTTAGCACGGAATGCTGCTGCTTCTGAATGTCTTCTCTTAGAGCGCTTTCACTGCAAAGCAAAACTTGTAGAAGTTTCAGTCTAAGCTTGTGAATTGTAACATCAGAATGGCTGTGAAGGCGTCACTTCCCAATTTCAGAGTGTTCAGCACAAGTACCGCAGGTAAGATGCTACCATGAAATGCTGGCTCTCGTTAGAGTCTTCTCTAGATGCGCTTTCACTGCAAAGTGCAAAGCACGACTGACAGGATGTTTTAGTGTAAGAGAATAAATAGCATCTTAATATTCACAAATTACGGCACTTTAAAAAAAGTGAGCAACTGCCGGAGGGAAGATGCTAGCATGGAACGCTGCCTCTTCTGAATGTCTTCTCTTAGAGTGCTTTTTCTGTAAAGCAAGATGTGTAGACCTTTCAGTCTACTCTTGTATACTGTAACTTCGGAATTGCTATTAAGGCGTCACTTCAATATTTTCAGATCGTTCAGACCAAGAATGGCAGGAAAGCTGCTACCATCAAATTCTGGCTCTCATTTGAGTCTTCTCTTGAAGCGCTTTGACTGCAAGCTGCAAAGCACGACTAGTTGACTGTTTTAGTATAGGGTACTGAATGGTGATTTAACTGCGCCTTTTAAGACGCTTTAGGAAAAGTGAGTAAATTCTGCAGGAAAGAAGCTGGCAAGGAATGCTGCTGCTTCTGAATGTGTTCTTAGCTCTTTCACTACAAAGGAAGAATTGTAGAACTATCAGTATAAGCTTGTGTACCATAACATATAAACGGCAAATAAAGCGTCACTTCCAAAATTCAGATCGTTCAGCACAAGAACCGCAGGGAAGCTGCTACGATCAGATGCTGGCTCTCGTTAGAGTCTTCTGTGGAAGCTCTTTCATTGCAACGTGGAAAGCACGACTAACAGTACGATTTAGTGTAGGGTACTGAATTGTGACTTAACTGCGCCTATTACGACGCTTTAGGAAAATGGGAATACGCCCACAGGGAAGACGCTAGCATGGAAAGCTGCTTCTTCTGAAGGTCTCTTAGAGCGCTTTTCCTGTAAAGCAAGACTTGTAGAGCTTTCAGTGTAGACTTGTGTACTGTAACATCAGAATTGCTATTCAAGCGTCAATTCAAAATTTTAGAGCATTTAACACACGCACCTGAGGGAAACATGCTACGATGAAATGCTGGCTCTCGTAAGAGACTTTTGTGGAGAGATTTCACTGCAAGCAGCAAAGCACGACTTAAGGACCGTTTTAGTATAGGGTACTGAATAGTGACTTAACTGCGTCTATTAATCCGCTTTAGGAAAATTGAATTACGCCCGCAGGGAAGTTGCTAGCACGGAATGCTGCTATTTATGAATGTCCTCCCTCATAGCGCTTTTATTACAAAGCAAGACTTGTAGAAATTTCAGTCTGGGCTTGTATACTGTAACTTCAGAATTGCTATTAAGGCGTCATTTCAATATTTTCAGATCGTTCAGAACGAGTAACGTAGAGAAGTTGCTACCATCAAACGCTGGCTTTAGTCTGAGTCTTCTCTGGAAGCGCTTTCACTGCAAGCGGCTAAGCAAGACTTATGGACCGTTTTAGTATAGGGTACTGAATTGTGACTTTTCTTTGCCTATGAAGGCTCTTTAGGAAAAGTGAGTAATTCCCACATGGAAGATGCTAGAATGGAATGCTGATGCTTCTGAATGTGCTCGCTTATAGTGCTTTCACTGCAAAAGAAGACTTGTAGAACTTTCAGTCTAGGCTTGTGTACTGCAACATTCGTATGGCTATTAAAGCATTACTTCAGAATCTCAGAGCGTTCAGAACAAGTACCACAGGGAAGCTGCTGCGATCAAATGCTAACTCCCATTAGAGTCTTCTGTGGAAACGATTTCAATACAAGCAGCAACGATTTATGGACGGTTTTAGTACAGGGTACTGAATTGTGTCTTTATTGCGCCTATTAAGGTGCTCTAGGAAAAGTGAGCAACTCCCGCAGGCAAGATGCTAGCATGGAATGCTGCTGTTGCTGAATCTTTTCTCTTATAGCTCTTTTACTGCAAAGCAATACGTGTAGAACTTTCAGTCTAGTCTTGTGTTCTGTAACATCAGAATGGCTATTAAAGCGTCACTTCAAAATTTCAGGGCCTACAGCATCTCCTGCTGCATCTCCAGCTGGTGCATCTGCTGCTGCATCTCCTGCTATTGCATATCCAGTACCATCTCCTGTTGCATTTTCTGCTCCTGCACCTCCTGCTGAATCTGCCTATGCGGCTACATCTCCTGATGCTGAATTTGCAGATGCTGATTCTCCTTCTACCGAATCTCCTTCTGCTGCATCTCCTGCTGCATTTTTGCTGCTGCATCTCCTGCTGAATCTCCTGCTGATGCACCTCCTGTTGCTGCATCCCCTGCTGCTGCTTCCTCTGCTGCTGCATAACCTGCTGCTTTATCGTATGTTTCATCTACTTCTGCTGCATATCCTGCTACATCTGCTGCTACACTTCCTTCTGCTGCATCTGTTGCTGAATCTCCTACTGCTGCATGTCCTCCTGTTGCATCTCCTGCGGCATCTCCTTCTGCTGTATCTCCTGTTGAAAATCCTGCTGCATCTCCTACGGCTGAATCCACTGCCGCAGTGCTGTGGTTGCATCTCCTGCTGCTGCATCTCCTGTTGCTGCATCTCCTTCAGAATATTCTGATGATGCAGATGCAGCAGCTGGAGCAGCAGGAGATGCAGAAGGAGATGCAGCAGGAGATGCTCCAGCAGGAGATGGAGCAGGAGATACAGCAGCAGGCTAAGCAGCAGTAGATGCAGCAGCAATATATGCAGCAAAAGGAGGTGAAGCAGGATAGGAAGCATCAGGAGACTAAGCAAGAGGAGATGCATTAGGAGATTATGCAGCAGGGTATGTAGCAGCAGTAGATGCAGCACAGAATGAAGCAGCACGAGATTCAGCAGTAGGAGATGCCACAGGAGATGCAGCTGCAGGGGATGCTGCAGCAGATGCAGCATGAGGATATGCACGAGGACATCCATCAGCAGGAGATGCAGCAGCAGGAGATGCAACAGTAGGTGAATCTACAGCAGATGCAGCAAAAGATGCAGGAGATTCGGCAGCAGGTGATGCAGCAGTAGATGCAGCAGCAGCAGATGCAGCTGGAAAGGCAGCAGCAGGATATGCAGCAGAGTTTGCAGCAGCAGGAGATGCAGAAGCAGGAGATCCAGCATGAAAGCACCATCATAAGATGAATCTGTAGATATATCAGAAGGATATGGAGCAGGAGATGCAGCAGCAAGATTTGCAGCAGCAAGATTTGCAGTCGCAGATGCAGCAGGATTTGCAACAGCAGTTGAAGCAGTATCAGGAGATGCAGAGAAGAAGATGCAGAGAATGGGAAGCAGCAGAAGGAGATGCAGCAGGAGATGTAGCCCCAGTAGATGCAGCAAGAGATATAGCAGCAGCAGGATATGTAGTATGAGATGCAGCAGTATGTGAAGCAGCAGTAGATGTAGCAGCAAATGCTGCAGATGCAGCAGTAAGTGATTCAGCAGGAAATGCAGCAAGAAGAGATGCCTCAGGAATCGCAGAAGATGCAGCAGAAAGAGATGCTTAAGGAGATTGATTAGGAGAAGATTCAGCAGCAGGAGATAGAGCAGGAGATGCAGCCGCAAGAGATGTAGCAGGAGATGCATCAGGAGACGCAATAGGAGTTGCAGTAGCAGGAGATGTAGCAGCAGGATATGCAGCAGGAGATTGAGCGACAGGAGATGTACCCTGAGATGCAGCAGCAGGAGATGCATCATCAGGAGATGCAGCCGCAGCAGATGCAGCAGCAGATTTAGAAGCAGATTCCGTAAGAGATACAGCAGCAGGCGATTCATTCAGGGGATGCAGTAGCTGGAAATTGAGGAGGAGACATAGTAGCAGCAGAAGCAGCAGTAGATGCAGCAGCAGTAGATGAAGTAGGGTATGAAGCAGCAGTAGATGTAGCAGGGTATGCAAAAGCAGGAGATTCAGCAGCAGGAGATGAAGCAGTGGAGATGCATCATCAGACGAATCCGCTGATGCATCAGAGGTAGTCGCCAACGGAGGTTCAGGAGCAGGAGGTTCAGCAGAGGATGCAGCAGCAATAGATGTCGGAGGAGATCCAGGAGGAGGAGATAGAGCAGCAGGAGATGTAGCAGTAGATGCAGCAGCAGATGCAGGAGATGAAGCAGCAGGCGAAGCAGCAGGAGGAGATTCAGCAGGAGATGCAGCAGGAGATGCAGCAGCAGGAGATGAAGTATTAGGAGGTGCAGCAGGGGATTCAATAGCAGGTGATGCAGCAGGAGGTGCAGCAGGAGGTGCAGCAGGATGAAATGCAGCAGGAGTGCAGCAGGGGATGCAAGAGCAGGAGATTCAGCAGCAGATGCAGCAGAAGTAAATTCAGCAGCAGAAGATGTAGCAGGACATGCAGCAGTAGTAGATAAAAGAGAGGATGCAGAAGTAGGGGATACAGCAGCAGAAGATGCATATTCAGCAGGCGGTGCAGCAGGAGATGCAGCAGCATATTCAGCAGCACATTCATCAGAAGATGCAGAAGCAGGAGATTCAGCAGCAGGAGATGAAGAATCAGCAGATGCCGCAGCAGATACAGAAGCACATTCAGCAGGAGATGCAGTAGCAGGAGATGCAGCAGTGTATGCAGCAGCAGCAGCTGGAGCATCAGGTGATGCACGAGGACATCAAAAATCAGAAGGTGAAATAACAGGAGATGCAGCAGTAGATCAATCTACAGCAGATGCACCAAAAGTCGCAGGAGATACAGCAGCAGGAGATGCAGCTGGAGATGCAGCAGAAGTAAATTGAGCAAGATATACAGAAGCAGGAGATGCATCAGCGGGAGATGTGGCATGAGAGGCAGAAGAAGGAGATCCTGCAGCAGATGCAGTAGCATATACAGCACCAGCAGATGCAGCAGCAGGAGATGAAACAGCAGACGCAGCAGCAGGAGATTCAGCAGCAGGAGGTGCAGCAGGTGGAGATGCAGCATCAGGAGATGCATCAGGAATTGAGGAGGGGATTCCGTAGGAGGTGCTGCAGCAGGAGATGCAGCAGCAGATGAAGGAGATGCAGCAGTCAGAGAAGATGCATCAGCAGGAGTTGTGGTAGGATTTGATTGGGCAGGATATGCAGCAGGAGATGCAGCACCTGGAGATGAAGCACAAGATGCATCAGCAGAAGATGTAGTAGGAGATGCAGCAGCAGCAGATGCAGCAGCAGCAGATGCAGCAGCAGCAGATGCAGCAGGAGATAAAGCGTTAGACACTGCAGCAGGAGATGAAGTAGCAGGAGATGCAGCAGGAGATGCATCAAGAGGAGATGCATCAGGAGATGACTATTCAGAAGGAGAGGCATCAGGAGATGTAACAGGTTATGTAGCAGCAGGAGATGTGGCAGGAGATTCAGGCAGAGATTCAGCAGCAGGAGATGCAAGAGGAGGTGAGGCAGATGATGTAGCAAGAAATACCGTAGAAGATGCAGCAGGAAATATATTCAGGATATGCAGAAGTAGATGAATCAGGAGATGAAGCAGAAGGAGATGCAGCAGTAGGAGATGCATCAGCAGATGTAGAAGCAGATGCTGCAGGAGAAGCAGGAGGAGATGCAGCAGCAGAAGATGCTGCAGCAGGTGTAGCAGGAGGAGATGCAGCACCAGGAGACACAACAGGAGGTGATGCAGCAGGCCATACAGCAGCAGGAGATGCAGCAAAAGATGCAGCTAGATATACAGCAGCAGGAAATGCAGCAGTATATAAAGAAGCAGAGGATGCAGTAGCAGGAGATGCAGCAGGAGTTTCAGCATGAGATTTAGCAGCAGGAGATGTAGGAGCAGGAGATGAGAAGCAGGTGATGTAGCAGCAGAAGATGCTGCAGCAGATGTAACAGGAGGAGATGCAGCAGCAGCAGGAGATGCAGAAGCAGATGCAGCAGGAAATGAAGAATCAGCGGAAGATGCAGTAGGAAAAGATTCTTCAACATATGCAGCAGCATGATATGATGCAGCAACAGGAGATATAGCAGGTTATGGAGAAAGAAGAGATGAGGCAGCAGACACAGCAGCAGGAGATGCAGCAGCAGGAGGAGATGCAGCAACAGGAGATTCAGCAGCAGGAGATTCAGCCGTAGGAGAAGCAACAGGAGATGCATATTGGGAAGGAGATACTCAGGAGATGTAGCAGGATATGTAGCAGCATGAGATGCCACCAGAGATTCAGGAGGAGATTCAGCAGAAGGAGATGCAAGACCAGGAGATGAAGCAGCAGGAGATGAAGCAGCAGACTATACAGCAGCAGGAGATGAAGCTGCAGATGCAGCAGCAAGAAATGCAGGAGGACATCAAGTGGAAGGAGATGCAGCAGCAGCAAATGTAGCAGGAGATGCAGCAGTACATGAAGCAGCAGGAGATGGAGCAGCCGATTAAGGAGATGCAGCATCAGGAATTGCATCAGAATATGCAGCAGGATGTAATGCAGCAGGTGATGCAGCAGCAGGTGATGCAGCTGCAGCTGCAGAGGCAGCAGATGCAGCAGGAATAGATGCAGCAGCAGATGCATCAGGAGATGCAGATTCAGTAGGAGATGTAGCAGCAGAAGATGCTGCAGCAGGAGATGCAGCAGGAGATGCAGCAGAAGAAAATGCAGCAAGATATGCTGCAGGAGGAGATGCAGCAGGATATGAAGCAGGAGATGCAGCAGCAAGAGATGCAGCAGGGGCTGCATATTCAGCAGTAGATTCAGCAGGAACATCAGAAGAAGATGCAGCAGCAGGAGATTTAGCAGCAGATGCAGCAGTAGATGAAGCAGCAGCAGATGCAGCAGCAAATTCAATAGATGCAGCAGTAGGAGATTCATAAATAGCTGCAGCAGGAAATGCTGATGAATATGCAGGAGCAGGAGATACAGCAGGAGATGCATCTGCAGGTGATGCAGAAGGAGATGAAGCAGCAAGATATGCAGCAGAAGGGGATGATGCAGGAGATGCTTCAATAAAAGGCAACATGAGATACAGCAGGAGATGCAGCAGCAAGATTTGCAGCAGCAAGATTTGCAGTCGCAGATGCAGCAGGATTTGCAACAGCAGTTGAAGCAGTATCAGGAGATGCAGAGAAGAAGATGCAGAGAATAGGAAGCATCAGGAGACTAAGCAAGAGGAGATGCATTAGGAGATTATGCAGCAGGGTATGTAGCAGCAGTAGATGCAGCAGAGAATGGAGTGGCACAAGATTCAGCAGTAGGAGATACCACAGGAGATGCAGCTGCAGGAGATGCAGCAGCAGGAGATGCACCAGGAGTCGAATCTACAGCAGATGCAGCAAAAGATGCAGGAGATTCGGCAGCAGGTGATGCGGCAGCAGGAGATGCAGCGAGATATGCAGAAGCAGGAGATGCAGCACCAGCAGATGCAGCAGCAGGAGATGAAGTATCAGATGCAGGAGCAGGAAATGCAGCAGTAGGAAATGCAGCAAGAGGGGATGAAGCAGGAGTTGCAGCAGAAGGAGATGTAGCAGTAGAAAATGCATCAGGAAATGCATCAGCAGCCGCAGGAGATGCATCAGCGGCAGCTGCAGCTGGAAATGCAGCAGCAGGAGATGCAGAAGCAGGAGATCCAGCAAGAAAGCACCATCATAAGATGAATACACAGATGCAAGAGAAGGATATGGAGCAGGAGATGCAGCCACAAGAGATGGAGCAGGAGATGCAGCCACAAGAGATGGAGCAGGAGATGCAGCTGCAAGAGATGCAGCAGGAGATGCAGCAGGAGATGCAGTAGCAGGAGATGTAGCAGCAGGATATGCAGCAAGAGACTGAGAAAGAGGAGATGTACCCTGAGATGCATCAGCAGGAAATGCAGCGGGAGATGTAGAAGCTAACGAAGCAGCAGTAGATGCAGCAGCAAGATAGGCATCAGAAGGAGATAAAGCAGGAGATGCAAAAGCAGGCGATTAAGCTACAGGAGATGCATTAGGAGATGCAGTAGCAGCAGGTACAGCATCAGGAGATGCAGCCGCAGTAGATGCAGGAGCAGATTCAGAAGCAGATTCCATAAGAGATGCAGCAGCAGGATGTTGATAAGCAAAAGATATAGCACCAAGAGATGCTGCAGCAGGAAATTCAGGAGGAGATGCAGCAGCAGAAGCAGCAGGTAATGCAGCAGCAGTAGATGAAGTTGGCTTAGAAGCAGCTGTAGAAGCAGCTAGGTATGCAAGAGCAGGAGATTCAGCATCAGGAGATGAAGCAGGGGAGATGCATAATCAGATGAATCTGCTGATGCGTCAGAGGAAGTTGCAGAAGGAGATGCAGCAGCAGGAGGTTCAGCAGAGGATGCAGCAGCAACAGATGCAGGTGGAGATCCAGGAGGAGGACACAGAGAAGCAGGAGATGCAGCAGCACATGCAGCAGCAGATGCAGGAGATGAAGCAGTAGGAGAAGCAGCAGGAAGAGATTGAGCAGGAGATGCATCAGGAGGTGCAGCAGCAGGAGATGCAGCATTAGGAGATGTACCAGTGGATGCAGCAGCAGGAGATGCAGCAGGGGATTCAGTAGAAGGTGATGCAGCAGCAGATGCAGCAGAAGTGAATTCAGCAACAGGAGATGCAGCAGTAGATTAATCTTCAGCAGATGCACCAAAAGATGCAAGATATGCAGCAGCAGGAGATGCAGCTGGAGATGCAGCAGCAATAGATTGAGCAAGATATAGAGAAGCAGGAGATGCATCAGCGGGAGATGTGGCATGAGAGGCAGAAGAAGAAGATCCTGCAGCAGATGCAGTAGCATATGCAGCACCAGCAGATGCAGCAGCAGAGGATTCAGCAACAGGAGATGCAGCAGTCAGAGATGCAGCAGGTTATGCATCAGCAGAAAATTCATCAGCAGGAGTTGAGCAGCAGGAGGTGCAGCAGTCAGAGATGCAACATCAGGAGATGCATCAGTAAATGCAGCAGCAGGAGATGCAGCAGGAGATGTGGTAGTATTACATTCAGCAGGAGATGCAGTAGTAGGAGATGAAGCAGTATATGAAGCAGCAGCAGATGCAGCAGAAAATACTGCAGATGCAGCAGTAGGAGATGAATCAGGAGATGCAGCAGGAGATGATGCAGCAGCAGGAGATTCAGCCGCTGCAGATGCAGGAAGATATTCAAAAGCAGATTCAGTAGGAGCTGCAGCAGCAGGAGATGAAGCAGCAGCAGATGCATCAATAGATGCCTATTCATCAGGAGATGCAGCAGGAAGAGATGCTTCAGCAGGTACAGCTTCATGAGATGTAGCACGAGATACAGAAGGAGATGCTGTAGGAGAAGAGGCAGGAGGAGATGATGCAGCAGACCCAGTAGCAGGAGATGCAGAAGCAGAAGATGCAGCCGGAGATTCTGCAGCAAGAGATGAAGCATCAGGATCTGCAGAGAAGAAGATGCAGCAGCAGGAGGTGCAGCAGGAGATGCAACAGCAGATGCAGCAGCAGGAGATGCAGCAGCAGGAGATGCAGCAGCAACAGCAGATGCACAAGAAAATGGAGCAGGAGATGTGGCAGGATAAGATGCAGTACCAGCAGATGCAGCAGAAGATGTAGCGTCTGGAGTTGAAGCAATAGAAAATGCTGCAGAAGATGCAGCAGCAGATGCAGCAGGAGAAGCAGGAGCAGGAAATTCAGCAGCAGGAGATGCAGCAGCAGAGATGAAGGAGTAGGAGAGGCAGAAGCAGGAGGTGTGGCAGCAAGACATGCAAAAGGATATACAGAAGCAGGAGATGTGGCAGAAGGAAAGGCACCATGTGATTCAGCAGGAGATGCAGCAGAATATAGAGAAGCAGGAGATGCACCAGCAGATGCAGCCACAGGAGATGCAGGAAATGCATCAGCTGATGCAGGTGGAGCTTTAGCAGGAGGAGATTTAGCAGGAGGAGAGGCATCAGCAGGAGATGCAGCATGAGATGCAGCAGCAGGAGAGGCAGCATGCATCTGCTGCCTCTCCTGCTGCATCTCCTCCCGTTTCATCTTTTGTTGCATCTCCTGCTGCTGTATATCATGGTGTATATCCTCTTGATACATCTCCGGCTGCATCTCCTACTGCATCTCCTGCCGCATCTTCTGCTAGTGCATGTTCTGCTGCATTTCCTGCTGATGCATATCCTGCTGCTGTATTTCCTGATGCATCTCTTTCTGCTCTATCTTTTCCTGCATATCCGGCTGCATCTCTTCCTGCTGGATCTCCTGCTTAATCTCCTCCTAATACATCTTCAGCATATGCTGCTGCATCATGTGCTGCTTCACCTATTGCTGCATCTCCTGCTATTGCATCTGCTGCTGCAACTCCTGCTACTTCATCTGCTGCTGAATCTACATCTCCTCTTTCGTCTGCTGCCTGCATCTCCTGCTGATGCATCTCGTGCTGATGCATCTCCTGCTACAAATCCTTCTACAGCATCTACTCTTGCATCTCATTCATCTGCATCTCTTGAGGTATATTCTGCTGCATTTCCTTCTGCATCCTCTGCTGCATCTTTTGTAGCTTCATCTCCTGCTGCTGTATCTCCTGCTGAAGAATCGCCTTCTGCTATATCTCCTGCTGCTGCATATCCTTCTGAATGTGATGCTAAATCTACTGCTGAACATGCATCCCATGCTGCTGCATTGCCTGCTGCATCTCCTCCTACAGCATATCTTGCTGCATTTCCTTCTACTGCATCTCCTGCTCCATCTCCTTTTGCGGCATCTCCTGCTGTGTCATCTACAGCGTCATCTTCTGCTGCTACATCTCCTACTGAATCTGCATCGCCTGATGCATCTGCTGCTGCATCTATTGCTGCTGCATCTTCTGCCTCTGCAGCTGCATCTCATGCTACTGCATCTCCTCTTGCTGCATCTTCTGCTGCATTTCCGGCTAATGCATCTCCTTAATCTGCTGATGCATCTGCTGCTGATTCATGTACTGCTGCATCTCCTGCTACAATTCCTGCTGCTACATCTCCTGCCACTTGGTGTCCTCCAGCATCTCCTGCTGCTGCATCCTCTGATCATGCATCTGCAGAAGTATCTCCATTTCCTGCTGCATCTGCTGCTCAATCTTATACTGATGCATCTAGTGCTTCTGCATTTCCACCTGAAGGCATCTGTGGCTGCATCTCCTGCTGCTGCATCACCTGCTGAATCTCCTGTTGCCCTTCCTGCTGGAACCTCTGATGTATATGTTGCTACTTCATCTCCTGATGCATTTCCTACTTTATCTCCTGCTGAATCTTCTTCTGCAGAATCTCCACCTGCAAATCCTGTTGATGTATCTGCTTCTGTATCTCCTACTACATCTCCTGCTACTGAATCACCTTCTATATCTCCTGCTGCATCTTCTGCTGAATCTTCCGCTGAATCTACTGCTGCATCTGATACTGCACGTGCTGCTGCATCTCTTGGTTCTGCATCTTCTGGTGTTGCATCTTCTGCTGCATCTCCTGGAGCATCACCTGTTCCTGTATCTCTAGCTGCTACATCTCCTGATGCATCCTCTGATCATGCATCTGTGGATTCATCTCCTGATGCGCCATTTCCAGTTGCATCTGCTGCTCCATCCCCTGCTGCATCTCTTTCTGCTTTATCTTTTTCTGCATATCCTGCTTCATCTCTTCCTGCTGGATCTCCTGCTTAATCTCCTCCTACTACATCTTCAGCATATGCTGATGCATCTGGTGCTGCTTCACATATTGCTGCATCTCCTGCTATTGCATCTGCTGCTGCAACTCCTGCTACTTTATCTGCTGCTGCATCTCCTGTTACTTCATCTGCTGCTGAATCTGCATCTCCTCTTCGTCTGCTGCCTGCATCTCCTGCTGATGCATCTCCTATTGATGCATCTTCTGCTGCATTTCCGGCTACTGCATCTCGTTAATCTGCTGATGCATCTGCTGCTGATTCATGTACTGCTGCATCTCCTGCTGCAATTCCTGCTGCTACATCTCCTGCCACTTGATGTCCTCCAGCATCTCCTGCTGCTGCATCCTCTGATCATGCATCTGAGGATGCATCTGCAGAAGTATCTCCATTTCCTGCTGCATCTGCTGCTCAATCTTATACTGATGCATCTAGTGCTTCTGCATTTCCACCTGAAGGCATCTGTGGCTGCATCTCCTGCTGCTACATCACCTGCTGAATCTCCTGTTGCACATCCTGCTGTAACCTCTGATGCATATGTTGCTACTTCATCTCCTGATGCATCTCCTACTGGATCTCCTGCTGAATCTTCTTCTGCAGAATCTCCTCCTGCAACTCCTGCTGATGTATCTCCTGCTGCATCTCCTACTACATCTCCTGCTGCTGAATCTCCTGCTGCATCTTCTGCTGAATCTTCCGCTGAATTTCCTGCTGCAGACTCTCCTATGGTGTTTCCTGCTGCAGAATCTCTTGCTATATTTCCTGCTGATGCATCTCTTGCTGAATCACCTGCCTCTTCATCTCCTGCTGCTGCTTCTCCTGCATCTGCTGCGGCTGCATCTGCTTCTACTGCGTCTCCTGCTACTGCATCTCCTTCTGCATCTCCCGCTGCTACATCTCCTTCTGCATTTCCTGCTTCTGCATCTCCTGCTACTTCATCTCCTGCTGCATCTCCTGCTATGCACCTCATGCTGCTGCATCTGCTGTGGCATATCCTGCTGCATCTCCTGCAGCATCTCCTGCTGCTGCAGTGCCTGCTGCGTCTCATCCTGCATCACCTGCTGCTCCATCTTCTGCTGCTTCTGCTGTTGCTACATCTCCTGCTGCACCTTCTGCTGCATCTCCTGCTGCATCTCCAGCTTCATCTCCTGCTGCTGCATCTCCTTCTATATCTTCTGCAGTTTCATATCCTGCTGCATCTACTCTGCTACATCTCTGGAATCTGCTGTTGTATATGCTGCTACTTCATGTACTGCTGCATCTCCTGCTACATCTCCTACTGCTGCATCTCCTGCTGCACTTGTGTCTACATTTCTACTTCATCCCCTGCTACATCTCCTGCTGCTGCATTTCCTGAATCTGCTCTTGTATCTGCTGCTATTTCATGTACTCCTGCATCTCCTGCTGCCGTACCTCCTGCTACATGCTCTGCTGATGCATCTGTGGATGCATCTACTGATGCTGAATATCCTGCTACATCTGCTGCTGAATCTCCTGCTACTGAATCACCTGCTGCTGCATCTCCTACTGCATATGCTGCTGAATGCATTTGCGGCTGCACCTCCTGCTGCTGCATTTCCTGCTGCTGCATCTCCTGCTGCATTTCCTGCTGCAACGGCTGCTGCATCTACTGCTACTTCATCTACTGCTGCATCTCCTACATCTCCTGCTGCCTCATACATTTCTCTATGTCCTGCTGCACCTACTGCTGCAGCAGCACATGAAGAAGATGATGCAGCAGTAAAAGATGCAGCAGCAGCAGATGCAGCAGGAGATTCAGGAGCAGGAGATTCAGCATGATCTGTAAAAGCATGAGATGCCGCAGGAGATTCATCAGGAGATTCAGCAGCAACTGATGCAGCAGCAGGAGATGCAGCAGTAGGAAATGCAGCAATATATGCTGTAGTAGGAGATGCAGTAGGATATGAAGCAGGAGATGCAGCAGCAGGAGATGCAGCAGGGGATGCATATTCAGAAGGAGATGCAGTAGGAGATTCAGCATGATATGTAGAAGCATGATATTCAGCAGCAGACACGGCATCAGGAGATTCAGCAGCACGAGGTGCAGCAGGAGATGTAGAAGCAAACGCAGTAGTAGGAGTGGCAGCAGTTGGAGATGCATCAGGAGATGCATATTCAGGAGATGCAGTAGGTTCAGCAGAAACTTCAGAAGGAGATGCAGCAGCAGGAGATTTAGCAGTAGCTGCAGCAGTAGATGAAGCAGCAGCATATGCAAGAGCAGATGCACCAGATGGAGCAGAAAGAGATGCAGCAGGGTATGGAGCAGCAGATGCAACGGGAAATGGTGCATCAGGATAGGCATCCGCAGATGTGTGAGCAGAGGATGCATCAGAAGATGTAGCAGCATTATATACAGGAGCAAGTGATGCCGCAGGAGATGCAGCAGGAGATGAAACACCAGAAGATGCAGCACCAAGAGATGCAGCAGGAGATGCAGCAGCACATGAAGTATCAGTAGATGCAGCATCAGGAGATGAAGCAGCAGATGCAGCAACAGGAAATGCTGCAGAAGGAGATGCTGCAGCAGCACATGCAGAAAGTGATCGAGCAGTAGGAGATGCAGCAGCTGTAGATACAACAGGAGATTCAGCAGCAGGAGATTCAGCAGCAGACAAAAGATATTCAGCAGCAGACACGGCATCAGGAGATTCAGCAGCACGAGGTGCAGCAGGAGATGTAGAAGCAAACGCAGTAGTAGGAGTGGCAGCAGTTGGAGATGCATCAGGAGATGCATATTCAGAAGGAGATGCAGTAGGAGATTCAGCATGATATGTAGAAGCATGAGATGCAGCAGCAACTGATGCAGCAGCAGGAGATGCAGCAGGAGCGGAAGATGCAGTAGGAGATGCAGCAGGAAATGAAGATTCAGCAGAAGATGCAGTAGGAAGAGATTCTTCAACATATTGAGTAGCATGATATGATGCAGCAACTTGAGATACAGCAGGTTATGGAGAAAGAGGAGATGATGCAGCAGACGCAGCAAAAGGAGATTCAGCAGCAGGAGATTCAGCAGCAGGAGATGCATATTCAGAAGGAGATACGTCAGGAGATGTAGCAGGATATGTAGCAGCATGAGATGTCGCCGGATAATCAGGAGGAGATTCAGCAGAAGGAGCTGCAAGAGCAGGAGATGAAGCAGCAGGAGATGCAGAAGCAGATGCAACAGGAGGAGATGCAGCAGCAGGTCATGCAGAAGGAGTTGATGCAGAAGGTAATAGAGCAGCAGGAGATTCAGAAGAAGGAGATGCAGAAAGAGATTCAGCAGCAGGAGATGAGGCAGCAGGAAAGGCAGCACTATATACGGAAGCAGGATATGCAGCAGGAGGAGATGCAGTAGGAGGAGATAGAGCAGGTAATGCAGCAGCAGGAGATGCAGCAGAAGATAAAAGAGCAAGAGATGCAGCATCAGACGCATCAGCAGGAGATGCAGCAGCAGAAGATGAAGCATTATCTTAAGATGTATTAAGAGGTGCAGCAGCAGGATATGTAGCAGGAGATTTGGCAGGACATGAAGCAGCATCAGAGCAGCCTCAGATGCAGCAGGAAATGCAGCAGTAGATGCACGATCAGCAGATACTGCAGCAGGAAATAATGCAGCAGATGTAGCAGTACATGACATATGAGGTGATGAAGCCACAGATGCATCAGCTGAAGATGAAGCAGGAGATGCAGCAGCACGAGGTGCATCAGCAGGTGCATGAGGAAATGAGGCAGCAAATATAGAAAGGTATAACGGAGGAGATGCAGCAGGAGATACATCAAGAAATGAGATGCAGAAGGAGATGCAGAAGGAATTGCAGCATCAGGAGATGAAGCAGGAAATGCAGCAGCAGGGGATGTGGTAGCAGGAGATGCAGAAGGATTTGCAGAATCAATAGATGCAGCAGACACTGCAGCAGCAGCAGAAGTAACAGGAGATGCAGCAGCATCATATGATGTGTGAGATGTAGCAGCAGGAGATGAAGAAGCAGGAGATGCTACAGGCGATTCAACTGGAGATGCAGAAGAAGGAGAAGCAGCAGGAGGAAGTGCAGAGTAGTAGATGAAGAGAAGAAGATGCAGCATAAGGAAATATAGCAGGAGATTCATCGGAAGTACATGCAGCAGGAGAGAACGCAGCATCAGATGCAGCATCAGATGCACCCGCAGCAGATGCAGCAGCAGGAGATGCAGCAGAAAAATATCTATCAGGAGATGCAGCAGTAGATGGAGCAGCAGCAGATGCAGCAGTAAATTCAGCAGATGCAGCAGTAGTAGATTCATAAAGAGCTGCAGCAGGAAATGCAGATTAATATGCAGGAGCAGGAGATGCATCTGCAGGTGATGCAGAAGGAGATGCAGCAGGTGACGCTCAAGGAGATGCAGAAGGAGATGCAGAACGAGATGAAGCAGCAAGATATGCAGCAGAAGGAGATGACGCAGGAGATGCTTCAATAGAAGGTGCATCATGAGATACAGTAGGAGATGCAGCAGCAGACGAAGCAAAAGGTGATGCAGAAACAGGAGATGCAGCAGAAGGACATGGATCAAGAGATGAAGCAGCAGGAGATTCATTAGGAGATGCAGTAGCAGGATATGGATGAGAAGTAGATATAGCAGCAGGAGATGCAGCATGAGATGCAGCAGTATGAGATTAGGCAGCAGGGGATGTATCAGGAATGCAGAGCAGCAGATAGAGCAGAAGATGCTGTAGCAGGAGATGCTGAAGGAGATGTAGCAGCAGGAGATGCAGCAGCAGGAGATGCAGCAGCAGGAGATTCAGCAGGAAGAGATGGAACAGGAGATGCAGTAGGAAGAGATTCAGCAGGAGTTGCAGCAGGAGGAGATGCAACAGGAAATGCAGTAGGAGTAAGTACAGCAGCACCAGATGCAGCAGTGTATGCAGCAGAAGAGATCAATAAGAGATGCAGCAGCAATTGATGCAGCAGGAGATTCTGGAGCCAGAGATGCATAAGAAGTAAATGAAGAAGCAGGAGGTGCAGCAGGACACGCATCAGCAGGAGATGCAGCAGCAGGATAAGAGGCAGGAGATGCACCAGCAGCAGAAGCAGCAGCAGATGCAGCAGCAAATGTTGCAGCTTGAGATGCAGCAAGAATTGCATCAGCAGGAGATGCTGCTGGAAATTCAGATGCAGCAGCAGATGCAGCAGCAGATGCAGCAGCAGATGCAGCTAAATGAGGTTTATCAGCAGGAGATGTAGCAGGAGATGCATATTCAGCAGGTGATGCACCAGGATATGCAGCAGGAGATTCAACAGAAGGACATGCAGCAGGAAATCAGCCAGAGATGCAGCAGCAGGAGATGCAGGAAAAGAAGTTGCAGGTGCATCAGATGCAGCAGCAGATTCAGCAGGAGTTGCAGCAGCAGGAGATGAAGAGGTAGGAGATTCAGGAGCAGGAGATGGAGCAGCAGGAAATTCAGCAGGAGATGCATCAGCAGGAAATGCATCAGCAGATTCTGCAGCAAGAAATTCCGTAGGAGATTCTGCAGCAGGAAATTCAGTAGAAAAGGCAGCAGGAGATTCAGTAGAATATGCAGCAGGAGATGCATCAGGAGATATAGAAGGAGATTCAGCAGCAGGGCATGTCGTAGGAGATGCAGCAGGAGATACATCAGCAGAAAATATAGCAGGAGATGCTGGAGGAGATTCTGCAGAAGAAGATTCAGCAGGAGATGCAGCAGGAGATGAAGTAGCAACATATGCATCCTCAGTTACTGCAGGAAGTGCAGCAGGAGATTCAGCAGGAGATGTAGCAGCAGGAGATGCAGCTGCAGATGCCTTCAACAGGATATGCAGCTGAAATGCAGAAGCACTAGATGCATTTGTAGAAGATGGAGCAGCAGATGCAGCAGGAAATGGAGATTCCTCTACGGATGCATCCGCAGATGCATCCACAGAGGATGCAGCAGCAGAGATGAAGCAGCAGGCTATACAGCAGCAGGAGATGAAGCAGCAGATGCAGCAGCAGAAGATGCAGGAGGACATCAAGTAGAAGGAGATGCAGCAGCAGCAAATGTAGCAGGAGATGCAGCAGAAGATGAAGCATCAGGAAATGGAGCAGCAGATTAAGGTGATGCAGCAATACATGAAGCATCAGGAAATGGAGCAGCAGATTAAGCAGCAGCAGGAAATGCAGCAGAATATGCAGCAGGAGGTAATGCCGCAGGTGATGCAGCAGCAGGTGATCTCCTGCTCCATTTTCTTGTGCATCTGCTCTGCTGCTGTATCTTCTGCTGCTGCATCTCCTGCTGATGCGTCTGCTGTTGCATCTCCTGCTGCATCTCCTGCTCCTGCATTATCTATTGATTCATCTGCTGCTGCTTCATCTCCTGCTGCTGCAGCTCCTACTGAATCTGCTGTTGAATATCTTCCTGCATCTGCAGCGGCTGCATCTCCTGCTGCTGCATCATCTACTGATGCATCTCCTGCGTAATCTCCTGCTGCTGCATCTCTTGCTTCTGCATCATCTCCTGCTGCATATCCTGATTCATCTCCTACTGGTGCATCGGCAGTATTTTTTGCTGCATCTGCTGCTGCTTCATATACTGCTTCATCTCCTGCTACTGCATCTCCTTCTCCTTCTCCATCTGCATCTCCTGATGCTACAACTCCATCTGCATCATCTCCTACTGCATCTACTGCTGCTGAATCTATTGCTGCATTTCCTGATTCCTCTCCTACTGCTGCGTCTGCTGTATTTTCTGCTGCATCCCCTGCTGAACCTCCTGCTGCTGCATCTCCTTCTGCAACTTCCTCTGATGCATCAGCAGATTCATCTGATGATGCATCTCCCCTGCTTCACCTCCTGCTTCTGAATCTTCTGCTCTTGCATACCCTGCTGCATCTACTGCTGCTTCATACCCTACTTCATCTACTGCTGCTGCATTACCTGCTGCTGCTGCTGCATCTCCTCCGGAATTTCCTGATGCTGCATCTCCTGCTGCTCTATCTCCTGCTACTGCATCTCCTAATGCATCTCCTGTAGCTTAATCTCCTGCTTTTGCATCTCATGCTTTATCTCTTCTGATGCCTATTTTGCTGCTGCATCTACTGCTGCTTCGTCTGCTTCTACATCTTAGTGCAATTACTGCTACTGCATCTCAGGGTACATCTCCTCTTGCTCAGTCTCTTGCTGCTTATCCTGCTGCTACATCTCCTTCTACTGCATCTCCTTCTGCATCGCCTGCTGTATCTCTTGCAGCTGCATCTCCTGCTCCATATCCTTCTCTTGCATCTGCGTATTCATCTTATGATAGTGCTGTATTGCTGGATCTCCTGCTGCAAACTCTGCTGCATCTCCTGCTGCTGCATTTCCAGCTGCAGCTGCTGCTGCAGTATCTCCTGCAACTAAAGCTGCTGCTGCATTTCCTGATGCATTTTCTACTGCTGCATCTCCTTCTGCTTCAACTCCTGCTGCATCTTTTTTGCTGCATTTCCTGCTCCTGAATTTCCTGCTCCTGCATCTGATACTTCATCTCCTGCTGCTGCATCTGCAGGTGCTGCAAATCTCGCAGCATCTCCTGCTGCTGCATCACCTGCTGCATCACCTGCTGCCGAATCTCCTGCATATTTTGCTGCATCTGCTGTAGATTCGCCTACTGGTGCATCTCTTGCTGCTGCATCTCCTGCTGATGGATGTCCTCTTGCATCTCCTGATGCTGCATCTGCTGCTGCATCTCCTGTAGCTGCATCTCCTGTGGCATCTCCGACTGCTGAATCTCGTGCCGCTCCATTCTCTGCTGCATCTACTGCTGCTGCATAGCCTGCTGCAGAATCTCTTAATGCATCTCCTCTTGCTTAGTCTCTTGATGCTTCCTATCCTGCTTCATCACTTTTTGCTGCATATATTACTCCTGCATCTACTGCTGCTTGGCCTGCTGCTGTATCTCCTGCTCCATCTCCTGGATGCTGGGGCATCTCCTGCTGCATCTCCTTCTGCATCTCCTGCTGCTCCAGCTGCTGCATTTGCATCATCAGGATATTCTGAAGGAGATGCAGCAACAGGAGATGGAGCATCAGGAGATGCAACCACAGCACTGCGGCAGCAGATTCAGCTGCAGGAGATGCAGCCGTAGGAGATGCAGCAGGATTTTCAGCAGGAGATTATAGCAGAAGGAGATGCAGTAGCAGATGCCGCAGAAGGAAGTGTAGCAGCAGAAGATGTAGGAGGATATGCAGCAGCAGTAGATGAAACAGACCTTAAAGCAGCAGGATATGCCGAAGCAGGAGAATCAGCAGCAGGGGATGCAGCAGCAGATTCAGCAGCAGACTCAGCAGGAAATGTGGGAACAGTAGATGCAGAAGCAGGAGATGCAGCAGAAGATGCATCAGCATGAGATGAATCAGAAAATAAAAAATCAGGATATGTAGCAGGAGATGCACCAGCAGAGGCAGCAGCAGAAGATAGAGCAAGAGATATAGAAAAAAATGAGGAAGCAGGAGCAGCCCCTATTACTTGATGTCCTTCTGGATCTACTGATGCTGCATCTGCTGCTTCATCTCCTGCTTCTTCATCTCCTGCTGCTACATCTCCTGCTGCATCCTCTGCTCATGCATCTGCGGATGCATCTCCTGATGCACCATTTCTTGATGCATCTGCTGCTCCATCCCCTGCTGCATCTCTTTCTGCTCCATCTGGTGCATCTGCTGTTGCATATGCTCTTGCTTCATCTACTGCTGCATCTCCTGCTAAATCTCCTGCTGCTGCATCTCCTTCTGAGGTTTCTGCTGAATCTACTGCTGAATATGCATCCCCTGCTGCATCTCCTGATGCTGCATCTCTTGCTTCATATCCTACTGCATCTCCTCCTGCAGCATATCTTGCTGCATTTCCTTCTGCTGCATCTCCTGCTGCATCATCTGCTGCAGCATCTTCTGCTGCATCATCTCCTACTGCATATTCTGCAGCATTTCCTGCTGCTACTTAATCTGCTGCTCCATTTCCTTATGCTTCATGCACTGCTGCATCTCCTTAATCTGCTGCTCCAGTTCCTGATGCTTCATCTTCTGCTGCATCTCCTGCTACATTTGCTGCTGCTGCATCTCCTTCTACTTGATGTCCTCCTGCATCTTCTGCTGCTGCATCTGCTGCTTCATCTCCTGCTACTGTATAGAATGCTGCTTCATCTCTTGCTGCATCCTCTGTGGATGCATCTGCGGATGTATCTGCAGAAGCATCTCCATTTCCTGCTGCATCTGCTGCTCAGTCTTCTAGGGATGCACCTAGTGCTTCTGCATTTCAGCTGCATATCCTGTTGAAGTCATCTGCGGCTGCATCTCCTGCTGAATCTCCTGCTGCCTTTTCTACTGAATCTCCTGCTGCAGAATCTTCTATGGAATTTCCTGCTGCAGAATCTGCTGATGCACTTCCTGATGATGCATCTCCTGCCTCTTCATCTCCTGCTGCTGCAACTCCTGCTGAACCTGCTGCTGCATCTGGTGTGGCTGCATCTTGTTTTACTGCGTCTCCTGCTGCTGCATCTCTGGCTGATTTCCTGTTGCATTTCCTTCTCTTGAATCTCCTGCTGCATATCCTGGTGCATCACCTGCTGAATATGCATCTCCTGCTACATCTCTTGCTGAACTGCATCAGTTGCTGCTGCATCAGTTGCTGCTGAATCTCCTGCTGCTGAATCTCCTGCTGTATACAGCTGCTGCTGCATCTTCTACTGCTGCATCACATTCTGCATGTGCTGCTGCAGCATCTCCTTCTGCTGCATCTCCTGTAGCTTCATCTGCTGGTGCTGCACCTGCTGACACCTCTGCTTCTGCATGTCCTGCTGCTGCACCTCCTGCTGTTTTTCCGGCTCTCCTGTCTGAATCTCTTAGCGCTGCATTTCCTGCTGATGCATATTCTGCATCTATTCCTGTTGTATTTCCAGCTGCTGCATCTCCTGCTGCATCACTTGGTGCTGCATCCTCTGGTGTAGCATCTCCTGCTGCATCTCCTGCGGCATAACCTGCTCCTGTATCTCCTGCTGCTACATCTCCTGATGCATCCTCTGCTCATGCTTCTGTGGATGCATCTCCTGATGCACCATTTCCCGTTGCATCTGCTGCTCCATCCCCTGCTGCATCTCTTTCTGCTCCATCTGGTGCATCTGCTGTTGCATATGCTGCTGCTTCATCTACTGCTGCATCTCCTGCTAAATCTCCTGCTGCTGCATCTCCTACTTCATATCCTACTGCATCACCTGTTGCAGCATATCTTGCTGCATTTCCTTCTGCTGTATCTCCTGCTTTATATCCTCCTTCTGTATCTTCTGATTCATCTCATGCTGATGCATCTTCTGTTGCATCTTCTGCTTCTGCATCTACAGTTGCTACATTTCCTGCTGAAGTTGCTGCTGAATCTCCTGCTGCATCCCTTGCTGCTGATTCTCCTGCTTCTGCATATCCTGCTGCTTTAAGGTCTGTTTCATCTACTGCTCCTGCGTATCCTCCTACATCTTCTGCTGCTACACTTCCTTTTGCGGTATTTACTACTGCATCTCCAGCTCTGTCTCCTTCTGCTATAATCTCCTGCTGAAAATCCTTCTGCATCTCCTACGGCTGCATCTCCTGCAGCTGAATCTGCTGCTGCAGTGCTGTGGTTGCATCTCCTGCTGCTGCATCTCCTGGTGCATCTTTTCCTGCTTCATCTGCTGAATCTCCTCCTACTGCATCTCCTGATCCATCTCCTCCTGCTGCATCTCCTGCTACAGCATCTCCTGCTGTATCTGCTGAATTTGCTGCTGCATCTGCTGCTGCTTCATCTACTGCTGCATCTCCTGATAGATCAGTTGCATCTGCTGTTGCTGCATCTGATGCTGCAACTGATGTTGCCTCTGATGCTACTTTCTCTCTTGCTGCATTTACTGCGACTGCATCTCCTGCTGAATCATTTTGCTGTATTTTCACTTCATCTACTACTCTGTACTTCCTGCTGCTGCATCTCCTCCTTCTGCATCTCCGGCTGAATCGCCTGTAGCATCTCCTGCTTCTTCATCTCCTGCTGTTACATCTCCTAGTGCATATGATGCTGCTTCATCTCCTGTTACTTCTGCCGCTTCTGAATTCCCTGATGCATCTCCTGATGCTGCAGCTCCTTCTGTATCTCCTTCTGTGTCTCCTGCTACTACATCCTCTGCTGCTGCATTTCCTGCTGAATCTCCTGATGCCGCAACTCATTCTGCATCTTCTGCTGCTGCATCTCCTGTTGAATCTGCTTCTGATGCATCTGCTGCTACATCTCTGCTGCTGCATCTCTTGCTGCATTTCCTGATTCATCTGTTGATGCATCTGCTGCTGCTATATGTCCTGCTACATCTCGTCATGCTGCACATACTGCTGCATCTGATGAAGATTCCCTTTCTATTGCTTCTCCTGCTCAATCTGCATTTCCTGCTGCATCTGCTTCTGCATCTCCTACTGCTGCACCTCCTGCTGAATTAGCTGCTGCTGCATCTGTGGCTGCATCACCTGATATGTCATCTCCTGCTGCATCTGCTGCATTATTTCCTGATGCAGAATCTGCTGATCCTGCATCTCCTGCTGCATTAACTACTGCATCTGCTGCTGCTTCATCTCCTGCCAAATCTCCTGCTACATATCCTGCTGCTGCACCTCTTAATGCATCTCATGATAATGCTTCATTTCCTGCTACTGCATGTCCAGCTGCACCTACTGCTGCTGCATCTCCTGCTGATGGGTCTGATGCTGCATCTCTTGCTCTTGCATCTCCTGCTGCATCTCCTGCTGCTGCATTACCTGCTCTATCTCCTCCTACTGCATCTCCTCCTCCTGCATATCCTGCTTCTGTATATACTGCTGCTTTTCCTGCTGTTGCATCTCCTGCTGATGAATCTCTTTCTGCATCTCCTTCTTCTGACATATCTCCTTCTAAATATGCATCTCCTGCTGCTTCTCCTGCTGCTGAAATTCCTGCTGCTTAATCTCCTGCTGTTGCATCTCCTCCTGCTGCGTCTGCTGCTTCTGCGTCTTCTGCATCATATCCTCTTTCTCCATAACCTGCTGTATCTCCAGTTGCTGCATCATATCATGCTGCTGCATATGTTGAAGAATCTCTTCCTACTGCATTTTCTGATGATTCTTCATTTCCTGCTGCATCTGCTTCTGCATCTCCTGCTGCTGCTGTATCTGCTGCTTCATCTCCTGCTGCTGCACCAGTTGCTGCTGAATCTCCTGATCAATCTCCTGCGGCATCTCATGCTTCTACATATTATGCTGAATCTCCTGCTGCTGAATCTCCTCCTGCAACTGCTGCTGCAGCATCTCCTTCTGCTGCATCTCCTGCGGCTGCATCTGCAGCTTCATCTCCTGCTTCTGCATCTCCTGCTGTATCTCCATCTAAATCTCTTGGTTCTGCATTGTCTTACTGATGCATATTCTGCTTCAACTCCTGATGCTGCATTACCTTCTGCATCTATTCCTGTTGTATTTCCTGCTGCTGCAGCTTTTGCTGCTGCATCTGCTGCTTCATCTCCTGCTGCTGCATCTGCTGATACGGCATGTCCTGCTTCATCTCCTGCTGCATCTCCTGCTAAATCTCCTGCTGCTGAATCTCCTTCTGAAGTTTCTGCTGAATCTACTGCTGAATATGCATTTCCTGCTGTATCTCCTGCTGCTGCATCTCCTGCTTCATATCGTACTGCAGCATATCTTGCTGCATTTCCTTCTGCTGCATCTCCTGCTGCATCATCTGCTGCAGCATCTTCTGCTGCTACATCTCCTACTGATTCTGCATCTCCTGATGCATCTGCTGCTTCATCTGTTGCTGCTGCATCTGCTGCCTCTGCAGCTGCAGCTGCATCTCCTGCTACTGCATCTCCTGCTACTGGATCTCCTGCTGCTGCATCTTCTGCTGCATTTCTGGCTACTGCATGTCCTTAATCTGCTGCTGCATCTCCTGCTGATTCATGTACTGCTACATCTCCTGCTACTTTATTTCCTTCCGCATCTCCTGCTGCTGCATCTTCTGCTGCATTTCCAGCTACCGCATCTCCTTAATTTCCTGCTGCATCTGCTGCTGATTCATGTACTGCTGCATCTCCTGCTGCAATTCCTGCTGCTACACCTCCTGCCACTTGATGTCCTCCAGCATCTCCTGCTCATGCATTCTCTGCTCATGCATCTCCAGATGCATCTGCAGAAGTATCTCCATTTTCTGCTGCATCTGCTGCTCAATTATCTACTGATGCATCTAGTGCTTCTGCATTTTTTCCTGAATGCATCTGCGGCTGCATCTCCTGCTGCTACATCACCTGCTGAATCTCCTCCTGCAACTCCTGCTGTAACCTCTGATGCATATGTTGCTACTTCATCTCCTGATGCATCTCCTACTATATCTTCTTCTGAATCTTCTTCTGCAGTATCTCCACCTGCAACTCCTTCTGATGTATCTCCTGCTGCATCTTCTGCTGCATGTGCTGCTGCATCTCCTGCTGCATCTCCAGCTTTATCTTCTGCTGCTGCATCTCCTTCTGTATCTTCTGCTGTTTCATATCCTGCTGCATCTACTCTGCTACATCTCTGGAATCTGCTGTTGTATCTGCTGCTACATCTCCTACTGCTGCATCTCCTGCTGCACTTGTATCTACATTTCTACTTCATGTCCTGCTGCATCTCCTGCTGCTGCATTTCCTGAATCTGCTCTTGTATCTGCTGCTATTTCATGCACTCCTGCATCTCCTGCTGCCGTATCCTGGTACACGCTCTGCTGATGCATCTGCGGATGCATCTACTGATGCTGCATATCTTGCTACATCTGCTGCTGAATCTCCTGCTACTGAATCACCTGCTGCTGCATCTCCTACTGCATATGCTGCTGAATGCATTTGCGGCTGCACCTCCTGATGCTGCATTTCCTGCTGCAACGGCTGCTGCATCTACTGTTACTTCATCTACTGCTGCATCTCCTACATCTCCTGCTGCCTCATACTTTTCTCTATGTCCTGCTGCATCTACTGCTGCTGCCTCTGCTGGTGCATCTGCTGCTGATCTATCTCCTGCTCCATCTCTTCGTGCTGCATCGCCTGCTGCATCCCCTACTACTGCATCTGCAGCATATGCTTCTTCATCTGGTGCTGCTTCACCTACTGCTGCAAGCCCTGCAAAATTTCCTACTGCTGCATCACCTGCTACATCACCTGCTGCAGCATCTCCTGCTTAATCTCCTGAAACATCTTCTGATGTATTTTCAGCTGGTGCATCTCCTGCTTCATTTCTGGCTGGTGCATCTCCTGCCTCATATCCTGCTGCTGAGTCTCCTGCTGATGTATGTTTTGATGCATCTCTTGCTGATGCATCTACTCCTGCATCTCCTGCTTCTGCATCTACTTCTTCGGCATTTGTGGCTCCAGCATCTCCTGCTGCATCAATTACTGCTGCATCTCTTATGCATCTCCTTCTGCTGCATCTGCTGCTGCATCTGCTGCTGCTGTACCTCCTCCTGCTTCATCTCCTTTTTTACCCTCTCCTGCTGCATCTTCTGCTTCATCTCTTCCTGCTGCTGCATCAACTCCTTTTTCATCTCCTGCTATGGCATCTCCTGCTGTATCTGCTGCTTCTGCATCTCCTGATACATCCCCTGCTGCTTCATCTCATCTTCCTGCATCTCATGCTGCATGTCCTGCTGCTATAGCTCCTGCTGTTTCATATTCTGCTACCGCATCTCCTAATGAATCTCCTGCTGCTTCATCTCTTTATCCATGTCCTGCTGCTGCATCTCCTGTTTCTGCATCTCCTTTTGCTTCGTCTGCTGCTGCATCTCCTGCTGTATCTCATCTTCCATCTTCTATTGAAGCATCTCCTGCGTCATCCCCTTCTGCTGCATATCTTGCTGCTTCATCTCGTTCTGCATCTCCTGCTGCATCTCCTTGAGCATCACCTGCTGCATCTCCTTCTGCACCACCTGCACATGCATCTCCTGCTGAATCACCTGTAGCATCTCCTGCTTCTTCATCTCCTTCTGCTACATCTCCTAGTGCATATGATTCTGCTGCATCTCCTGTTACTTCTGCTGCTGCTGCATTCCCTGATGCATCTCCTGATGCTGCAGCCCATTCTGCATCTCCTTCTGTGTCTCCTGCTACTACATCCCCTGCTGCTGCATTTCCTGCTACATCTCCTGATGCTGCAACTCCTTCTGCATCTTCTGCTGCTGCATCTCCTGTTGAATCTGCTTCTGATGCATCTGCTGCTACATCTCTGCTGCTGCATCTCTTGCTGCATTTCCTGATTCATCTGCTGATGCATCTGCTGCTGCTCTGTCCTGCTACATCTCGTCATTTTGCACATCCTGCTGCATCTGCTGACGATTCTCTTCCTATTGCTTCTCCTGCTCAATCTGCATTTCCTGCTGCATCTGCTTCTGCATCTCCTGCTGATGCATCTCCTGCTGAATTAGCTGCTGCTGCATCTGCTTCTACATGTACGTTATAACTTTCTATGTTTGCTGCCTCATCTCCTGATGCATCTGCTGATGCATCTCCTGCTGCTGCATCTCCTGCTTCATCTTCAGCTGATGCATCTGTGGCTTCATCACCTGATATGTCATCTCTTGCTGCATCTGCCTCAGCATTTTCTTGCTGCAGCATCTCCTGCTTCTGCATCTACTGCTGCATTTCCTGCTGCATCTCCTGCTGATGCATCTCCTATTGTGAATCTGCTGCAGTATCTCCTGCTTCTGAATCTCTTGCTGAATCTGCATCTACTGATTCATCTGCTGCTGCATCTCCACCTGCTGTATCTGATGCTTCATGTCCTGCAGCTTTTCCTGTTGCTGAATCTCCTTCTGCATCTCCTGCTGCTGTGCTTTCTGCTGCATAAACTGCTGAATCACCTGATGCTGGATCAGCTGCAACTGCATTTCCTGCTACTTCAACTCCTGCTCTTGCATCTCGATCTGCTGTATCTCCTCCTTTATCTCCCATGGAATCTCATGCTGCTACATCTCCCTCTGAATACGCATCTCCTGATGCATCTCCTGCTACTACATCTCCTGATGCATATCCTGCTGAATATGTATATCCTGCTGCATCTCCTGCTGAATATGCATATCCTGCTCCATCTCCTGCTGCTGCATCTCCTTCTGCATCTGCAGCGGCATCTCCTTCTGCATCTGCTTCTGCTGTATCTCCTGCTGCATCTCCTGCAGCTGCATTTCCTCCTGCTAAATCTCCCCCTGAAGCTCCTGCCACCTCTCCTGCTTCTGCTGCTGCTGCTGTATCTCCTGCTGCTGAATCTCCTGCTGCATGTCCTGCTGCTGAATTTCCTGCTGCTGCATCACCTCCTGCATCTCCTGCTGCATTTCTTGGTGCTACATATCCTGCTGCTGCAACTCCTGCTGCGTGTCCTGCTGAATTACCTGCTATAGAATCTCCTGCTGCATCTCCTGCTGAAACTCCTGCTCTAGAATCTCCTGCTGCATCTCCTGCTGCATAACCTCCTGCTAAGTCTCCTACTGCTGCATCACCTGCTGATATATCTGCTGCAGCATCTGATGCTGCTACATCACCTGCTGCTCATCTCCTGCTGCTTCATCTCTTGCTGCTGCATCTCCTGCTGCTGAATCTCATGCTGAATCTACTGCTGCATCTCCTGCTATTGCATCCTCTGCTTCTTTATATACTGCTGCATTTCCTGCTGCTGTATCTCTAGCTGCATCTTTTGCTGCATCTCCTGCTACTGT
Source organism: Clamator glandarius (assembly GCA_033459285.1). Lineage (NCBI taxonomy): Eukaryota > Metazoa > Chordata > Aves > Cuculiformes > Cuculidae > Clamator > Clamator glandarius. The sequence goes on from JAUNZM010001428.1 coordinate 220,149, forward strand.
ATGGCCTGCTGCATCACCTCCTGCTGTGTCTCCTGTTGCTGCATCTCCTCCTGCTACATCTGCTGCAGCATCTTCTGCTGCTGCATCTCCTCCTGCTTTTCCTACTGCATCTGCTTCTACATCTGCTGATGCATCTCCTACTGCTGCATCTCCTTCTGCTTCATCTCCTGATTCATCTAATTCTCCTGCATATCCTGAATATATTTCCTGCTGCATCTTCCACGGTATTTCTTGCTACATCATCTGCCTCACCTCCTCTTGCATCTCCTGATGCATCTGCTGATGTATCTCGTTCTGCTGCATCTCCTGCTTCATCTTCAGCTGATGCATCTGTAGCTTCATCTCCTGATATTTCATCTCCTTCTGCATCTGCTGGGCATCTCCTGCTGCTGCATCTCCTGCTGCATTTCCTGCTGCATCTGCTGCTGCTCTGCTGCTGCTTCATCTACTGCTGAATCTCCAGCTACATATCCTGCTGCTGCACATCCTGCTGTACCTCATACTGATTCTCCTGTTCATGCATATCCTCCTGCACCTCCTGCTGCTGCACATCCTGCTGCTGCATCCTATAATGCATCCTATGATAATGCCACATCTCTTGCTACTGCATCTCCTGCTGAAATTCCTGCTGCTATATATCTTGCTGCATCTTCTGCTGCTGCACCTCCTGCTGCTGTATCTGCTGCTACTGCATGCCTTGCTGCATCTCCTCCTGATGCTTCTCCTGCTGTATATCCTTCTGCATTTCCTGCTGCATCTCCTCCTCCTGCATCTTCCGTTGCATCTCCTCCTGCGGCTTCTCCTCCTGCATCTATTTCTGCCCATCTCCTTCTGCATCTCCTGCTCCTGCACGTCCCACTGTGAATCTGCTGCAGATTCTTCTGCTGATGAATCTCCTGCTGAATCAGCATCTACTGCTGCATCTCCTGCCGCTGCATCTCCTGCTGCTTCATCTCTTTTCTCTGCATCTGCTGTGGCATCTCCTGCCACATCTCCTGCCACCGAATCCCCTGCTGTATCTACTACCGATGCATCTCCTGCTTCAGTTTCTGCTTCTGCATCTTCTGCTTCTGCGTCTCCTGCTTCTGTTTCTGCTGCATCATCACCTCTTGCCTCGCCTCCTACTGCATCTCCTGCTCAATTTCCTGCTCATCTCCTGCTGCTGTATCAGCTGAAGCATAATTTCCTGCTGCATCTACTGCTTAATCTGCATCTCTTACTGCATCTACTTCTGTATCTCATTTTGCTGCATTTCCTGTGGAATTTGCTGCTGAATCTGCTGCTGCATCCCCTGCTGTTGCATCTCCTGCTTTATCTACTGCTGCATATGCTGCTACTGCATTTCCTGATGAATCTGCTGCTGAATCTGCTGCTGGATCTTTTGCGGTGGCATCTCCTGCTCTTGCATCTCCTGCTGCTGAATCTCTGCCTGAATCTCCTGCCACATCTCATGCTGCTACATAACCTGTTACATCTCCTGATGCATCTCCTTCTGAATAGTCATCTCCTGATGCATCTGCTCCTGATGCATCTGCTGCAGCATCTCCTGCTGCATCTCCTGCTACTTCATCTCCTGCTGCAGTGTCTAACGCTCTATCTCCTGCTGCATCTGCTGCTGCTGCATCTCCTGCTGCATCTCCTGCCGAATCAAATCCTATCACAACTCCTGCTGATGCATCTCCTCCTACTGCATCTCTGACTGCTGCATCTCTGACTGCTGCATCTCCTGCTGCTGAATCTCCTGCTGTGGCATCTGCTGATTCTTCATTTCCTGCTGCTGAGTCTCCTGCTTCTGCATCTTCTGATGAATGTGCTGCTGAATATGCTGCTGCATCTCCTGCTGCACAGCGTGCTGAATATGCATCTTCTGCTGCTGTATTCCCTACTTCTGCATTCTCTCTTTTATCTACTACTGCTGCATGTCCTGCTACATCTTCTGCTGCTGAATTTACTTCTGCTGCATCTGCTACTGCATCTGCTGCTACTGAATCCCGTGCTGCATTCCTGCTGCATCTCATGCTGCTGCACCTCCTGCTGCTTCATCTCTTGCTGCACCTCCTGCTTCATCACCTGCTATTGAATCCCCTGCTGCACCTCCTAATACTTCATCTCCTGATGCTTTCATCTCTTGATGCATCTTCTGATGCACCTCCTGCTGAATCTCATCCTGCTGCTTCATCGCCTGCATCTGCTGCTGCATCTACTGCTACATCTCCTGCTGCTCTATCTCCTCCTCTTGGATCTCCTCCTACATCTATTGCTGCTGCATCCTCTGCTGAACCTCCTGCTGCTCCACCTCCATCGGCGACTACCTCTGATGCATCAGTGGATTCATCTGATGATGCATCTACTGCTGCTCCATTACCTGTTGTTTCTGCTGCTGCTGCATCTCCTCCTGAATTTCCTGCTGCTGCATCTCCAGGTGCTATATTTTGCTTATGAATCTCCTGCTGCTGCATCTCTTACAGAATCTGCTTCTGAATCTGCTGCTGCATCTACTGCGGCTGCATCTCCTGATGCTATATCTCCTGCTACTGCATCTCCTAATGCATCTTCTGCAGCTTAATCTCCTGCTTTTGCATCCCCTGTTTTATCTCCTTCTGATGCCTATCTTGCCGCTGCATCTACTGCTGCTTCGTCTGCTTCTACATCTCCCACTGCATCTCCTGGTGTTGCATCTCAGGGTACATATCCTCTCGCTCAATGTCCTGCTGCATATCCTGCTGCTACATCTCCTGCTACTACAACTCCTATTACTCTCCTGATGCATCTCCTGCTACATCTCTTGCAGCTGCATCTCCTGCTACATCTCCTGCTGCTGAATCTTCTCCTAATCGATCTCCTTAAGCATCTCTTTCTGCTACATCTTCCGCTTTTCCTGAGACATCTCTTCTTGCTGCATTTCCTGCTGAATCACATACTGCTGCATCTGCAGCATTTGCTGCTACATCTACTGCTGCTTCACATACTGCTGCGTCTCCTACTACATATCCTGCTGCTGCATCTGCTGCTGCTATATCTCTTGCTGCATCTACTGTGGCTTCATCTCCTGCTGCATCTCCTTCTGCTGCTTCTCATTCTCTGCATCTTCTTCTCTGCATCTCCTGATACTGCTTCAACTGCTGTTGCATCTCCTGCTGGTTCACCTCCTGCTGCATCTGCGACTGCAAATCTTGCTGCTGCATCTCCTGCTCCATATCCTTCTGATACATCTGCAGATTCATCTTATGGTGGTGCTTTCTTGCTGTATCTCCTGCTTCTGCATCTCCTGCTGCTGCAAACTCTGCTGCATCTCCTGCTGCTGCATTTCCAGCTGCAGCTGCTGCAGCTGCATCTCCTGCGGCTGCAGCTGCTGATGCATCTCCTGATGCATTATCTACTGCTGCATCTCCTGATGCATTTTCTACTGCTGCATCTCCTTCTGCTGCAATTCCAGCTGCATCTCCTCTTTCTGAATTTCCTACTGGTGCATCTGATACGTCATCTCCTGCTGCTGCATCTGCTAGTGCTGCATCTCCTGCTGCATCTGCTGCTGAATCTCCTGCTTCTGCATCTCATACCACATCTCCTGCTGCTGCATCTCCTGCTTCTGCATATCTCGCTGCATCTTCTGCTGCTGCATCACCTGCTGCATCACCTGCTGCTGAATCTCCTGCATCTTTTGCTGCATCTGCTGTAGATTCACCTACTGTTGCATCTCCTTCTGCTGCATCTCATGCTGATGGATGTCCTCGTGCATCTCCTGATGCTGCATCTCCTGATGCTGCATCTCCTGCTGCATCTCCTGCAGCTGCATCTCCTGTGGAGTCTCTCACTGCTGAATCTCGTGCTGCTGCATTCTCTGCTGCATCTACTGCTGCTGCATAGCCTGCTGCGGTATCTCCTAATGCATCTGATGCTGAATTTCCTGCTTCTGCATCTCACACCACATCTCCTGCTGATTCATCTCCTGCTTCTACATATCCTGCTGCAACTCCTGCTGCATTTACTGCTGCATCTGCTGCTGCCGAACCTCCTGCATCTTCTGCTGCTGAACCTCCTGCATATTTTGCTGCATCTCTTATAGATTCACCTACTGTTCCATCTCCTTCTGCTGCATCTCTGGTTGATGGATGTCCTCGTGCATCTCCTGATGCTGCATCTGCTGCTGCATCTCCTGCAGCTGCATCTCCTGTGGCATCTCCTACTGCTGAATCTCGTGCTGCTCCATTCTCTGCTGCATCTACTGCTGCTGCATAGCCTGCTGCAGAATCTCCTAATGCATCTCCTCTTGCTTAGTCTCTTGATGCTTTCTATCCTGCTTCACCTCTTTTTGCTGCATATATTGCTGTTGCATCTACTGCTGCTTGGCCTGCTGCTGTATCTCCTGCTCCATCTCCTGGATGCTGGGGCATCTCCTGCTGCATCTCCTGCTGCTCCAGCTGCTGCATCTCCTCCATTATCAGGATATTCTGAAGGAGATGCAGCAACAGGAGATGGAGCAGCAGGAGATGCAACCACAGCACTGTGGCAGCAGATTCAGCTGCAGGAGATGCAGCAAGATTTTCAGCAGGAGATACAGCAGAAGGAGATGCAGCAGAAGGAGATGCAGCAGCCGGAGATGCAACCACAGCACTGCGGCAGTAGATTCAGCTGCAGGAGATGTAGCAGGATTTTCAGCAGGTGATACAGCAGAAGGAGATGCAGCAGGAGATGCAACAGAAGGACATGCAGCAGTAGGAGATTAAGCAACAGATGCAGCAGAAGGAAGTGTAGCAGCAGAAGATGTAGCAGGATATGCAGCTGAAGTAGATGAAACAGACGATAAAGCAGCAGGTTATGCAGCAGCAGAGGAAGCAGCAGCAGGGGATGCAGCAGCAGGAGGTGCATCAGCAGGAGATTCAGCAGGAGATGCAGCGGAAGGAGATGTAGTAGAAGGAGAATCAGCATATGATACAGCTGCATGAGATTCAGCAGCAGATGCAGCAGCAGATTCAGCATCAGGAGATTGAGCTGTATAGACAGATTCAACAGGAGGTGCAGGAGCAGAAAATGCAGCAGGAGATGGTACTGGATATGCAATAGCAGGAGATGCAGCAGCAGATGCACCAGCTGGAGATGCAGCAGGAGATGCTGTAGGCCCTGAAATTTTGAAGTGACGCTTTAATAGCCATTCTCATGTTACAGAACACAAGACTAGACTGAAAGTTCTACACGTATTGCTTTGCAGTAAAAGAGCTATGAGAGAAAAGTTTCAGCAACAGCAGCATTCCATGCTAGCATCTTGCCTGCGGGAGTTGCTCACTTTTCCTAGAGCACCTTCATAGGCGCAATAAAGACACAATTCACAAGACACTATACAAAAATGGTCCATAAATCGTTGCTGCTTGTATTGAAATCGTTTCCACAGAAGACTCTAATGAGAGCCAGCATTTGATTGTAACAGCTTCCTTGCGTTACTTGTTCTCAAAGCTCTGAAATTTTGAAGTGACACTTTAATAGCCATACGAATGTTGCAGTACACAAGCCTAGACTGAAAGTTCTACAAGTCTTCTTTTGCAGTGAAAGCACTATAAGCGAGCACATTCAGAAGCATCAGCATTCCATTCCAGCATCTTCCATGTGGGAATTACTCACTTTTCCTAAAGAGCCTTCATAGGCAAAGAAAAGTCACAATTCACTACCCTATACTAAAACGGTCCATAAGTCTTGCTTAGCCGCTTGCAGTGAAAGCGCTTCCAGAGAAGACTCAGACTAAAGCCAGCATTTGATGGTAGCAACTTCTCTACGTTACTCCTTCTGAATGATCTGAAAATATTGAAGTGACGCCTTAATAGCAATTCTGAAGTTACAGTATACAAGACTAGACTGAAATGTCTACACGTCTTGCTTTACAGAAAAAGGACTCTAAGAGAAGACATTCAGAAGAGGCAGCGTTCCATGCTAGCATCTTCCCTCCAGCAGTAGCTCACTTTTTTAAAAGTGCCGTAATTTGTGAATATTAAGATGCTATTTATTCTCTTACACTAAAACATCCTGTTAGTCGTGCTTTACATCCTTGCAGTGAAAGCGCATCTAGAGAAGAATCTAACGAGAGCCAGCATTTCATGGTAGCATCTTACCTGTGGTACTTGTGCTGAACACTCTGAAATATGGAAGGGACGCCTTCACAGCCATTCTGATTTTACAGTTCACAAGCTTAGACTGAAACTTCTACAAGTTTTGCTTTGCAGTGAAAGCGCTCTAAGAGAAGACATTCAGAAGCAGCAGCATTCTGTGCTAACATCTTCGCTGTTGGAGATATTCTTTTGTCCTAAAGCTCGTTATTAGTCGCTATTATGTCACTATTCTTTAACCTAGATTTAAACGCATTGTTAATCATGTTTTGCAGCTCTCATTGAAAGCGCTTCCAGAGAAGATTCTAACGAGAGCCACCATTTGATGCTAGCAACTTCCCAGGGGTATTTCTGTTGAACGCTTTCAAAATCTTCAATTGAAGCCTTACTAGCTTTACTGATGTTACAGTTCACTAGCCTAGATGGAAAGTTCAATAAATCTTGGTTTGCAATGATTGCGCTCTAAGAGAAGACATACAGAAGCAGAAGCATTCCATGCTAACATCTTCCCTGCTGGAGATATTCACTTTTCCTAAAGTGCTTTATTAGGCGCTATTAAGTCTCTATTCATTTGCTAACACAAGAACGTTGCGTTAGTCATTCTCTGCATCTTGCAGAGAAATCGCTTCCATAGAAGACACTAACGAAAGCAAGCTTTTGATGATAACAACTTTCCTGTGTTACATGTGCCGAAAGCTTTGAAATTTGGAAGTAACGTCTTCGTAGCCATTCTGGTCTTACAGTACACAAGACTAGACTCAAAGTTCTACAAGTTGTGCTCTGCAATGAAAGCGCTCTAAGAGAATACATCCACAAGCAGAAGCATTCCATGCTAACATCTTCCCTGCGGGAGATATTCACTTTTCCTAAAAAGTGTTATTAGGCGTTATTAAGTCGCTAATAACTAGCCTCCGTGAAAACGTTGCATTTTTCATGCTTTGTGGCTGACAGTGACAACGCGTCATGAAAGGATCCTAACGAGAGCCAAAATTTGATGGTAGCAGCTTCCCTGCGGTACTTGTGCTGAACAATCTCAAATCTTGAAATGAGGCTTTAATACCCATTCTGATCTTACAGCGCATAAGCCTAGAGTGAAAGTTCTACAAGTGGTCTTTTGCAGTAACAGCGCTATAAGAGAAAACATTAATAAGCAGTGTAGTTTCAGGCCAGCATCTGCACTGCCTGAAATATTTACTTTTCCATAAGCACATTAACAGGTGCAGTTAAGTCACAATTCATTACCCTAAACTAAAATGGGTTAGCCGTGCTTCACATCTTGCAGTGAAAGAGCTATAAGAGAAGACTCTAACGAGAACCAGCATTTGATGGTAGAAGCTTCCTGGCGGTACTTGTGCTGAGCGCTCTGAAATTTTGAAGTGACACTTTATTAGCTGATGATATACTTCAGAAGACTAGAATGAAACTTCTATAAGTCGTACTTTGCAGTGAAAGTGCTATAAGAGAAGACATTCAGAAGCAGCAGCATTCCATACTACCATCTTCCCTGCAGCCAATGTTCACTGTTCCTAAAGTGGTTTATTCGGCGAAGTAAAGTAACTGTTCTCTACCCTATTCTAAAACTTTGTGGTAGTCGGGCTTTGCAGTAGATGCATCAGCAGGAGATGCAGAAGCAGATGCAGCAGAAGGAGATACAGCAGCAGGAGAAGAAGAAGGAGTCAATGCAGAAGGTAATAGAGCAGCAGGAAATTCAGAAAGGGATTCAGCAGCAGGAGATGCAGCAGCAGGAAAGGCATCAGTATACACAGAAGCAGGATATGCAGCAGGAGGAGATGCAGTAGGAGGAGATAGAGGAGGTAACGCAGAAGCAGGAGATGCAGCAGGAGATGCAAGTGCAAGAGATTCAGCATCAGACCCATCAGCAAGACATGCAGAAGCAGAAGATGCAGCAGGAAATGCAGTAGCACCAGATGAAGTATTATCATGAGATGCATTAAGAGGTGCAGCAGCAGGATATGTAGCAGGAGATTTGGAATGAGATGAAGCAGCAGCAAATCAACAGCAGATACAGCAGGAAATGCAGCAGTAGATGCAGGATCAGCAGATATTGCATCAGGAAATACTGCAGCAGATGCAGCAGGAGATGACATATCAAGTGATGAAGCCACAGATGCATCAGCTGAAGATGAAGCAGGAGATGCTGCAATACGAGGTGCATCAGTAGGTGTATGAGGAAATGAGGCAGCAAATGTAGAAAGGTATAACGGAGCAGATTCACCAGGAGATGCATCAAGAAATGAGATGCAGAAGGAGATGCAGCATCAGGAGATGCAGCAGGAAATGCAGCAGCAGGGGATGTAGTAGCAGGACATGCAGAAGGAGTTGCAGAATCAGGAGATGCAGCAGAGAATGCAGCAGCAGCAGAAGTAACAGGAGATGCAGCAGCATCATATGATGTGTGAGATGTAGGAGCAGGAGATGAAGAAGCAGGAGATGCTACAGGAGATTCAGCTGGAGATGCAGAAGAAGGAGAAGCAGCAGAGTAGTAGATGAAGAGAAGAAGATGCAGCATAAGGAAATATAGCAGGAGATTCATCGGAAGTACATGCAGTAGGAGAGAAATCAGCATCAGAGGCAGCATCAGATGTAGCAGCAGGAGATCTATCAAGAGATGCAGCAGCAAATTCAGCAGATGCAGCAGTAGGAGATTCATGAAGAGCTGCAGCAGGAAATGCAGATGAATATGCAGGAGCAGGAGATACAGCAGGAAATGCATCCGCAGGTGATGCTGAAGGAGATGCAGTAGGTGATGCTCAAGGAGATGCAGCAGGAGATGAAGAACGAGATGAATCAGCAAGATATGCAGCAGAAGGAGATGACACAGGAGATGCTTCAATAGAAAGTGCAACATGAGGTACAGCAAAAAATGCAGCACAGACGAAGCAAAAGGAGATGCAGAAACAGGAGATGCAGCAGCAGACATAGATCAATAGATTAAGCTTCAGGAAATTCATTAGGATATGCAGTAGCAGGATATGAAACAGCAGGAGATATAGCAGCAAGAGATGCAGCATGAGATGCAGCAGGATGAGAAGAAGCAGCAGAGGATGTTTTAGGAGATGCAGAATCAGCAGATACAGCAGGAGATGTAGCAAAGAGAGAATGCAGCTGCAGGAGATACAACAACAGGAGATGCAGCAGGAGATTAAGCAGGAGATGCAGCAGGAGGAGTTGCAACTGGAAATGCGGCAGGAGGAGGTACAGCAGCAGCAGATGCAGCAGGATATGCAGCAGAAGGGGATGAATAAGACATGCAGCAGCAATTGATGCAGCAGGAGATGCTGAGCTGGAGATGCAGAAGTAGAGGCAGAAAAAGGAGATGCAGCAGGACATGCATCAGCAGGAGATGCAGCAAAACATACATCAGCGGGAGACACAACAGCAGGATATGAGGCAGGAGATGCACCCGCAGCAGAAGCAGCAGCAGATGCAGCAACTTATGCAGCAGAACATGCAGAACCATATGCAGCAGAACATGCAGAACCATATGCAGCAGGAGATAAAGCAGCAGATGAAGCAGCAGATGCAGCTGGAGATGTAGCATCACCAGAAGCAGAAGCAGATGCAGCAGCAAAGGATGCAGGATGAGATGCATCAAGAATTGCATCAGCACGAGATGCTGCTGGAAATTCAGTAGGATATGTAACCGCAAGCGATATGGCAACAGCAGATGCAGCAGGATATGCAGCAGCAGATGCAACTGTATGAGGTGTATCAGCAGGAGATGTAGCAGGAGATGCATATTCAGCAGGTGATGCACCAAGATATGCAGCAGGAGATTCAAGAGAAGGAAATGCAGCAGGAAATCAGCTGGAGATGCGGCAGCAGGAGATGCAGGAAAAGAAGATGCAGGTGCACCAGATGCAGCAGCATAATCAGCAGCAGTTGCAGCAGCAAGAGATGAAGAGACAAGAGATTCAGCAGCAGGAGATGCAGCATCAGGAGATTCAGCAGGAGATACATCAGTAGGAAATGCATCAGCAGATTCTGCAGCAGGAAATTCCGTAGGAGATTCTGCAGCAGCAGGATTCAGTAGAAAATGCATCAGGAAATGCAGCAGGAGATAAAGACGGAGATTCAGCAGCAGGGGATGTCGTAGGAGATGCAGCAGGAGATACATGAGCAGTAATTGTAGCAGGAGATGCTGGAGGAGATTCTGCAGAAGATTCAGCAGGAGATGAAATAGCAACATATGCATCAGCAGTTACAGCAGGAAGAGCAGCAGGAGATTCAGCAGGAGATGTAGCAGCAGGAGATGCAGCCGCGGATGCCTTCAAAAGGATATGCAGCTGAAATGCAGAAGTACTAGATGCATCCGTAGAAGATTGAGCAGGAGATGCAGCAGGAAATGGAGATGCTTATGCAGATTCATCCGCAAAGGATGCAGCAGGAGATGAAGCAGCAGGCTATACAGCAGCAGGAGATGAAGCTGAAGATGCAGCAGCAGCAAATATAGCAGGAGATGAAGCAGTACATGAAGCATCAGGAAATGCAGCAGCAGATTTACAGTAGCAGGAAATGCAGCAGAATATGCAGCAGGAGGTGATGCAGATGCAGCTGCAGAGGCAGCAGGTGCAGCAGCAATAGATGCAGCAGCAGATGCATCAAGAGATGCAGATTCAGTACGAGATATAGCAGCAGATGATGCAGCAGAAGATGCAGCAGAAGGAAATGCAGCAAGATATGCTGCAGGAGGAGATGCAGTAGGATATGAAGCAGGATATGCAGCAGCAGGAGATTTTGCAGGAGATGCAGCAGTAGATGAAGCAGCAGCATATGCAACAGCAGATGCACGAGATGGAGCAGAAAGTTATGCAGCAGGGGATGGAGGAGCAGATGCAACGAGAAATGGTGCATCAGGAGATGCATCCGCAGATGCATGAGCAGAGGATGCAGCAGGAGATGTAGCAGCAGGAGATGAAGAAGCAGGAGATGAAGCAGCAGATGCAGCATCAGTAGATCCAGAAGGACATCAAGTAATAGGGGCTGCTCCTGCTTCCTCATTTTTTTCTATATCTCTTGCTCTATCTTCTGCTGCTGCCTCTGCTGGTGCATCTCCTGCTACATATCCTGATTTTTTATTTTCTGATTCATCTCATGCTGATGCATCTTCTGCTGCATCTCCTGCTTCTGCATCTACTGTTCCCACATTTCCTGCTGAGTCTGCTGCTGAATCTGCTGCTGCATCCCCTGCTGCTGATTCTCCTGCTTCGGCATATCCTGCTGCTTTAAGGTCTGTTTCATCTACTGCTGCTGCATATCCTCCTACATCTTCTGCTGCTACACTTCCTTCTGCGGCATCTGCTACTGCATCTCCTTCTGCTATAATCTCCTGCTGAAAATCCTGCTGCATCTCCTACGGCTGCATCTCCTGCAGCTGAATCTGCTGCCGCAGTGCTGTGGTTGCATCTCCTGATGCTCCATCTCCTGTTGCTGCATCTCCTTCAGAATATCCTGATGATGCAGATGCAGCAGCTGGAGCAGCAGGAGATGCAGAAGGAGATGAAGCAGGAGATGCAGCAGGAAATGCCCCAGCATCCAGGAGATGGAGCAGGAGATGCAGCAGCAATATATGCAGCAAAAAGAGGCGAAGCAGGATAGGAATCATCAGGAGACTAAGCAAGAGGAGATGCATTAGGAGATTCTGCAGCAGGCTATGCAGCAGCAGTAGATGCAGCAGAGAATGGAGCAGCACGAGATTCAGCAGTAGGAGATGCCACAGGAGATGCAGCTGCAGGTGATGCAGCAGCAGATGCAGCATCAGGAGATGCACGAGGACATCCATCAGCAGGAGATGCAGCAGCAAGAGATGCACCAGTAGGCGAATCTACAGCAGATGCAGCAGATTCAGCAGCAGGTGATGCAGCAGCAGGAGATGAAGCGAGATATGCAGAAGCAGGAGATGCAGCAGCAGGAGATGTGGTATGAGATGCAGAAGCAGGAGATTCAGCAGCAGATGCAGCAGGAGATGCACCACCTGCAGATGCAGCAGAAGGAGATGAAGTATCAGATGCAGGAATAGGAAATGCAGCAGTAGGAAATGCAGCAAGAGGAGATGCAGCGGGAGTTGTAGCAAAAGGAGATGCAGCAGTAGAAAATGCATCAGGAAATGCATCAGCAGCTTCAGTTGCAGGAGATACAGCAGCAGCAGCTACAGCTGGAAATGCAGCAGCAGGAGATGCAGCAGATGCAGAAGGAGATGCAGTAGCAGAAGATGTAGCAGCAGGATATGCAGCAAGAGACTGAGCAAGAGGAGATGTACCCTGAATTGCAACAGCAGGAAATGCAGTGGGAGATGTAGAAGCAGACGAAGCAGCAGTAGATGCAGCAGCAAGATAGGCATCAGAAGGATATAAAGCAGGAGATGCAAAAGCAGGAGATTAAGCTACAGGAGATGCATTAGGAGATGCAGTAGCAGCAGGTACAGCATCAGGAGATGCAGCGGCAGTAGGTGCAGGAGCAGATTCAGAAGCAGATTCCGTAAGAGATGCAGCAGCAGGAGATTGATAAGCAAAAGATATAGCAGCAGGAGATGCAGCAGCAGGAAATTCAGGAGGAGATGCAGCAGCAGAAGCAGCAGGTAAAGCAGCAGCTGTAGATGAAGTAGGGTTAGAAGCAGCTGTAGATGCAGCAGGGTATGCAAGAGCAGGAGATTCAGCAGCAGGAGATGAAGCAGGGGAGATGTGACATGAGATGAATCCGCTGATGCATCAGAGGAAGTTGCAGAAGGAGATGCAGCAGCAGGAGGTTCAGCAGAGCATGCAGCAGCAATGGATGCAGGTGGAGACCCAGGAGGAGGACATAGAGAAGCAGGAGATGCAGCAGCACATGCAGCAGCAGATGCAGGAGATGAAGCAGTAGGAGAGGCAGCAGCAGGAGATGCAGCAGTAGATTCTGCTTCATCTCCTCTGCTGCCTCTCCTACTGCATCTCTTCCTGTTTCATCTTTTGTTGCATCTCCTGCTGCTGTATATCGTGGTGCATATCCTCTTGATACATCTCCTACTGCATCTTCTGCTAGTGCATGCCCTGCTGGATTTCCTGCTGATGCATATCCTTCTGCTGTATTTCCTGATGAATCTCTTTCTGCTGGATCTCCTGCTTAATCTCCTCCTACTACATCTTCAGCATATGCTGATGCATCTGGTGCTGCTTCCCTAATTGCTGCATCTCCTGCTATTGCATCTGCTGCTGTAACTCCTGATACTTCATCTGCTGCTGCATCTCCTGTTACATCATCTGCTGCTGAATCTGCATCTCCTCTTTTGTCTTCTGTCCGCATCTCCTGCTGATGCATCTCCTCTTGATGCATCTTCTGCTGCATTTCCGGCTACTGCATCTCCTTAATCTGCTGCTGCATCTGCTGCTGATTCATATACTGCTGCATCTCCTGCTACAATTCCTGCTGCTACATCTCCTGCCATTTGATGTCCTCCAGCATCTCCTGCTGCTGCATCCTCTGATCATGCATCTGCAGATGCATCTGCAGAAGTATCTCCATTTCCTGCTGCATCTGCTGCTCACTCTTCTACTGATGCATCTAGTGCTTCTGCATTTCCCCCTGAAGGCATCTGCGGCTGCATCTCCTGCTGCTACATCACCTGCAGAATCTCCTGTTGCCCTTCCTGCTGTAACCTCTGATGCATATGTTGCTACTTCATCTCCTGATGCATCTCCTACTGGATCTCCTGCTGAATCTTCTTCTGCAGAATCTCCTCCTGCAACTCCTGCTGATGTATCTCCTGCTGCATCTCCTACTACATCTCCTGCTGCTGAATCTCCTGCTGCAAACTCTCTTACGGTGTTTCCTGCTGCAGAATCTCCTGCTACATTTCCTGCTGATGCATCTCCTGCTGAATCTCCTGCCTCTTCATCTCCTGGAGCTGCTTCTCCTGCATCTGCTGTGGATGCATCTTCTTCTACTGCATCTCCTGCTACTGCATCTTATTCTTCTGAATCTCCTGCTGCTCTGTTACCTTCTTAATCGACTCCTGCTGCATGTCCTCCTGCTGCATCTCTTCCTGCTGCATCTACTTCTGCATCTTTTGCTGCTTCATCTCCTGCTCTTGCATCACCTTCTGCTGAATCTCCTCCTGAATCTTTAGCAGCATCTCATGCTGCTACATATCCTGCTACATCTCCTGACGTATCTCCTTCTAAATATGCATCTCCTGCTGCTTCTCCTGCTGCTGAATCTCCTCCTGCTGCGTCTGCTGCTGCTGCGTCTTCTGCATCATCTCCTATTCCTCCATAACCTGCTGTATCTCCTGTTGCTGCATCATATCATGCTGCTTCATATATTGAAGAATCTCTTCCTACTGCATCTTCTTCTGCATCTCCAGCTGCTGCTGCATCTCCGGCTGCTTCTCCTGCTGCTGCATCAGTTGCTGCTGAATCTCCTGATGAATCACCTGAGGCATCTCATGCTTCTACATATCAAGCTGAATCTCCTGCTGCTGAATCTCCTGCTGCATCTGCTGCTGCTGCATCTCCTACTGCTGCATCACCGTCTGCATATGCTGCTGCAGTATCTCCTTCTGCTGCAACTCCTGTTGCTGCATCTCCTGCTGCTGCATCTCCTGTTGGTGCATCTCCTGCTTCTGTCTGCTGCTTCATCTCCTGCTCTGTATCTGCAGATACTGCATGTGCTGCTGCATCTCCTGCTGCATCTCTTGGTGCTGCATCTTCTGGTGTTGCAACTCCTGCTGCATCTCCTGCTCCTGTATCTCCTCCTGCTACATCTCCTGATGCATCCTCTGCTCATGCATCTGCAGATGCATCTCCTGATGCACCATTTCCTGTTGCATCTGCTGATCCATCCCCTGCTGCATCTCTTTTTGCTCCATTTGGTGCATCTGCTGTTGCATATGCTGCTGCTTCATCTTCTGCTGGATGTCCTGCTAAATCTCCTGCTACTGCATTTTCTTCTGAAGTTTCTGCTGAATCTACTGCTGAATATGCATCCCCTGCTGAATCTCCTGCTGCTGCATCTCCTGCTTCTTATCCTACTGCATCTCCTCCTGCAGCATATCTTGCTGCATTTTCTTCTGCTTCATCTGCTGCTGCATCATCTGCTGCAACATCTTTTGCTGCTACATCTCCTACTGAATCTACATCACATGATGCATCTGCTCCTGCATCTATTGCTGCTGCATCTGCTGCCCCTGCAGCTACAGCTGCATCACCTCCTGCTGCATATTCTGCTGCATTTCCTGGTGCAGCTTAATCTGCTGCTCAATTTCCTGCTGCTTCATGTACTGCTGCATCTCCTGCAACTTTTGATACTGCTGCATCTCCTTCTACTTGATGTCCTCCTGCATCTCCTGCTGCTGCATCTGCTGCTTCATCTCCTGCTGCTGTATAGCCTGCTGCTTCATCTCTTGCTGCATCTGAGGATGCATCTGCATCTGCATCTGCAGAAGCATCTCCATTTCCTGCTGCATCTCCTGCTCAGTCTTTTAAGGATGCATCTAGTGCTTCTGCATTTCAGCTGCATATCCTGTTGAAGGCATCTGCGGCTGCATCTCCTGCTGCTACATCTCCTGCTAAATCTCCTGCTGCACTTCTTGCTGTAACTGCTGATGCCTATGTTGCTATTTCATCTCCTGCTGCATCTCCTGCTGCTACATCTCCTGCTGAATCTCCTGCTGCACTTCTTGCTGTAACTGCTGATGCCTATGTTGCTATTTCATCTTTTGCTGCATCTCCTACTGAATCTTCTTCTGCAGAATCTCCTCCAGCATCTCCTGCTACAATTCCTGCTGATGTATCTCCTGCTGCATCTCCTACGACACCCCCTGCTGCTGAATCTCCTTCTATATCTCCTGATGCATCTCCTGCTGTCTTTTCTACTGAATCTCCTGCTGCCTTTTCTACTGAATCTCCTGCTGCAGAATCTCCTACGGAATTTCCTGCTGCCGAATCTGCTGATCCATTTCCTGCTGATGCATCTTTTGCTAAATCTCCTGATGCTGCATCTCCTGCTCCTGAATATCCTGCCTCTTCGTCTCCTGCTGCTGAACTCCTGCTGAATCTGCTGCTGCATCTGGTGCACCTGCATCTTCTTTTCCTGCATCTCCTGCTGCTGCATCTCTGGCTGATTTCCTGCTGCATTTCCTTCTCTTCAATCTCCTGCTGCACATCCTGGTGCATCACCAGCTGAATATGCCTATCCTGGTGCATAACCTGCTGATACACCTAATGCAGCTGCATCTGCTGCTGCATATTCTGTTGCATCTGCTGTTGCCAAATCTCTTGCTGTTGCATATCCTACTGAATTTCCAGCAGCATCTTCTGCTGATGCATTTCCTGCTGCATCTCATCCTGCATCCTTTACTGCTGCATCTGCTGCTGCTCCTGCTGCTGATGAATTCTTGCCTCATATCCTGCTGTTGTGTCTCCTGCTAATTCATGTCCTGCTGCATCTCCTGCTTCTGCATCTACTTCTTCTGCATCTCTGGCTGCTGCATCTCCTGCTGCATCTCCTGCTGAATCTCCCCCTATTACATCTCCTGTCCCATCTCCTCCTGCTGCATCTCCTGTTGCTTCTCCTTCTGCTGCATCTCCTGCTACTGCATCTCCTGCTGCTGCATCTCCTTCTGTTACATCTCCTTCTGCATATCCTGCTACAGCATCTCCTGCTGTATTATCTGCTTGTGCATCTCCTGATACATCCCCTGCTGCTTCATCTCATCCTCCTGCATCTCCTGCTGCATCTCCTGCTGCTATATCTCCTGCTGTTTCATATCTAGCTACTGCATCTCCTAATGAACCTCCTGCTGCTTCATCTCTTGATCCATGTCGTGCTGCTGCATCTCCTGCTTCATATCCTACTGCATCTCTTCTGCAGCATATCTTGGTGCTTTTCCTTCTGCTGCATCTCCTGCTGCATCATCTGCTGCAGCATATTCTGCTGCTACATCTCCTACTGAATCTGCCTCTCCTGATGCATCTGCTGCTGCATCTATTGCTGCTACATCTGCTGCCTCTGTACCTGCAGCTGCATTATCTCCTGCTGCATATTCTGCTGCATTTCCTGCTTCTGCTTAATCTGCTGCTCCATTTCCTAATGTTTCAGGTACTGCTGCATCTCCTTAATCTGCTGCTCCATTTCCTAATGCTTCATGTACTGCTGCATCTCCTGCTACATTTGCTGCTGCTGCATCTCCTTCTACTTGATGTCCTCCTGCATCTCCTACTGCTACATCTGATGCTGCATGTGATGCTTTCTCTCTTGCTGCATTTACTGCGGCTGAATCTCCTGATATATTTCCTTCTGCTGCATCTTCTTCACTTCATCTACTACTCTGCACCTCCTGCGGCTGCATCTCCTCCTTCTGCATCTCCCGCTGAATCGCCTGTAGCATCTCCTGCTTCTTCATCTCCAGCTGCTACATCTCCTAGTGCATATGATGCTGCTTCATCTCCTGCTACTTCTGCTGCTGCTGCATTCCCTGCTGCATCTCCTGATGCTGCAGCTCCTTCTGCATCTCATTCTTTGTCTCCTGTTACTACATCACCTGATGCTGCATTTCCTGCTGAATCTCCTGATGCTCCATTTCCTGCTGAATCTCCTGATGCTGCTGCTCCTTCTGCATCTTCTGCTGCTGCTGCATCTCCTGTTGAATCTGCTTCTGATGCATCTGCTGCTACATCTCTGCTGCTGCATCTCTTCCTGCATTTCCTGCTTCATCTGCTAATGCATCTGCTGCTGGTATATGTCCTGATACATCTTGTCATCCTGCACATCCTGCTGCATCTGCTGAAGATTCTTTTCCTATTGCTTCTCCTGCTGAATCTGCATTTCCTGTTTCATCTGCTTCTGCATCTCCTACTGCTGCATCTCCTGCTGAATTAGCTGCTGCTGCATTTGCTTCTACATGTACGTTATAACTTTCTACGTTTGCTGCCTCATATCCTGATGCATCTGCTGATGCAGCTCCTGCTGCTGCATCTCCTGCTTCATCTTCAGCTGATGCATCTATGGCTTCATCACTTCATATGTCATCTCCTGCTGCATCTGCTGCAGTATTTCCTGCTGCAGTATCTGCTGATCCTGCATCTACTGCTGCATTTCCTGCTGCATCTGCTGCTGCTCTGCTGCTGCTTCATCTTCTGCCAAATCTCCTGCTACATATCCTGCTGCTGCACCTCTTAATGCATCTCATGATAATGCTTCATCTCCTGCTACTGCATCTCCTGCTGCACCTACTGCTGCTGCATCTCCTGCTGATGGGTCTGATGCTGCATCTCTTGCTCTTGCATCTCCTGCTGCATCTCTTGCTGCTGCATTACCTGCTCTATCTCCTCCTACTGCATCTCCTCCTGCTGCATATCCTGCTTCTGTATATACTGCTGCCTCTCCTGCTGCTGCATTTCCTGCTGATGAATCTCTTTCTGCATCTCCCTCTTCTGAATCTCCTGCTGCTCTATTACCTTCTGCATCGACTCCTGCTGCATGTCATGCTGCTGCATCTCCTCCTGCTGAATCTCCTTCTGCATCTCCTTCTTCTAAATCTCCTTCTAAATCTGCATCTCCTGCTGCATCTGCTTCTGCATCTGCTGCTGCTTCATCTCCTGCTCTTGCATCTCCTTCTGCTGAATCTCCTCCTGAATCTCTGGCGGCATCTCAAACTGCTCCATATCCTGCTACATCTCCTGACGTATCTCCTTCTGAATATGCATCTCCTGCTGCATCTTCTCCTGCTGCTGCATCTTCTCCTGCTGCATCTGCTGCCGCTGCGTCTTCTCCATCATATCCTCTTTTCCATAAACTGCTGTATCTCCCGTTGCTGCATCATATCATGCTGCTGCATATGTTGAAGAACGTCTTCCTACTGCGTCTTCTGCTGAATCTTCATTTCCTGCTGCATCTGCATCTGCATCTCCTATTGCTGCTGCATCTCCTGCTGCTTCTTCTGCTGCTGCATCAGTTGCTGCTGAATCTCCTGATGAATCTCCTGCGGCATCCCATGCTTCTACATATCATGCTGAATCTCCTGCTGTGGAATCTCCTGCTGCATCTGCTGCTGCTGCATCTCCTACTACTGCATCACCTTCTGCATGTGCTGCTGCAGCATCTCCTTCTACTGCATCTCCTGTTGCTTCATATGCTGGTGCTGCACCTGCTGACATATCTGCTTCTGCATCTCCTGCTACTGCACCTCCTGCTGCATATCTTTCTGAATCTCTTAGTACTGCATTTCCTGCTGATGCATCTGCTGCTTCATCTCCTGCTCCTGCATCTGCTGAAACTGCATGTGCTGATGCATCTCCTGCTGCATCTCTTGGTGCTGCATCTTCTGGTGTTGCATCTCTTGTTGCATCTCCTGTGGCATCACCTGCCGTATCTGCTGCTGCTACATCTTCTGATGCATCCTCTGCTCATGCATCTGCGGATGCATCTCCTGATGCACCATTTTCCGTTGCATCTGCTGCTCCACCCCCTGCTGCATCTCTTTCTGCTCCATCTGGTGCATCTGCTGTTGCATGTGCTGCTGCTTCATCTACTGCTGCATCTCCTGCTGCATTTGTTTCTACATTACTATTTCATCTCCTGCTGCATCATCTGCTGCTGCATTTCCTGATTCTGCTGCTGTATCTGCTGCTATTTCATGTACTCCTGCATCTCCTGCTGCCGTATCTATTGCTACATGCACTGCTGATGCATCTGCGGATGCATCTACTGATGCTGCATATCCTGCTACATCTGCTGCTGAATCTGCTGCTACTGAATCACCTGCTGCTGCATCTCCTGCTGAAGTTTCTGCTGAATCTACTGCTTAATATGCATCCCCTACTGCATCTCCTGATTCATATCCTACTGCATCTCCTCCTGCAGCATATGTTGCTGCATTTCCTTCTGCTGTATCTCCTGCTGCATATCCTGCTTCTCTATCTTCTGATTCATCTCATGCTGATGTATCTTCTGGTGCATCTCCTGCTTCTACATCTACTGTTCCCACATTTCCTGCTGAATTTGCTGCTGAATCTGCTGCTGCATCCCCTGCTGCTGATTCTCCTGCTTCTGAATATCCTGCTGCTTTATGCTCTGTTTCATCTACTGCTGCTGCATATCCTGCTACATCTTCTGCTGCTACACTTCCTTCTGCGACATGTGCTACTGCTTCTCCTTCTCCTGTAATCTCCTGCTGAAAATCCTGCTGCATCTCCTACGGCTGCATCTCCTGCAGCTGAATCTGCTGCTGCAGTGCTGTGGTTGCATCTCCTGCTGCTGCATCTCCTGTTGCTGCATCTCCTTCAGAATATCCTGATGATGCAGATGCAGCAGCTGGAGCAGCAGGAGATGCAGAAGGAGATGCAGCAGGAGATGCCCCAGCTTCCAGGAGATGGAGCAGGAGATACAGCAGCAGGACAAGCAGCAGGAGATGCAGCAGCAATTTATGCAGCAAAAGGAGATGAAGCAGGATAGGAAGCATCAGGAGACTAAGCAAGAGGAGATGCATTAGGAGATTCCGCAGGAGTCTATGCAGCAGCAGTAGATGCAGCAGAGAATGGAGCAGCACGAGATTCGGCAGTAGGAGATGCCACAGGAGATGCAGCTGCAGGAGATGCAGCAGCAGATGCAGCATCAGGAGATGCAAGAGGACATCCATCAGCAGGAGATGCAGCAGCAAGAGATGCACCAGTAGGCGAATCTACAGCAGATGCAGGAAAAGATGCAGGAGATTCAGCAGCAGGTGATGCAGCACGTGATGCAGCACCAGGAGATGCAGCGAGATATGAAGAAGCAGGAGATGCAGCAGCAGGAGATGTGGTAGGAGATGCAGAAGCAGGAGATTCAGCAGCAGATGCAGCAGGAGATGCAGTACCTGCAGATGCAGCAGCAGGAGATGAAGTATAAGATGCAGGAGCAGGAAATGCAGCAGTAGGAAATTCAGCAAGAGGAGATGCAGCAGATAGAGATGCAGCAGTAAATGCAGCAGTAAATGCATCAGCAGCTGCAGCCGCAGGAGATGCAGCAGCAGAAGCTGCAGCTGGAAATGCAGCAGCAGGAGATGCAGCAGAGTTTGCAGCCGCAGGAGATGCAGAAGCAAGAGATCCAGCAAGAAAGCACCATCATAAAATGAATACGCAGATGCAAGAGAAGGATATGGAGCAGGAGATGCAGCCACAAGAGATGTAGCAGGAAATGCAGCTGCAAGAGATGCGGCAGGAGATGCAGAAGGAGATGCAGTAGCAGGAGATGTAGCAGCAGGATATGCAGCAAGAGACTGAGCAAGAGCAGATGTACCCTGAGATGCAGTAGCAGGAAATGCAGCAGGAGATGTAGAAGCAGACGAAGCAGCAGTAGATGCAGCAGCAAGATAGGCATCAGGAGGATTTAAAGCAGGAGATGCAAAAGCAGGAGATTAAGCTACAGGAGATGCATTAGGAGATGCAGTAGCAGCAGGTACAGCATCAGGAGATGCAGCGGCAGTAGGTGCAGGAGCAGATTCAGAAGCAGATTCAGTAAGAGATGCAGCAGCAGGAGATTGATAAGCAAAAGATATAGCAGCAGGAGATGCAGCAGCAGGAAATTCAGGAGGAGATGCAGCAGCAGAAGCAGCAGGTAATGCAGCAGCAGTAGATGAAGTAGGGTTAGAAACAGCTGTAGATGCAGCAGGGTATGCAAGAGCAGGAGATTCAGCATCAGGAGATGAAGCAGGAGAGATGCATCATCAGGTGAATCTGCTGATGCATCAGAGGAAGTTGCAGAAGGAGATGCAGCAGCAGGAGGTTCAGCAGAGCATGCAGCAGCAATGGATGCAGGTGGAGACCCAGGAGGAGGACATAGAGAAGCAGGAGATGCAGCAGCACATGCAGCAGCAGATGCAGGAGATGAAGCAGTAGGAGAAGCAGCAGGAGGAGATTCAGCAGGAGATGCACAGGAGGTGCATCAGCAGGAGATGCAGCATTAGGAGATGTACCAGTGGATGCAGCAGCAGGAGATGGATCAGGGGATTCAGTAGAAGGTGATGCAGCAGCAGATGCAGCAGAAGTGAATTCAGCAGCAGAAGATGCATCAGTGTATGCAGCAGCAGCAGATGGAGCATCAGGTGATGCAGAAGGACATCAAAAAATCAGAAGATGAAGCAAGAGGAGATGCAGCAGTAGATTAATCTACAGCAGATGCACCAAAAGATGCAAGAGATGCAGCAGCAGGAGATGCAGCTGGAGATGCAGCAGCAGTAGATTGAGCAAGATATAGAGAAGCAGGAGATGCATCAGCGGGAGATGTGGCATGAGTCGCAGAAGAAGAAGATCCTGCAGCAGATGCAGTAGCAGGAGATTCAGCAACAGGAGATGCAGCAGACATAGATGCAGCAGGTTATGC
The DNA here is from genome assembly GCA_033459285.1 of Clamator glandarius. Taxonomy (NCBI): domain Eukaryota; kingdom Metazoa; phylum Chordata; class Aves; order Cuculiformes; family Cuculidae; genus Clamator; species Clamator glandarius. The sequence continues at coordinate 242,597 of JAUNZM010001428.1, forward strand.
ATCAGCAGAAGATGCATCAGCAGGAGTTCAGAAGCAGGAGATGCAGCAAGTGGAGATGCAGCATCAGGAGATGCATCAGTAAATGCAGCGGCAGGAGATGCAGCAAGAGGAGATGCAGCAGATTATGCAGCAGCAGGAGATGCAGCAGGAGATGTGGTAGGATTAGATTCAGCAGGAGATTCAGCAGAAGGACATGCAGCAGGAGATGCAGTAGTAGGTGATGAAGCAGTATATGAAGCAGCAGCAGATGCAGCAGAAAATACTGCAGATGCAGCAGTAGGAGATGAATCAGGAGATTCAGCAGCAGGAGATGCAGCAGGAGATGATGCAGATGGAGCTGTAGCATCAGGAGATGCAGAATGAGAAGCAGAAGGAGATGCAGTAGTAGGAGATGAAGAAGTATATGAAGCAGCAGCAGATGCAGCAGTAGGAGATGAATGGGGAGATGCAGCAGGAGATGATGCAGAAGCAAGAGATGCAGCATCAGGAGATTACGCAGGAGATGCATCAGTAGATGATGCAGCAGCAGGAGATGCAGCCGCTGCAGATGCAGGAAGATATTCAACAGCAGATTGAGTAGGAGCTGCAGCAGCAGGAGATGAAGCAGCAGCAGATGCATCAATAGATGCCTATTTATCAGGAGATGCAGCAGGAAGAGATGCTTCAGCAGGTACAGCTTCATGAGATGTAGCACGAGATACAGAAAGAGATGCTGTAGGAGAAGAGGCAGAAGGAGATGCAGCAGGGGATGGAGCAGCAGATGCAGAAGCAGAAGATGTAGCAGGAGATTCTGCAGCATGAGATGAAGCAGCAGGAGATGCAGCAGGAGATACAGTCGCAAGAGATGAGCAGCGGATTCAGCAGGAGATTCTGCAGGAAGAGATGAAGCCTCAGGATCTGCAGAGAAGAAGATGCAGCAGCAGGAGATGCAGCAGGAGATGCAGGAGTAGGAGAGGCAGAAGCAGGAGATGTGGCAGCAAGACATACAAAAGGATATGCAGAAGCAGCAGATGCGGCAGCAAGAAAGGCACCATGTGATTCAGCAGGAGATGCAGCAGAAGATAGAGAAGCAAGAGATGCACCAGCAGATGCAGCCGCAGGAGGTGCAGGAAATTCATCAGCTGATGCAGGAGGAGCTTTAGCAGGAGGAGATTAAGCAGGAGGAGAGGCAACAGCAGGAGATGCAGCAGGAGATGCAGCAGCAGGAGATGCAGCAGTAGATTCTGCTGCATCTCTCCTACTGTATCTCCTCCTGTTTCATCTTTTGTTGCATCTCCTACTGCTGCATCTCCTTCTGATTCATCTCCTGCTTCATCTACTTCTCCTGCATATCCTGAATATATTTCCTGCTGCATCTTCTATAGTATTTCTTGCTACATCTGCCTCACCTCCTCTTGCATCTCCTGATGCATCTCCTGATGCATCTCCTTCTGCTGCATCTCCTGCTTAATCTTCAGCTGATGCATCTGTAGCTTCATCTCCTGATATTTCATCTCCTTCTGCATCTGCTGGGCATCTCCTGCTGCTGCATCTCCTGCTGCATTTCCTGCTGCATCTACTGCTGCTCTGCTGCTGCTTCATCTACTGCTGAATCTCCAGCTACATATCCTGCTGCTGCACATCCTGCTGTACCTCATACTGATTCTCCTGTTCATGCATATCCTCCTGCACTTCCTGCTGCTGCACATCCTTCTGCTGCATCCTCTAATGCATCCTATGATAAAGTTACACCTCTTGCTACTGCATCTCCTGCTGAAATTCCTACTGCTATATATTTACTGCATCTTCTGCTGCTGCATCTCCAGCTGCTGTATCTGCTGCTACTGCATGCCTTGCTGCATCTCCTCCTGATGCTTCTCCTGCTGTATATCCTTCTGCATTTCCTGCTGCATCTCCTCCTCCTGAATCTTCCGTTGCAACTCCTACTGCGGCTTCTCCTGCTGCATCTATTTCTGCCCATCTCCTTCTGCATCTCCTGCTCCTGCACGTCTTACTGTGAATCTGCTGCAGATTCTTCGGCTGATGAATCTCCTGCTGAATCTGCATCTACTGCTGCAACTCCTGACTCTGCATCTCCTTCTGCTTCATCTCTTTTTTCTGCATCTCCTGCTGTATCTCATGCCGCATCTCCTGCCGCAGAATCCGCTGCTGTATCTACTACCGATCCATCTCCTGCTTCTGTTTCTGCTTCTGCATCTCCTGCTGCATCTTCTGCTTCTGCATCTCCTGCTTCTGTTTCTGCTGCATCATCACCTCCTGCCTCGCCTCCTACTGCATCTCCTGCTCAATCTCCTGCTCATCTCCTGCTGCTGTATCAGCTGAAGCATCTTTTCCTGCTGCATCTACTGCTTAATCTGCATCTCTTACTGCATCTGCTTCTGTATCTCATTTTGCTGCATTTCCTGATGAATCTGCTGCTGAATCTGCTGCTGGATCTTTTGCGGTGGCATCTCCTGCTCTTGCATCTCCTGCTGCTGAATCTCTGCCTGAATCTCCTGCCACATCTCATGCTGCTGCATAACCTGTTACATCTCCTGATGCATCTCCTTCTGAATAGCCATCTCCTGATGCATCTCCTCCTGATGCATCTGCTGCAGCATCTCCTACTACATCTTCTGCTGATGCATCTTCTGCTTCATCTCCAGCTGCTGCATCTCCTGCTGCACCGCCTGCTGAATATGCATCTTCTGCTGCTCTATCCCCTACTTCTGCATCCTCTCTTTTATCTACTAATGCTGCATGTCCTGCTACATCTGCTGCTGCTGAATTTACTTCTGCTGCATCTGCTACTGCATCTGCTGCTACTGAATCCCCTGCTGCATTCTTACTGCATTCTTGCTGCATTTCATGCTGCTGCACCTCCTGCTGCTGCACCTCCTGCTGCATCTCCTGCTGCATCACCTGCTATTGAATCCCCTGCTGCACCTCCAAATACTTCATCTCCTGATGCTTGCATCTCTTGATGCATCTCCTGCTGAATCTCCTCCTGCTGCTTCACCTGCCGCTTCATCTCCTGCATCTGCTGCTGCATCTACTGCTACATCTCCTGCTGCTCTATCCCCTCCTCCTGGATCTCCTCCAACATCTATTGCTGCTGCATCCTTTGCTGAACCTCCTGCTGCTGCACCTCCGTCGGCGACTACCTCTGGTGATATATTTTGCTTATGAATCTCCTGCTGCTGTATCTCTTACAGAATCTGCTTCTGAATCTGCTGCTGCATCTACTGCGGCTGCATCTCATGATGCTGTATCTCCTGCTACTGCATCTCCTAATGCATCTCCTGCAGCTTAATCTCCTGCTTTCGCATCTCCTGTTTTATCCCCTTTTGATGCCTATCTTGCTGCTGCATATACTGCTGCTTCGTCTGCTTCTACATCTCCCACTGCATCTCCTGGTGTTGCATCTCAAGGTACATCTCCTCTCGCTCAATCTCCTGCTACATATCCTGCTGCTACATCTCCTGCTACTGCAACTCCTATTACTCTCCTGATGCATCTCTTGCTGCTGCATCTCCTGCTACATCTCTTGCAGCTGCATCTCCTGCTACATCTCCTGCTGCTGAATCTTCTCCTAATCGATCTCCTTAAGCATTTCTTTCTGCTGCATCTTCCACGTTTCCTGAGGCATCTCTTCTTGCTGCATTTCTTGCTGAATCACATACTGCTGCATCTGCAGCATTTGCTGCTACATCTACTGCTGCTGCATCTCCTGCTACATATCCTGCTGCTGCATATGCTGCTGCTATATCTCTTGCTGCATCTACTGTGGCTTCATCTCCTGCTGCATCTCCTTCTGCTGCTTCTCATTCTCTGCATCTTCTTCTCTGCATCTCCTGATACTGCTTCAACTGCTGTTGCATCTCCTGCTGCTTCACCTCCTGCTGCATTTGCGACTGCAAATCTTGCTGCTGCATCTCCTGCCCCATATCCTTCTGATACATCTGCAGATTCATCTTATGATGGTGCTTTCTTGCTTGATCTCCTGCTTCTGCATCTCCTGCTGCTGCATTTCCAGCTGCAGCTGCTGCAGCTGCATCTCCTGTGGCTGTGGCTGCGGCTGCTGATGCATTTCCTGATGCATTTACTGCTGCTGCATCTCTATCTGCTGCAACTCCTGCTGCATCTCCTCTTGCTGAATTATCTACTGCTGCATTTCCTGCTCCTGCATCTGATACTTCATCTCCAGCTGCTGCATCTACTGGTGCTGCATCTCCTTGCATCTGCTGCTGAATCTCCTGCTTCTGCATCTCATACCACATCTCCTGCTGCTGCATCTCCTGCTTCTGCATATCCTGCTGCATCTCCTGCTGCTGAATCTCCTGCTGCCGAATCTCCTGCATCTTTTGCTGCATCTGCTTTAGATTCACCTACTGGTGCATCTCCTACTGCTGCATCTCCTGCTGATGGATGTCCTCGTACATCTCCTGATGCTGCATCTGCTGCTGCATCTCCTGCAGCTGCATCTTCTGTGGTGTCTCTCAATGCTGAATCTCGTACTGGTGCATTCTCTGCTGCATCTACTGCTGCTGCATAGCCTGCTGCAGAATCTCATAATGCATCTGATGCTGAATCTCCTGCTTCTGCATCTCACACCACATCTCCTGCTGATTCACCTCCTGCTTCTGCATATCCTTCTTCATCTGCTGCTGCATCACCTGCTGCCGAATCTCCTGCATCTTTTGCTGCATTTGCTGTAGACTCACCTACTGTTGCATCTCCTGCTGCTGCATCTCTGGTTGATGGATGTCCTCGTGCATCTCCTGATGCTGCATCTGCTGCTGCATCTCCTGCAGCTGCATCTCCTGTGGCATCTCCTACTGCTGAATCTCGTGCTGCTTCATTCTGTGCTGCATCTACTGCTGCTGCATAGCCTGCTGCGGAATCTCCTAATGCATCTCCTCTTGCTTAGTCTCCTGATGCTTCCTATCCTGCTTCACCTCCTTTTGCTGCATATATTGCTGCTGCATGTACTGCTGCTTGGCCTGCTGCTGTATCTCCTGCTCCATCTCCTGTTGGGGCATCTCCTGCTGCATCTCCTTCTGCATCTCCTGCTGCTCCTGCTGCTCCAGCTGCATCATCAGGATATTCTGAAGGAGATGCAGCAACAGGAGATGCAGCAGCAGGAGATGCAACTACATCACTGCGGCAGCAGATTCAGCTGCAGGAGATGCAGCAGGATTTTCAGCAGGAGATACAGCAGAAGGATATGCAGCAGGAGATGCAACAGGAGGACATGCAGCAGTAGGAGATTCAGCAACAGATGCAGCAGAAGGATGTGTAGCAGCAGAAGATGTAGCAGGATATGCAGCTGAAGTAGATGAAACAGACGATAAAGCAGCAGGTTATGCAGCAGCAGAGGAAGAAGCGGCAGGGGATGCATCAACAGGAGATGCATCAGCAGGAGATTCATATTCATCATGAGATGCAGCAGGAGATGCAGCAGCATATTAAGCAGCACATTCAGCAGGAGATGCAAAAGTAGGAGTTTCAGCAGAAGGAGATGCAGAATCAGCAGATGCCACAGCAGATTCAGAAGCACATTCAGCAGGAGATGGAACAGCAGGTGATGTACCACTAAGAGATGCAGCAGGAGATGCAGCAGGAGGCGATGCATCAAGAGATGAAGCAGGAGGAGATGCAGGAGGAGAGGCAGCAGAAGGATATTAAGGAGGAGTGGAAGCAGAAGGAGATGCAGCAGTGGATGCAGCAGCAGATGCACCAGCAGGAGATGCAGAAGCAGCAGATGCAGCAGGAGATTCAGCTGCAGAGGCAGTAGCAGAAGATGTAGCAGAAGATGTAGCAGGGAATGAAGAAGCAGTAGATGTAGCCGGGGGTGCAAAAACAGGAGATGCAGCAGCAGTAGATGCAGTAGGAGATGCAGCAGGAAGTTCAGCAAGACATTTAGCATCAGACGCAGAAGATGTAGAAAGATATGAAGCAGCAGTACATGAAAGAGAGGATGGAGCAGCAGGCGATGCCGCAGCAGGATATGCAGAAGTAGGAGAGTCATCAGCACGACATGCATCAGGAGATGCATCAGGAGAGGCAGCACGAGGTATAGAATTATGCAATTCTTCAGCAGGAGATGGAGCTGCAGGAGATGCAGCAGAAGATGCAGAAGGAAATGCAGCAGAATATACCTCAAGAGATGCAGATGAAGGAGATGCAAGTGTAGATGCAGCAGAAGGTGTTGTAGCAGGAGATGCAGCAGCAGGAGATGCATCAGCAGGAGATGCAGGCAGCAGACAAAAGAGGAGATGTAGATTCAGCAGCAGATGAAGTAGCAGGAGTTGGAGCAGCAGATGCAAGAACAGGAGATGCAGCAATAGGTGAAGCAGCACTAGATGCAGCAGCATATGCTGAAGATGTAGGAGGAGGAGATTAAGGAGCAGATCCACCAGGAAGAGATGCAGCAGGATATGCAGAAAAAGATAAAGCAGAAAGAGATGCACAGGAAATACAGCAGCAGGATATGCATCAGCAGGAAATGCAGCAGGACATGCACTAGCAGAAGATGCTGCAGGAGATGCAGCAGGAGATGTATCAAGATTTATGCACCATGATATACAGCAGCAGAAGATGCAACAAAAGATGAAACAGGAGGAGATGCAGTAGGAGAGGCAGCAGAAGAGATGCAACACTGGATGCAGCAGCAGATGCAGGAGCAGCTGAAGCAAGAGCAGGAGATGCAGAAGCAGATGAAAGAAGAGATGTAGATTCAGTAGAAGATGCAGTAGCTGGAGATACTGCTGCAAATGCAGGTTAAGGAGATGCCACAGGATGTGCAGCAGCAGGAGATGCAGAAACAGGAGATGCATCAGCACGAGATGTAGCAGGAGATTCAGCAGCAGACACAGTAGGAGGAGATGCAGAGGCAGGAAATGCAGCAGAAGACACAGAAGCAGGAGATGCAGCTAGCGATACCGCAAGAGGTGCAGAAGATGGAGATGCAGGAGGAGATGCAACAGAAGGAGACGCAGCAGAAGGAGAAATCGTTTGAAAATTGTATTGAAATCGTTTCCACAGAAGACTCTAAGAAGAGCCAGCATTTGATCGTAACAGCTTCCTTGTGTTACTTGTACTGAAAGCTCTGAAATTTTGAAGCGACGCTTTAATAGCCATACGAATGTTGCATTACACAAGCCTAGACTGAAAGTTCTACAAGTCTTCTTTTGCAGTGGAAGCACTATAAGAGAGAACATTCAGAAGCATCTTCATCAGCATTCCATTCTAGCATCTTCCATGTGGGAATTACTCACTTTTCCTAAAGAGCCTTCATAGGCGAAGATAAGTCACAATTCAGTACCCTATACTAAAACGGTCCATAAGTCTTGCTTAGCTGCTTGCACTGAAAGCGCTTCCATAGAAGACTCAGACTAAGGCCAGCATTTGATGGTAGCAACTTCTCTACATTACTCCTTCTGAATGATCTGAAAATATTGAAGTGACGCCTTAATAGCAATTCTGAAGTTCAGTATACAAGCCCAGACTGAAATTTCTACAAGTCTTGCTTTGTAATAAAAGCGCTATAAGAGAGGACATTCACAAGTAGCAGCATTCCATCCTAGCAACTTCCCTGCATGTGTAATTTAAATTTCCTAAAGTGGGTTAATAGATGCAGTTAAGTCGCTATTCAGTACCCTATACTAAAACGGTCCTTAAGTCGTGCTTTGCTGCTTGCAGTGAAATCTCTCCACAAAAGTCTCTTACGAGAGCCAGCATTTCATCGTAGCATGTTTCCCTCAGGTGCGTGTTAAATGCTCTGAAATTTTGAAGTGACGCTTTAATAGCAATTCTGATGTGACAGTACGCAAGTCTACACTGAAAGCTCTACAAGTCTTGCTTTACAGAAAAAGCGCTCTAAGAGAAGACCTTCAGAAGAAGCAGCTTTCCATGCTAGTGTCTTCCCTGTGAGCGTATTTCAGTTTTCCTAAAGCACCATAATAGGCGCAGTTAAGTCACAATTCAGTACCCTACACTAAATCGTACTGTTAGTCGTGCTTTGTTTCCACAGAAGACTCTAACGAGAGCCAGTATTTGATCGTAGCTGCTTCCCCGCGGTTCTTGTGCTGAACGATCTGAAAATATTGAAGTGACACCTTAATAGTAATTCTGAAGTTACAGTATACAAGACTAGACTGAAAGGCCTACACGTCTTGCTTTACAGAAAAAGCACTCTAAGAGACCTTCCAGAGTTCCAGAATTCCATGCTAGCATCTTCCCTTCAGGAGTTAGTCACTTTTCCTAAAGCGCCTTCATAGGCGAAGTTAAGTCACAATTCAGTACCCTGTACGAAAACGGTCCATAAGAAATACTTTGCAGCTTGCAGTGAATGCTCTTTCACAGAAGACTCTTAATGAGAGCTAGCATTTGACCGTAACAGCTTCCCTGCCGTACTTGTTCTGAACGCTCTGAAATTTTGAAGTGACACTGTAATAGCCATTCTGGTGTTGCAGTACACAAGCCTAGACTGAAAGTTCTACATGTCTTGCTTTGCAGTGAAAGCGCAGTAGGAGAAGACATCCAGAAGCATCAGTATTCTCTGCTAGCATCTTCCATGCGGGCTTTATTCTATTTTCCTAAATGCCTTAATCGGAGCAGTTAAATCACTATTAAATATCCATACAAAAACTTTTTCTAAGTCGTGCTTTTTCACTTACAGTGAAAGCTCTTCCAATGAAGACTCAAATTAAAGCCAGCATTTGATAGAAGCAGCTTCCCTGCCTTACTTGTTCTGAACTACATTAAATTTTGAAGTGACGGTTTAATAGTCATTCTGATGTTGCAGTATACAAGCCTAGACTGAAAGTTCTACATGTCTTGCTTTGCAGTGAAAGCGCTCTAAGAGAAGACATTCAGAAGAGGCAGCGTTCCATGCTAGCATCTTCCATGTGGGAATTACTCACTTTTCCTAAAGAGCCTTCATAGGCAAAGAAAAGTCACAATTCAGTACCCTATACTAAAACGGTCCATAAGTCTTGCTTAGCCGCTTGCAATGAAAGCGCTTCCAGAGAAGACTCAGACTAAAGCCAGCATTTGATGGTAGCAACTTCTCTACGTTACTCCTTCTGAATGATCTGGAAATATTGAAGTGACGCCTTAATAGCAATTCTGAAGTTACAGTATTCAAGACTAGACTGAAAGGTCTACACGTCTTGCTTTACAGAAAAAGCACTCTAAGAGAAGACATTCAGAAGAGGCAGCGTTCCATGCTAGCATCATCCCTCCAGCAGTAGCTCACTTTTTTAAAAGTGCCGTAATTTGTGAATATTAAGATGCTATTTATTCTCTTACACTAAAACATCCTGTTAGTCATGCTTTGCACCTTGCAGTGAAAGCGCATCTACTCTAACGAGAGCCAGCATTTCATGGTAGCATCTTACCTGTGGTACTTGTGCTGAACACTCTGAAGTTTGGAAGTAACGCCTTCACAGCCATTCTGATGTTACAGTTCACAAGCTTAGACTGAAACTTCTACAAGTTTTGCTTTGCAGTGAAAGCGCTCTAAGAGAAGACATTCAGAAGCAGCAGCATTCTGTGCTAACATCTTCGCTGTTGGAGATATTCACTTTTCCTAAAGCTCATTATTAGACGCTATTATGTCACTATCTTTAACCTACACTTAAACGCATTGTTAATCGTGTTTTACACCTCTCAGTGAAAGCGTTTCCAGAGAAGATTCTAACGAGAGACACCATTTGATGCTAGCAAGTTCCCAGGGTTATTTCTGTTGAACGCTTTCAAAATCGTCAAGTGAAGCCGTACTAGCTTTACTGATGTTACAGTTCACTAGCCTAGATGGAAAGATCGATAAATCTTGGTTTGCAGTGATTGAGCACTAAAAGAAGACATTCAGAAGCAGAAGCATTCCATGCTAACATTTTCCCTGCTGGAGATATTTACTTTTCCTAAAGCGCCTTACTAGGCTCTATTAAGTCTCTATTAATTTGCCAACACAAGAACGTTGCGTTAGTCGTTCTCTGCATCTTGCAGAGAAACCGCTTCCATAGAAGATGCTAACGAAAGCCAGCTTTTGATGGTAACACCTTTCCTGTGTTACTTGTGCCGAACGCTCTGAAATTTTGAAGTAACGCCTTCCAAGCCATTCTGGTCTTACAGTACACAAGACTAGACTGAAAGTTCTACAAGTCGTGCTCTGCAGTGAAAGCGCTGTAAGAGAATACATCCACAAGCAGAAGCATTCCATGCTAGCATCTTCCCTGGTGGAGATATGAATTTTTACTAAAACGCCGTAATAGACGGTGTAAAGTCCCTATTCACTAGCCTATGCTAATATGTTCTTTTAGTCGTGTTTGCAGCTTGCAGTGAAAGCGCTTCCAGAGAAGATTCTAACGAGAGACACCATTTGATGCTAGCAAGTTCCCAGGGGAACGCTTTCAAAAAAGTGCTGAAAGCTTTCAAATCTTCAAGTGAAGCTTTACTAGCCATGTTGATGTTACCGTTCACTAGCCTAGACAGAAAGTTCGATAAATCTTGGTTTGCAGTGATTGCGCTCTAAGAGAATACATCCACAAGCAGAAGCATTCCATGCTAACATCTTCCCTGCTGGAGATATTCACTTTTCCTAAAAAGCATTATTAAGTCGCTAATAAATAGCCTGTGCAAAAAAGTTGCATATTTCATGCTTTGTGGCTGGCAGTGAAAGCGCGTCATGAAAGGATTCTATAGAGAGCCAAAATTTGATGGTAGCAGCTTCCCTGCGGTACTTGTGCTGAATGATCTCAAATCTTGAAATGAGGCTTTAATAGCCATTCAGATCTTACAGTTCATAAGCTTTGAGTGAAAACTTCTACACGTCGTTTTTTGCAGTATCAACTCTATAAGAGAAAACATTAATAAGCGGTGTAGTTTCATGCCAACATATGCACTGCCTGAAAATACTTACTTTTCCTTAAGTCCGTTAACAGGCGCAGTTAAGTCACAATTCATTACCCTAAACTAAAATGTGTTAGTCGTATTTCACAGCTTGCAGTGGAGGCGCTATAAGAGAAGACTCTAACGAGAACCAGCATTTGACGGTAGAAGCTTCCTTGTGGTACTTGTTCTGAACGCTCTGAAATTTTGAAGTAACACTTTACTAGATGATGATATACTTCAGAAGACTGGAATGAAACTTCTAGAAGTCGTACTTTGCAGTGAAAGTGCTATAAGAGAAGACATTCAGAAGCAGCAGCATTCCATACTACCATCTTCCCTGCAGCTGATGTTCACTATTCCAAAAGCGCGTTATTTGGCGAAGTAAAGTAACTGTTCTGTATCCTATACTAAAATTTTGTGTTAGTCGTGCCACAGCTGCAGGAGATACAGCAGCAGCAGCTGCAGCTGGAAATGCAGAAGCAGGAGATGCAGCAGAGTTTGCAACAGCAGGAGATGTGGTAGGATTAGATTAAGCAGGAGATGCAGCGGGATATTCAGAAGCAGGAGGTGCAGCAGGAGATGATGCAGATGGAGCTGCAGTTAGGAGGAGATGCAGCAGGAAATGCAGCAGGAGATGCAGAAGGAGATGCAGCAGGAGATGCAATAGTAGGAGATGAAGCAGTATATGAAGCAGCAGCAGATGCAGCAGAAAATACTGCAGATGCAGCAGTAGGAGATTATCATGAGATGCAGCAGTAGAAGATGCAGAAGCAAGAGATGCAGCAGCAGGAGATTATGCAGGAGATGCATCAGTAGGAGCCGCAGCAGCAGGAGATGAAGCAGCAGCAGATGCATCAATAGATGCCTATTTATCAGGAGAGGCAGCAGGAAGAGATGCTTCAGCAGGTACAGCTTCATGAGATGTAGCACGAGATACAGAAAGAGATGCTGTAGGAGAAGAGGCAGAAGGAGATGCAGCAGGGGATGGAGCAGCAGATGCAGAAGCAGAAGATGTAGCAGGAGATTCTGCAGCATGAGATGAAGCAGCAGGAGATGCAGCAGGAGATACAGTCGCAAGAGATGAGCAGCGGATTCAGCAGGAGATTCTGCAGCAAGAGATGAAGCCTCAGGATCTGCAGAGAAGAAGATGCAGCAGCAGGAGATGCAGCAGCAGAAGATACAGCAGCAGCAGCAGATGCAGAAGAAAATGGAGCAGGAGATGCGGCAGGATAAGATGCAGTACCAGCAGATGCAGCAGGAGATGCAGCGTCTGGAGTTGAAGCAATAGAAGATGCTGCAGAAGATGCAGCAGCAGATGCATCAGGAGAAGCAGCAGCAGGAGATGCAGCAGCAGAGATGCAGGAGTAAGAGAGGCAGAAGCAGGAGATGTGGCAGCAAGACATGCAAAAGGATATGCAGAAGCAGGAGATGCGGCAGCAAGAAAGGCACCATGTGATTCAGCAGGAGATGCAGCAGAAGATAGAGAAGCAGGAGATGCACCAGCAGATGCAGCAGCAGGAGATGCAGGAAATGCATCAGCTGATGCAGGAGGAGATTTAGCTGGAGGAGAGGCAGCAGCAGGAGATGCAACATGAGAAGCAGCAGCAGGATATGCAGCAGTAGATTCTGCTGCATCTCCTCTGCTGCCTCTGCTACTGCATCTCCTCCTGTTTCCTCTTTTGTTGCATCTCCTGCTGCTGTATATCATGGTGTATATCCTCTTGCTACATCTCCTGCTGCATCTCCTGCTGCATCTTCTGCTAGTGCATGTCCTGCTGCTGTATATCATGGTGCATATCCTGCTGCTGTATTTCCTGATGCATCTCTTTCTGCTTTATCTTTTTCTGCATATCCTGCTGCATCTCTTCCTACTGGATCTTCTGCTTAATCTCCTCCTACTACATCTTCAGCATCTGCTGCTGCATCTGGTGCTTCTTCATATATTGCTGCATCTAATGCTATTGCATCTGTTGCTGCAACTCCTGCTACTTCATCTGCTGCTGCATCTCCTGCTACTTCATCTGCTGCTGAATCTGCATCTCCTCTTTCGTCTGCTGCCTGCATCTCCTGCTGATGCATCTCCTGCTACAACCCCTTCTGCAGCATCTACTCTTGCATCTCCTTCTTCTGCATCTCTTGAGGTATATTCTGCTGCATTTCCTTCTGCATCTTCTGCTGCATCTTTTGTGGCTTCATCTCCTTCTGCTCTATTTCCTGCTGAAGAATCGTCTTCTGCTATATCTCCTACTGCTGCATCTCCTTCTGAATGTGATGCTGAATCTACTGCTGAACATGCATTCCCTACTGCTGCATTACCTGCTGCATCTCCTCCTGCAGCATATCTTGCAACATTTCCTTCTGCTGCATCTCCTACTACATCTCCTGCTGCTGAATCTCCTTCTATATCTCCTGCTGTATCTCCTACTGAATCTTCCACTGAATCTCCTGCTGCAGACTTTCCTACGGCGTTTCCTGCTGCAGGAATCTCCCTCTACATTTCCTGCTGATGCATCTCCTGCTGAATCTCCTGCCTCTAAATCTACTTCTGCTGCATCTCCTGCATCTGCTGTGGCTGCATCTTCTTCTACTGCGTCTCCTGCTACTGCACATCCTTCTGCATCTCCCACTGCTACATCTCCTTCTGCATTTCCTGCTTCTGCATCTCCTGCTACTTCATCTCATGCTGCGTCTCCTGCTATGCACATCATGCTGCTGCATCTGCTGTTGCATATCCTGCTGCATCTGCTGCTGCATCTCCTGCTGCTGCAGTTCCTGCTGCATCTCATCCTGCATCACCTGCTGCTGCATGTGCTGCTGCTTCTGGTGTTGCTATATCTCCTGCTGCATCTGCTACTGCTACATCTCATTCTGCTGCATCTCCTGCTGCATTTGCTTCTGCATTTGTAATTCATCTCCAGCTTCATCTTCTGCTGCTGCATCTCCTTCTGTATCTTCTGCTGTTTCATCTCCTGCTGCAGCTACTCTGCTACATCTCCGGAATCTGCTGTTGTATCTGCTGGTACTTCATCTCCTGCTGCATCTCCTGCTGCATCTCCTGCTGCTGCGTTTCCTGAATCTGCCCTTGTATCTGCTGCTATTTCATGTACTCCTGCATCTCCTGCTGCCCTATCTCCTGCTACATGCTCTGCTGATGCATCTGCGGATGCATCTACTGATGCTGAATATCCTGCTACATCTGCTGCTGTATCTCCTACTACTGAATCACTTGCTGCTGCATCTCCTGCTGCATATGCTGCTGAATGCATTTGCGGCTGCATCTCCTGCTGCATTTCCTGCTGCAACGGCTGCTGCATCTACTGCTACTTCATCTACTGCTGCATCTCCTACATCTCCTGCTGCCTCATACTTTTCTCTATGTCCTGCTGCATCTACTGCTGCTGCCTCTGCTGGTGCATCTGCTGCTGATCTATCTCCTGCTCCATCTCTTCGTGCTGCATCGCCTGCTGCATCCTCTACTGCTGCATCTGCAGCATATGCTTCTTCATCTGGTGCTGCTTCACCTACTGCTGCAACCCCTGCAAAAATTCCTGTTGCTGCATCTGCTGCTGCAACATCTCCTGCTTAATCTCCTGAAGCACCTCCTTCTGCATTTCCTGCTGGTGTATCTCCTGCCTCATATCCTGCTGCTGTGTCTCCTGCTGATGTATGTTTTGATGCATCTCCTGCTGATGTATCTAGTCCTCCATCTACTACTTCTGCATCTACTTCTTCGGCATCTCTGGCTCCAGCATCTCCTGCTTCATCAATTGCTGCTGCGTCTCTTATGCATCTCCTTCTGCTGCATCTGCTGCTGCATCTGCTGCTGCTGTACCTCCTCCTGCTTCATCTCCTGTTCCACCTCCTCCTGCTTCATCTCCTGTTCCACCTCCTCCTGCTGCATCTCCTGCTGTTGCATCTCTGTCTGCTGAAACTGCTTCTGCTTCATACACTGGTGTATCTACTGCTGTTGCATCTCCTGCTGTATCTTCTTCTGCCACATTTCCTGCTGTATCTTTTTCTGCTGCATCTCTTGCTGCATCTTCTTCTGCTGCATCTCTTTCTGCGGCATCTACTGCTGTTTCGTCTGCTGCTGCATCTCCAGCTGCAGCACCTCATGATGCATCACCTCTTGCTCTATCTCCTGCTGCATCTCCTGCTGCATCTCTTGTGGCTGCATCTCCTTCTCCATCTCCTGCTGGTGAATATTCTCCTGATCAATTACTTTATGCATCTCTTTCTGCTACATCTTTTGAGTTTCCTGATGCATCTCTTCCTGTTACATCTCCTGCTGCTTCATCTACTGCTGCATCTTCTCCTACACTTGTGCTGGTGTATCTACTGCTGCTGCATCTGCCGTTGCATCTCCTTCTGCGGCACCTGCTGCTGCATCTGCTGATGCTGTATCTCTTGCAGCATCTCCTTCTGCTGCTTTTAATTCTCTGCATCTTCTCCTCTGCATCTCCTTCTATTGGTGCCCCTGCTTCTGCATCTCATGCTGCATCTCATGCTGCGGCACCACCTGCAGCTGCATCTCCTGGTGCATCTGCTGCTGATTCATTTACTGCTGCATCTCCTGCTATATCTCCTGCTTCTGCATCTCCTGCTTCTCGATCTCCTCATGCATCTCCTGGTGCATCTGCTGCTCCATATTCTTCTGATGCATCTGCGGATTCATCTCATGATGCTGGTTCTCCTTCTGCTTAATCTCCTGCTGCTGCAATAGCTGCTGCATCTACTGCTGCTGCATACCCTACTTCATCTACCTCCACTGCAGCATCATCTACTGCTGCATGTCCTGCGTAACCTCCTGCTGCTGCATCTTTTCCTTCTGCATCATCTACTGCTGCATCTCCTGATGAATCTCCTAGTGCGGCATCTGCAGCATTTTCTGCTGTATCTGCTACTGCTTCATATATTGCTGCATCTCCTTCTGCTGCATCTCCTGCATCTGCTGCTGCATCTCCTGCTGCATCACCTGCTACTGAGTCTCCTGCTGCATTCCTGCTGCATCTCTTGCTGCTGCACCTCCATCTGTGGCATCTCCTGCTGCGTCTATTGCTGCTGAACCTCCTACTGTGTCTCGTGCTGAGTCAGCTGCTCCTGAATCCCTGCGGCTTTCCAGATGCATCTCCTGCTCCTGCATCTCCTGCAGATGCATCTCCTGCTTCATCTCCTGATGCAGCATCTCCTGATACATCTCCTGCTGAATCTAATCCTACCACATCTCCTGCTGCTGCATAACCTGCTGCATCTCCTCTAGCTGAGTCTCTTGCTGCTGCATCTCCTGCTGCTGCATCTCCTGCTTCATCTCATACTGCTGCATATGCTTTTGCTGCATCTGCTGCAGGATCTTCCACTACTGCATCTCATGTCACATTACCCGCTGATGTATCTCCTGCTTCTGCATATCTTACTGCATCTCCTGCTGCTGCATGTCCTGCTGCATCTCCTCCTGCTACATCTCCAGCATCTATTGGTGCATCTGCTATAGATTCATCTATTGCTGCATCTCCTGCTGCTGCATCTCCTGCTTCTGGGTGTCGTCCTCTATCACCTGATGCTGCATCTGGTGTTGCATGTCCTGCTGCAGCATCTCCTACTGCTGAATTTGCTGCTGCTGCATACACTGCTGCAACTCCTTCTGCTGCATCTCCCGCTGTATCTTCTGCTGCTGTACTTCTTGCTGCAGCGTCTGCTGTTGCATTACCTGATGAATTTCTTGCTGCTGCGTCTGCTAAGGCATTTCCTGCTGCTTAATCTCCTGATGCTGCATCTTCTGCTTCATCTCCTTCTGATGCATATATTTCTCCTGCTGCTACTGCTGCTTCCTCTGCTGCTGCATCTTCTGCTGCATCATCTGATTCTGAATTTTCTGCTGCATCTCCTCACAATATCCTGCTGCATACACTGCTACTGCATCACATCCTTCTGCACATCCTGCTGCATCTCCTGCGGGATATCTTCCGGCTGCACCTCCTGCTCCATCTTTAGCTGCTGCATCTCCTGCTGAATGTGCCTTTGTATCTGCACTGGCATCTGCTGAGTCTTCATCTCCTGCTGCTGAATCTCCTGCTGAATGTGCTACTGAATATGCTGCTGCATCTCCTGCTGCACCTCTGGCTGAATATGCATCTCCTGCTGCATCTCGGTCTGATGCATCTCCTGCTGCTGTATCCCCTGCTTCTGCATCCTCTGTTTCATCTACTACTGCTGCAAGTCTTTCTACATCTTCTGCTGCTGAATTTACTTCTGCTGCATCTGCTGCTGCATCTCCTGCTGTTGAATATCCTGATGCAACTAAGGCTGCTGCATCACCTGCTACTGAATCCCCTGCTTCATTCCTGCTGCATCTCCTGATGATGCATATCCTGATGCAGCTCCTGTTACTGCATCTCCTGATGCTGCATATCCTGCTGAATCACCTCCTGCTGCATCTCCTGCTGCAGTATTTCATGCATCTGCTGCTGCATCTGCTGCTGCATCTCCCCTTGCTGCATTTCCTGCTGCTGCATCTCCTGCTCTTGCATCTGCTTCTTCGTCTCCTGTTGCTGCATCTGCTAATGCTGCATCTCCTGCTGCAACTGCCACTGCATGTGTGCTTCTGCATCTCATGCCACAAGTCCTGCTGATGCATCTCCTGCTGATGCATCTCCTGCTACCGAATCTCCTGCATCTGCTACTGCATCTGCTGTAGATTCATCTACTGTTGTACCTCCTGCTGCTGCATCTCCTGCTGCTGCATCTCCTGCTGCATCTCCTGCTGCTTCATTTCCTGATGCATCTCCTGCTGCTGAATCTAATCCTACCACATCTCCTGCAGCATCAACTGCTGATGCATCTCCTGCTGCACCTCTGGCTGAATATGCATCTCCTGCTGCATCTCGTTCTGATGCATCTCCTACTGCTGTATCCCCTGCTTCTGCATCCTCTGTTTCATCTACTGCTGCTGCACGTCCTGCTACATCTTCTGCTGCTGAATCTTTTTCGGCTGCATCTGCTGCTGCATCTACTGCCACATCACTTCCTACTGAATCCTCTGCTGCATCTCCTGATGCTGCATCTCCTGCTGAATATCCTCCTGCTCTACTCCTGCTGTATCTCCTTTTGCTGCATCTCCTGCATCTCCTGCTGCACCTGCTGCTACATCTCCTGGTGCTGTATCTCATCCTGCTGGATCTCCTGCATATATTGCTGCTGCATCTTCTCCTGATACTCCTTCTGCTACATCTCTGTCTGCAACAACCTCTGATGCATCAGCGGATTCAACTCATGATGCTGCTCTCCTGCTTCATCTCCTGCTGCTGAATCTCCTGCTGGTGCATAACCTGCTGCACCTCATGCCGCTTCATACCCTACTTCAACTAGTGCTGCTGCATCTAATGCTGCTGCACCTCCTCCTGAATCACCTGCTGCATCGCCTGCTGCATCTCTTCTGTCTGCATCTCCTACTCTATCTACTGCTGATGCATTTCCTCCTGCTACATCTCTTGCTGCTTCATCTCCTGCTGTAGCATCTGCAGCATTTGCTGCTACATCTGCTGCTGCTTCAGATAATGCTGCATATCCTGCTACATATCCAGCTGCTGCATCTACTTCTGATCCATGTGCTGCATCATCTCCTGCTGCTGCATCTCCTGCTACTGCATCTGCTGCTTCATCTCCTGCTGCTGCATCTGCTGATACTGCATGTGCTGCTGCATCTCCTGCTGCATCTCTTGGTGCTGCATCTTCTGGTGTTGCATCTCTTGCTGCATCTCCTGCGGCATCACCTGCTTCTGTATCTCCTGCTGCTACATCTCCTGATGCATCCTCTGCTCATGCATCTGCAGATGCATCTCCTGATGCACGATTTCCCGTTGCATCTGCTGCTCCATCCCCTGCTGCATCTCCTTCTGCCTCTTCTCCTACAGCATCTCTTTCTGTATCTCGTGCTACATCTCATGAAGCTGTACCTGCTGAAGCATCTCTTCCTGCTGCATCTCCTGATAAATAGGCATCTATTGATGCATCTCCTGCTGCTTCATCTCCTGCTGCTGCGGCTCCTACTGATGCATCTCCTGCATAATCTCCTGCTGCTGCATCTCTTGCTTCTGCATCTTCTACTGCTGCATCTCTTAATTAATCTCCTACTGCTGCATCTGCAGTATTTTCTGCTGCATCTACTACTACATCATATACTGCTTCATCTCCTACTACTGCATCTCCTTCTGCATCTCCTGATGCTACAGCTCCATCTGCATCATCTCCTACTGCATCTCCTGAAGCTGAATCTCCTGCTGCATCTCATGATTCATCTCCTACTGCTGCATCTGCAGTGTTTTCTGCTGCATCTGCTGCTGCTTCATATACTGCTTCATCTCCTACTATTGCATCTCCTGCTGCATCTCCTTCTGCATCTCCTGCTGCATTTCCTGCTGCATCTCCTCCTACTGCAGCTCCATCTGCATCATCTCCTGCTGCATCTCCTGATTCATCTCCTACTGCTGCATCTGCAGTGTTTTCTGCTGCATCTGCTGCTGCTTCATATACTGCTTCATCTCCTACTATTGCATCTCCTGCTGCATCTCCTTCTGCATCTCCTGCTGCATTTCCTGCTGCATCTCCTCCTACTGCAGCTCCATCTGCATCATCTCCTGCTGCACCTCCTGCTTCTGAATATCCCGCTGCATCTCCTGCTTAATCTAATCCTACCACATCTCCTGCTGCATCTCCTGCTGCTGCATAATCTGCTGCATCTCCTCTTGCTGCATCTCCTGCCGCTGCATTTACTGATGCATCTCCTGATGCTGCATCTCACCCTGCTGCATCTTCTGCTGCTGAACTCCTGCTTATGCATTTTCTGCTGATGCTTAACCTGCTGCATCTCTTGCTGCTGCATCTCCCGCTGATGAATCTCCTGCAGCTGCATCTGCTGGTGCTTCATATGCTACTGCATCTGCTGCAGGGTCATCTTCTTCTGCCTCTCATGCCATATCTCCCACTAATGCACCTCCTGCTTCTGTATATTTTGCTCAATCTACTGCTGCTGCATCTCCAGCTGCATCTCATGCTCCATATCTTTCTGTTGCATCTGCGTATTCATCTTATGATGGTGCTTTCTTGCTGAGTCTCCTGCTTCTGCATCTCCTGCTGTTGCAAACTCTGCTGCATCTCCTGCTTCTGCATTTCCAGCTGCAGCTGCTGCTGCTGTATCTCCTGCTGCTGCGGCTGCTGATACATCATCTCCTGCTTCTGCTTCTGCATCTGCAGTTGAGCATCTCCTGCTGCATCTGCTGCTGAATCTCCTGCTTCTGCATCTCATAACTCATCTCCTGCTGCTGCATCTCCTGCTTCTGAATATCTTGCTGCATCTCCTCCTGCTGCATCTCCTGCTGCATCACCTGCTGCCGAATATCTTGCATCTTTTGCTGCATCTGCTGTAGATTCGCCTACTGGTGCATCTACTGCTGCTGCATCTCCTGCTGATGGATGTCCTCGTGCATCTCCTGATGCTGCATCTGCTGCTGCATCTCCTGCAGCTGCATCTCCTGTACCATTTCCTACTGCTGAACCTCTTGCTGCTGCATCTGCTGCTGAATCTCTTGCTGCTGCATAGCCTGCTGCAGAATCTCCCAATGCATCTCCTCTTGCTTAGTCTCCTGATGCTTCCTATCCTGCTTCATCTCCTTTTGCTGCATAAATTGCTGCTGCATCTACTGCTTCTTGGCCTGCTGCTGTATCTCCTGCTCCATCTCCTGCTAGGGCATCTGCTGCTGCATCTCCTTCTGCATCTCCTGCTGCTCAATCTGCTGCATCTGCATCATCAGGATATTCTGAAGGAGATGCAGCAACAGGAGATGCAGCTGCAGGAGATGCATCCACAGCACTGCGGCAGCATATTCAGCTGCAGGAGATGCAGCCGTAGGAGATGCAGCAGGATTTTCAGCAGGAGATACAGCAGAAGGAGTTACAGCAAGAGATGCAGTAGCATATGCCACAGAAGGAAGTGTAGCAGCAGAAGATGTAGGAGGATATGTAGCAGCAGTAGATGAAACAGACCATAAAGCAGCAGGATATGCAGAAGCAGGAGAATCAGCAGCAAGGGGATGCAGCAGCAGATTCAGCAGCAGATTTAGCAGGAAATATAGCCAGAGTAGGTGCAGAAGCAGGAGATGCAGCAGAAGATGCATCAGCATGAGATGAATCAGAAGATACAGCAGCAGGATATGCAGCAAGAGATGCATCAGCAGAAAAAGCACCAGCAGACGATGCAGTGGGAGATATAAAAAAAATGAGGAAGCAGGAGCAGCCCCTATTACTTTATGTCCTCTTGCATCTACTGATGCTGCATCTGCTGCTTCATCTTCTGCTCCTGTATCTCCTGCTGCTACATCTCTTGATGCATCCTCTGATCATGCATCTGCGGATGCATCTCCTGATGCACTATTTCCCGTTGCATCTGCTGCTCCATCCCCTGCTGCATCTCTTTCTGCTCCATCTGGTGCATCTGCTGTTGCATATGCTGCTGCTTCATCTAGTGCTGCATCTCCTTCTGAGGTTTCTGCTGAATCTACAGCTGAATATGCATCCCCTGCTGCTGCATCTTCTGCTTCATATCCTACTGCATCTCCTCCGTTATACCTTTCTACATTTGCTGCCTCATTTCCTCATGCACCTGCTGATGCACCTCGTGCTTCTGCATCTCCTGCTTCATCTTCAACTGATGCATCTGTGGCTTCATCACCTCATATGTCATCTCCTGCTGCATCTGCTGCAGTATTTCCTGCTGCAGCATCTGCTGATCCCGCATCTACTGCTGCATTTCCTGCTGCATCTGCTGCTGCTCTGCTGCTGCTTCATCTCCTGCCAAATCTCCTGCTACATATCCTGCTGCTGCACCTCTTAATGCATCTCATGATAATGCTTCATCTCCTGCTACTGCATCTCCTGCTGCATCTACTGCTGCTGCATCTCCTGCTGATGGGTCTGATGCAGCATCTCTTGCTCTTGCATCTCCTGCTGCATCTCTTGCTGCTGCATTACCTGCTCTATCTCCTCCTACTGCATCTTCTCCTGCTGCATAACCTGCTTCTCTATATACTGCTGCCTTTCCTGCTGCTGCATCTCCTGCTGCTGAATCTCTTTCTGCATCTCCTTCTGAATCTCCTGCTGCTCTATTACCTTCTGCATTGACTCCTGTTGCATGTCCTGCTGATGCATCTCCTGCTAAATCTGCATCTCCTGATGCATCTGTTGCTGCTCTGCTGCTACTTCATCTGCTGCTAAATCTCTTGCTACATATCCTGTTGCTGCATATCCTGCTGCATCTCCTGCTGCTACATATCCTGCTGCTGCACATCTTAAAGCATCTCATGACAATGCTTCACCTCTTGCTATTGCATTTCCTGCTGCATCTACTGCTTCTACATTTCTTGCTGCATCTTCTGTGTCTGCATATCCTGCTGCTGCATGTCTTGCTCCATCTCCTCCTGATGCTTCTCCTGCTGTTTTTCCTTCTGAATTTTCTTCTGCATCTCCTGCTCCAGCATCTTCTACTGCATCTGTTGCTGCTACATATCATGCTGCTGCACGTCTTAATGCATCTCATGATATATCTTCATCTCTTGCCACTGCATCTCCTGCTGCACCTACTGCTTCTGCATTTTTTGCTGCATCTCCTGCTGCTGCATATTCTGCTGTAGCATCTGCTGCTTCTGCATGTCTTGCAGCACCTCCTCCTGATGCTTCTTCTGCTGTTTTTCCTTCTGAATTTTCTACTGCATCTCCACCTGCTCCTTATTCTGCTGCATCTACTTCTGCCCCACCTCCTGCTGCATCTCCTGCTGCTGCAGTACCTGCTGTATCTTTTGCTGTATCTCTTGCTGTATCTTCTATTGCTGCATATCCTGCTGCGGAATCTACTGCTGCTCATCCTCTGCTGTACTTACTACTGATGCATCTCCTGCTTCATCTTCTCCTTCTGCATCTACTGCTATATCCTCTGCTTCTGCATCTTCTGCTGCTGTGTCTGCGGCATTATCTCCTCTTGCCTTTCCCCCTACCGCATCTGCTGAATCTCCCGCAGCATCTCCTGATGCTGTATCATCTGAATCATCTCTTCCTGCTGCATCTCCAGCTGAATCTGCAGCCACTGCTGCATCTGCTACTGCATCTCCTTCTTTTGCATCTCCAGAGGCATCTTCTGCTGCATCGGCTGCTGCATCCTGTGCTGCTGCATCTGCTGCGGCATCTCCTGCTGCTTATCCTGCTGCAGAATTTCCTGCTGCAGAAAGTCCTGCTGAATTTCCTGCTGAATCTGCAGTTAGATCTGTTGCGGCTGCATCTCCTGCTGCTTCATCTCCTGCTGCTTCATCTCCTCCTGCTGAATCTCCTCCTGAATCTGCAGCAGCATCTCGTGTTGCTACATATCCTGCTACATCTCCTGATGCATCTGCTTCTGAATATGCATCTCCTGTTGCATCTCCTACTGCTGCATCTTCTACTGCTGCATGTCCTGCTACATGTCCTGCTGCACCACCTGCTATTCAATCCCCTGCTGCATCTCCCAATGATGCATGGCCTGATGCTGCATCTCTTGATGCATCTCCTGCTGCTGCATCTCCTGATCTTCTGCTGCATGTGCTGCTGCATGTGCTGCTACATCTTCTGCTGCTGAATTTACTTCTGCTGCATATGCTGCCGCATCACCTGCTACTGAATCCCCTGCAGCATTCCTTTTGCATTTACTGCTGATGCACCTCCTGCTGCTGTATCCCCTGGTGCATCTCCTCCTTCTTCATCCCCTGCTCTGCATCTCCGTCTTCTGTATCTACTGCTGCGTTTCCTGCGGCTGCATCTCCCTCTGCCTCATCTGCTCGTACTTAATTAGCTGCTACATCTGCTGCTGCATCTCATGCTGCTGCATCTCATGCTGCATCTCCTGCTGCTGTATTTCCTGCAGCTGCATTTCCTCCTGCATCTCGTGCTGCATTTCTTGGTGCTGCATCTCCTGCTGCTGCAACTCCTGCTTCTACAAGTCCTGCTGCATCTCCTGCTGAATCTCCTACTAATGAATCGCCTGCTGCATTTCCTGCTGCATTTCTCATGATGCATCTCTTGCTGCATACCTCCTGTTACGTCTACTGCTGCTGCATCTCCTCCTGATACATCTGTTGCTGCATCTCCTGCTGCTGAATCTCCTCCTGATACACCTCCTGCTGCTAGATTTCCTCCTGCATCTACTGCTGATGAGTCTGATGCTGCATCTCTTGCTCTTGCATCTCCTGCAGCCTCTTCTGTTGCTGCATTACATGCTATAGCTCTTTCTACTGCATCTCCTCCTGCTGCATATCCTGCTTCTGTATATACTGCTGCATTTCCTGCTGCTGCATCTCCTGCTGCTGCATTTCCTGCTGCTGAATCTCTTTCTGCATCTACTTCTTCTTAATCTCTTGCTGCTCTATTACTTTCTGCATCAACTCCTGCTCCGTATCCTGCTGCTGCATCTCCTCCTGCTCATCTGCTGCAGCATCTAATGCTTATGCATCTCCTGCTAAATCTGCATCTCCTGCTGCATATGCTGCAGCTGCATCATCTCCTGCTCTTGTATCTCCTTCTGCTTAATCTCCTCTGGAATATCCTGTGGCATCTCATGATGCTACATATCCTGCTGCATCTCCTTCTGAATATGCATCTCCTGATACATCTCCACCTGCTGCCGCTCCTACTGCTGCGTTTGCTTCTGCATCTGCTGCAGCACCTCCTGCAGCTGAATCTCCTGATGCCATGTCTGCTGCTGAATATCCGTGTCTGCTGCTGAATCTCCTGCTGCTGAATCTCCTGCTGCATCTCTTGCTGCTGCATCACCTTCTGCACGTGCTGCTGCAGCATCTCCTTGTGCTGCTGTATCTCCATCTGCTGCTTCTTCTGCAGCTGCATCTCCTGCTTCATCTCCTGATGCATTTCCTGCTGATGCATCTCCTGCTGAATCTTCTTCTGTATCTGCTGCTGCTGCATCTCCTGCATCATCTGCTGCTGCATCTCCTGCATCATCTGCTGCTTCTGTTGCTGCTTCACCTCCTGCTGCTGCATCTTTTGCTGATATATATCCTGCTGCATCTCCTACAGCTGCAACTCCTGCTGCATTTCTTGCTGCTCTATCGCCTGCTGCATCTCTCTCTGCCAGATCTTGTGTTGCTGCATCTCCTCCTGCTGCATCTCCTATTGCATGTCCTACTGCTGCATCTCTTGCTTCTGCCCTTCGTGATCCTGCATCACATTCTGAAGCTCCTGTGGAATCTCCTCATGCGTATCCTTATGCTGCATCTTCTCCTGATCTATCATCTGCTGCTGCATCTCCTGCTGCACCTGCTGCTACATCTCTTGCTGCACCTGCTGCTACTGCATCTCCTCCTGCTGGATCTCGTGCTCTTGTATATCCTGCTGCTACATCTGCTTCTGTATCTCCTTTTGCTTCGTATCATACTGCATCTTCTGCTGCATCTGCTGCTGCTGCATTTTCTGCTGCATCTACAGCTGCATCTACTGCTGCTGCATTTTCTGCTGAATCTGGTGCTGAATCTTGTGCTGCATCTGTCACGATGGCATCTCCTACTCTTGCATCTCCCGCTGCTAAATCTCCTCCTGAATCTCCTGCAGCATCTCATGCTGCTACATCTCCTGATGCATCTCCTTCTGAATAGCCATCTCCCGATGCATCTCCTGCTGCTTCATCTCCTGCTGCTGCATCACCTCCTGCTGCACCTGCTGCAGCATCTCCTGCTGCATATCCTTCTACTACATCTCCTTCTGCATTTCCTGCTGAATATGCCTCCCCTGCTGCATCTCCTGCTGCAGTGTCTAGCGCTCTATCTCCTGCTGCATCTCTTACTACATCTCCTGCTGCTGCATCTTCTGCTTCATCTCCAGCTGCTGCATCTCCTGCTGCTGTGTCTTCTGCTGAATCTACTGCTGCATCTGCTGCTGCTGCATCTGCTGCTGCTGCATCTGCTGCTGCATATCATGCTGCTTCATCTCATGCTGCATCTCCTGTAGCTGTCGTTCCTGCCGCTGCCTCTCCTCCTGCTAAATCTCCTCTTGCATCTACTGATGCATTTCCTGCATCTCATGATGCTGCATCTCCTGCTTCTGCATATCCTTTTGCATGTCTTGCTGTTTCATCTCCTGTTTCTGTCTCTCCTACTCCTGTATCTCTGCTGCTGAATCTCCTGCTGCTGCATTTCCTTCTACTGCTTCTCCTGATGCATCTGCTGCTGCATCTCCTGCAGCATCTTCTATTGCTTGAACTCCAGATGCTGCATCTCCGACTGCATCTGCTGGTACTGCATCTTATCCTGCCGCACCTCCTGCTTCATTTTCTTGTGCATCTGCTGCTTCATGTACTGCTGTATCTTCTGCTGATGCATCTCTTGCTGATGCGTCTGCTGTTACATCTCCTGCTGCTGCATCTCCTGCTGAATGCATAACCTGCTGCATCTCTGACTGCTACATTTCCTGCTGCTGCACCTGCTGGTGCTGCATATGCTACTGCATCTGCTGCAGGATCTCCTTCTTCGGGGTCTCCTTCCACATCTCCCGCTGATGCATCTCCTGCTTCTGTATATCTTGCTCAATCTACAGCTGCTGCATCTCAAGCTGCATCTGCTGCTGCTGCATCTCCTGAATCACCTGATGCATCTGCTGTAGATTAATCTGCTGCATCTCCTGTTGCTTCACCTTCTGATTTTTGATGTCTTTCTGCATCACCTTATGTTCCATCTGCTGCTGCTGCATACACTGCTGCATCTCCTGCTGCTGCATCTCTTGCTGCATCTCCTGCTGAATTTGCTTCTGTATCTGCCGAGTCTTAAACTCCTGCTGCTGAATCTCCTGCTGCAGCATCTTCTGCTGAATGTGCTGCTAAATATGCTGCTGCATCTCCTGCTGCACTTCCTGCTTAATATGCAACTCCTGCTGCATCTCCTGCTGATGCATCTCTTGCTGCAGCATCCCCTGCTTCTTCATTCTTGGTTTCATCTACTACTGCTGCATGTGCTGCTACATTTTCTGCTACTGAATTTACTTCTGCTGCATCTGCTGCTGCATGTGCTTCTACATCTTCTGCTGCTGAATTTACATCTGCTGTATCTGCTTCTGCATCACCTGTTTCTGAATCCCCTGCTGCATTCCTGTTGCATCTCCTACTGCTGCACCTCCTGCTGCAGTATCTCAGGTGAATCTCCTACTGCTGCATCTCCTGTTGCATCTCCTGCTGCATCACCTGCTATTAAATCCCCTGCTGCATCTCCTAATGCTACATCTCCTGATGCTGCATCTCTTGATGCATCTCCTGCTGCTCCAACTCCTGATGCGTCTCCTGCTGAATCTCCACCGGCTACTTCTCCTGTTGCTTCATCTCCTGATCTGCTGCTGCATGTGCTGCTACATCTCCTCCTGCTCTAGTTCCTCCTCCTAGATCTCTTCCTGCATCTATTGCTGCTGCATCCTCTGCTGAATTTCCTCATGCTACATCTCTGTCTGGAACTACATCTGATGCATCGGCGGATTCATCTGATGATGCATCTCCCCTGATTCATCTCCTGCCGCTGAATCTCCTGCTGTTGTGTACCCTGCTGCATCAACTTCTGCTTCATACCTTATTTCATCTACTCCTGCTGCATCTCCTCCTGAATTTCCTGCTGCTGCACCTCCTGGTGCTATATCTTTTGCTTATGAATCTGCACTGCATCTCTTACTGAATCTGCTGCTGAATCTACTGGGGCTGCATCTCCTGATACTGCATCTCCTAATGCATCTCCTGTAGCTTAATCTTCTGCTTTTACATCTCCTGCTTTATCTCCTTCTGATGCATCTTTTCTTGCTCAATCTCCTGCTTCATATCCTAGTGCTACATCTCCTGCTACTGCATCTCCTCCTTCATCTCTTGCAGCTGCATCTTCTGCTACATCTCCTGCCACAGCATCTCCTGCGGATAAATCTTCTCCTGATTGATCTCCTTACACATCTCATTCTGCAGCATCTTCTGAGTTTCCTAATGCATCTCCTCCTGCTGCATCTCCTGCTGAATCAATTACTGCTGCATCTGCAGCATTTGCTTCTACATCTCCTGCTGCTTCACATACTGCTGCATCTCCTGTAACATATCTAGCTGTTGCATCTGCTGCTGCTGTATCTATTGCTGCATCTACTGTGGCTTCATCACCTGCTGCATCTCCTTCTGCTGCTTCTCATTCTCTGCATCTTCTCTGTGTCTCCTGATACTGCTTCATCTCTTGCTGCATCTGCTGCTGCAACTCTTGCTGCTACAACACTTGCTGCTCCATCTCCTGCTCCATATCCTTCTGATACATCTGCAGATTCATCTTATGATGGTGCTTTCTTGCTGGATCTCCTGCTTCTGCATCTCCTTCTGCTGCAATCCCTGCTGCATCTCCTGCTGCTGCATTTCCAGCTGCATCTGCTGCTGCTGTAACTCCTGCGGCTACAGCTGCTGATGCATTTTCTGATGCATTGTCTGCTGTTTCATCTCTTTCTGCTGTATCTCTTGCTGATTCATGTACTGCTGCAACTCCTGCTGCATCTCCTCTTGCTGCATTTAATGCTTCTGCATCTCCTGCTGCTGCACCTCCTCCTGTTGCATCTCCTGCTGCATCTCCTGTTTCTGCATCTCATACCACATCTCCTGCTGATGCATCTCCTGCTTCTGCATATCTTGCTGCATCTCTTGCTGCTGCATCGCCTGCCACAAAATCTCTTGCATCTTTTGCTACATCTACTGTAGATTCACCTACTGTTGCATCTCCTGATGCTGCATCTCCTGCTGATGAATGTCCTTGTGCATCTCCTGATGCTGCATCTGCTGCTGCATCTCCTGCACCTGCATCTCCTGTTTCATCTCCTACTGCTGAATATTGTGCTACTGCATTCTCTGCTGCATCTACAGCTGCTGCATCACCTGCTGCAGAATCTCCTACTGCATCTCCTCTTGCTTAGTCTCCTGATGCTTCGTATCCTGATTCATCTCCTTTTGCTGCATATATTGCTGCTGCATCTACTGCTGCTTCTTATGCTTCAACTCCTGCTCCGTCTCCTGTTGTGGAGTCTCCTACTGCATCTCCTGCTGCATCTCAATCTGCTGCATTTGCTGCATCTGCATCATCAGGATATTCTGAAGGAGATGCAGCAACAGGAGATTCAGCCACAGGATATGCAGCCACACACTGCTGCAGCAGATTCAGCTGCAGGAGATGCAGCTGTAGGAGATGCAGTGGGATCTACAGGAGAAGGAGATGCAGCAGGAGATGCAACAGGAGAACATGAAGTAGCAGTAGATTCAGCAGGAGATTCAACAGCAGATGCACCAGCAGGATATGCAGCAGCAGCAGAGTCATCAGCACGACATGCATCAGGAGATGCAGCAAGAGGAGATGCAGCAGGAGGAGATGCAGCAGGAAATGCATCAGGAGATGCAGCAGCAGGAGATGAATCAGGAGATGCAGTAGCAGACACAGCAGCTGGGGATGCAGCAGAAGGAGATGAAGCATTACGAGATGCAGCAGGAGATATAGCAGAAGGCGATTCTTCAGTAGGAGATACAGCAGCAGGAGATGCAGTGGGACATGCAGTAAGAGATGCAGCCTCATGAGATGCAGCAGAAGATGCAGCAGAAAATGCAGCAGGGTATACCTCAAGAGATTCAGAAGAAAGAGATGCAAAAGTATATGTAGGAGAAGGAGATGTAGCATGCAGTAGATGCAGCAGCAGATGCAGTAGTAGGACATGCCAGCAGGAGATGCAGGCAGCAGACGAAAGGGGAGACTCAGATTGAGAAGGAGATGCATTAGCAGGCAATGCAGCAGCATACGCAACAGCAGGAGATGCAGCAGGAGGTGAAGCAGCATCAGATGGAGCAGCATATGATGCAGATGCAGTAGAAGGAGATTCAACAGGAGATGCAGCAGGAAGAGATGCAGGAGGATATGCAGAAAATAAGGCAGCTACAAGAGATGCATCAGGAAATGCACCAGCAGGGTATGCATCGCCAGTAAAGGCAGCAGGAGATGATCCAGCAAGAGGTGCAGCAGGAAATGCAGCAGTAGATTTAGCAAGAGGAGATTCACCATGAGATGCAGCAGTAAGAGATGCAGCAGGATATGCAGCAGCAGGAGATGCAGCATGAGATATAGCAGGAGATGCATCAAGAGATGAAGCACGAGGAGATGTAGGATGGAAAGGCAGCAGAAAGAGATGCAGAAATGGATGCAACAGCAGTAGATGCAGGAGTTAATGAAACAGGAAATGTGGAATCCGTAGGAGATACAGTAGCTAGAGATTGCAGAGGAGATGCACCAGAAGGAGATGCAGAAGCAGGAGATGCAGTAGCAGGATATGCAGCAGATGCAGTGACACGTGAAGCAGCAGGAGATGCAGCAGGAGATGAACAGGAGATGCAGAAGAAGATGTTAGCAGCAGGAGATGTATCAGGACATGCAGCAGCTGAAACAGCAGCAGGAGATGCAGAAGAAGATGTTAGCAGCAGGAGATGCATCAGGAGATGCAGCAGCTGAAACAGCAGCAGGAGATGCAGCGGCAGGAGGAGCTGCAGGAGATGCAGCAGGAGACGAACAGGAGATGTAGAAGAAGGAGTTTCAGCATCAGTAGATGCAGCAGGGGATGCAGCAGCAGGATATTCAGCAGCAGGATACGCAGCACGACATTCTGCAGTTAGGATATGCAGCAGCAGGAAATGCAGCATGATATAAAATAGTGGGATATGCAGCAGCAAGAAATACAGCAGCAGATGCAGTAGGAGGTGATGCATCAGCAGGAAATTCAGGAGCAGTTGCAGCAAGAGATTCAGCAAGTGATGAAGCTTCAGAAGTAGCAGAAGATGCAGGTTGAGGAGATACAGCAGCCCCAGATGCGGTAGGAGATGCAGAAACAGGAGATGCAGCACCAGCAGATGCAGCAGCAGCAGATGCAGCAGGAGATACAGGAGTATCTGAAGCAGTAGATGCAACGGGAGATTCGGCAGCAGGAGATAGAGGAGGAAATGCAGCAGTAGATAGAGTAGGAGATGAAGCAGCAGGAGACACAGAACCAGATGCTATTGGAGATGCATCAGGAGATGCATCAGAGATGCAGCAGCAGATACTGCATGAGATGCAGCAAAAGGAGATGCAGCAGAAGAAGCGGCAGGAGATGAAGAAGCAGGTGAAGCAGCAGGAGATGAAGAAGCAGGAGATGCAGCAGCAGCAGAATCAGCAGGAGGTGAAGCAGGAGAAGCAGTAGCAGAAGCAGTAGCAGAAGATGCATCAGAGTAGCAGCAGAACATGCATCATAGTTGCAGCAGAATATGCAGCAGGATATGTAGCAGCAGCAGATGCAGGAGTTAGAGATGCAGCAGCAGATGCAGGAGTAAGAGATGCAGCAGCAGATGCAGCAAGAATTGCAGCAGAAGAAGATGCAGCAAGAGGAGATGCTACAGCAGCAGATGCATCAGCAGCAGATGCATCAGCAGATGCATTAGCAGACGCAGTATGAGATGCAGCAAATGGAGATGCAAAAGCAGATGCAGTTGCAGATGCAGCAGCAGGAGGGCAGTAGCTTTAGATGAAGAAGAACGAGATGCAGCAGGCGGAGATGCTGCAGGAACAGATGCAGAAGCAGAGGAGGTGCAGCAGGAGATGCAGAAACAGGAAATGCAGCAGCAGCACATGCAGCAGCAGCAGATGCAGGCGCTAATGCAGCAGCATATGCATTAGCAACGCAGTATGAGATGAAGCAAACGGAGATGAAAAAGCAGATGAAGTAGCAGGAGATGCAGCAGCAGGAGGTGCAGTAGCATGTTATGAAGAAGAACGAGATGCAGCAGGCAGAAATGCAGAAGTGGGGGATGCAGCTGCAGGTGATGGAAAGGTGGATGTAGCAGGGTATGCTGTAGCAGATGCAGAAGATGATGCAGCAGGAGATGCAGCAGCAAATGCATAATCAGCAGTAGATTAAGCAGGAGATTCAGCAGGATATGCAGCATCAGATGGTAGCAGGAGATTCAGCAAGAGATGCAGCAGCAGGAAATGCAGCAGCAGGAAATGCAGAAGGAGATGCAGCAGAAGGAGATGCAGTAGAAGGAGAATCAGCATATGATACAGATGCAGAAGATTCAGCAGTAGATGCAGCAGCAGATTCAGCACCAGGAGATGTCACTGCATAGGCAGATTCAACAGGAGATGCAGGAGCAGAAAATGCAGCAGGAGATAGTACTGGAAATGCAAGAGCAGGAGATGCAGCAGCAGATGCACCAGCTGGAGATGCAGCAGGAGATGCTGTAGGCCCTTAAATTTTGAAGTGACGCTTTAATAGCCATTCTGATGTTACAGTGCACAAGTCTACACTGAAAGCTCTACAAGTCTTGCTTTACAGAAAAAGTGCTCTAAGAGAAGATATTCAGAAGAAGCAGCATTCCATGCTAGCATCTTCCCTGTGGGTGTTATTTGAATTTCCTAAAGCACCTCAATAGGGGCAGTAAAGTCATAATTCAGTACCTTATACTAAAACCTTCAGTTAGTCGTGCTTTGCAGCTTGCATTGAAAACACTTCCAGAGAAGTCATTTTGCAGTGAAAGCACTGTAAGAGAAGACATTCAGAAAGAGCAGCATTCCATGCTACAATATTCTCTGCGGGAGTTATTATATTTTCCTTAAACATCAGGAAATGGAGATGCTGGAGTTGCAGTAGGAGATGAAGTCGGCGATGAATATTCGGAAGAAACAGCAGCAGGTGGTTTTGCAGCAAATGCAACAGCAGGAGATGCAGCAGCACGAGATGCCATAGGATGAGATGCAGCAGGATATGCTGCAGAATGAGATGCAGCAGAAGATGCAGCAGCAGGAGATGCTGCATAACATGCAGCTGGAGAAACAGATTCAGCAGGAGATGCAGCAGCACGAGATGCTGCAGTAGATGCAGGATATGCAGCATGTGATGCAGCAAGAGATGCATATTCAGCAGTAAAGATGTAGCTGGAGATGCATTAGGAGATGCAGCAGGAGATGCTTCAGCAAATGCAGCAGCAGATGCACTAGGAGATGCAGCAGGAGGAGATGCAAAAAGAGTAGTTGCTGCAGCAGGAGATACAGCAGGATATTCAGTAGCATATGATGCAGGAGATGAAGCAGCAGCAGATGTAGGAGAAGATGAAGCAGAAGATGCAGCAGCAGATACAGCAGGAATTTCAGCAGAAGGAGATGAAGCAGGAAATGTAGCATTAGGAAATGAAGCAGCAGGAGATGAAGCTGCAGGAGATGAAGCAGGAGAAGCAAGAGCAGATGCAGTAGGGAACGCAGCAGGAGAAGCAACAGCAGGGGATGCAACAGCAGGCGCTACACCGCCAGGACATGCTGCTGCAGCAGATGCAGAAGCAGATTCAACAGCATATTCATCAGAATATGTAGCAGCAGCAGATGCAGCAGTAGCAGATGGAGTGGAAGATCCAGAAGATGCAGCAGAAGATGTAGATTCTGTATGAAATACAGCAGAATATGCAGATTCAGCAGGGGAGGCAGTAGCAGGAAGTGCAGCGGGAGGAGATGCAGCAGCAAAAGATGCTGCAGGAAACACAACAGAAGGAGATTCAGCAGGAAATGCAGCATGACGAGATGCAACATGAGGTGCAGCCACAGGAGATGCAGCGGGAGATAAAGCAGATGAGATGCAGTAGAAAATGAAGCAAGAGGATATTCAGTAGGAGATGTAGCAGCAGATTCATCAGCAGATTCAACAGGAGATACAGCAGCAGGAGATGCATCAAAAGGAAATGCAGCAAAGGGAGATGCAGAATAAGGATATGCAGCTGATGCAGCAGGAGATGCAGCAGCAAGAGATGCAGCAGCAGAAGATGCAAAAAAGAGATGCGGGAGCAAGATATTCATCAGGAGATGCGGTAGAAGATGCGTCAGGAGGAGATGCAACAGTAGGAGATGGCGTTGCAGCAAATGCAGCAGCATATTCAGTAGGAGATGCAGCAGGATGTACAACAGCCAGACATGCAGCAGCAGGAGATGCCACAGAAGATGCAGCAGAAGAAATGCAGCAGAAGAAATGCAACAGAAACTGCAGCAGCCGGAGATGAAGCAGAAGGAGGTTCAGCATCAGGAGATGTAGAAGTAGATGCAGACACAGGAGATGCAGCAGTAGCAGATGAAGCAGCAGATGCAGAAAGAGGTTCAGCAGCAGATGACACAGTAGCAGAAGCAGCAGTAGGATATGTAGCAGCAGATGCAGCATGATATGATGCAGGAGGAGACGAAGCAGGTAATGCAGCAGCATAAGATGGATCAGGAGATGCAAAAGAACACGAAGCAGCGGGAGATGCAGCAGAAGAACATGCAGCAGGAAATGCAGCATCAGATGAATCAGTAGATTCAGCAGGAGATGCAGCAGTAGGAGATGCAGCAGTAGGAGATGCAGTAAAAGATGTATCAGCAAGAGCTGATTTAGCAAGAGATGCATCAGCAGAGGATGCAGCAGGAGATGCATCAGCAGGAAATGCTTCATGTACTGCTGCATCTCCAGATAAAATTCCTGCTGATACATCTCCTGCTTCTGTATCTCCTGCTGCTACATCTCCTGCTGCATCCTCTGCTCATGCATCTGCCGATGCATCCTCTGATGCTCCATTTCCTGTTGCATCTGCTGCTTCATCCCCTGCTGCATCTCTTTCTGCTCCATCTGGTGCATCTGCTGCTGCATATGGTGTTGCTTCATCTACTGCTGGATTTCCTGCTAAATCCCCTGCTTCTGCATTTCCTGCTGCATCTCCTCCTGCAGCATATCTTGCTGCATTACCTTCTGCTGCATCTCCTGCTGCATCTCTTTCTCCTTCTGCAGAATCTCCTGCTGCATCATCTACAGCAGCATCTTCTGTTGCTACATCTCCTACTGAATCTGCATCTCCTGATGCACCTGCTGCTGCACCTATTGCTGCTGCATCTGCTGCCTCTGCAGCTACATTTCCTGCTACTGCATCTCCTGCTGCATTTCCTCTTGCTACATCTTCTGCTGCATTTCTGGTAACTGCATCTCCTTAATCTGCTGCTGCATCTACTGCTGCCTCATGTACTGCTGCAACTCCTGCTGCATTTCCTTCTCATGCATCTCCTGCTGCATAATCTGGTGCATCACCTGCTGAATATGCATCTCCTGCTGCTGCACCTCATGCTGCTGCATCTGCTGCTTCATATCCTGCTACTTCTGGTGATTCTATATCACCTACTGCATCTACTGCTGCTTCTCCTGCTGCATTTCCTGCTGCAACTGCTGCTGCATCTACTGCTACTTCATCTACTGCTGCATCTCTTACTACATCTCCTGCTGCCTCATGTTTTTCTATATCTCCTTCTGCTTTGTCTGCTGCTACATCTCTATCTGCTGTATCTCGAGTTGCACCTTCTATTGAAGTATCTCCTGCGTCATCTCCTGCTGCATATCCTGCTGCTGCATCTTGTTCTGCATCACCTTCAGATGCATATGCTGCTGTATCTCCTGCTGCTGCATATTCATCTGCATTTCCTGCTGCAGCTTTCTGAATCTACTACTGCTGCATCTGCTGAATCTGCTGCTGCTTCATCTACTGCTGCATCTCCTGATAGATCTCCTGCTGCTGCATCTCCTGCTGCTGCATCTGCTGTTGCATCCTCTGATGCTGCATCTGATTCTACTTTCTCTCTTGCTGCATTTACTGCGGCTGAATCTCCTGCTCTATTTCCTTCTGCTGCATCTTCTTCACTTCATCTACTACTCTGCACCTCATGCTGCTGCATCTCCTCCTTCTGCATCATCATTGGCTGAATATCCTGTATCATCTCCTGCTTCTTCATCTCCTGCTGCTCCGTCTCCTGCTGCTCCGTCTCCTACTGCATATGATGCTGCTGCATCTCCTGTTACTTCTGCTGCTGCTGCATTCCCTGCTGCATCTCCTGATGCTGCAACTCCTGATGCTGCAACTCCTTCTGCATCTCCTGCTACTACATCACCTGCTGCTGCATTTCCTGCTGCATCTCCTGATGCTTCCTCACTTGCTGCATCTCCTGCTGATGCATCTCCTGCAGAATCTGCTGCTATATCTGCTTCTGCATCTCCTGCTCCTTTCGCTCCTGCTGCATCTCCTGCGGCTGCATCTCCCGTTGCATCTGCTGCTGATGCATCTGTGGCTACATAGCTGCTGATGCATTCTTGCTGCATTTTCTGCTTCATCTCCTGTGTC
Organism: Clamator glandarius; assembly: GCA_033459285.1. Classification (NCBI taxonomy): domain Eukaryota; kingdom Metazoa; phylum Chordata; class Aves; order Cuculiformes; family Cuculidae; genus Clamator; species Clamator glandarius. The sequence goes on from JAUNZM010001428.1 coordinate 278,736, forward strand.
ACCCACTTCTCCTGCATATCCTGCTGCATTTCTTGCTGCATCTCCTACTGCATTTCGTGCTGATACATTTCCTGCTGCATCTCCTACGAGATGCATCTACCTTACTACATTTGCTGCCTCATATCCGGATGCATCTGCTGATGTACCTCGTGTTGCTGCAAATCCTGCTTCATCTTCAGCTGATGCATCTGTGGCTTCATCACCTGGTATGTCATCATCTGCTATGTCATCTCCTGCTGCATCTTCTGCAGTATTTCCTGCTGCAGTATCTCCTGCTCCTGCATTTAATGCTGCATTTCCTGCTGCAGCTGTGGCTGCTCTGCTGCTACTACTTCATCTCCTGCTAAATCTTCTGCTACATATCCTGTTGCTGCATCTCCTGCTGCAACATATCCTGCTTCTGCACCTCTTAATGCATCTCATGATAATGTATCATCTCTTGCTACTGCATCTCCTGCTGCACCTACTGCTTCTGCATATCTTCCTGCATCTTCTGCTGCTGCATCTGCTGCATGTCTTGCTGCATCTCCTCCTGATGCTTCTCCTGCTGTTTTTCCTTCTGAATTTTCTGCTGCATCTCCTGCTCTGGCATCTTATACTGCATCTCCTCCTGCTGCTTATTCTGCTGCATCTACTTCTGCTGCACCTCCTGCTGCATCTCCTGCTGATGCATCTCCTACTGTGAATCTGCTGCAGCATCTCCTGCTGATGAATCTCCTGCTGAAACTGCATTTACTGCTGCATCTGCTGCTTCATCTCCACATGCTGTATCTGCTGCTTCTGCATTTGCTGCTTAATCTCCTGCTGCATTTCCTATTGCTGCATCTCCTGCTGCTGGATCTGCGGCGGCTGCATCTCCTGCTTCTTCATCTCCTGCTCTTGCATCTCGATCTGCTGTATCTCCTCCTGAATCTCCTGCGGCATCTCATGCTGCTACATATCCTGTTACATCTCCTGATGCATCTCCTTCTGAATATGTATCTCCCGATGCATCTCCTCCTGCTGCATCTCCTCCTGCTGTGTATTCTGCGGCATCTCTTGCTGCATCTCCTGCTACTGCATCTCCTGTTGCAACTCCTGTTGCATCTGCTGCTGAATATGCATATCATGCTGCATCTCCTGCTGCTACATCTCCTTCTGCATCTGCGGCTGCTGTATCTCCTGCTGCTGAATCTCCTGCTGCATCTCATGCTACATCTCCTGCAGCTGCATCTCCTCCTGTTAAATCTCCTCCTGAAGCTGCTGGCACCTTTCCTGCTTCATCTGCTGCTTCATATTTTCCTGCATCTCCTCCGGCTGCATCTGCTGGTGCATATCCTGCTGTTCTAACTCCTGCTGCATTTCCTGCTGCATCTCCTGCTGCTGGATCTCCTCCTGCATCTCCTGATGATGAATCTGATGCTCCATCTCATTCTGCATCATCTTCTGTTGCATCTCCTGCTGCTGAAACTCCTGCTGCTTCGTACACTGCTGTATCTTCTGCTTATGCATCTCCTGCATCATCTCCTGCTGCTGCATCTCCTTTTGCATTACATGCTGCATCTTTCCCTGTTGCATGTCCTGCTGCTGCATCTCCCTCTACCTCATCTGCTGGCACTTAATTTGCTGCTGCATCTGCTGCTTCATCTCCTGCTGCTGAATTTTCTGCAGCTGCATCTCCTGCTGCATTTATTGGTGTTGCATTACCTGCTGCTGCAACTCCTGCTGCTGCAAATCATGCTGCATCTCCTGCTATATAACCTCCTGCTGCATCTCCTCCTGCTGCATTTCCCCCTACTGCATCTACTGCTTCTGCATCTGCTGCTTAATCTCCTGCTGCATTTCTTGTAGCTGCATCTCCTCCTTCTGCATCTCCTGCTGCTTAATCTCCTGATCTTGCATATCCTCCTGCTGCGGCATCTCATGTTGCTACATATCCGGCTACATCTCCTGATGCACCTCCTTCTGAATATACATCTCCTCCTGCATCTCGTCCTGCTGCATCTCCTGCTGCACTTCCTGCTGCTGTATCCCCGGTGCATCTCCTACTGCTGCATCTCCTGCTGCACCACCTGCTATTGAATCCCCTGCTGCCTCTCCTAATGCTGCATGGCCTGACGCTGCATCTCTTGATGCATCTCCTGGTGCTTCATCTCCTGCTGCATCTCCTGCTGAATCTCCTCCTGCTGCTTCTCCTGCTGCTTCATCTCCTGATCTGCTGCTGCATGTCCTGCTACATCTTCTGCTGCTGAATTTCCTGTTGCTGTATCTCTGTCTTCTGTATCTACTACTGCATTTCCTGCTGCATCTCCCTCTGCCTCATCTGCTGGTACTTAATTTGCTGCGGCATCTGCTGCTGCATTGCATGCTGCTGCATCGCCTCCTGCATCTCCTGCTGCATTTCTTGGTGCTGAATCTTCTGCTAATGAACCTCCTGAGGAACCTCCTGCTGCATCTCCTGCTAATGAATCTCCTGCTGCATTTCCTGCTGCATTTCTCATGATGCATCTCTTGCTGCATGACCTCCTGCTACGTCTTCTGCTGCTGTATCACTTCCTGATACATCTACTGCAGCATCTCCTGCTGCTACATCACCTGCTGCTGCATCTGCTGCTGTATCACCTGCTGCAAAATCTCCAGCTGCATCTCCTGCTGCCGCAATGCCTGCTGTATATACTGCTGCATTTCCTGCTGCTTCATCTACTGTTGCTGAATCTATTTTGCATCTTCTGCTTCTGCATCTTCTGCTGCTGTTTTACCTGCTGCATCACCTCCTGCTGTGTCTCCTCCTGTAGCATCTGCTGCAGCATCTGCTTTTGCGTCTCCTGCATTTGCTGCTACATCTTCTGATTCATCTACTGCTGCATCTCCTGCTACATTTCCTGCTGCTGCATCTCCTGCTGGTGGATCTCGTCCTGAATCTCCTGCTGATGAATCTGATGCTGCATCTCTTTCTGCTACATCTCCTGCTGCATATCCAGCTTCTGTATATACTGCTGCATTTCCTGCTGCTGAATCTCCTGCTGCTGAATCTCTTTCTGCATCTCCTTCTTCTGAATCTCCTGCTGCTCTATTACTTTCTGCATCAACTTCTGCTGCTGGTCTTGCTGCTGCATCTCCTCCTGCTGCATCTGCTTCTGCTGATGCATCTCCTGCTCTTGCATCTCCTTCTGCTGAATCTCCTCCTGCTGAATCTCCTCCTGAATCTCCTGCGGCATCTCATGCTTATGCTGCTACATATCCTGCTACACCTCCTGCTGCATCTCCTGATTATGCATCTCCTGATGCATCTCCACCTGCTGCCACACCTACTGCTACTTTTGCTTCTGCATCTGCTGCAGCATCTCCTACTGCTGAATCTCCTAATGCCATGTCTGCTGCTAATTATCTTGTGTCTACTGCTGAATCTCCTGCTGCTGAATCTCCTGCTGCAGCTGCTGCAGCTGCATCTCCTGCTCTGCATCATCTACTGCACATGCTGTCTCGGCATCTTTTTCTGCTGCATCTCCTACTGCATCTGCTGCTGCATCTCTGGCAGCTACATCTCGTGCTTCATCTCCTGCTGCATTTCCTGCTGATGCATCTCCTGCTGAATCTCCTTCTATATCTGCTGCATCTCCTGAATCGTCTGCTGCTTTAGCTCATGCTTCATCTCCTGCTGCTGCATCTTCTGCTGATATATATCCCGCTGCATCTCCTATGGCTGCAGCTCTGATGCATTTCTTGCTGCTCTATCGCCTGCTGCATCTCCTGCTGGATCTCTTTCTGCTAGATCTCCTGTTGCTGCAGCTCCTCCTGCTGCATTTCCTGCTGAATTTACTGCTGCTCCTCCTGCTTCTGCATCTCCTATTGCATCTCGTACTGCTGTATCTCTTGCTTCTGCCTTTCGTGATCCTGCATCACATGCTGAATCTCCTGTGGAATCTCCTCATGCATATTCTTATGCTGCATCTTCTCCTGCTCCATCACCTACTGCTGCATCTCCTGCTGCACGTGCTGCTACTGCATCTCCTCCTGCTGCATTGAGTGCTCCTGCATATCCTGCTGCTACATCTACTTCTGCATCTCTTTTTGCTTCGTATCGTACTGCATCTGCTGCTGCATCTGCTGCTGCTGTATCCCTTGCTGCATCCCCTACTGCATCTACTGCTGCTTCATTTCCTGCGGAATTTGCTGCTGAATCTGGTGCTGCATCTGTTGCGATGGCATCTCCTGCTCTTGCATCTCCTGCTGCTGAATCTCCTGATGCATCTCCTTCTGAATAGTCATCTCCTGATGCATCTCCTCCTGCTGCATCTGCTGCGGCGTCTCCTGCTGCATCTGCTGCTACTGCATCTCCTGCTACATCTCCTGCTTTATATGCCTACCCTGCTGCATCTTCTACTGCAGTGTCTAACGCTCTATCTCCTGCTGCATCTGCTTCTGCTGTATCTCCTTCTACATCTCCTGCTGCTGTATCTTCTGCTTCATATCCAGCTCCTGCATCTCCTGCTGCTGTGTCTTCTGCTGAATCTACTGCTGCATCTGCTGCTACATATCATGCTGTTGCATCTTATGCTGCATCTCCTGTAGCTCCCTCTCCTGCTTCTGCCTTACCTCCTGCTAAATCATCTCCTGCATCTGCTTCTGCTGCATCTCCTACTACGTCTCCTGCTGCTGTATCTTCTGCTTCATATCCAGCTCCTGCATCTCCTGCTGCTGTGTTTTCTGCTGAATCTACTGATGCATCTGCTGCTGCATATCATGCAGCATCTTATGCTGCATCTACTGTAGCTGCCTCTCCTGCTTCTGCCTCTCCTCCTGCTAAATCTCCTCTTGCATCTGCTGATGCATTTCCTACATCTCTTGCTGCTGCATCTCCTGCTTCTGCATATCCTTTTGCATGTCTTGCTGCTACATCTCTTGCTTCTGCCTCTCCTACTCTATACATCTCTGCTTCTGCATCTACTTCTACATTTCCTGCTGCTGCTTCTCCTGATGCATCTGCTGCTGCATCTCCTGCAGCATTTTCTATTGCTTGAACTCCAGATGCTGCATCTCCTACTGCATCTGCTGGTACTGCATCTTATCCTGCCGCACCTCCTGCTCCATTTTCTTGTGCATCTGCTGCTTCATGTACTGCTGTATCTTCTGCTGCTGCATCTCCTGCTGATGCGTCTGCTGTTGCATCTCCTGCTGCGTCTGCTGTTGCATCTCCTGCTACATCTCTTGCTGCTGCATCTTCTTCTCTGCAGATCCTACTGCTTCATTCCCTGCTGCAGAATCTCCTGCTGAATCCGCTGCTCATCTCCTGTGGCTCTATCTCCTGCTTCATCTCCTACTGCTTCGTCTCCTGCTACTTTGTCTGCTGCATCATCTACTTTTGCCTCTCCTCCTACAGCATCTCCTTCTGTATCTCGTGCTACATCTCATGAAGCTGTACCTGCTGAAGCATCTCTTCCTGCTGCATCTCCTGATGAATAGGCATCTATTGATGCATCTGCTGCTGCATCTCCTGATGCTACATCTCCTTCTGTATCTGCTGTTGAACCTGCTGTTGCATCTCCTTCTGTTGAAACTCCTGCTGCTGCACCTCCTACTTCTGCATCTTCTTCTGCAGCTCCTGTTGCTGTATCTCCGGCTTCTTCATCTCCTGCTCTCGAACCTTCTGCTTCTGTATCTCCTGCTAAAGCTCTTGCTTCATCTCCTGCTTCATATCCCGCTGCTGCATCTTCTGCTGCTGCATCTCATGCTGCTTCATCTGCTGCTGATACAACTCCTACTGAATCTGCTCTTGAATATGCTCCTGCATCTGCTGCGGCTGTATCTCCTGCTACATCTCCATCTGCTGTATCATCTACTGATGCATCTCCTGCGTAATCGCCTACTGCTGAATCTCTTGCTTCTGCGTAATCTACTGCTGCATCTCCTGATGAATCTCCTACTGATGCATGTGCAGTATTTTCTACTGCATCTGCTGCTGCTTCATATACTGCTTCGTTTCCTACTTCTGCATCTCCTCCTATATCTCCTTCTGTAACTCCACCTGCTGCATCTCCTGCTGCTGAATCTCTTATAGCATCTCATGCTGCGTCACCTGCTACTGAATCCCTGCTGCATTCCAGATGCTTCTCCTGCTTCTGCATCACCTGCTGCTGTTTCTCCTTCTGCATCCTCTGCTGAATCTAATCCTACCAGATCTCCTGCTGCATCTCCTGCTGCTGCATATCCAGCTGCATCTCCTGCTGCTGCATATCTTGCTGCATCTCCTGCTACTGCATCTCCTGATGCATCTCCTGCTGCTGCATCGCCTACTACATTTCCAACTGCTGCATCTCCATCATCTGCTAGTGCATCTCCTGCTGCATCTGCTGCTTCATCACCTGCTACTGATTCCTTTCCTAAATTTCTGCTGCATCTCCTGCTGCTGAATCTCCTGCTGATGTATCTGCTGCTTCATCTCCTGATGCTGCATCTGCTGCTGCTGCATATGGTACTGCATCTGCTGCAGGATCTCTTTCTTCGGCCTCTCATGCTGCATCTCCCGCTGCTGCATCTCCTACTGCTGCATGTCAAGCTGCATCTCCTGCTGCTGCATCTCCTACTACTTTTGGTGCATCTGCTGTAGATAAATCTACTGCTGCATCTCCTTTTGCTTCATTTGCTGATTTTTTATGTCCTCCTGCATCACCTGATGCTCCATCTGCTGCTGCTGCATACACTGCTGCATCTACTGCTGCTGCATCTCCTGCTGAATATACTTCTGTATCTGCCGAGTCTTAATCTCCTGCTGCTGAATCTCCTGCTTCAGCATCTTCTACTGAATGTGCTGCTGAATATGCTGCTGCATCTCCTGCTGCTGTATCCCCTGCTTCTTCATCCTCGGTCTCATCTACTACTGCTGCATGTGCTGCTACACCTTCTGCTGCTGAATTTACTTCTGCTGCATCTGCTGCTGCATCACCTGCTGCTGAGTCCCCTGCTGCATCCCTGTTGCATCTCCTGCTGCTGCACCTCCTGCTAATGTATCCCCTGGTGCATCTCCTACTACTGCATCTCCTGCTGCATCTCCTGCTGCATCACCTGCTATTGAATCCCCTACTGCATCTGCTAATGCTACATCTCTTGATGCTGCATCTCTTGATGCATCTCCTGCTGCAGTATCTCCTGATGCATCTACTGCTGCTTCATACCCTACTTCATCTACTGCTGCTGCATTACCTGCTGTTTCTCCTGCTGCTGCTGCGTCTCCTACTGAAATTCCTGCTGCTGAATCTCCTGGTGCTATATCTTTTGCTTATGAATCTCCTACCACTGCATCTCTTACTGAATCTGCTTCTGAATCTGCTCCTGCATCTTCTGCTTCTGCATCTCCTAATGCATCTCCTGTAGCTTAATCTCCTGCTTTTGCATCTCCTGCTTTATCTCCTTCTGACATATATCTTGCTGCTGCATCTACTGCTGCTTCGTCTGCTTCTACATCTCGGGCTGAATCTCCTGCTGCTGCATCTCAGGGTACATCTCCTCTCGCTCAGTCTCCTGCTTCATAACCTGCTGCTACATCTCCTGCTACTGCATAGCCTGCTTTGTCTCCTTTTGCTGCATATATTGCTGCTGCATCTACTGCTGCTTCGTCTGATGCTGCAACTCTGCTCCTTCTCCTGCTGCAGAATCTCCTGCTGCATCTACTGCTGCTTCGTCTGATGCTGCAAATCCTGCTCCTTCTCCTGCTGTGGAATCTCCTGCTGCACCTACATCTGCTTCTCCTGCTGCTTCATCTGCTGCATCTGCATCATCAGCATATTCTGAAGGAGATGCAGTCGTAGGAGATGCAGCAGGATTTTCAGCAGGAGATGCAGCAGGAGATACAGGAGGAAAGGCAGCTGTAGATACAGTAGGAGATGAAGCAACAAGAGACGCAGAACCAGATGCAATTGGAGATACATCAGGAGATGCAGCAGGAAGAGATGAAGCAGCAGAAGAAGCAGCAGGAGATGAAGAAGCAGGAGATGCATCAGCAGCAGAATAATCAGCCAGAGGTGAAGCAGGAGAAGAGGAAGCAGGAGATAGAGCAAGAGAAGGAGTAGCAGATGCAGCACAAGATGCATCAAAGTTTCAGCAGAATATGCAGCAGGATATATAGCAGCAGCAGATGCAGGAGTAAGAGATGCAGCAGCAGACCATGCACCATATTGGATGCAGCAGGGAAATTAATAGCAGATGATGCAGCAGGAGATGCAACAGTAGGAGATGCACCAGGGGATACAGCACCAGGAGGTGCAGCAGAAGAAGATGCAGCAGGAGGAGATGCAGCAGCAGCAGATGTAGCAGCTGCTGCAGCAGCAGATACATTAGCAGACACAGTATGAGATGCAGCAAACAGAGATGCAGAAGCAGATACAGTAGCATGAGATGAAGAAGAACGAGATGCAGCAGGCAGAGATGCTGCAGGAGGAGATACAGAAGAACGAGATGCAACTGCAGGTGATGGAAAATTGGATGCAGCAGCGTTATGCTGTAGCAGATGCAGCAGAATGAGATGCAGCAGCAAATGCATATTCAGCAGTAGATTGAGAGGGAGATGCAGCAGGATATGCAGCATCAGAGATGTAGCAGGAGATTCAGCAAGAGATGCAGCAGCAGGAAATGCAGCAGCAGATGCAGCAGAAGGAGGTGCAGTAGAAGGAGAATCAGCATATGATACAGCTGCAGGAGATTCAGCAGCAGATGCAGCAGCAGATTCAGCATCTGGATATGTAGCCGCATAGGCAGATTCAACAGGAGATGCAGGAGCAGAAAATGCAGCAGGAGATGGTACTGGATATGCAAGAGCAGGAGATGCAGCAGCAGATGCACCAGCTGGAGATGCAGCAGGAGATGCTGTAGGCTCTTAAATTTTGAAGTGACGCTTCAATAGCCATTCTGATGTTACAGAACACAAGACTAGACTGAAAGTTCTACATGTATTGCTTTGCAGTAAAAGAGCTATAAGAGAAAAGATTCAGCAACAGCAGCATTCCATGCTAGCATCTTCCAGGCGGGAATTACTCACTTTTCCTAAAGAGCCTTCATACGCACAGTTAAGTCACAATTCCCTAATCTATACTAAACGTTCTCTTAGTCGTGCTTCGCAGCTTGCAGTGAAAGCGCTTCCAAAGAAGACTTTAAGGAGAGCCAGTACTTGATCGTAGCAGCTTCTCTGAGATACTTTTTCTGAACTACTTGAAATATGGAAGGGACGCTTTAATAGCTGTTCTGATGTTACAGTACACAGACTGAAAGTTCTACAAGTCTTGATTGGCAGTGAAAGCGCTCTAAGGGAACACTTTCAGAAGCTGCATCATTCCATGCTAGCATCTTCCCTTCAGGAGTTACTCACTTATCCTAAAGCGCCGTCATAGGTGAAGATAAGTCACAATTCAGTACCCTACATTAAAACGGTCCATAAGTCTTGCTTAGCCGCTGGCAGTGAAAGCATTTCCAAAGAAGAGTCAACCTAAAGCCAGCATTTGATGGTAGCAGCTTCCCTGCGTTACTTGTTCGGAACAATCTGAAAATATTGAAGTGACGCTTTAATAGCAATTCTGATGCTACAGTGCACAAGCCTAGACAGAAATTTCTACAAGTCTTGCTTTGCAGTGAAGGCGCTCTTAGGGAGGACATTCAGAAGCAGCATCATTCCATGCTAGCATCTTCCATGCGGGACTTATTCAATTTTCCTAAAGTGCCTTAATAGGAGCAGTTAAGTCTCAATTCAGTAACCTATATTAAAACCATCTATCAATAGTGCTTTGCGCTTCTACAGAAGAATCTAGCGAGAACCAGCATTTGATCGTAACATCTTCCCTGTGGTACTTGTTCTGAACGATTTGAAATTTTGAAGCGATGCTTTAATAGCCAATCTGATGTTGCAGTACACAACTGTATACCCAAAGTTCTACAGTTCTTGTTTTGCAGACAAAGCGCTCTAAAGGAAGACATTCAGAAACAGCAGCATTCTATGCTAGCATCTTCACTGTGGGAGTTACTCACTTTTCAGAAAGCGCCTTCATAGATGCAAGCAAGTCACAATTCAGTACCCTATACTTAAACATTGTTTTACTCATGCTTTGCAGCTTGCATTGAAAACACTTCCAGAGAAGTTGTTCTGCAGTGAAAGCGCTATAAGACAAGACGTTCAATAGAGCAGCATTCCATGCTAGAATATTCCATGCGGGAGCTATGTTTTCATATAAGATCAAGAATGGAGATGCTGGAGTTGCAGTAGGAGATGAAGTCAGAGATGACTATTCGGAAGAAGCAGCAGCAAGAGATTTAGCAGCAAATGCAGCAGCAGGAGATGCAGCAGCCGGAGATGCCACAGGATGAGATGCAGCAGGATATGCCTCAGAAGGAGATGCAGCAGGAGATGCAGCATAACATGCAGCTGGAGAAACAGTATCATCAGGAGATGCAGGAGCACGAGATACTGCAGTAGATGCAGGAGCAGAAGATGTAGCATGTGATGCAGCAAGAGATGCATATTCAGCAGTAGAGATGTAGCTGGAGATGCATTAGGAGATGCAGCAGGAGTAGTTGCTCAAGCAGGAGATGTAGCAGGATATGCAGTAGCATATGATGCAGGAGATGAAGGTGCAGGAAATGCAGCAGGGGTTGCAATGGGAGAAGCAACAGCAGGGGATGCAACAGCAGGAGCTACAACAGCAGGACATGCCAACGCAGCAGATGGAGAAGCAGATTCAACAGCATATTCATCAGAATATGCAGCAGCAGCAGATGGAGCGGAAGATGCAATAGATGCAGCAGAAGATACAGCATAAGGTGCAGATTCTGTTGGAGATGCAGCAGAAAATGCAGATTCAGCAGGAAGTGCAGCAGGACAAGATGCAACATGATGTGCAGCTGCAGGAGATGCAGCAGGAGATAAAGCAGACGAGGTGCAGCAGAAAATGAAGCAGGAGGATATTCAGCAGGACATGTAGCGGCAGATTTATCAGCAGATTCAGCAGGAGATACAAAAGCAGGAGATGCATTAGAAGGAGATGCAGCAGCAAGAGATGGAGCAGCAGGAGATGATTCAGGAGATGTAATGCCTGGAGATGCATCAGCAGCAGATGCAGCAGCAGATGCAGGAGCGGGAGATTTAGCAACATATTCAGGAGTATAGGCATCAGCACCAGATGAAGCAGCAGGAGATGCAGATTCAGCAGGAGATGAAGCAGCAGTAGGTTCTGCAGCAGATGCAGCAGCAGGACACGCAGAATGAGGAGTTGAAGCAGCAGGAGACACAGCAGAAGGAGATGAAGATGCAGTAGATGCAGCAGCAGATTTAGAAGCAGATTCAGCAGGAGATGAAGAAGCAGGAGATGCATCAGAAGGAGATGCCACAGAAAAGAGATGCAGAATAAGGATAAGCAGCAGATGCAGCACAAGGAGATGCAGAAACAGGAGATGCAGCAGCAGAAGATGCAAAAAGAGATGCAGGAGCAGGAGCATTCATCAGGAGATGCAGTAGAAGATTCATCAGAAGGAGATGCATCAGTAGGAGATGGAGTTGCAGCAAATAAAGCAGGAGATGCAGCAGGATGTGCAACAGCCAGACATGCAGCAGCAGGAGATGCAGCAGAAGATGCAGCAGCAGAAGATGCTGCAGGAGATGCAGTAGCAAGATACGCAGCAGCAGGAGATGGTGAAGAAACTGCAGCAGCCGGAGATGAAGCTGAAATAGGTTCAGCATCAGGAGATGTAGAAGTAGATGCAGACGCAGGAGATGCAGCAGGAGATACAGCAGTAGCAGATGAAGTAGCAGAGGCAGAAGGAGGTTCAGCAGCAGATGATGCAGCAGCAGATGCAACAGTAGGATATGTAGCAGCAGATGCAGCATGATATGATGCAGGAGGAGATGAAGCAGCAGGTAAAGCAGCAGCAGCAGCAGATGCAGCAGCAGGAGATACAGCAGTAGGGGATACTGCAGCAGGATATGTAGCAGAATATGCAGCTTCAGTGGATGAAGCCGCAGGAAATGCATCAGGAGATGCAGCCAGAGGTGTAGCAGGATGTGATGCAGCAGTAGGAGATGCAGCAGGAGATGCAGAAGTAGGAGCAGCAAACAGAGATTCACCAGGAAGAGAGGTAGCTGGAGATGCTGCAAGAGGAGATGAAAGAGGAGATTCAGAAGTAGATGTAGCAGTAGGAGATGTAACAGGACATGCTGCAGCAGGATATGCAGCAGGAGATGCAGCAACAAAAATATCAGGAATATATAAATAAGCAGCAGATGCAGCAGTAGATGCAGCAGGAGGAGATTCAGAAGCAGGAATTGCAGCAGCAGGAGATTCAGCATAAAATATAGCATGGGATGTAGCTGCAGGAAATACAGCAGTGGTTGATACAGCACCAGATGCAGCAGCAGCAGAAGCAGCAGCCCGAGATGCAGCAAGAGATTCATCATCTGGAGATGAATCAGCAGGAGATACATTAGGAGATCCAGCAATCATATGTTGCAGCAGGATATGCAACAGGAGATGCAGCAGTATTTGCAGCAGGGGATGCAACAGGACATGAATCATGAGGACTTGCAGAAGCAGGGGATTCAGCAGGAGATGCAGCAGCATGAGATGGTGCAGCAGGAGATAGAGAAGCAGGAGTTGCAGCAGCAGGAAATGCAGAAGGAGATGCGGCAGAAAGAGATGTAACAGGAGATACAGTATGATGTGCAGAAGCAGAAGATGCAGCAAGGATATGCAGCTGCAGGAGATGCAGCTGCAGGAGATGTAAAAGGAAGAAATGCAGCAGGAAATGAAGCACCAGGAATTGCCACAGCAAAAGATGCGGGATCATGAGCTTCAGCACACGAAGTATGCAGCAGGAGATGTAGCGGAAGAGGATGCAGCAGCAGATGCAGCAGGAGGAGATGCAGCAGCAGATGATGTAACAGGAGATGCAGCAGCAGGAGATGCAGAAGCTGTATATGTAGCAGGCCAAGATGAAGAAGGATATTGCTGCATCTCCTGCTGCATTTCCTTCTTATGCATCTCCTGCTGCATAATCTGGTGCATCACCTGCTGAATATGCATCTCCTGCTGCTGCACCTCATGCTGCTGCATCTGCTGCTTCATATCCTGCTACTTCTGGTGATTCTATATCACCTACTGCATCTGCTGCTGCATCTCCTGCTGCTGCATCTCTTCCTGCATCTGCTGCTGCTGCATCTGCTGATTCATCTCCTGCTGCTGTATCTCTAGCTGTATCTCCTGCTGCTCTGTCTCCTCCTACATGCTCTGCTGATGCATCTGCGGACGCAGCTACTGATGCTGCATATCCTGCTACATCTGCTGCTGAATATCCTGCTACTGAATCTCCGTCTGTGGCATCTCCTACTGCATATCCTGCTGAATGCATTTACGGCTGCACCTCCTGCTGCTGCATCTACTGCTGCTTCTCCTGCTGATTTCCTGCTGCAACTGCTGCTGCATCTACTGCTACTTCATCTACTGCTGCATCTCCTACTACATCTCCTGCTGCCTCATATTTTTCTGTATCTCCTGCTGCATCTACTGCTGCTTCCTCTGCTGGTGCATCTGCTGCTGATATTTCTCGTGCTCCATCTCTTCCTGCTGCATCACCTGCTGAATCCCCTACTAGTTCATCTGCGGCATATGCTGCTTAATCTGGTGCTGCTTCACCTACTGCTGCAACCCCTGCAACATCTCCTGCTGCTGCATCTCCTGCTTAATTTCTGGAAGCATCTCCTGCTGCATTTTCTGCTGGTGCATCTCCTGCCTCATATCCTGCTGCTGTGCCTCCTGCTGCTGTATGTTTTGCTGCATCCCCTGCTGATGCATCTACTTCTGCATCTCCTGCTTCTGCATCTACACCTTCTACATCTCTGGCTTCAGCATCTCCTGCTTCATCAATTGCTGCTGCATCTCATATGCTTCTTCTCCTGCTGCATCTCCTGCTGAATCTCCTGGTGCATCTCCTGCTGCTGCATCTCCTGCGGTTGCATAACCTTCTGCTACATCTCCTTCTGCATCTCCTGCTACAGCATCTCCTGCTCTATCTGCTGCTTGTGCATCTCCTGAAGCATCCCCTTCTGCTTCACTTCATCCTGTTGCATCTCATGCTGCATCTCCTGCGGCTATATCTCTTTCTGCTTCATATCCTGCTACTGCATCTCCTAATAAATCTCCTGAAGCTTCATCTCCTGCTGCTGCATCTCTTGCTCCATGTCCTGCTGCTGCATCTCCTGTTTCTCCACCTCTCTCTGCTTCGGCTGCTGCTGCATCTCTATCTGCTGTATCTCTATCTGCTGTATCTCATGTTGCACCTCCTATTGAAGCACCTCCTGTGTCATCGCCTTCTGCTGCATATCCTGCTGCTGCATCTCGTTCTGCATCACCTGCAGATGCATCTCCTGCTGTATCTCCTGCTGTTGCATATTCATCTGCATTTCCTGCTGCAGCTCTTTCTGAATCTACTACTGCTGCATCTGCTGAATCTGCTGCTGTATCTGCTGCTGCTTCATCTACTGCTGCATCTCCTGATAGATCTCCTCCTGCTGCATCTCCTGCTTAATATCCTCTATATATTCTTTTGCTGCATCTTCTGCTCCTTTCTCTCCTGCTGCATCTCCTGCTGCTCCATCACCAGCTGCAACTCCTCCTGCTGCATCTCCTGCTTAATCTCCTCTATATATTCTGCTGCTGCATCTCCTGCTTCTGTACCTCCTATTCCATCTCCTGCTGCTGAAACTCCTGCTGCTGCAATTTCTGCTTCTCAATCTCCTGCTGCTGCATCTCCTGCTGCATCTGCTGCTAATGCATCTGTGGCTACATCTCTGCTGATGCATCTCTTGCTGCATTTCCTGCTTCATCTGCCGATACATCTGCTTCTGCTACAGCTCGCATGCTGCACATTCTGCTGCATCTGTTGAAAATTCTCTTCCTATTGCTTCTCCTGCTGAATCTGCATTTTTGCTGCATCTGCTTCTGCATCTCCTGCTGTTGCATCTCCTGCTGAATCTGCTGCTGCTGCACCACCTGCTGCTTCATCTCCAGCTGCATCTACTTCTCCTGCATATCCTGCTGCATTTCGTGCTGATACATTTCCTGCTGCATCTCCTACCGTATACCTTTCTATATTTGCTGCCTCATCTCCTGATGCATCTGCTGATGTACCTCATGCTGCTGCATCTCCTGCATCATCTTCAGCCGATGCATCTGTTGCTTCATCACCTGATGTCATCACCTGCTATGTCATCTTCTGCTGCACCTGCTGCAGTATTTCCTGCTGCAGCATCTCCTGCTCCTGCATCTACTGCTTCATTTCCTGCTGCATCTGTTGCTGCTCTGCTGCTACTTCATCTCCTGCTAAATCTTCTGCTACATATCCTGTTGCTGCATCTTCTGCTGCTGCTTATCCTGCTGCTGCATCTGCTGCTGCACCTCTTTATGCATCTCATGATAATGCATCATCTCTTGCTACTGCACCTCCTGCTGCACGTACTGCTTCTGCATTTCTTGCTGCATCTTCTGCTGCTGCTTATCCTGCTGCTGCATCTGCTGCTGCTGCATGTCTTGCTGCATCTCCTCCTGATGCTTCTCCTGCTGTTTTTCCTTCTGAATTTTCTGCTGCATCTCCTGCTCCAGCGTCTTCTACTACATCTCCTCCTGCTGCTTTTTCTGCTGCAACTACTTCTGCTGCACCTCCTGCTGCATCTCCTTCTGATTCATCTCTTACTGTGAATCTGCTGCAGCATCTCCTGCTGAATCTGCATCTACTGCTGCATCTGCTGCTGCATCTCCACCTGCTGTATCTGCTGCTTCTGCATTTGCTGCATAATCTTTTGCTGCATTTCCTGTTGCTGCATCTCCTTCTGATGCATTTCCTGCTGCTGCATCTTTTTATTCTGCATCTCCTGCTGCTGCATCTGCTGCTGCATAACCTGCTCAATCTCCTGCTGCTGCATCCCCTACTGCTTCATCTCCTTTCTCTGCATCTCCTGCTGCATCTGCTGCAGCATCTCCTGCTGATGCATCTCCTGCTGAGTCTCTTGCTGCATCTCCTCCTGCATCTCCTTCTGCATTACATGATGCATCGCCTCCTGCTGCATTTCCTGCTGCTGCATCTCCCTCTGCCTCATCTACTGGTTCTTAATTTGCTGCTGCATATCACAGAATCACAGAATCACAGAATTACCAGGTTGGAAGAGACCCACTGGATCGTCGAGTCCAACCATTCCCACCATTCCCTAAATCATGCTCCTAAGCACCTCATCTACCCTAACCTTAAACACCTCCAGGGACGGCAACTCAACCACCTCCCTTGGCAGACTGTTCCAATCCCTAACCACCCTCTCTGTGAAGAACTTCTTCCTAATCTCAAGCCTAAATCTCCCCTGGCGGAGCTTGAGGCCATTCCCTCTCGTCCTGTCCCCTGTCACTTGGGAGAAGAGGCCAGCTCCCTCCTCTCCACAACCTCCCTTCAGGTAGTTGTAGAGAGTAATAAGGTCTCCCCTCAGCCTCCTCTTCTGCAGGCTAAACAACCCCAGCTCTCCCAGTTGCTCCTCATAAGATTTGTTCTCCAGCCCCTTCAGCAACTTTGTTGCCCTTCTCTGGACTCGCTCCAGAGCCTCAGCATCCTTCTTGTGGTGAGGGGCCCAGAACTGAACACAGTACTCGAGGTGCGGTGTCACCAGTGCCGAGTACAGGGGGAGAATAACCTCCCTGGACCTGCTGGTCACGCTGTTCCTGATACAAGCCAGGATGCCATTGGCCTTTTTGGCCACCTGGGCACACTGCTGGCTCATGTTCAGTCGGCTGTCAACCAACACCCCCAGGTCCTTCTCCTCCTGGCAGCTTTCCAGCCAGGCTTCTCCTATCTCCATATCATGCAGCTGCACCTCCTCCTGCATCTCCTGCTGCATTTCTTGGTGCTGCATTTCCTGCTCCTGCAAATCCTGCTGCTGCAAATCCTGTTACATCTCCTGCTATAGAATCTTCTGCTGCAACTCCTGCTGCATAACTTCCTGCTACATCTCCTGCTGCTGCATCTCCTTTTGATAAATCTGCTGCAGCATCTCCTTTTGATACATCTGCTGCAGCATCTCCTGCTGCTACATCACCTACTGCTGCATAATCTCCTGCTGCATCTCCTGCTGCCGCATCTGCTACTGTATCACCTGCTGCATAATCTCCTGCTGCATCTCCTGCTGCTGCAGTACCTGCCGTATCTTCTGCTGTATATCCTGTTGCTGCATATCCTGCTTCTGTATATACTGCTGCATTTCCTACTGCTTCATTTCCTGCTGCTGTATCTCTTTCTGCCTCTCTTGCTGAGGAATCTACTGCTGCTGCATCCTCTGCTGTATCTACTACTGATGCATCTCCTGCTTTATCTTCTCCTTCTGCATCTACTGCTACATCCTCTGCTTCTGCATCTTCTGCTGCTGCGTCTGCTGCATCATCTCCTCTTGCCTCTCCCCCACAGCATCTCCTGCTGAATCTCCTACAGCATCTCCTGATGCTGTATCATCTGAATCGTGTCTTCCTGCTGCATCTCCAGCTGAATCTGTAGCCATTGCTGCATCTGCTTTTGCATCTCCTTCTGTTGCATCTCCTGATGCATCTGCTGCTGCATCGGCTGCTGCATCTCCTGCTGCTTATCCAATTGCAGAAAATCCTGCTGAATTTCCTGCTGAATCTGCTGCTGGATCTCCTGTGGCTGCATCTCCTGCTGCTTCATCTCCTGCTCTTGCATCTCCTACTGCTGAATCTCCTCCTGAATCTGCTGTGGCATCTCATGTTCTACATATCATGCTATATCTCCTGCTGCACATCCTTCTGAATATACATGTCCTGCTGCATCGCCCTCTGCTGCATATTCTGCGGCATCTCCTGCTTCATATCTTGATATTTCATCTCCTGCTGCATCTCCTGCTGAATATGTCTACCCTGCTGCATCTCCTGCTGCAGTGTCTAACGGTCTACCTCCTGCTGCATCTGCTGCTGCTGCATCTCCGTCTTCTGTATCTACTGCTGCATTTCCTGCTGCTGAATCTCCCTCTGCCTCATCTGCTGGTACTTAATTTGCTGCTGCATCTGCTGCTGTATGTTATGCTGCTGCATCTCATGCTGCATCTCCTACTGCTGCATTTCCTGCTGCTGCATCTCCTCCTGCATGTCCTGCTGCTGCACCTCCTACTTCTGCAACTCCTGCTGCATCTCCTGCTGAATCTCCTGCTAATGAATTACCTGCTGCATTTCCTTCTGAATTTCTCATGATGCATGTCTTGCTGCATAACCTCCTGCTACATCTCCTGCTGCTGCATTTTCTCCTGATACATCTGCTGCTCAATCTCCTGCTGCTAGAACTCCTCCTGCATCTAATGCTGATGAGCCTGATGCTGCATCTCTTGCTTTTGCATCTCCTGCTGCTGCATTACCTGCTATATCTTCTCCTACTGCATCTCCTGCTGATGCATCTCCTGCTGCTGAATCTCTTTCTCCATCTATTTCTTCTGAATCTCTTGCTGCTCTATTACTTTCTGCATTAACTCCTGCAGCGTGTCTTGCTGCAGCATCTCCTCCTGCTGCATCTTCTGCTGCAGCCTATCCTGATGTTGCATCTCCTGCTAAATCTGCATCTCCTGCTGCAGCTGCTGCAGCTGCATCTCCTGCTGCTTCATCTCTTGCTCTTGCATTTCTTTCTGCTGAATCTCGTCTGGAATATCCTGCAGCATTTCATGCTTCTACATATCATGCTGAATCTCCTGCTGCATCTCCTTCTGAATATGCATCTCCTGATGCATCTCCACCTGCTGCCACTCCTAATGCTACGTTTGATTCTGCATCTGCTACAGCATCTCCTGCTGCTAAATCTCCTGATGCCGTATCTGCTGCTGAATCTCCTGTGTCTGCTGCTGAATATCCTGTTGCTGAATCTCCTATTGCTGAATATCCTGCTGCACCTCCTGCTTCTCCATCTCCTATTGCATCTCCTACTGCTGCATCTCTTGCTTCTGCATTTCGTGTTCCTGCATCACATGCTGAAGCTCCAGTGGAATCTCCTCATGCATATCCTTATGCTGCATCTTCTCCTGCTCTGTCATCTGCTGCTGCATCTCCTGCTGCACCTACTGCTACTGCATCTTCTCCTGCTGCATCAACTGCTCCTGCATATCCTGCTACTACATCTGCTTCTGCATCTCCTTTTTTTATATCGTACTGCATGTGCTGCTGCTTCTGCTGCTGTTGCATACCCTGCTGCATCTACTGCTGCTTCATATCCTTCTTCATCTACTGTTGCTGCATTACCTTCTGTTTCTCCTGCTGCTGCGTCTCCTACTGAATTTCCTGCTGCTGAATCTCCTGGTGCTATATCTTTTGTTTATGAATCTCCTTCCACTGCATCTCTTACTGAATCTGCTGCTGCATCTATTGCGGCTGCATCTCCTTATGCTGCATCTCCTAATGCATCTCCTGTAGCTTAATCTTCTGCTTTTGCATCTCCTTCTTTATCTCCTTCTGATGCCTGTCTTGCTGCTGCATCTCCTGCTGCTTCGTCTGCTTCTACATCTCCAGCTGCATCTCCTGCTGCTGCATCTCAGGGTACACCTCCTCTTGCTCAATCTCCTGCTTCATATCCTGGTGCTACATCTCCTGCTACTGCATCTCCTTCTGCATCTCCTGCTATATATCCCGCTGCATCTCTTGCAGCTGCATCTCCTGCTACATGTCTTGTGGCTGCATCTCCTGCTCCATCTCCTGCTGGTGAATCTTCTCCTGATTGATTTCCTTAAGCATCCCTTTCTGCTGCATCTTCTGCGTTTCCTGATGCATCTCTTCCTGATGCATCTCTTGCTGAATCAGTTACTACTGCATCTGCAGCATTTGCTGAAACATCTGCTGCTTCACATGCTGCTGCATCTGCTGCTCCTATATCTCTTGCTGCATCTACTGTGGCTTCATCTCCTGCTGCATCTCCTTCTGCTGCTTCTCATTCTCTGTGTCTTCTTCTCTGCATCTCTTGATACTGCTTTACCTGCTGCTGCAAATCTTGCTGCTGCAACACTTGCTGCTCCATCTCCTTCTCCATATCCTTCTGATACATCTGCGGATTCATCTTATGATGGTGCTTTCTTGCTGGATCTCCTGGTTCTGCATCTCCTGCTGCTGCAAACCCTGTTGCATCTACTGCTGCTGCATTTCCAGCTGCATCTGCTGCTGCTGTATCTCCTGCTGCTTCATGTACTGCTGCAACTCCTGCTGCATCTCCTATTGCCTCATTTCCTGCTGCTGCATCTCCTGCCTCTGCATCTGATGCTTCATCTCCTGCTGCTGCATCTGCTGCATCTCCTGCTGCATCTGCTGCTTCTGCATCTCCTGCTGATGCATCTCATACCACATCTCCTGCTGATGCATCTCCTGCTTCTGCTTATCTTGCTGCATCTCCTGCTGCTGCATTGCCTGCTGCCAAATCTCCAGCATCTTTTGCTGCATTTGCTGTAAATTCTCCTACTGTTGCCTCTCCTGCTGCTGCATCTCCTGCTGCTGGATGTCCTCGTTCATCTCCTGCTGCTGCATCTGTTGCTGCATCTCCTGCAGGTGCATCTCCTGTTTCATCTCCTGCTGCTGAATCTTGTGCTACTGCATTCTCTGCTGCATCACTTGCTGTGGAATCTCCAAATGCATCTCCTCTTTCTTAGTCTCCTGATGCTTCATATCCTGCTTCATCTCCTTTTGCTTCATATATTGCTGCTGCATCTACTGTGGCTTCGTCTGATGCTACAACTCCTGCTCTGTCTCCTGCTGCAGAATCTCCTGCTGCATCTCCTTCTGCATCTTCTGCTGCTCCAGCTGCTGCATCTGCATCATCAGTATATTCTGCAGGAGGTGCAGCAGCAGGATATTCATACACAGCACTGCTGCAGCAGATTCAGCGTCAGAAGATGCATCCGTAGGAGATGCAGCAGGATTTTCAGCAGGAGATACAGTAGAAGAAGATGCAGCAGGAGATGCAACAGGAAGACATGCACCAGCAGGAGATGCAGCAGGAGATTAAGCAGTGGATGCACCAGCAGGAGATGCAGAATCCTAAGATGCAGCAGCAGCAGATGCAGCAGGAGATTCAGCTGCAGAAGCAGTAGCAGGAGATGCAGCTGAAAAAGATGGAGCAGGAAATGAAGAAGCAGTAGATGCAGCCGGGAGTGTAAAAGCTGGTAATGCAGCAGCAGGAGATTCAGAAGGAGATGCAGCAGGAAGTGCAGTAATTGGTTAAGCTTCAGACGCTAAAGATGTAGAAGGATATGAAGTAGCAGTACATGTAAGAGAGGATGGAGCAGCAGGGGGTGCTGTAGCAGGAGATGCAGCAGCAGGAGAGTCATCAGCATGACATGCATCAGAACATGCAGCAGGAGGAATCACAGAATCACAGAATGACCAGGTTGGAAGAGACCCACCGGATCGTCGAGTCCAACCATTCCCACCATTCCCTAAATCATGCTCCTAAGTACCTCATCCACCCTAAACTTAAACACCTCCAGGGACGGCAACTCAACCACCTCCCTTGGCAAACCGTTCCAATACCTAACCACCCTCTCCGTGAAGAATTTTTTCTTAATCTCAAGCCTAAATCTCCCCTGGCGGAGCTTGAGGCCATTCCCTCTCGTCCTGTCCCCTGTCACTTGGGAGAAGAGGCCAGCTCCCTCCTCTCCACAACCTCCCTTCAGGTAGTTGTAGAGAGTAATAAGGTCTCCCCTCAGCCTCCTCTTCTGCAGGCTAAACAACCCCAGCTCTCCCAGTTGCTCCTCATAAGATTTGTTCTCCAGCCCCTTCACCAGCTTTGTTGCCCTTCTCTGGACTCGCTCCAGAGCCTCAGCATCCTTCTTGTGGTGAGGGGCCCAGAACTGAACATAGTACTCGAGGTGCGGTGTCACCAGTGCCGAGTACAGGGGGAGAATAACCTCCCTGGACCTGCTGGTCACGCCATTTCTTATACAAGCCAGGATGCCATTGGCCTTCTTGGCCACCTGGGCACATTGCTGGCTCATGTTCAGTCGGCTGTCAACCAACACCCCCAGGTCCTTCTCCTCCTGGCAGCTTTCCAGCCAGGTTTCTCCTAGTTTGTACCTCTGCTTAGGGTTATTGTGCCCCAAGTGCAGGACCCGGCATTTGGCCTTGTTAAACCTCATGCCGCTCGTCTCAGCCCAGCAGTCCAGCCTGTTCAGGTCCCTTTGAAGATCCTCCCGACCCTCCAGCAGATCCACACTTCCACCCAGCTTGTTGTCATCTGCAAACTTGCTAAAGGAGGACTCAATGCCTTCATCCAGGTCGTTGATAAAGACATTAAACAGGACTGGACCCAGGACTGAGCACTGGGGAAACCCACTTGTAACTGGCCTCCAGCTGGATTTAACTCCATTTCCCACCACTCTCTGGAACTGGCCATCCAACCAGTTTTCCACCCAGGAGAGTGTGCCCTTGTCCAGGCCAGAGGTGACAGTTTCCGAAGCAGAATGCTGTGAGAAGCTGTGTCAAAGGCTTTACTGAAGTCCAGGAAGATACACAGCCTCTCCCTTGTCCAGCAGCCAAGTCATTTTGTCATAGAAGGTGATCAGGTTAGTTTGGTACGACCTGCCTTTCATGAACCCGTGTTGACTGGGCCTGATCACCTGGTTCTCTTGCATGTGCTTCATGATAGCACTCAAGATCACCTGTTCCATGACTTTCCCTGGCACTGAGCTCAGACTGACAGGCCTGTAGTTCCCCGGATCCTCCCTGCGACCTTTCTTGTAGATGGGCACAATATCAGCCTCCAGTCTGATGGAACCTCCCCAGTCATCCAGGACTGCTGGAAGATGATGGAAAGGGGTTTGGCCAGCACATCCACAGGCTCCTTCAACACCATCGGGTGAATTCCATCAGGCCCCATAGACTTGTCGGTGTCTAGTCAGGCTAGCAAGGCTCTGACCACCTCCTCTTGGACCATGGGTGTCTCATGTTAGTCCTCTACCTCAGGGGTTTTTACAGAAAGAGAACAACTTTCTTTACAATTAAAGACTGAGGCAAAGAAGCCATTAAGTACCTCAGCCTTTTCCTCATCCCCTGTCACTGTTGTTCCTTCTGCATCCAATAGGGACTGTATGGTATCCCTAGTCCTCCTTTTATTATTTATATATTTATAGAAATTTTTTTTTTATCTTTCACCGACTTTGCCTATCTGATTTCTAGTTGAGCCTTAGCCCTTCTGATTTTTTCTCTGCACAATCTCACTTCCCTCCTCTAATCCACCCAAGAGGCCTGTCCCTTCTTCCAGAGCCCATAAACATTTATCTTCTTTTTGATGTCTCTCAAGATCTCCCTACTCAACCAAGATGTTTTTTTCCCCTGCCGGCTTTTTTTCTGGAACATAGGGATGGCTTTCTCCTGAGCTGCTAGGATTTCCTTTTTGAAGAGCTTCCAGCCCTCGTGGGCTCCTTTGCCCTTAAGCACTGTCTCCCATGAGACTTTGCCAACCAGCCTTCTGAAGAGTTCAAGGACTGCCCTCTAGAAATTTAGTGCTACTGTCCTGCTAACCATCCTCTTCACCTTGCCTAGAACAGAAAACCCCATCATCTCATGATCGCTTTGTCCTAGGCATCCTCCTACTGCCACATCCCTCACACACAAGGCCTTCTCTGTTCACAAACAGAAGGTCCAGGAGGGCACCTTCACTTGTTGGTTCATTCACCGCTGTGCAATGTGTTCCACACACTCCAGGAACCTCCTAGACTGCTTCCTTTCTGCTCTATTGTACTTCCAGCAGATATCAGGAAGGTTGAAGTCTCCCACAAGAATGAGAGGCATCGATCTAGAGGTTAACCCCAGCTGTTTATAGAAGAGCTCGTCAGCTGCTGCTTCTTGGCTGGGTGGTCTGGAACAGACTCCCATGACAAAATCTTCCTTCTTAGGGGCTCCTCTGATTTTAACCCTCAGGCACTCAATCTCCTCATTGCCACAATCCATTTCAACAGTGTCCAAGTCCTCCCTTACAAAGAGGGCTACCCCACCTCCTCTCCATCCCTTCCTATCCTGCCTGAAGAGTTTGTACCCCACCATATCTGTACTCCAGTTATATGAGTCATCCCACCATGTTTCTGTGATGGTAACAACATCATAGTCTCCTTGCCCTATGACAGCTTTCAGCTCGTCCTTCTTATTACCCATGCTGTGTGCATTGGTGTAAATGAACTTCAGCTGAGCTGCCAAGCCTTCATCTCTCTTAGAGGGAACAGAGTTCATTCCCAATTGCCTGGTAACTGGAGTAACAAGCACGAAAGCACCAGTATCACCCTTACGACCCCCAAGGTGTGTTCACTCCCACTATCTGTGTAGTGATGTACTTGAGGTCCTCTCCAGCACACCCTCTCTGAATCCTCAGTGTCCCACATCCAAGGCTTGCTCCAGTCTAACCTAGTCTCAATGCGCTCCCCATTCATATCTAGTTTTACTTAGGGTTAAGTTTAGGGTCATTAGTGTTAGGGTCATGGTTATTGTTTGAGTTAGGTTTGAGTTAGGGTTAGGGTAATGGTTATGGTTAGGGTTCGTGTTAGGGTTAGCGTTAAGCTTGAAGTAAGTCCACCATTAGGATAAAGGATATGATTAGGGGTTAAGGTTAGGGTTAATGTTAGAGGCTAGGTTTGAGGGTTAGGGTTATGGATTAGAGTTAGAGTTAGAGTTACGTTTAGTGTTAGGGTTAGAGTAAGGGTTAGGGTTAGTGTTAGGGTTAGGGATTTGGGTTAGTGTTAAGAATAATGTTAAGGATAGGTTTAGAGTTACTGTAAGTGTTAGGGTTAAGGATAGTGTTAAGGATAGGTTTAGGGTTACTGTAAGAGTTAGGGTTAGGTTCATTAAGGTTAGGGTAAGGGTTAAAATTAGTGTTAGGGTATAGGGTTAGGGTTAGGTGTTATGGATAGGATTAGGGTTAGGGTCAGGGGTTAGGGTGGGTCCACCATTAGGATAAGGGAAAGGGTTATGTTTAAGGGTTAGGGTTAGGGTCATTAGGGTTAGGGGTCAGAGTTAAGGTTAGGGATTAGACTTAGGCTTAAGGTTAGGATTAGGGGTTAGAGTTAGGGGTTAGGCCATTAGGGTTAGGGTCATTTGGGTTAGGGTTAGTGTTAGATTTAGGGTTAGGTATAGGTTTAGGTTTAGGGTGGGTCCACCATTAGGAAAAGGGTTAGGGTTAGGGGTTAGGGGTAGGGGTTAGGGTTTTGTGTTAGTGTTTGGATTAGGGTTAATGCTAGTGTTGGGGTTAGTGTTTCGGTTAGGTTTAAGGTTAGGGTTTTTTTCGGGTTCCAATTAGATTTTGGGTTAGAGATTAAGATTAGGTTTATGTTTAGGATTAGACTTTAGGTATAGAATATAGGTTAGGTTTAGTGGTTAGGGTTAGTGTTAGGGTGTTAGGGTTAGGGTTAGGGTGCCATTAGGGTTAGGCATTAGGTTTAAAGTCATTTGGGTTAGGGTTAGGGTAAAGGTTAGGGTTAGGGTTAGGTTTTATGGTTATGGTTAGGTTTAAGGTTAGGGTTAGGGGTTAGGGTTAGATTTAGGGTTAGGTTGGGTCCACCATTAGGATAAGGATTAGGGTGAGGGTTAAGGGTTATGTTTAAGGGTTAGGGTTGGGGTTAGGGTTAGGGTTAGGGTTAGGGGTTAGTGTTCCTTAGGGTTAGGGGTTATGGTTAGGGTTAAGGTTTAGGGTTAGGGTTAGAGTTAGGGTACCATTAGGGTTAGAAGTTAGGGTTAGGGTGCGGATAGGGTTAGGGGTTAGGGTTATGGTTTGGGTTAGGGTTAGGGTTAGGGGTAGGTGGTTATGGTTATGATTAGGGTTAGGGTTAGTGTTAGGGTTCTGGTTAGCGTTAGGTTGGGTCCACCATTAGGATAAGGGTTAGGTTAATCTTTAAGTGTTATGATAAGGGGTTAGGTTTAGGGGTAGGTGGTTATGGTTATGATTAGGGTTAGGGTTAGTGTTAGGGTTCTGGTTAGCGTTAGGTTGGGTCCACCATTAGGATAAGGGTTAGGTTAATCTTTAAGTGTTATGATAAGGGGTTAGGTTTAGGGTTAGGGGGTTAGTGTTAGTGTTAGGGTTATGCTTAGGCTTAGGGTGCCATTAGGTTTAGGTTTAGGTTTAGGTTTAGGTTTAGGTTTAGGTTTAGGTTTAGGTTTAGGTTTAGGTTTAGGTTTAGGTTTAGGTTTAGGGTTAGGGTCCACCTTTAGGGTTAGGGTTAGTGTTAGGGTTAGGCCATTAGGGTTAGGGTCATTTGGGTTAGGGTTAGGGTTAGGGTGGGTCCATCATTAGGATAAAGGTTAGGGTTAGGGTTAAGGGTTATTATAAGGTTTAGGGTTAGGGGTTAGGTTTAGAGTTAGGGGTGAGGGTTAGGGTTAGGGTGGGTCCAATATTAGGGTTAGGGTTAGGGTTTGGGTTAGAGTGCCACTAGGGATAGAGTTAGGTGTTATGGATAGGGTAGGGTTAGGGTTAGGAGGTTAGGGTTAGTTTTAGGGTTAGGGTTAGGGTCAGGTTTAGGAGTTAGGGTAACGGGGTAAGGGTTAGTGTTAGGGTTAAGGTTAGGGTTAGGGTTAAGCTTAGGGTGGGTCCACCATTAGGATAAGGGTTACGGTTAGGGTTTATGTTTACATTTAAGGGTTTGGGTTAGGCATTAGGGTTTGGGTCATTTGGGTTAGGGTTAGTGTTAATGTTAGGGTTAGGGTTAGGCGTTATGGTTAGGGTTAGGTTTAGGGCATTAATGTTAGGGTCACTTGGGTTAGGGTTAGGGTTAGGTTAAGGTTCAGGGTGGGTCCACCATTAGGATAAGGGTTAGGGTTAGGGTTTAGGGGTAGGGATTAGGGTTTTGTGTTAGTGTTTGGATTAGTGTTATTGTTAGTGTTGGGGTTAGTGTTTTCGTTAGGTTTAGGGTTAGGTGTATGTTTCGGGTTCTGGTTAGATTTTGGGTTAGAGATTAAGTTTAGTCTTATATTTAGGATTAGACTTTAGGTATAGAATATCAGTTAGGGTTAGTGGTTAGGGTTAGGGTGTTAGCATTACGGTTTGAGTTAGGGTGTCATTAGGGTTAGGCGTTAGGGTTAGGTTCATTTGGCATAGGATTAGGGTAAAGGTTAGGGTTTAGGTATAGGGTTAGGTTTAGGGTTAGTGTTAGGGTGGGTCCACTATTAGGGTTAGAGTTAGAGTTAGGCCATTAGGGTTAGGGTCATTTGAGTTAGGTTTAGGGTTGGGGTTAGGGTTAAGTTTAGGGTTAGGCTTAGGGGTTAGAGATACCATTAGATTTTGGGTTAGGTTTAGGGTAAGGATGGGTCCACCATTAGGATAAGTATTAGGGTTAGGGTTAAGGGTTATGTTTAAGGTTAGTGTTATATCTAAGGTTTAGGTTTAGGGTTACTGGTTAGGGTTAGGGTTAGGGTTATGGTAAGAGTTAGTGTTAGGGTGGGTCCACCATTAGGGTTAGGGTTAGGTGTCCAGTAGTGGTAGGGTTTGGTTTCAGGTTAGGCCATTAGGGTTAGGGTCATTCGGGATAGGGTTAGGGTTAGGTTTATGGTTAGGGTTAGGGTTAGTGTTAGGGTGGGTCCAAAATTAGGATAAGGGTTAGTGTTAGGGTTAAGGGTTATGTTTAAAGGTTAGGGTCAGAGGTTAGGGTTAGGCTTAGGGTGCCTTTAGGGTTAGATTAGGGTTAGGGTTAGGTGTTAGGGTTAGGGTCATTTGGGTTAACGTTAGGTTTATGGTTAGGGTTAGGGGTTTGGGTTAAGGTTAGGGGTTAGGGTTAAGGGGTTAGGGTTAGGGGGTTAGGGGTAGGGGTAGGGTTAGGGTTAGGTTTAGGATTAGGGTTAAGGTTACAGTTAGCGTTAGGGTGTGGGATAGGGTTAGGGTTAGGTTTGGTCCACTATTAAAATAGGGTTTAGGGTTGAGTTTATGGTTAGTGTGCCATTAGGGTTAGGGTTAGGGTCATTAGGGTTAGGGGTATGGTTAGGGTTAAGGTTAGGGTCGTTAGGGTTAGGGTTAGGGTTAGGGGTTAAGGGTTAGGGTTTATAGTTAGGGTTAGGGTTAGGGTTAGGGTTAGGGTCATTTGGGTTAACGTTAGGTTTATGGTTAGGGTTAGGGGTTTGGGTTAAGGTTAGGGGTTAGGGTTAGGGTTAAGGTAAGGGTTAGGGTTAGGATTAGCATTAGGGTTAGGCTTAGGGTTAGGGTAGGTCTACCATTACGGCTAGGGTTAGGATTAGGGTTAGCACAATTAGGGTCAGAGTTAGGGTTAAGTCATTATGGTTACGGTCATTTGGGTTAATGTTAGTGTTATGGTTAGGGTTAGGGTTAGTCCACCATTAGGATAAGAGTTAGGGTTAGGGTTGGGGTTACTGTGCCATTAGGGTTAGGGTTAGTCCATTAGGGTTCGGGTTGTTTGATTTAGGTTTAGTGTTATGTTTATGGTTAGGGTTAGTTTTATGATTAAGTTTAGTGTGGGCCCACCATTAGGGTAAGGTTAAGGGTTATGTTTATGGGTTAAGGTTAGAGGTTAGGGTTTTGTGTTAGTCTTTGGATTAGGGTTAGTGATAGTGTAGGGGTTACTGTTTAGGGCTAGGTTTAGTGTTTGGATTATGTTTCGGGTTAGGGTTATTTTTTGGGTTAGAGATTAAGGTTACATTTAGGTTTAGGATTACAATTTATGTGTAGAAGAAGGGGTTGGATTCGGGTTATGGTTTGGGTTAGGTTTAAGACTTATATTTAGGTTTAGGGTTACTGGTTAGGGTTAGGGTTAGGGTTAGGGTTAGGGGTTAGGGTTAGGGTTACGGTGTTAGGTTTAAGGTTAGGGTTAGGGTTAGGGTTAGGGTTAGGGTTAGGGTTAGGCTTAGGGTGCCGTTACAGTTAGGTTTTGGATTAGGATTAGGGTTAGATTTAGGATTAGTGGTAGACATTTGGGTTATGGTCATTTGGGTTAGTGTTAGGGTTAAGGTTAAGTTTAGGGTTAAGGTTTATTGTTGTAGTTAGGGTTAAGGTGAAGGTTAAGGTTTAGGGTTAGGGTTAGGTATTAGGGTTAGTGTTAGGATTAGCGTTAGGGTTAGGGTTAGATTTATGTTTAGGTGTAGTATCTGCCCACCATTAGGATAAGGGTTAGAGTTATGGTTAATTGTTATGTTTATGAGTTAGGGTTAAGGGTTAGGGTTTTGTGTTAGTGTATGTTTTAAGGTTAGTGTTGGGTTTAGTGTTTAGGGCAAGGTTTAGGGTTAGGATTAAGTTTCATGTTAGGCTTAGTTTTTGGGTTAAAGACTAAGGTTAGGTTTAGGTTTAGGATTAGACTTTAGTTGTAGAATAAGGGTTAGGATTAGGGTTAGTGTTTGGATTAGGTTTAAGGGTTATGTTTAGGGTTAGGGTTTGGATTACGGTTAGATTTATGTTTACGTTTAGGGTGGGCCCACCATTAGGATAAGGGTTGGAGTTATGGTTAAGTTTTTTGTTTATGGGTTAGGGTTAGTGGTTAGGGTTTTGTGTTAGTGTTTTTTTTAAAGTTAGAGTTAGTGTTGGGGTTACTGTTTAGTGCAAGGTTTAGGCTTAGGATTAAGTTTCAGGTTAGTCTTAGTTTTTTTGTTAGAGATTAAGGTTATGTTTAGGTTTAGGGTTAGATATTAGTTGTGGAATAAGTGTTAGGATTAGGGTTAGAGTTAGAGTTTGGGTTAAGAGTTATGTTTAGTGTTAGTGTTTGAATTAGGGTTAGGGATAGGGTTAGGGTTGGGGGTACAGTTAGTGTTACGTTTAGGGTTGGTGTTGGGGTTAGGGGTTAGGGTTAGGATTAGAGTAAGGGTTAGGTTTAGGGTTATGGTTAGGGTTAGGGGGTTAGGGTTGTTTTTAGGGTTAGGGTTAAGGTTAGGATTATGGTTAGTGTTAGGGTATAGGGTTAATGTTAGGTTAAAGGTTAGTGTTAGGGTTAGAGTTAGGTTTAAGTTTAGGGGTTAGGGTTAGGGTTAGGGTTAGGGGTTAGAGTTAGGGTTAGGGTAAGGGTTAGGTTTAGTGTTAGATTTAGGGTTATGGTAGGTTTAGGGTTAGGGTTAGGGTTAGGGTTAGGTTTATAGTTAGGTTTTGGATTAGGGTTTTGGATAAGGTTAGGTTTAGGCGGTTATTGTTAGTGTTAGGTTTAGGGTTAGGGTTGGTCCAAAATTAAAATAAGGGTTAGGTTTTGGGTTAGGGTTAGTGTGCATTAGGGTTAGGGTAAGGCCATTAGGCTTAGGGTCATTTGGGTTAGGGTTAGGTTTAGGGTTAGGGTTAGATTTAGGGTTAGTTTTAGGGTTAGGGGTAAGGGTTAGTGTTAGAGTTAGGATTAGGTTTAGTGTTAGGGTTAGGGTTAGGGTTAGACTTAGTGTTAGTGTTAGGATTAAGGTTAGAGTTAGGGTTAGGGTTATAGTTAAGTTTAGTGTTAGGGTTGGTTTAGGGTTAGGGGTAGGGGTTAGATTTACGTGTTACGTTTAGGGTTAGGGTTAGTTATAGTGTTAGGGATAGGTTTAGGGTTAGGGGTAGGTTTAGGTTTAGGGTTATGGTTTAGGGTTAGGGTTATGGTTAGGTTTAGGGTTGGGTTAGGGTTAGGTTTAGGGTTATGGATTAGGTTAGGTTTAGGGGGTTAGAGTTAGTGTTAGGTTTAGGGTTAGGGTTGGTCAACAATTAAAATAAGGGTTAGGTTATGGATTAGGGTTAGTGTGCCATTAGGATTAGTGTTAGGCCATTAGACTTAGTGTCATCTGGTTATGGTTAGGGTTAGGGTTAGAGTTAAAGTTAGATTTATGTTTAGATTTAGGGTGGGCCCACTATTAGGATATGGTTTAGAGTTATGGTTAAGTGTTATGTTTAGGTGTTAGGTTTAGGGGTTAGGGTTTTGTGTTAGTGTTTGGATTAGGGTCAGTGTTAGTGTTGGGGTTAATGTTTAGGGCAAGGTTTAGGGTCAGGAGTAAATTTCAGGATAGGCTTAGTTTTGGGGTTAGAGATTAAGGTTATGTAGGTTTAGGATTAGACTTTAATTGTAGAATAAGGGTTAGGATTATGGTTAGTGTTAGTGTTAGGGTTCAGAGTAATGTTTAAGGTTAGTGTTTGGATTAGTGTTAGGGATATGGTTAGGGTTAGGGGGTAAGTCATAGTGTTATGGTTAGGGTCATTAGGGTTAGGGTTAGGTTTAGGGTTAGGGTTAGGGTGGGCCCACCATTAATTAGAGTTATGTTTAGGTGTTACGTGTATGGGTTAGGGTTAGTGGTTCTGGTTAGGTGTTAGGGTTTTGTATTAGTGTTTATATTAACGTTAGTGTTAGTGTTGGGGTTAGTGTTTATGGCAAGGTTTTGGGTTAGGATTAAGTTTCAGGTTAGTCTTAGTTTTGGGGTTAGAGATTATGGTTAGGGTTAGGTGTAGGATTAGACTTTATTTGTAGAATAATGGTTAGAATTAGGGTTAGTGTTAGGATTAGGTTTAAGTGTTATGTGTAGTGTTAGGGTTTGGATTAGGTTTAGGGATAGCGTTGGGGGTTAGTGTTAGTGTTAGGGTTAGTGTTAGGTTTAGGGTCATTATTGTCATGGTTAGGGTTATGGTTAGGGTTAACTTTAGGGTTAGGGTTAGGGTTAACTTTAGGATTAGGGTTAGGGTTAAGGTTAAGGGTTAGGGTTAGTGTTAGGGTTAGGTAAGTGTTAGGGTTAGGGGTTAGATTTAGGGTTAGGGTTAGGATTAGGGTTTGTGTTAGGGTTAGGATTAAGAGTTATTTTTAGGGTTAGGGTTTTGATTAGGGTTAGGAATATGGTTAGGGTTAGGGGGTTAGGGTTAGTGTTAGGGTCGGTGTTAGCGTTAGGGTCTTTAGGTTTATGGTTTGGGTTAGGGTTTGGTTTAGGGTTAGGGGTTAGTGTTAGAGTAAACCTTAGGATTAGGATTAGGGTTAGGGTTAAGGTTATGGTTTGTTTAGGCTTAGGGTTAGATTTAGGGTTGGGTTAGGTGTTAGAGTTATGTGTTAGGGTTAGGGTTAGGGTTAGTGTTAAGGGTTATGAGTTAGGGTTAGTGTTAGGGTTAGGATTAGGGTCATGGTTAGGGTTAAGGCTAGGGTTAATATTAGGGTTAGATTTAGGGTTAGTGTTAGGGTTAAGAGTTATGTTTAGCGTTAGGATTTGGATTAGGGTTAGGGATCCGGTTAGGGTTAGGGGGTTAGCATTATTGTTAGGATCAGTGTTAGTGTTAGGGTCATTAGAGTTAGGATTAGTGTTAGTGTTAGGTGTTGGGTTAGTGTTAGCGTTAGGGTTAGGGGTTAGGGTTAAGAGTAATGTTTAGGGTAAAGTTTAGGGGTTAAGGTTAGGGTTAGTGTTAGGTTTGGTTTTAGTGTTAGGGTTATTGTTAGGGGTTAGGGTTAGGGTTAGGTGTAGTATCGGCCCACCATTAGGATAAGGGTTAGAGTTATGGTTAAGTGTTATGTTTATGGGTTAGGGTTAAGGGTTAGGGTTTTGTGTTAGTGTTTGTTTTAAAGTTAGTGTTAGTGTTGGGTTTAGTGTTTAGGGCAAGGTCTAGGGTTAGGATGAAGTTTCAGGTTAGGCTTAGTTTTTGGGTTAGAGATTGAGGTTAGGTTTAGGTTTAAGATTAGACTTTAGTTGTAGAATAATGATTAGGGTTAGTGTTAGGGTTAGGGTTAAGACATATTTAGGGTTAGGGTTTGGATTAGGGTTAGAGGTAGGGTTAGGGTTATGGGGTTAGGGTTAGTGTAAGTGTTATGGTTAGGGTTATGTTTAAGGTTAGGTGTTAGGGTTTAGAGTAAAGGTTAGGGTCATGAGGGTTAGGGTTAGGGGTTAGAGTTAGGGTTAGGATTAGGTTTAAGGTTAAGGTTAAGGCTAGGGTTAGGGTGGACATTAGGGTTAAGGTTGGGTTAGTGTTAGGGTCATTAGGGTTAAGATTAGGGTTAGGGTTAGTTTTAGGGTAAGGTTTAGGTTTTGGATTAGGGTTAAGGATAAGGTTAGGGTTAGGGTGTTAGGGTTAGGGTTAGGGTTATAGTTAGGTTTAGGGTAAGGTTTAGGTTGTGAATTAGGGTTAGGTTTAGGGTTTTAGGGATAGTGTTAGCTTTAGTGTTAGGGTTATAGTTAGGTTTAGGGTAAGGTTTAGGTTGTGAATTAGGGTTAGGTTTAGGGTTTTAGGGACAGTGTTAGGTTTAGGTTTAGGGTTGGTCCAAAATTAAATTGAGATTTAAGTTTAGGGTTAGTGTGCCATTAGGTTTAGTGTTAGGGGTTAGGGTTTTGTGTTACTATTTGGATTAGGATTAGTGTTAGTTTTAAGTTAGTGGTTAGGGCAAGGTTTAGGGTTAAGTTTCAGGTTAGGCTTAGTTTTTGGGTTAGAGATTAAGGTTAGTTTTAGGTTTAGGATTAGACTTTAGTTGTACAATAAGCTTTAGGATTAGGGTTAGTGTTTGGGTTATGGTTAAGAGTTATGTTTGGGTTATGGTTAAGAGTTATGTTTAGGGTTAGGGTTTTGATTAGGGTTAGGGATAGGGTTAGGGTTAGTGGGTTAGGGTTATTGTTAGGGTTAGCGTTAGAATCATTAGGGTTAGGTTTTGGTTTAGGATTAGGGTTAGGATTTGGTTTGGGTTAGGGGTTAGGGTTAGATTAATGTTTACATTTACGGTGGGCCTAACATTAGGATAAAGGTTAGTGTTATTGTTATATATGTTGTATATATGTTATGTTTATGGGTTAGGGTTAGGGGTTATGGTTTTGTGTTAGTGTTTTTTTTTTAAAGTTAGATTTAGTGTTGGGGTTAGTGTTTAGGGCAAGGTTTAGGATTAGGATTAAGTTTGAGGTTAGTCTTAGTTTTTTTGTTAGAGATTAAGGTTCTGTTTAGGTTTAGGGTTAGACTTTAGTTGTAGAATAAGTGTTAGGATTAGGGTTAGTGTTATGGTTTGGAGTTATGTTTAGGGTTAGGGTTTGGATTAGTGTTAGGGATAGGGTAAGGGTTAGGGCGTTACGGTTAGTGTTAGGGTTATTGTTGGGGTTAGGGGTAGTGTTAGGCTTATGGTTAGATTAAGGGTTAGGTTTAGGGTTAGGGTTAGGGGGTTAGGGTTGTTTTTAGAGTTAGGCTTAAGGTTAGGTTTATGGTTAGTGTTAGGGCATAAGGTTAATGTTAGGGTAAAGGTTAGTGTTAGGTTTAGAGTTAGGTTTAAGTTTAAGGGTTAGGGTTAGAGATAAGGTTAGGGTTAGGGTTAGGGTTAGGGTTAGGGTTAGTGATAGGGTTAGGCTTAAAATTTAGAGTTAGGGTTAGGATAAGGGTAAGGTTTAGCGTTAGATTTAGGTTTATGGTGGAGTTAGGGTTAGGGTTAGGGTTTGGATTAGGGTTTTGGATAGGGTTAGGTTTAGGTGGTTATTGTTAGTGTTAGGGTTAGGGTTGGTTCAAAATTAAAGTAAGGGTTAGGTTTTGGGTTAGGGTTAGTGTGCCATTAGGGTTAGGGTGAGGTCATTAGGCTTAGTGTCATTTGGTTAGGGTTAGGATTAGGGTTAGGGTTAGGGTTAAGGTTAGGATTAGGGTTAGGGTTAGATTTAGGGTTAGTTTTAGGGTTAGTTTTAGGGTTAGGGCTAAGGGTTAGTGTTAGTGTTATAGTCAGAGTTAGGTTTAGTGTTAGGGCTAGTGTTAAGTTTCAGTTTTGGGTTAGTGTGCCATTAGAGTTAGGGTTAGGTTTCGGGTTAGGCCATTAGTCTTAGAGTCATTTGGGTTAGGGTTAGGGTTAGGGTTAGGGTTAGGTTAGGGTTAGGGTTGGGGGTTAGGGTTAGTGGTAGGCTTAGTGTTAGTGTTAGGTTTAGGGTTAGGGATTGGGGTTAGTGTTAGGGCTAGTGTTAGGGTTCGGGTTAGGGTTAGGGTTAGGATTAATGTTAGGCTTTAAGCTTAGTGTTTGGTTAGTGTTAGGTTTATGGTTAGGGGTAGCTTTAGGGTTAGGTTTAGGGTTACGGATTAGGGTTAGGGTTAGGATTGGGTTAGGGTTAGAGTTAGGATTAGAGTTAGGGTTTAGATTAGGGTTAGGGATTAGGTTAGTGTTAGGGGGTTAATGTTAGTGTTAGGTTTAGAGTTAGGGTTGGTCCACAATCAAAATAAGGGTTAGGTTTTGGTTTACGTTTAATGTGCCATTAGGGTTAGGGTTAGGCCATTAGGCTTAGGTTCATTTGGATTAGGGTTAGGGTTAGGGTTAGTGTTAGGTTTAGGGTTAGGGTTATGGTTTAGGGTTAGGTATATTGTGTAGGTTTAGGGTTAGGGTTCGGATTAGGGGTTAAGGTTAGGTTTAGGGTTACAGTTTTGTTTAGGGTTAGTGTTAAGGTTAGGGTTAGGGTTATGGTTACTGTTAGAGTTAGATTTATGTTAAGATTTAGGGTGGGCCCAGCATTAGGATATGGTTTAGGGTTATGGTTAAGTGTTATGTTTATGGGTTAGACTTATGGGTTAGGGTTAGGGTTAGGGTTTAGTGTTTTGTGTTAGTGTTTGGTTTAGGGTCAGTGTTAGTGTTGGGTTTAGTTTTTAGGGCAAGGTTTAGGGTTAGGATTACCGTTCAGGTTAAGCTTATTTTTTGGATTAGAGATTAAGGTTTGGTTTAGGTTTAGGATTATACTACAGTGGTAGAATAAGGTTTAGGATGAGTGCTAGTGTTACGGTTAGGATTAAGAGTTATGTTTAGGGTTAGGCTTAGGGTTAGGGTTATGGTTAGTATTAGGGCTAGGTTTAGGGTTTGGTTAGGGTTAGGGTTAGGGTTAGGGTTAGGGTTAGGGTTAAGGTTGGTCCAAAATTAAACTAAGGGTTAGGTTTATAGTTAGGGTTAGTGTGATGTTAGGGTATGGGTTAGGGTTAGGTTTAGGTCATTAGGCTTAGGGTCATTTGGGTTAGGGTTAAGGTTAGGGTTAAGCTTATGGTTTAGTATTAGGGTTAGTGTTAGTGTTAGGTTTAGATTTAGGGTTAGTTTTAGGGTTAGGGTTAGGGTTACGTTTAGGTGTTAGGTTTAGGGGTAAGATTAGTGTTAGGGTTAGGGATAGGGTTAGGGTTAGATTTAGGGGTTAGTTGTAGGGTTAGGTTTAGGGTTAGGGTTGGTTTAGGGTTCGGTTTAGGTTAGGGTTGGGTTATAGTTAGGTTTAGGGTTAGGGTTAGGGTTATAGTTAGGGTTAGGGTTAGTGTTATGGTTAGGGTGTTAGGATTAATGTTAGGTTTAGTGTTAGGGTTAGTATTATGGTTAGGGTTGGGTTAGGGTTAGTGTGCCATTAGGGTTAGGGTTAGGGTTAAGTTGAGGTAATTAAACTTAGGGTCATTTGGTTTAGGGTTAGGGTTAGGATTAGAGTAAGGGTTAGGGTTATGGCTTATTGTTAGGGTTAGGGTTAGTGTTAATTTTAGGGTTAGGGATTAGGCTTAGTGTTAGGGTAAGGGTTATGGTTAGGGTCATTAGTGTTAGGGTTAGGGTTATGGTTAGGGGCAGGGTTAGGGTTAGGTTTGGATTTAAGGTTAAGGGTAAGGGTTACGGTTAGTATTGGTGTTAGGTTTGGGTTAGAATTTTGATTAGGTTTTAGAGTTAGATGTTATGGTTAGGGTTTTGTTTAGGGTTAGGCTTAGTGTTAGGGTTTGGTTAGTGTTAGGTTTAGGGGTTAGGGTTAGGGTTGGGTTAGGAATAGGGTTAGGGCTAGGGTTAGGTTTAGGGTCGTTAGGGTTAGGGTTACGGTTAATGTTACATTTAGGGTTGGGTCAGGGTTAGAGTTAGGGTTAGGGTTAAGGGTTATAGTTAGATGTTCGTGTTATGGTTAGGGTTAGGGTTAGGTTTCGTGTTAGATTTAGGGTTAATATTAGGGTTAGTGTTAGGGTTATGGTTAGGATTAGGGTTAGGTTTAGAGTTAAAGTTAATAATAGGGTTAGGGTTTAGGTTTGGGTTAGGGTTAGATTTATGTTTAGGATTAGGGTGGGCCCACATTTACGATAAGGGTTCGAATTATAGTTAAGTATTATGTTATTGGTTAGGGTTAGGGGTTAGGGTTAATGTAGGGTTAGGGTTAGGGTTAGTTTTAGGGTTAAGGGTAAGTGTTACAGTTAATATTAGGGTTAGGGTTGGGTTGGGACTAGGGATAGGGTTAGGGTTAGGGTTAGGGTTTGGGCTAGGGTTTGGGCTAGAGTTAGAGTTCGGGTTAAGGATAGGTTTAGTGTTAGGTTTATAGTTTCGGGTTAGGGTTATGGTTGGGATAGTGTTAGGGTTAAGATTAGGATTAAGGTTAAGGTTAGGGTTAGGTTTAGTGATAGGTTTAGGTTTTGGGTTAGGTTTAGGGTTAGGTTTTTTGTTATGGTTAGAGTTAGGCTTAGGGTTAGGTTACGGTTAAGGTTAAGGTTTGTTTAGGGTTAGGGTTAGGGTTAGGGTTAGGGTCATTAGGGTTAGGGTTTGGTTTAGGGTTAGATTTAAATGTTAGGGTTAAGTTTAGGGTTAGAGTTAGATTTAGATGTTAGGGTTATGGTTAGTGTTAGTATTAGGGTTCATGTTAGGGTTAGGGTTAATGTTAGGGTTAGTGTTAGGGTTATGGTTAGGGTTAGGTTTAATGTTAGGGTTAGGGTTAGGTTTAGGGTTAAATTTAATTTTAGGGTTAGGGTTAGTGTTAGATTTATGTTTAGGATTAGGGTGGGCCCACCATTTGGATAAGGGTTAGAATTATATTTATGTATTATGTTTATGGGTTTGGGTTAGAGGTTAGTATTATTAGTTAGGGTTTTGTGTTAGTGTTCGGATTACTGTTACTGTTATAGTTGGGGTTAGTGTTTCGGGCAAGGTTTAGGGCTAGGATTAAGTTTCAGGTTTGGCTTAGGTTTTGGGTTAGAGATTAAGGATAGGTTTAGGTTTAGGATTAGACTTTATTTGTAGAATAAGGGTTTGGATTAGTGTTAGTGTTAGGGTTAAGTGTTTATGGTTATGTTTTGGATTAATTTTTGGGATGGTGTTAGGGTTAGGGGGTTAGGGTTAGTGTTAGTGTTAGGGTTAGGGTTGGGTTAGGGTTAGGGTGAGGGTTAGGGTTGAGGGTTAGGGTTGAGGGTTAGAGTATGGTGTTAGGGTTAGGGTTAGGATTAGGGTTAGGGTTCAGGTTACGGTTAGGGTGGTGTTATGGTTTAGGGTTAGTGTTAGTGTTAGGGTTAGGGTTCAAAGTTAGAGTTAGGGTTAGGGTTAAGGTTAGGTTTAGTGTTAGGGTCATTGTTAGGGTTAGGGATATGGTTAGGGGTTAGAGTTAGGTGTTAGGGTTAGAATTAATGTTAGGTTTAGGGTTAGGGTTAGTGTTATGGTCAGAGTTAAGGTTTAGAGTTATGGTTACGGTTAGGGTTAGGGTTAGTATTAGGGTTAGGGTTTAGGGTTAGTCTTAGGGTTTATGGTTAGGTTTATGGTTAGGTTTAGAGTTATGGTTTCGGTTAGCGTTAGTGCTAGTGTTTAGGGTTAGGGTTAGGTTAGGGATAGGGTTAAGATTTTTTTAGGGTTAGGGTTTATGGTTAAGGTTAGCGTTAAGATCTTTTTAGGGTTAGGGTTAGGGTTAGGGTTTAGGGTTAGGGTTAGGGTTAGAGTCATTAGAGTTGCGGTTAAGTTTAGGGTTAGTGTTAGTGTTAGGGTTAGGTTTAGGTTTAGGGTTAAAGTTAAGTTTAGGGTTAGAGTTAGTGTTAGATTTATGTTTAGGATTAGGGTGGGCCCAACGTTAGGATAAGGGTTAGAATTACATATATGTATTATGTTTATGGGTTAGGTTTAGGGGTTAGGGTTATGAGTTAGGGTTTTGTGTTAGTATTTGGATTAGGGTTAGTGTTAGTGTTTGAGTTAGTGTTTTGGGAAAGGTTTAGGGCTAGGATTAAGTTTCAGTTTAGGCTTAGTTTTTGGGTTAGAGATTAAGGATAGGTTTAGGTTTCGGATTAGACTTTAGTTGTAGAATATGTGTTAGGATTAGGGTTAGTGTTAGTGTTTAGACTTTAGTTGTAGAATAAGTGTTAGGATTAGGGTCAGTGTTAGGGTTAGGGTTAAGTGTTATGTTTAGGGTTAGGTTTTGGATTAGTGTTAGGGATGGTGTTAGGTTAGGGGGTTAGGGTTAGTGTTAGGATTAGGGTTAGGATTAGTGTTAAGGTTATGGTTAGGTTTAGTTTTAGAGTTATATTTAGAATTAGGGTGAGCGTTAGTATTAGGTTTAGGGTTGCAGTTAGGGGTTAGGGTTAATTTTAAGTTTCGGGTTAGGTTTAGTTTTGGGTTAGTGTTAGGGCTAACGTTATTGTTAGGGTTAGGATTAGTGTTAGGGTTACGGTTTGTGTTAGGTTTAGGGTTAGGTTTAAAGTTAGGGTTAAGGTTAGGGTTATATTTAAGTTTAGGATTAGGTTTGGACCACCATTAGGATAAGGGCTAGAGTTACGTTTAAGAGTTATGTGTATGGGTTAGGGTTAAGTGTTAGGGATAGATGTTAAGGTTTCGTGTTAGTGTTTGGATTAGGGTTAGTGTTAGTGTTATGATTAGTGTTTAGCGCAAGGTTTAGGGTTAGGATTAAGTTTCAGGTTAGGCTTAGTGTTTGGGTTAGAGATTAAGTTTAGTTTTAGGTTTATGATTAGAATTTAGTTGTAGATAAGGGTTAG
This sequence comes from Clamator glandarius, assembly GCA_033459285.1. Classification (NCBI taxonomy): domain Eukaryota; kingdom Metazoa; phylum Chordata; class Aves; order Cuculiformes; family Cuculidae; genus Clamator; species Clamator glandarius. The sequence goes on from JAUNZM010001428.1 coordinate 318,318, forward strand.
GATTAGGGTTAGTTTTAGGGTTAGGGTTAAGAGGTATGTTTCGGCTTAGTGTTTGGATTAGGGTTAGGCATAGGGTTAGGATTAGGGTTAGTGTTAGGGTTAGAGTTCAGAGTTATGCTTAGGCTTAGGGTTTGGATTAGGGATAGGGATAGTGTTAAGTTAGGGTGTTAGGGTTATGTTTAGGGTAATTAGTGTTAGAGTTAGGTGTTAGGTTTAGGGGTAGGGTAAGGGTTAGTGTTGGGTTAAGGGTTAGGGTTTGTGTTAAGGCTATGTTTAAGAGTTACGTTTAGGGTTGGTGTTTGGATTAGGGATAGTTATAGTGTTAGGGTTATGGGGTTAGGGTTAGTGATAGTGTTAGGGATATGGTTAGGGTCATTAGGGTTAGGGTTAGGGGTTAGGGTTATGTTTAGGGTAAAGGTTAGTGTTGGGTTACGGTTAGGGTTAGGGATAGGTTTATGGGTTAGGGTTAGCGTTAGTGTTAGTGTTAGGGTTAGGGTTAAGGTCATTAGGGTTAGGGTTAGGGTTTGTGTTAGGGTTAGGTTTAGGGTTAGGGTTAGGTCATTAGGGTTAGGGTTAGGGTTAGTATTAGGGTTAGGGTTAGGGGCAGGGTTAGGGTTATGGTTTGCTTTAGGGTTAAGGGTAAGGGTTACGATTATTGTTAGGGTAAGTGCTGGGTTAGGATTATGTTTAAGGTTTAGAGTTAGGTGTTAGGGTTATGGTTATGGTTAGGGTTATAGTTTCTGTTAGGGTTAGGGTTAGTGTTAGGGTTTGATTAGTGTTAGGGTGAGGTGTTAAGAGTAGTGATTAGGTTAGGGTTGGGTTAGGGATAGGGTTAGGCTTAGGGTTAGGTTAAGGGTTAGGGTTAGGGTTACGTTTAAGGGTTAGGGCTAGGGTTAAGATTAGTGTTTAGGGTTAGGGGTTAGTGTTAGGGTTAGTATTAGTGTTAGGGGTTAGGGTTAGGGTTATGGTTGGGTTAGTGTTATGGTTAGGGTTATGGTTAGGGTTAGGGTTAGATTTAGTGTTTGGATTAGGGTAAGGAATAGTGTTATGGTTATTGTGTTAGGGTTAAAGTTAGGGTTAGGGTTAGAGTTAGGGTTAGTGTTTTGTTTAGGGTTGGGTTAGGGTTAGTGTACCATTAGGGTTATGGTCAGGGTTAAGGTTAGGCGATTAGGCTTAGGGTCATTTGGGTTAGGGTTAGTGTTAGGGTTAGATTTAGTGTTAGTATTATGGGTTATGTTTGCGCTTAGGGTTAGTGTTAAATTTAGGTTTAGGGATTAGGGTTAGTGTTAGGGTTAGTGTAAGGGTTATGGTTAGGGTCATTAGGGTTAGGGATTTGGTTTCGGGTTAGGATTAGAGTTAGGTTTAGGGTTAGGGTTAGGGGCAGGGTTTGGTTAGATTTGGGTTTAAGGTTAAGTGTAAGGGCTACGGTTAGTATTAGTCTTAGGGTTGGGTTAGGATTAGGGTTAGGGTTTAGAGTTAGGTGTTAGTGTAGGGTTATGGTTAGGGTTATGGTTAGGCTTAGTGTTAGGGTTTGTTTAGTGTTAGGTTTAGGGTTTGGGTTGGGTTGGGTTAGGGATAGGGTTAGGGTTATGATCGTTAGGGTTAGGTTTAGGGCTAGGGTTACTGTTAATGTTACAGTTATGGTTGGGTCAGTTTTAGATTTATGTTTAGGGTTAAGGGTTAGAGTTAGATGTTAGGGTTAGGCTTAGGGTTAGTGTTAGGTTTACTGTAAGGGATATGGTTAGTGTCATTAGGGTTAGGGTTAGGGTTAGGTGTTAATGTTATGGTTACGGTTAGGGTTGGTTTAAGGTTAGGGTTAGTGTTACGGTTATAATTAGGGTTAGGGTTAGTGTTAGGGTTAGCTTTAGGGTTAGGTTTAGGGCTCAATTAAGGTTAGGGTTAGGGTTAGGATTAGGGTTAATGTTAGGGTTAGAGTTAGGGTTAGGGTTAGGGTTAGATTTAAAGTTAGGGTTAGGGTTAGGGTTAGGGTTAGGGTTAGGGTTAGGGTTAGGGTCAGTGTTAGGGTTAGGGTTAAGAGTTATGTTTAGGGATAGGATTTGGATTAGTGTTAGGTACAGTGTTAGGGTTAGAGGGTTAGGGTTAGTGTTAGGGTTATGGTTAGGGTCATTAGGGTTAGGGTTAGGGGTTATGGTTATGGTTAGAGTAAGGGTTAGATTTAGGGTTAATGTCTGGGTAAGGGTTAGTGTTAAGGTCATTAGGGTTAGGGTTAGGGGTTAGGGTTATTCTTAGGGTAAGGGTTAGGGTTAGGGGTTAGGGTTAGGGTTAGGGTTAAGCTTAGGGTTATGGTTAGGGGTAGGGTTCGGGTAAGGTTTAGTGTTAGTGTTAAGTTTAGGGTTAGTGTTTAGGTTTAGGGTTATGGTTAAGGTTAAGGTTCGGTTTAGGATTAGATTTAAGTTTAGTGTTAGGTTTATGGTTAGGTGTTAGAGTTAGGTTTAGGTATGGGTTAGGGTCATGTTTAGGCTTACTGTTAGGGTTCAAGTTAGGTTTTAGTTTAGGGCTAGAGTTAGGGTTAAAATTAGGCTTATGTTTTGGATTAGGATTAGGCATATGTCTTGGGTTAGGGGTTTATGGTTAGTATTAGGGTTAGAATTAGAGTGAGGGTTATGTTTAGGGTTGGATTACGGTTAGTGTGCCGTTAGGGTTAGGGTTAGGTTTGGGTTTAAAGTTAGGGTTAGGGTTAGATTTATGTTTAGGTTTAGGGTGTGCCTACCATTAGGATAAGGGTTAGAGTCATGGTTATGTGTTATGTTTATTGGTTAGTGTTAGGGGTTAGTGTTTTGTGTTAGTGTTTGGATTAGGGTTAGTGTTAGTTTTGAATTTAGCGTCTAGGGCAAGTTTTAGGGTTAGGATTAAGTTTCAGTTTAGGTTTAGTATTTGGGTTAGAGATTAAGGTTCAGTTTAGGTTTAGGATTAGACTTTAGTTTTACAATAAGAGTTAGGATTAGGGTTAGTGTTAGGGTTAGGATTAAGTGTTATGTTTAGGGTTAATGTTTGGATTACGGTTAGGGATAGGGTCATGGTTAGGGGGTTAAGGTTAGTGTTAGGGTCATAATTGTTAGGGTTAGGATCAGGGTTATTGTTAGGGTCAAGTTTAGGGGTTGGGGTTAGGGCTTAGGTTTAAGGCGTACATTTAGGGGTTAAGGGTTGCATTATGTTTAGGGTTTGGATTAAGTTTGGGTTAGGGTTAGTGTTAGAGTATATGGTTAGGGTTCGGATTAGGATTAGGGGTTAGGGTGGTGTTATGTTTTAGCGTTAGTGTTAGTGTTACGGTTAGGGTTAGGGGTTAGTGTTAGGGTTAGTATTAGGGGTTAGGATTAGTGTTATTGTTAGGGTTAGGGTTAGGGCTAGAGTTAGTGTTCGGGTTAGGGTTAGGTTTATGGTTAGAGTTGGGTTAGGTTTAGGCGGTTAGGGTTACTGTTAAGTTTAGGTTACGGTCGGACCAAAATTAAAATAAGAGTTAGTTTTTGGGATAGGTTTAGGGTTAGGTGCCATTAGGGTTAAAGTTAGGCCATTAGTCTTAGGGTCATTTGGGTTAGGGTTAGGATTAAGGTTATGGTTAGTGTAAGGGTTAGATTTATTTTTAAGTTTAGGATGAGCCTCCCATTAGGATAAGTGTTAGAGTTATGGTTAAGTGTTATGTTTATGGGTTAGAGTTAGGGGTTAGGGTTAGGAGTTAGGGTATTATGTTAGTGTTTGGATTCAGGTTAGTGTTAGTTTTGGGGTTAGTGTTTATGGCAAGGTTTAGGGCTAGGATTAAGTTTCAGATTAGGCTTATTTTTTGTGTTAGAGATTAAGGTTAGGTTTAGGTTAATGATTGGAATTTAGTTGTAGAATAAGTGTTAGGATTACGGTTATTGTTAGAGTTAGGGTTAAGAGTTATGTTTAGGGTTAGTGTTTGGATTAGTGTTAGGGATATGGTTAGGGTTAGAGTGTTAGGGTTAGGGTTAGGGTAAGGGTTAGTGTTTGGGTTAGGGGTTAGGTTTAGGGTTAAGGTTATTTTTAGTGTTAGGCGTTGAAGGTAGGTGTTTGGGTTAGGGTTAGGGTTAGGGTTAAATTTAGTGTTAGGGGTTAGTGTTAGAGTTAGGGTTAGATTTATGTTTAGGTTTAGGGCGGACTCACCATTAGGATAAGGGTTAGAATTATGTTTAAGTGTTATGTTTATGGATTAGGGTTAGGGGTTAGGGTTTTGTGTTAAAGTTTTGATTAGGGTTAATATTAATGTTGGGGTTAGTGTTTAGGGCAAGGTGTACGGTTAGGATAAATCTTCAGGTTAGGCTTAGTTTTTGGGTTAGAGATTAAGGTTAGGATTAGGTTTAGGATTAGACTTTAGTTGTAGAATAAGAGTTAGGATGAGGATTAGGATTAATGTTAGGGTTAGCGTTAAGTTTCGTGTTTAGGATTAGGGTTTGTATTAGGGTTAGGGATATAGTTAGGGACAGGGGGTAGGGTTAGTGTTAGGGTTAGGGTTAAATTTAGGGGTTAGTGTTAGTGGTTGGGGTTAGGGGTAGGGTTAAGGTTAGGGGTAGTGTTAGTGTTTGGGGTTAGGGGTAGGGTTAAGGTTAGGGGTAGTGTTAGTGTTTGGGGTTAGGTGTAGGGTTAAGGTTAGGGTTAGGGTTAGGTTTAGGGGTTAGGTTTATTGTAAGCATTAGGGTTAGTGTTAGTGTTAGGTTTAGGGTTAGGGTTAGGGTTAAGTTTAGGGGTTAGTGTTAGTGGTTGGGGTTAGGGGTAGGGTTAAGGTTGGGGTTAGGGTTAGGGTTAGGGGTTAGGTTTATTGTAAGCATTAGGGTTAGTGTTAGTGTTAGCGTTAGGTTTAGGGTAAAGTTTAGGGTTAGGTTTAGTGTTAGGGTTAGGTTTAGGTGTTAAGGTTAGTGTTAGGGTTATGGTTGTGTTAAGTTTAGGTTTATAGTTAGGGTTAGAGTTAGGGGGTTAAGGTTAGCTTTAGGATTAGAATTAGGGTTAGGTTTATGTTTAGGTTTATGGTTAGGGTTGGGTTATTGTTAGTTTGCCATTAGGGTTAGGTTTAGGGTTATTGTTAGATTTAGGGTTAGGGTTAGGCTTGGGGTTGGTTTAGGATTAGGGTTAGGTTTAGGGTTTGGTTTAGGGTTGGGATAGGGTTAGGGTTTGGGTTACGGTTAGGTTTAGGGTTACGGTCAGGGTTATAGTCAGGTTTAGGTTAGGGTTAGGTTTAGGTTTAGGGTTAGGGTTAGGGTTAGTGTTAAGTTTAGGTTTAGAGGTTAGGTTTAGGGGTAGGTGTAGGTTTAGGGTTAGATTTAGATTTATGTTTAGGTTAAGGGGGGCCCACGATTACGATAAGGGTTAGCGTTATGGTTAAGTGTTATGTTTATGGGTTAGGGTTAGTGGTTAGGTTTAGGGGTTATGGTTTTGTGTTAGTGTTTTGATTAGGGTGAATGTTAGTGTTGAGGTTAGTGTTTATTGTAAGGTTTAGGGTTACGATTAAGTTTCCGGTTAGGCTTAGTTTTAGGGTTAACGATTCAGGTTAGAATTAGTTTTAGGATTAGACTTAATTGTAGAATAAGGGTTAGGATAATGCTTACTGTTAGTTTAAGTTTTAAGACTGATGTTTAGGGTTAGTTTTGGATTAGGGTTAGGGATATGATTTGGGTTAGGTGTTAGGGTTATTGTTAGGGTTATGGTTAGGGTTGGGGTTAGGGTTATGATTAGGGTTTGGGTTAAGGTTAGGGTTAGGGGTTAGTGTTAGTGTTATGTTTAGGATTATGGTTAGGGTTCAGGTGTTAGGTTTAGGGTTAGATTTAGGGTTAGTGTTAGAGATAAGTTTAGGTGTGAGGGTTAGGGTTAGGATAGGGTCAGGGTTAGATTTAGATTTTGCGTAAGGATTAGGGATAGGGTTATGATTAGGGTTTTATGGTTAGTATTAGGGTTAGAATTAGGGTGAGGGTTATGGATAGGGTTGGGTTATCGTTAGTGTGCCATTGGCTTAGGGTTAGGGTTAGATTTAGGGTGGGCCTACCATTAGGATAAGGGTTAGAGTTATGGTTAACTGTTATGTTTATGGGATAGTGTTAGGTGTTAGGGTTTTTTGTTAGCATTTGGATTAGGGTTAGTGTTAGTTTTGGGTTTAGTGTCTAGGGCAAGGGTTAGTGTTAGGATTAAGTTTCAGGTTAGGCTTATTTTTGGGTTAGAGATTAAGGTTAGGTTTAGGATTAGATTTTAGTTATAGAATAAGGGTTAGGAAGAGGGTTAGTGTTAGGGTTAGAGTTAAGAATTATGTTAAGGGTTAGGGTTTGGGTTACGGTTAGGGATAGGGTTGGGAGTTAAGGTTAGTGTTAGTGTTAGGGTCATTATGGTTAGGGTTAGGGTTAGTGTTAGGTTTATGTTTTGGGGTTAGGGGTTAGGTTTATGGGTAGGGTTAGGGTTAGGGTTAGGGTTAGGTTTTAGTGTTAGGGTTAGGATTAGGGTTAGTTTTAGTGTTAGGGTTAGGGTTAGAGTTAGGGTTAGGATTAGGGGATAGGGTTAGGGTTAGGGTTAGGGTTAGGGTTAGGATTAGGGTTAGGTATTAGTGTTAGTGTTAGGGTTAGAGTTAGATTTAGTGTTAGGGTTAGGGTTAGAGTTAGAGTTAGGGTTAGAGTTGGTTTAGGTTTAGGGTTAGGGGTTAGGATTATTGTTAGGCTTAGGATTAGGGTTAGGGTTGGGGTTACGGGTTAGGGATTAGCGTTTGGGTTAGTGTTTAGTGTTAGGTGGTATGCTTAGGGTTATGGTTACGGTTAGGTTTATGGTTAGTGTTAGGGTTAGGTTTATTGTTAGGGTCATGTGTTTGTGTTAGGGTTATTATTAAGGTGATAGGATTAGGGTTAGGTTTAGGGTTAGAGTTAATGTTAGGGTTAGGGGTAGTGTTAGTGGTAAGGTTAGGGTTAGTGTTAGTGTTAGTGTTAGTGTTAGTGTTAGTGTTAGGGTTAGGGTTAGGGTTAGGGTTAGGGTTAGGGTTAGGGTTAGGGTTAGGTTTGAGTTAGGGTTAGGGTTAAGGGTTAGAGTTAGGTGTTATTGTTAGGGTTAGGTTTCGGATTAGGTTTCGGGTTGGGTTAGGTTGGTGTTATTGTTTAGGGTTAGTTTTAATGTTAGGGTTAGTGTTAGGGGTTAGTGTTATAGTTAGGGGTTAGGGTTAGGTTTAGGTTTAGGGTTAGATTTAGGGTTAGGGTTCGGGCTAGAGTTAGGTTTCAGGTTAGGGTTATGGTTAGAGTTGGGTTAGGGTTAGGTTTAGGGTTAGGGGGTTAGGGTTAGTGTCAGGTTTAGGATTAGGGTCGGTCAAAAATTAAAATAAGGGTTAGTTTTTGGGTTAGGTTTAGTGTGCCATTCGGTTTATGGTTAGGGTTAGGCAGTATAGATTTAGGGTCATTTGGATAAGGGTTAGGGTTAAGGTGATGGTTAGTGTTAGGGTTAGATTTATTTTTAGTTTTAGGGTGGGCCCCCCATTAGGATAAGATTTAGAGTTATGGTTAAGTGTTATGTTTATGGGTTAGGGTTACGTTTAGGTTTAGGGGTTAGGTTTAGGGGTTAGGGTTTTGTGTTAGTGTTTGGACTAGGGTTACTGTTAGTGTTGGGGTTAGTGATTAGGGAAAAGTTTAGGTTTAGAATTAAGTTTCAAGTTAAACTTAGATTTGAGTTAGAGATTAAGGTTACGTTTAGGTTTTGGATTAGACTTTTGTTGTAGAATAAGGGTTAGGATTAGGGTTAATGTTAGGTTTAGGGTTAGGGTTATTGTTAGGGTTAGGGTTTAGGTTTGAGGTTAGGGTTATGATTAGATTTAGGGTTAGGGGTTAGGGTTAGGGTTAGTGTTAGGATTATTGTTAGAGTTTGGGTTATGTTTAGGTTTAGATTTAGGGTTAGTGTTAAGTTAGGGTTAGGGATAGGGGTTACGGTTAGGGTTAGGTTTAGGGTAAGGTGTTAGGATTAGGGTTTGGGTTAAATTTAGGGTTAGGGTAGGGGTTAGGGTTAGGGTTAAATTTAGGATTAGGGGTTAGGGTTAGTGTTAATGTTAGAGTTAGTGTTTGAGTTAGATATTTAGGTTAGGGTTAGGGTTAGGGTTAGTCTTAGGTATTAGAGGTTATGCTTAGGGTTAGGGTTAGTGTTAATTTTAGGGTTAGGGGTAAAGTTAGGGTTAAGATAACGGTTACGGTTAGGTCATTAGAGTTAGGGTTAGGGTTATGGGTATGGTTAGGGTTAGGTTTGTGTTTAGGTTTAAGGGTAAGTGTTACGATTAGGATTGGTGTTAATGTTGGGTTAGGATTAGGATTAGGGTTTTGAGTTAGCTTTTAGGGTTAAGGTTATATTTAATGTTAGGGTTAGGGTTAGTGTTAGGGTTTGGTTAGTGTTCGGGTTATGTTTTATAGTTAGGGTTTGGGTTAGAGATAGGGTTAGGGTTAGAGTTAGCGTTGAGGTCGTTAGGATTAGGTTTAGGGTTAGAGTTAGTGTTAGGGTTACGGTTATGATTGGGTCAGTGTTAGGGTTAGGGTTACGTTTGGTTTAGAGTTAGAGTTAGTGTTAGGGTTATGGTTAGTGTTAGGGTTAGTTTTGTCATTAGGGATTAGGTTTTGTGTTAGGGTTAGGGTTAGATTTAGGGTTAAAGTTAGGGTTAGTATTACAGTTAGTTTTATGGTTAGGGTTAGATTTATGTTAGGTTTCGATTTAAGTTTAAGGCTTAGGGTTAGGGTTAGGGTTGGATTCGGACTAGGGTTAGGGTTTAGAGTTAGGTGTTAATGTTAGGGTTAGGATTAGGTTTGGTTGTTATGGTTAGTTGTTAGGTTTAGTTGTTATGTTTACTGTTATGTTTAGTTGTTATGGTTAAGGTTAGGGGTTAGGGTTGGTGTTAGGGTTTGGAGTAGGGTTAGGGTTAGGTTAGGGTTAAGGTTACGGTTAGGATAAGGGTTAGAGTTAGGGTTAATGTTAGTGGTTTGGGTTAGGATTAGAGTTAGGGTTAGGAGTTAGGGTTAGGTTTAGGGTTAGGGTTAGAGTTAGGCTTATTTGCTAGGGTTAGTGCTAGGTTTATGGTTAGGTTTCAGGCTAGAGTTAGGATTCGGGTTAGGTTTAGAGTTAGTGTTACAGTTTTGTTAGGGTTAGGGTTAGTGTTAGGGTTTGGCTTAGGGTAAGGTATAGTTTTAGGGTTAAAGTGTTAGGGTTAGGGGCCGGTTTAGGGTTAAAGTCGGTTCAAAATTAAAATAAAGGTTAGTTTAGGGTTAGGTTTAGTGTGCCATTAGGTTTAGTGTGCCATTAGGTTTAGTGTGCCATTAGGTTTAGTGTTAGGGTTAGGATTAGGGTCGTTAGGTTTAAGGTTAGGGTTAGGGTTAGGTGTTAGGATTACCGTTAGGGTTAAAGTTAAGTTTAGGGGTTAGGGTTAGGGTTAAGTTTAGAGTTAGGGTTTGGTTTAGGTGTGAATGTTAGGGTTAGGGTTAGTGTTATGTTTATTGTTAGTTGTTAAGGTTTGGGTTAGGGTTAGTGTTAGGGTTAGGTTTAGGGTTAGGGTTAGGGTTACGGTTAGGTTTATAGTTAAAGTTAGGGTTAGTGTTAGGGTTAGGTTTAGGGTTAGGGTTAGATTTGTGTTTAGGATTAGGGTGGGCCCACCATTAGGATAAGGGTTTGAATTATAGCTAAGTGTTATGTAATGGGTTAAGGTTAATGTTTAGGGTTTTGTGTTAGTATTTGGATTATAGTTAGTGTTAGTATTGGGTATAGTGTTTAGGGCAAGGTTTAGGGCTTGGATTAATTTTCAGGTCAGGCTTAGTTTTTGGGTTAGAGATTAAGGTTAGATTTAAGATTAGACTTTAGTTGTAAAATAAGGGTTAGGATTAGGGTTTGTGTTAGGGTTAGGGTTAAGAATAATATTTAGGGTTAGGTTTTGGATTAGGGTTAGGTATATGGTTAGGGTAATGGTTAAGGGGTTTGGGTTAGTGTTAAGGTTAAGGTTAGGATAAGGGTTATGGTTACGATTAGGACTTAGGTTTAGGGTTACGGTTAGGGTAAGGGTTACAGTTAGGGTTAGGGTTAATATTAGGTGTTACATTTAGGGTTAGGGTTAGAGTTAGGGTAAGGGGTTAGTGTTAGTGTTAGTATTAGAGTTAGGGTTAGGGTTAGGGTTGGGGTTAGGGTTAGGGTTAGTGTTAGGGTTGGGTTAGTGTTAGTTTTAGGTTTAGTGTTAGGGTTCGGTTTAGGGTTAGGTTTGGTTAGGGTTAGGTTCAGAGTTACGGTTAGGGTTAGGGTTAAGGTTAGTGTTAATTTTATTGTTAGGCTTTAGGGTTAGGTTTAGGGTTAGTGTAAGTTTTATTGTTAAGTTCATCAGGGTCAGGGTTAAGGGTAAGGTTAGTGTTTGGGTTGGGATTAGGGTTAAGGGTAAGGGTTAAGGTTAGGATTAGGGTTAGGTTTGGGTTAGGATTAGGGTTAGAGGTTAGAGTTAGGTGTTAGGGTTAGGGTCATTGTTAGTTTTAGGGTTAGGGTTGGTGTTAGGTTTGGGTTAGTGTTAGGGTTAGGTGTTAGGGTTAGGGTTTGGGTTGTGGTTGGGTTAGTGATATGGTTACGGTTAGGTTTAGGGTTAGGGTCATTAGGGTTAGAGTTAGGGTTAGGGTTAGGGTTAGGGTTACGGTTTAGGTTGTGTCAGGGTTAGGGTTAGGATTAGTATTAAAGGTTACAGTTAGGTGTTAGGGTTATGGTTATGGTTAGGGTTATGGTTAGGGTTAGGGTTAGGATTAGGGTTGGTTTATGGTTAGATTTAGTCTTAGGGTTATGGTTAGGTTAGGGTCAGGGTTAGGGTTAGATTTTGGGTTTAGGGTTAGTGTTAATGTTAGGGTTAGGTTTAGGGTTAAAGTGTGGTTTAGTGTTTGGTTTAGGTTTAGGTTTAGATTTATGTTTAGGCTTAGGGTGGGCCCACCATTAGGATAACGGTTAGAATTATAGTTAAGTATTATGTTTATTGGTTTAGGGGTAGGGGTTATGGTTAGGAGTTAGGGTTTTGTGTTAGTGTTTGGATTAGGGTTATTGTTAGTGTTGGGGTTAGTGTTTAGGGTAAGGTTTAGGGCTAGGATCAAGTTTCAGGTTAGTCTTATTTTTTGGGTTAGAGTTTAAGTTTAGGTTTAGGTTAAGGATTTGACTTTAGTTGTAGAATAAGGGTTAGGATTAGGCTTAGTATTAGGGTTAGGAGTTATATTTAGGGTTAGGGTTTGGATTAGTGTTAGGGATAAGGTTAGTGTTAGGGGGTAAGGGTTAATGTTATGGTTAGATTTAGGGTTAGTGTTATGGTTAGGGTTGGGATAGGGTTAGTGTGCCATTAGGGTTAGGGTTAGGCCATTAAGCTTAAGATCATTTGGGTTAGGGTTGGGGTTAGGGTTAGGGTTAGAGTTAGTGTTAGGGTGAGGGGTTATTGGTAGGGTTAGATTCGTTAAGATTAGGGTTAGTGTTAGGTTTAAGTTTAGGGTTAGGGTTAGGGTTAGGGTTAGGGTTAGGGTTACGGTTACGGTTAGGGTTACGGTTAGGGTTGGGTCAGTGTTATGGTTAGGGTTAATGGTTAGATTTAGATGTTAGGGTTAGGGGTAGGGTTAGGGTTAGGGTTACGGTTAGGGTTGGGTCAGTGGTATGGTTAGGGTTAGGGTTAATGGTTAGATTTAGATGTTAGGGTTAGGTTTAGGGTTAGGGTTAGGTTTCGGGTTAGGGTTAGGGTTAAGGTTTGTGTTAGGGTTAGGGATAGTGTTATAGTTATGTGTTAAGTTTAGGGTTAGTTTTAGGGTTGGTTTACTATTAGGTTTTATGTTAGGGTTATGGTTAGTGTTAGTGTTAGGGTTAGTGTTAGGGTTTGTGTTAGTGTTAGGGTTAGATTTAGGGTTAAAATTAGGTTTAGTGTTAGGGTTAGATTTATGTTTAGGGTTATGGTGGGCGCACTCTTAGGATAATGTTTAGATTTACAGTTAAGTATTATGTTTATGGGTTAGGGTTAGGTGTTAGGTTTAGGAGTTTTGGTTTTGTTGTAGTGTTTGGATTAGGATTAATGTTAGTGTTGGTGGTAGTGTTTAGGGCAAGGTTTGGGGCTATGATTAAGTTTAAGGTTAGGCTTATTTTTCGTGTTAGAGATTAAGGTTAGGGTTAGGTTTCGGATTAGACTTTAGTTGTAGAATAAGGGTTAGGATTACGGTTAGTGTTAGGGTTACGGTTAAAAGTTATGTTTAGGGTTAGGGTTTTTATTAGGGTTAGGGTTAGGTTTAGGGTTAGGGTTAGATTTAGGTTTTGGATTAGAGTTAGGGATAGGGTTAAGGTTAGGTGGTTAGTGTTAGTGTTATGGTTACAATTAGGGTTAGTGTTATGGTTAGTGTTGGGTTAGGGTTAGTGTTCCATTAGGTTTAGGGTTAGTGTTAGGCCATTAGCCTTAGGGTCATTTTGGTTAGGGTAGGAGTTAGAGTAAGGGTTAGGTTTAGAGTTAGGGTTTGGTTTAGGGTTAGATTTGGGTTAAGAGTAGGATTAGGGTTAGGGGTTTGTGTTAGGTGTTACAGATAGTGTTAGGGTTAGGGGTAGGTTTAAGATTAGTTTTGGGGTTAGGTTAAAGGGTTAGGGTTATGATTAGGGTTAGTGTTAGGATTAGTGTTATGGTTGGGTTAGGATTAGGTTTAGGGTTTAGAGTTAGATGTTAACGTTAGTGTTAGGGTTAGGGATAGGGTTAAGTATACGGTTAGGGTTGGGTCAGTGTTATGGTTAGGGTTAAGGGTTAGATTTAGATGTTAGGGTTAGGGGTAGGGTTAGGGTTAGGGTTACGGTTAGGGTTGGGTCAGTGGTATGGTTAGGGTTAGGGTTAATGGTTAGATTTAGATGTTAGGGTTAGGTTTAGGGTTAGGGTTAGGTTTCAGGTTAGGGTTAGGGTTAAGGTTTGTGTTAGGGTTAGGGATAGTGTTATAGTTATGTGTTAAGTTTAGGGTTAGTTTTAGGGTTGGTTTACTATTAGGTTTTATGTTAGGGTTATGGTTAGTGTTAGTGTTAGGGTTAGTGTTAGGGTTTGTGTTAGTGTTAGGGTTAGATTTAGGGTTAAAATTAGGTTTAGTGTTAGGGTTAGATTTATGTTTAGGGTTATGGTGGGCGCACTCTTAGGATAATGTTTAGATTTACAGTTAAGTATTATGTTTATGGGTTAGGGTTAGGTGTTAGGTTTAGGAGTTTTGGTTTTGTTGTAGTGTTTGGATTAGGATTAATGTTAGTGTTGGTGGTAGTGTTTAGGGCAAGGTTTGGGGCTATGATTAAGTTTAAGGTTAGGCTTATTTTTCGTGTTAGAGATTAAGGTTAGGGTTAGGTTTCGGATTAGACTTTAGTTGTAGAATAAGGGTTAGGATTACGGTTAGTGTTAGGGTTACGGTTAAAAGTTATGTTTAGGGTTAGGGTTTTTATTAGGGTTAGGGTTAGGTTTAGGGTTAGGGTTAGATTTAGGTTTTGGATTAGAGTTAGGGATAGGGTTAAGGTTAGGTGGTTAGTGTTAGTGTTATGGTTACAATTAGGGTTAGTGTTATGGTTAGTGTTGGGTTAGGGTTAGTGTTCCATTAGGTTTAGGGTTAGTGTTAGGCCATTAGCCTTAGGGTCATTTTGGTTAGGGTAGGAGTTAGAGTAAGGGTTAGGTTTAGAGTTAGGGTTTGGTTTAGGGTTAGATTTGGGTTAAGAGTAGGATTAGGGTTAGGGGTTTGTGTTAGGTGTTACAGATAGTGTTAGGGTTAGGGGTAGGTTTAAGATTAGTTTTGGGGTTAGGTTAAAGGGTTAGGGTTATGATTAGGGTTAGTGTTAGGATTAGTGTTATGGTTGGGTTAGGATTAGGTTTAGGGTTTAGAGTTAGATGTTAACGTTAGTGTTAGGGTTAGGGATAGGGTTAAGTATAGTGTTAGGGTTGGGTTAGTGTTATGGTTAGGTGTTAGGGTTAGTGTTATGGTTAGGTGTTAGGGTTAGTGTTATGGTTAGGTTTAGGGATAGGGTTAGGGTTAGGGTTAGTAATAGGGTCGTTAGGGTCAGGTTTATGTTTAGTATTAGTGTTAGGGTTAGACTTGGGGTTATAGGTTAGGATAAGGGTTACGGTTAGGGTTATTCTTAGGGTTTGGTTAGGGATAGGTTTAGGGATAGGGTTAGGGTTAGTGTTAGTGTTAGGTGTTAGTGTTAGGATTAGGTTTAGGTTTGGGTTAGTGATAGGGTTAGGGTTAGGGTTAGGGTAAGGGGTTAGGTTTAGGGTTAGGGTTAGGTTTAGTTTTGGGTTTAGGGTTAGGAGTTAGTGTTAGAATTAAGGTTAGGGTTAGGTTTGGGGGTTACGGTTAGGGTTAGGTTTAGTGTAGGGTTAAGGTTATGGTTAAGGGTATGGTTAGGGTTAGGGGTAGATTTAGGGTAAGGGTTAGAGTTAGATTTAAGTTTAGGGATAAGTTTAGTGGTTATGGTTAGTGTTAGGGTTAGGCTTAGTTTTGTGGTTAGGGTTAGGGTTATGATTGGGGTGAGTGTTAGGGTTAGGTTTAGGTTTAATGTTACCGTTTTGTTTAGGGGTTAGTGTTCGGGTTATGGTTAGGGTTAGGGGTTAGGGATAGGTTTACTGTTAGTGTAAGGATTAGGGTTAGGGTTAGGGTTAATATTAGGGGTTAGGTTTTGGGTTAGGGTTAGAGTTAGGGTTAGGGGTTAGTGTTAGGGTTAGTTTTATGGTTAGATTTAGGGCTAGATTAGGATTCGAGTTAGGGTTAGTTTTAGGGTTTGTTTTGAGTTAGGGTTAGGGTTAGTGTTAGGGTATGTGTTAGGGTTAGGTATAGGTTTAGGATTAGGGGTTTAGGGTTAAGGTTATGATTAGAGATAGAGTTAGGTTTAGGTTTATGGTTAGGTTTGGGGTTAGATTTAGGGTTAGGGTAAGTTTTAGGGTTAGTGTTAGGGGTTAGGGTTTAGGGTTAGTTTAGGGTCAGTTGGGTTAGGGTTAGGGTTAGGGTTAGGGTTAGGGTTAGGGTTGGGATTAGGTTTAGGGTTAAACTTAGGGTTAGGGATAGGATTAGGTTTGGACCACCATAAGGATAAAGGTTAGAGTTTTGGTTAGATGTTATATTTATGGGTTAGGGTTAGGAGTTTAGGGTTAGGGTTAGGGTTATGTTTAGGGTCATCAGGGTTAGGGTTGGGGTTAGATTTAGTGGTAGGGTAAGGGTTAGTGTTGGGTTTGGATTAGGGTTAGGGTTATGTTTAGGGGTTCAGGTTAGGGGTAGTTTTGGGTTAGGTGTAGGGTTAAGGTCATTAAGGTTAGGGTTAGGTTCAGGGTTAGGTTTAGGGTTAGGATTAGGGTTAGGGTTAGGGTAAGGTTTAGGGTTAGGGTTAGGGTTAGGGTTAGGGTTAGGGTTAGGGTAAGTGTTTGGATTATGATTAGGGATAGGGTTACTTTTATGGGGTTAGGTGTAAGGCTTGGTCCAAAATTAAAATATGGGTTACATTTAGCGATAGGCTTAGTGTGCTGATAGTGTTAGGGTTAGTGTTAGTGTTAGGTCATTAGAGTTAGGGTCATTTGGGTTATGGTTAGGGTTTGGTTTAGGGTTAGGGTTAGGGTTAGACTTATTGTTAGGTTTAGTTTGGGCCAACAATTAGGATAAGGGTTAGAGTTATGATTAAGTGTTATGTTTATGGGTTAGTCTTAGGGGTTAGGGTTTTGTGTTAATGTTTGGATTAGGGTTAGTGTTAGAGCTAGGGTTAGGGTTTAGGGTTAGGGTTAGGGTAAAGTTAGGGCTAGTGTTAGATTTCAGGTTAGGGTTAGTGTGCCATTAGGGTTTGGGTTAGTCTTAGTGTTAGTGTTAGGTTTAGGGTTTGGGATTAGTGTTAGGATTAGGTTTAGGGTTATGATTAGGTTAGGGTTTGGATTAGGTTTAGGGATGTCGTTAGGGTTAAGGGGTTAGGGTTAGAGTTATTTTTAGGGTTAGGGTTAGGCTTAGGTTTAGTGTTAGGGGTTAGGGTTTAGGGTTAGTTTAGGGTCAGTTGGGTTAGGGTTAGGGTTAGGGTTAGGGTTAGGGTTAGGGTTAGGGTTAGGGTTTGGGTTAGATTTATGTTTATGTTTAGGGTGGGCCTACCATTAGGTTACGGGTTAGAGTTATGGTTAAGTGTTATATTTATGGGATAGTGTTAGGGGTTACTGTTTTGTGTAGGTGTTTGTATTAGGGTTAGTGTTTGGTTTGGGTTTAGTGTCTAGGGCAAGGTTTAGGGTTAGGATTAAGTTTCAGGTTAGGCTTAGTTTTTTAGTTAGAAATTAAGGTTAGGTTTAGGCTTAGGATTAGACTTAGTGTTTAGGATTAGTGATAGTGTTAGGGTTAGGGTTAAGAGTTATGTTTAGGGTTAGGATTAGGGTTTGGTTTAGGGTTAGGGTAGGTATAGGGTTAGATTTAGAATTTGTGTTAGGGTTAAGAGTTATATTTAGGGTTAGGATTAGGTTTAGTTTTAGGGTAAGGGTTAGGGCTAGGGACAGGGTTAGATTTAGGATTTGTATTAGGATTAGGGATAGGTTTCGGGTTAGGTGTTTAGGGTCAGTTTTAGAGTTAGGGTTAGGATTAGGATTGGGTTAGGTGTAGTGTGCCAGTACTAGTTGTAGAATAAGGGTTAGGATTATGGTTAGGGTTAGGGTTAGGGTTAAGAGTTATTTTTAGGCTTAGGGTTTGGATTAGCATTAGTAATAGCGTTAGGGTTAGGGGGTTAAAGTTAGTGTTAGGGTTAGGATTATGTTTAGGGTTAAGTTTAAGGGTTAGGGTTAGTGGTTAGAGTTAGGGATTGTGTTAAATTTACGTTAAAAGTTAGTTGTTGGGTTAGGGGTAGGGTTAGGGTTAAGGTTAGGGTTTTGTTTATGGTTAGGGTTAGGTCTTAGGGGTAGTGTTAGGGTTAGGGATAGAGTTAGGGGGTTAAGGATAGTATTAGTGTTAGTGTTAATGTTGGGTTAGGGTTAGGGTTAGGGTTAGGGTTAAGGTTAGCGTTAAGGTTAGGGTTAGGGTTAGGTTTAGGGTTAGGGTTAGTGTTAGGATTATGTTTAGGGTTAGGGTTAGGGTTATGGTCAGTAGGATTAGGGTAATGTTTAGGGTAAGGTTTAGGGGTTAGTGTTAGAGTTAGGGTTTGGGTTAAGTTTAGGTTTAGGGGTTAGGGTTTGGCTTAGATTTATGTTAAGTTTTAGGGTGGGCCCACGATTAGGATAAGCATTAGAGTTATGGTTAAGTGTTATTTTTCTGGGTTGGGATTAGGGGTTAGTTTTAGGGGTTAGGGTTTTGTGTTATTGTTTTGCTTAGAGTTAGTGTTAGTGTTCGGGTTAGTGTTTAGGGCAAGTTTTAGGGGTAGGTTTAAGTTTCAGTTTAGGCTTAGGCTTTTGAGTTTGAGATTAAGTTTAGGTTTAGGTTTAAGATTAGATTTTAGTTGTAGAATAAGGGTTAGGATTAGGGATAGTGTTAGGGTTAAGAGTTATGTTTAGGGTTAGGATTAGGGTTAGGTTTAGTGTGCCATTAGAGTTAGGGTTAGGGTTAGATTTAGGATTTGTGTTAGGGTTAAGAGTTATGTTTAGGGTTAGAATTAGGGTTAGGGTTAGGGATAGGGTTAGATTTAGGATTTGTATTAGGATTAGGGATAGGTTTCGGGTTAGGTGTTTAGGGTCAGTTTTAGTGTTAGTGTTAGTGTTAGGTTATTTTTAGGTTTAGTGTGCCATTAGGGTTAGGATTAGGGTTAGGCCATTAGGCTTAGGGTGTTTTGGGTTAGGTTTAGGGTTATCGTTAGAGTTAGGTTTAGGGTTAGGGATAACTTTAGGGGTTAATATTAGGGGTAGTGTTATGGTTAGGGGTAGGGAAGGTCATTGGGGTTAGGGTTAGGGTTATGTTTAGGGTTAGGTTTAGGGTTAGGGGTTACGGTTAGTGTTAGGGTAAGGATTAGGGTTAGGGTAAGGGTTAGGGTTAGTGTTAGGGGTTAGGGTTAGTGTTTGCGTAAAGTTTAGGTTTAGGGTTAGGGGTAGTGTTAGAGTTAGGTTTAGGGTTAGGGTAAGTGTTTGGATTAGGATTAGGGGTAGGGTTAGTGTTATGGGGTTAGGGGTAAGGCTTTGTCCAAAATTAAAATATGGGTTACCTTTAGCATTAGGGTTAGTGTGCCAATAGTGTTAGGGTTAGTGTTAGGTCATTAGGGTTATGGTTAGGGTTTTGATTAGGGTTAGGGTTAAGGTTAGGGTTAGATTTATGTTTAGGTTTAGTTTGGGCCAACAATTAGGATAAGGGTTAGAGATATGGTTAAGTGTTATGTTTATGGGTTAGGGTTAGGGGTTAGGGTTTTGTGTTAATGTTTGGATTAGGGTTAGTGTTAGAGCTAGGGTTAGGGTTTAGGGTTAGGTTAAAGTTAGGGCTAGTGTTAGGATTAGTGTGCCATTAGGGTTTGGGTTAGTTGTAGGGTTAGTGTTAGGTTTAGGGTTAGGGGTTAGTGTTAGAGTTAGGTTTAGGGTTATGATTAGGTTAGGGTTTGGATTAGGGTTAGGGATGAGGTTAGGGTTAAGGGGTTAGGGTTAGTGTTATGCTTAAGGTTAGGGTTAGGCTTAGGTTTAGGGTTAGTGTTAGGTTTGGGGGTTAGGTTTATGGTTAGGTTTATAGTTAGGGTTAGTATTAGGGTTAGGGTTAGTTTTAGGTTTAGTGTTAGGGTTAGGGGTTAGGTTTAGGACTAGTGTTAGGGTACGTGTTAGGGTTAGGTTTATGTTTTTGTTAGGGTTAAGTTTAGTGTTAGTGTTCGGTTAGTGTTAGTTTTAGGTGTTAGTGTTAGGATTAAGGTTAGAGTTAGGGTTAGGGTTATAGTTAAGGTTAGTGTTAGGGTTGGTTTAGGGTTAGGGTTAGGGGTTAGATTTACGTGTTAGGGTTAGGGCTAGGGTTAGTGTCACGGTTAGGGTTAGGGTTAGATTTAGGTGTTACGGTTAGGGTTAGGGTTAGTTATAGGGTTAAAGTTATGGTTAAGATTATGGTTAGGGTTAGGTGTTGGGGTAGATTTAGTAGGGGTAGGTTTAGAGTTAGAGTTAACATTAAGGTTAAGTTTAGGTGTTAGGGTTAGTGTTAGAGGGTAAGGTTAGGCTTAATGTTAGGTTTAGGGTTAGGGTTAGGGTTAGGGTTAGGGTTAGGGTTAGGGTTAGGGTTAGGGTTAGGGTTAGTGTTAGGGTTAGGGGTTAGGGTTAGGGTTAGGCTTAATGTTGTGATTAGGGTTAGGGGTTATGATTAGGGTGAGGGTTAGGGTTAGGTTTAGGTTTAATGTTAGCGTTAGGGCTAGGGGTTAGGGTTAGGGTTAGGTTTAGGGTTATGATTAGGTTAGGGTTTGGATTAGGGTTAGGGATAATTTTAGGGAGTTAGGTTTAGTGTTATGTTTAGGGTTAGGGTTGGTCCAAAATTAAACTAAGGGTTAGGTTTCGAGTTAGGTTTAGTGTGCCATTAGGGTTAGGTTTAGGTTTAGGTTTAGATTTATGTTTAGGTTTAGGGTGGGCCCACCATTAGGATAAGGGTTAGAGTTATGGTTGTTATGTTTATTGGTTAAGGTTAGGAGTTAGGCTTAGGAATGTTTGGATTAGGGTTAATGTTAGTGTTGGTATTAGTGTTTAGGGCAAGGTTTAGGGTTAGGATTAAGTTTCAGGTTAGGCTTAGTTTTTGGGTTAGAGATTAAGGTTAGGTTTAGGTTTAGGATTAGACTTTAGTTGTACAATAAGCTTTAGGATTAGGGTTAATATTAGGGTTAGGGTGAAGAGTTATGTTTAGGATTAGGATTTGGAATAGGTTTCGGTTTAGGGGCTTAGGGTTAGTGTTAGGATTAGGGTTAGGGTCATTAGGGTTAGGGTTAGGCTTAGGTGTAGGATTAGTGTTAGGGTTAGGATTAGGTGTAGGATTAGGTTCAGGGTTAGGGTCAGAATTAGGTTTGTCTTAGGGTTAGGGTTAGGGTTAGGGTTGGAGTAAGGGTTAGCTTTGTGTTAGGGTTAGGATTAATATTTGGGTTAGGGTTAGAGTTAGGGTTACGGTTAGGGGTTAGAGTTATGTGTTATTGTTAGTGTTAGGGTTTGGGTTAAGTTTAGGGGTTAGGCTTAGAATAAGGGTTAGGTTTAGGGTAAGGGTTAGGGTTAGGATTAGGATTCGGTTAGAGATAGGGTTCTGTTTAGGGTTAGTGTAAGGGTTAGGGTTAGATATCAGTGATTGTGGTAGTGTTAGGGTTAGGGCTAGTGTTAGGGTTCGGGTTAGGGTTGCATTAATGTTAGGGTTAGGGTTAGGGCTTTAGTTAGGATTTGGATTAGAGTTAGAGTTTGGATTAGGTTTAGGGATAGGGGTAGGGTTAAGGATTTAGTTTAGGGATTAGGGATATTGTTAGTGTTAAGCTTATGCCTAGTCTTACGGTTCTGGTTAGAGTTAGGGTTGCATTAGGGTTAGGGTTAGGGTTAGGGTTAGGGTTAAGGCTTGAGTTAGGGTTAGGGTTAGATGTAGTGTTAGGGTTTGGATTAGGTTTAGGGATAGGGTTAGGGGTTAGGGTTTTGTGTTAGTGTTTGGATTAGGGTTAGTATTAGTGTTGGGGTTAGTGTTTAGGGCAAGGTTTAGGGTTAGGATTAAGTTTCAGGTTAGTCTTAGGTTTTTGGGTTAGTGATTAAGTTTAAATTTAGGTTTATGATTAGACTAGTTGTGGAATGAGGGTTAGGATTAGGGTTAGTGTTAGGGTTATGGTTAAGAGTTATGTTTAGGGTTAGGGTTTCAATTAGGGTTAGGGAAAGGGTTAATGTTAGGGAGTTAGGGGTAATGTTTAGGTTATGATTCGTGGTAAGGTTAGGGTTAGGGTTAGTGTTATAGTTAGAGTTGGGTTTAGGGTTAGGATTAGTGTAAGTGTTAGGGTTAGTGATAAGTTTAGGGGTTAGGGATAGGGGTTAGGGTTAT
Source organism: Clamator glandarius (assembly GCA_033459285.1). NCBI lineage: Eukaryota > Metazoa > Chordata > Aves > Cuculiformes > Cuculidae > Clamator > Clamator glandarius. Next base: position 339,218 of record JAUNZM010001428.1, read on the forward strand.
GTTTAGGCTTAGGGTTAGGGTTAATGTTATGGTAGGTGTTAGGGGTAGGGTTAGTGAGAAGGATAGGGTTAGGGATATCGATATAGTTATGGTTAGGGTTAGTGTTAGGGTTAGTGCTAGGGTTAGGTTTAGGGTTAATGTTAGGTTTAGGGTTAGGTGTTAGGGTTAGGGTTATGTTTGTGTTATGGTTAGGTTTAGATTTAGGGTTACCGTTAAGGTTAAATTTAGAATTTGGATTAGGGTTAGGGTTAGCTTTAGGGTTAGGTGTTTATGGCTAGTTTTATGGTTAGGGTTATGGTTATGGTTATGGTTATGGCTGTGTTAGGGTTAGTTTGCTATTTGGGTTAGGGTTAGTGTAAGGCCATTAGGCTTAGTGTCTTTTGGGTTAGGGTTAAGCTTAGGCTTAGGCTTAGACGTTAGAGTTTGGTGTTAGGTTTAGAGTTAGGCTTAGGGTTAGTGTTAGGGTAAGGGTTAGGCTTAGGGCTAGGTGTTAGGGTTAGGGTTAGGGTTGGGTGAATGGTTGGTTAGGGTTAGGGTCAGGGTTAGGGTGAGGATTGGGGTTAGGTGTTAGTGTTATGGTTAGGGTTAGTGTTACGGTTATAGTTGGGTTAGGTTTAGGGCTAGGGTTAGTGGTTAGATTAGGTGTTAGTGTTAGGGTTTGTGTTAGAGTTAGGTTTAGTATTAGGCTTAGGTGTTAGGATTAGTGTAATTGTTGATGTATATTTAGTGTTAATGTTAGGGTTAGGGTCATTAGAGTAGGGGTAGTGTTAGGGTTAGGTTTATGGTTAGGGTTAAGGTTGGGGTTAGTGGTAAGGGTTAGGGTTATTGTTAAGTTTAGGGTTAGGGTTAGGGTTAGGATTTGGTTTAGTGTTAGCGCTAGGTTTAGTGTTACGTGTTAGTGTTAGTGCTAGGGTGTGGGTTAGTGTTGGGATTAGTGTTTAGGGCAAGGTTTTGGGTTGGGATTAAGTTTCAGGTTTGGCTTAGTTTTTGGGTTAGAGATAAGGTTAGGTTTAGGATTAGAATTTAGTTGTAGAATAAGGGTTAGGATTAGGGTTAGTGTTAGTGTTAGAGTTAAGAGTTATTATTAAGCTTACGGTTTGGATTAGTGTTAGGAATAGGGTTAGGGCATTAGGGTTAGTGTTAGGGTAAGGATTAGGGTTAGGCTTAGGTTTAGGGTTGGGATTAGGGTTAGGGTGAAGGTTAGGGTTAGGATTAGGGTTAGGTTTAGGCTTAGTATTAGGGTTAGGGTTAGGGATAGAGTTAGGGGGTTAAGGTTAGTATTAGTGTAAGGATTAGGGTTAGAGTTATTAGGGTTAGGGTTAGGGTTAGGGTTAGGGTAAGGGGTTAGGGTTTAGGGTTAGGGTTAGGTTTAGGGTTAGGGTTAGTGTTTGTTTAGGGTTAAGTTTAGGGGTGAGGGTTAGTGTTAGGTTTAGGGTTAGGATTAGTGTTAGAGTTGGGGTTAGGGGTTAGGGTTAGTGTTAGGGTTAGGTTTGGGTTAGTGTTAGGGTTAGGAGTTAGGGTTAGGGGTTAGGGTTAGGGTTGGGGTTAGGGTTAGGGTTAGGGTTGGGATTAGGGTGGTAGGTTTAGTGTTAGGGTTAGGGTTAGGGTTATTGTTTGAGTTAGGGTTGGGTTAGAGTTAGGTTTAGCTGTTACAATTTAGTGTTAGGGTTAATGTTATGGTTACGGTTAGTGTTAGGTTTAGGTTTAGTGTTAGGGTTAGTGTTAGGGTTTGATTCTAGGGTTAGGGTGAGGTTTAATGTTAATGTTAGTTTTAGGGTTAGTTTTAGGGATTGGGTTAGGGTTAAGGTTAGGGTTAGGGTTAGGTTTAGGGTTAGTGTTAAGTTTAGGGTTAGGGTTAGGATTAGGGTTAGGATTACGGTTAGGCTTAGGGTTATGGTTAGGGTTTTGGTCAGTGGGGTTGGGGTAATGGTTAGGGTAATGGTTAGGGTTAGATTTAGGGGTTAGAGTTAGTGTTAGGGTTATGAGTTTGGGTTTTGTGTTAGTGTTTGGATTAGGGTTAGTGTTAGTGTTGGGATTAGTGTTTAGGGCAAGGTTTAGATTCTAGGGGTAGAGTTAGTTTTAATGTTGGTGTTAGTTTTAGGGTTAGTTTTAGGGTTAGGGTTAGGGTTAGGTTTAGGGTTAGTGTTAGAGTTAGGGTTAGGGTTAGGATTAGGTTTAGGGTTATGATTAGGGTAAGGCTTAGGGTAAGGGTTAGGATTAGGGTTAGGTTTAGCGTTGGTGTAAGGGTTCGGGTTAGAGGTAGGTTTAGGTTTAGGTTTAGGGTTAGGGTTGTGCTTAATTTTAGTTTTAGGGTTAAGTTTAGGGTTAGGGTTAGGATTAGGGTTAGTGTTAGAGTTAGGGTTAGGGTTAGGAATAGGTTTAGGGTTTTGATTAGGGTAAGGCTTAGGGTAAGGGTTAGGATTAGGGTAAGGTTTAGGGTTAGTGTAAGGGTTCGGGTTAGGGGTAGGTTTAGGTTTAGTGTTAGTTTAGGGTTCGGGTTAGGGTTAGGGGTATGGTTAGGGCTACATTTAGGGTATGGATCAGGGTTAGGGATAGGTTTAATGTTAGGGTGTAGGGTTAGTGTTAGTGTTGGGGTTAGGGTTAGAGTTGCGGTTAGTGTTGGGATAGGGTTAGAGTGCATTAGGGTTAGGGTTAGGGTTAGGCCTTTAAGCTTAGGGTCATTTGGGTTAGGGTTAGGGTTAATTTTATGGTTAGGGTTAGGGTTAGATTTATGGTTAGGTTTAGGGTGGGCCCACCGTTAGGATAAGGGTTAGAGTTATGGTTAATTGTTATATTTATGGGTTAAGTTTAGGGATTAGGTCTAAAGGTTAGGGTTTTGTGTTAGTGTTTTGATTAGATTAGTGTTAGTGTAGTGTTTATTATTTAGGGCTAGGTTTAGATTTAGGATTAAGTTTCAGGTTAGGCTTAGATTTTGGGTTAGATATTAAGGTTAGGTTTAGGTTTAGGATTAGACTTTAGTTGTAGAAAAAGGGTTAGGAGTAGGGTTAGTGTTAGTGTTAGGGTTAAGAGTTATGTTTAGGGTTAGTGTTTGTATTAAAGTTAGGGATAGGAATAAGGTTGGGGCGTAGTTTTAGTGTTAGGGTTAGGGTTAGTGTTTGGGTTAGGGTTAGGTTTAGCTGTTAGAGTTTAGTGTTAGGTTTAGTGTTATGGTTACGGTTAGTGTTAAGTTTAGGTTTAGGTTTAGTGTTAGGGTTAGTGTTAGGGTTAGATTCTAGGGGTAGGGTTAGTTTTAATGTTGGTGTTAGTTTTAGGGTTAGTTTTAGGGTTAGGGTTAGGGTTAGGGTTAGGTTTAGGGTTAGTGTTAGTGTTAGGGTTAGGGTTAGGATTAGGTTTAGGATTAAGGTTAGGTTTAGGGTTAGGGTTAAGGTTATGATTAGAGATAGAGTCAGGTTTAGGTTTATGGTTAGGTTTGGGGTTAGATTTAGGGTTAGGGTAAGTTTTAGGGTTAGTGTTAGGGGTTAGGGTTTAGGGTTAGTTTAGGGTCAATTGGGTTAGGGTTAGGGTTAGGGTTAGGGTTAGGGTTAGGGTTAGGGTTGGGATTAGGTTTAGGGTTAAATTTAGGGTTAGGGATAGGATTAGGTTTGGACCACCATAAGGATAAAGGTTAGAGTTTTGGTTAGATGTTATATTTATGGGTTAGGGTTAGGAGTTTAGGGTTAGGGTTAGGGTTATGTTTAGGGTCATCAGGGTTAGGGTTGGGGTTAGATTTAGTGGTAGGGTAAGGGTTAGTGTTGGGTTTGGATTAGGGTTAGGGTTAAGTTTAGGGGTTCAGGTTAGGGGTAGTTTTAGGGTTAGGTGTAGGGTTAAGGTCATTAAGGTTAGGGTTAGGTTCAGGGTTAGGTTTAGGGTTAGGATTAGGGTTAGGGTTAGGGTAAGGTTTAGGGTTAGGGTTAGGTTCAGGGTTAGGTTTAGGGTTAGGATTAGGGTTAGGGTTAGGGTAAGGTTTAGGGTTAGGTTTAGGGTTAGGGTTAGGGTTAGGGTTAGGGTTAGGGTTAGGGTTAGGTTTAGGGTTAGGGTAAGTGTTTGGATTATGATTAGGGATAGGGTTACTTTTATGGGGTTAGGTGTAAGGCTTGGTCCAGAATTAAAATATGGGTTACATTTAGCGATAGGCTTAGTGTGCCGATAGTGTTAGGGTTATTGTTAGTGTTAGGTCATTAGAGTTAGGGTCATTTGGGTTATGGTTAGGGTTTGGTTTAGGGTTAGGGTTAGGGTTAGGGTTAGGGTTAGACTTATTGTTAGGTTTAGTTTGGGCCAACAATTAGGATAAGGGTTAGAGTTATGATTAAGTGTTATGTTTATGGGTTAGTCTTAGGGGTTAGGGTTTTGTGTTAATGTTTGGATTAGGGTTAGTGTTAGAGCTAGGGTTAGGGTTTAGGGTTAGGGTTAGGGTTAAAATTAGGGCTAGTGTTAGATTTCAGGTTAGGGTTAGTGTGCCATTAGGGTTTGGGTTAGTCTTAGTGTTAGTGTTAGGTTTAGGGTTTGGGATTAGTGTTAGGATTAGGTTTAGGGTTATGATTAGGTTAGGGTTTGGATTAGGTTTAGGGATGTCGTTAGGGTTAAGGGGTTAGGGTTAGAGTTATTTTTAGGGTTAGGGTTAGGCTTAGGTTTAGGTTTAGTGTTAGGTTTGGGGGTTAGGTTTATGGTTAGTGTCAGCATCATTAGGGCTAGATTATTGTTTGTTAAGCTTAGTTTGACATTAGGATTTGGTTTAAGGTTAGGCTTACGGTTAGGGTTAGGGTGCCATTAGGGTTAGGCTTAGGTTTAGGGTTAGACATTAGGTTTAGAGCAATTTATGTTAGGTTTAAGGTTAACATTAGGGTTAGGGTTAGCGATTATGTTTAGATTTAGGTTTAATGTTAGTTTTAGGGGATAGGTTTATAGTTAGTGTCAGCGTCATTAGGGCTAGATTATTGTTTGTGTAGTGTTAGAGTTAGTATTATTCTTAGGGTAAGTTTTTTGGATTACTGGTTTTTTTACTGTTAGGGCTAGTGTTATTGTTAGGGTTATGTTTAGGTTTTAGTGTTAGGGTTAGGGTGCCATTAGGGTTAGGGTTAGTGGTTAGGGGTTTCGGTTAGGTTTAGGGTAAGGTTTAGGGTTAGGGGTAGTTTAGGGTTAGGTTTACGGTGTGTCCACCATTAGGATAAGAGTTAGGGATAGGTTTAAAGGTTATGTTTAAGAGATAGTGTTTGGGGTTAGGTTTAGGGTTAGGGGGTTAGGGTTAGGCTTAGTCTTAGGGTGCTTTTAGGGTATGCCTTAGTGTTAGGATTAGGTTTGTTGTTAGGGTGCCATTAGGATTAGTGTTAGTGTTAGGGTTAGGGTTGGGGGTAAGGTTAGGGTTAGTGTGTTTCCAACATTAGGGTTATGGTTAGGGTTAGGGTTAGGCCATTAGTGTTAGTGTCATTTTGGTTAGTGTTTGTGTTAGGGCTTGCATTAGGTTAAGGGTGCCATTAAGGTTATGGTTAGGGTTAGGCAATTAGGGTTAGGGTCATTTGAGTTAGGGTTAGGGTGAGGGTTAGGGTGGGTCCACAATTAAGATAAGGGTTAGGGTTAGGATAAGGGTTATATTTAATGTTTAGGTTTAGGGGTTAGTGTTAGGGTTACGGTTAGGGTTAGTCTTAGGGTGCTGTTAGGGTTAGGTTTAGGGTTAGGGTTAGGAGGTAAGGTTAGGATCATTTTGGTTAGGGATAGGGTTAAGGTTAATGTTAGGGTTAGGGGTTATTGTTATAGTAAGGGTTAAGGTTAGGGTTAGGGTTTAGGGTAAGTGTTAGGGTTAGGGTTAGTGTTAGGTTTAGTGTTGGTCCATCATTATGATAAGGGTTAGGGTTAGGTTAGGTTTAGTGTGCCATTAGGGTTAGGGATAAAGTTAAGGTTAGGCCATCAGGGTTAGAGTCATTTGGGTTAGGGTTAGGGTAAGGGTTAGGGTTAGGGTCATTAGGGTTAGGGTTAGGGTTAGGGTTAGGTTTACGGTTAGGGTTAGGTTAAGGGTGAGGGTTTGGGTCATTAGTGTTAGGGTTAGGTTTAGGGTAAGGGTTAGGTGATAGGTTTAGGTTTAGGGTTAGGTGTATGGGTTATGGTTAGTGTTAGGGATAGTGGTTTAGGGTTTAGATTAGGATTAGGGTTAGGGTTAGTGTTAGAATTGGGTGTTAGGGTTTGGTTTAAGGTTAGGGTTAGGGTTATGGTTAGCGTTAGCTTAGGTCTACAATTAGGATAAGATTTATGGTTATGGTTAAGGGTTATGTTTAAGGGTTAGGGGTTAGGGTTAGGTTTAGTGTTAGGGTTTTTAGGGTTAGGGTTAGGGTTAGGGTTTGCGTAAGGGTTAGGGTTAGGATTAGGGTTAAGGTTATGGTTAGGGTTAGCTTTAGGGTTAGGGTTAGGGTTAGGGTTAGGTTTAGTTTTACTGTTAGGGTTAGGTTTATGTTTAGGGTTAGCGTTAGGGTTAGAGGTAGGTTTAGATTTAGGATTAGTTTTAGAGTTAGGCATAAGTATTAGGGCTAAGGTTAGGTTTAGGGATAGGGTTAGTGTTAGGGTTAGTGTTTAGGGTGGTTCCACCTTCAGGATATGGGTTACGGTTAGGGTTAAGGGTTATTTTTAAGGGTTCAGGTTAGGGGTTAGGGTTAGGCCTAGGTTTAGGGTTAGGGTTAGCATTTGTCTTTTATTAATGTTAGGGTTAGGGTTAGGTGTTAGGGTTTGTGTTATATGGGTTAGGGTTAGTGTTAGCGTCAGGGTTAGGTTTGGGGTTAGGGTTAGGGTTAGTGTTAGTATTAGGGTTAGGATTAGGGGCCGTTAGGTTTAGGCCTTAGGGGTAAGAGTCATTAGTGTTACGGTTAGTGTTAGTGTTATGGTTAGAGGTTAGGGTAAGTGTTAGGGTTAGGGGATACGTTTAGGGTTAGGGTTAGTGTTAGGGATTTTGGTAAGTGTTGGGGTTAGGGGATACGTTTAGTGTTAGGGTTATGTTACTGTTAGTGTTGAGGATAGGGAGTAAGGGGGTTAGTTTTAGGTTTAGGTTTAGGTTTAGGTTTAGGGTTAGGTTTATAGTTAGGGTTAGTGGTTAGGATTAAGTCTATGGGTTAGTGTTATTGTTAGGGGGTTAGGGTTAGTGTTAGGGTTATGGGTTAGGGTTAGAATTAGGGTTAGGTTTAGGGTGGGTCCACCATTAGGATAAGTGTTACCGTTAGGGTTAAGGGTTATGTTTAAGGGTTAGGATTAGGGTTAGGTTTAAGGTGCCATTAGTGTTAGGGTTAGAGTTAAAGTGCCATTAGGGTTAGGGTTAGGGTTAGGAGTTAGGTGTTAGGTTTTGTGACATATGTGTTAGGGTTAGGGTTAGGGTTAGGGGTTAGGGTTAGTGTTAAGGATAGGAGGTTAAGGGGTTAGTGTTAGGTTTAGGGTTAGGTTTAGAGTGAGTGTTAGTGTTTAGTGTTGGAGTTAGGGTTAGGGTTAATCTAGGGGTTAGGGTTATTTTTAGGGGGTTAGGGTTATTGTTAGGGTTACGGGTTAGGATTAGGTTTAGTGTTAGGGTTAGGGTGGGTCCAGCATTAGGATAAGTGTTAGTGTTAGGGTATAGGATTATTTTTCAGTGTTAGGGTTATGGGTTAGGTTTAGGGTTAAGGTTAGTGTTAGTGTTAGGGTAAAGGATTATTTTTGAGTGTTACGGTTATGGGTTAGGTTTAGGGTTAAGGTTAGTATTAGAGTTAGAGTTAGGGTTTGGGTTAGGTTTAGGGTTAGGGTTAGGGTTAGGGGTAGTGTGGGTCTACAGTTAAGTCTAGGCTTAGCGTTAGGGTGCCATTAGGGTTAGGGTTAGGCCTTTAGGGTTAGGGTCATTTGGGTTAGGGTTAGATTTAGGGATAGGTTTATGGTCAGAAGTTAGGGTTAGGGTTAGGGGTAGGTGATTTGGTTAGGTTTAGGGATAGGGTTAAGAGTTTAATGTAAGGGGTAGTATTAGGGGTTAGGTATAGTGTTAGGCTTAGGGTTAGGGTTAGTGGTTAGGCTTAGGGTTAGGGTTAGGTCTAGGGGTTAGGGTTAGTGGTTTATTTTTAGCGGTAGTGTTACAAAATAGGTTTAGGTTTAGGGCTGGGGATAGGGTTAAGTTTAGGGTGGGTCCACCTTTAGGATAAGGGTTACGGTTAGGGTTAAACGTTATTTTTAAGGGTTTGGGTCAGTGGTTAGGGTTAGAATTGGGGTTAGTGTTAGGGTTACTTTTAGGGATAGGGATAGGGTTAGGGTTAGGGTTAGGGTTAGGGTTAGGGTTAGGGTTAGGGTTAGGGTTAGGAGTAGGGTTTGGATGGGTCCATTACTAGGTTAAGTGTTAAGTTAGGGTTAAGGTTAGGATTAGGGTTAGGTGTTAGGGTTAGTGTTATGGTTACTGTTTGGGGTTAGGGTTAGGGCATTCGGGTTAGGGTTAGGGTTAAGGTAAGGGTTAGGTTTTGGGTTAATGTTAAGGTTCGGGTTAGGTTTAGATTTAGTGTATCATTAGGATTAGTGTTGGGTTTAGGTTTAGACTTAGGGTTATGGTTAAGTTTAGGGTAGGTCCAACATTAGGATAAGGGTTAGGTTTAGGTTTAAACGTTATATTTAAGTGTTAGTGTTACAGTTAGGTTTTGGGTTAGGGTCAGGATTAGGTTTATAGTTAGGGTGGGTCGACCATGAAGGTTAGTGTTAGGTTTAGGGTTTGGGTTAGACCATAAGGGTTAGGGTTAGGTTTAGTGTTAAAATTAGGGTTAGGTTTAAATTTATGGTTAGGGTTAGGGGATAGGTTTAGGGTTCTGGGTTGGTGTTAAGGGGTTAGGGTTAGGGTTACAGGTTGTGTTTTTGGTTAGGGTTATGGTTAGTGTTAGGATTAGGGTTATGGTTAGGATTAGGATTAGGGTTAGGTTTAGGGTGTCATTAGTGTTAGGGTTGGGGTTATCGTTAGGTTTAGGATTAGGATTAGGGTTAGGTTAGCTCCACTATAAGGATAAGGGTTAAGGTTAGAGTTAAGGGTTATGTTTATGGGTTAGTGTTTTGAGTTAGGGCTAGTGTTAATGTTAGGGTTAGGGGTTATTGTTAGTGTTAGTGTTAGTGTTAGGGTTACGGTTAGGTTTAGGGTTAGGGTTACGGTTAAGTTTAGTGTTAGGATTAGGGTTAGGGATAGGGTTAGGCTTAGGGTGCCGTTAGGGTTAGGTTAAGGGTTTGGGTTTGGTTTAGGGTTAGGGTTAGGATTAGGGGTTAGGTTTAGGGTTAGTTTTATGGTTAAGGGTTAGGTTTAGTGTTAGGTGTTATGTTTAGTTTTAGGTTTAGGGTTAGGGTTAAGTATAGGGTTAGGAGGTTAGGTTAGGTTTGGGTCTAGGGTTTGGGTTTAGGGGTTAGGTTTAGTGTTAGGGTTAGTGTTAGGGTTAATTTTAACTGGTTAACATTAGGGGGATAGGGTTAGGATTAGGGTTTATATTTCGTTTTAGGTTTAGGTTTAGGATTAGGTTTAGGTTTAGGGTTAGGGTTAGTGTTAGGTTTCAATTAGGTTTAGGGTTAGAGTTAGTTATAGAGTTAGGGTTAGTGTTAGGTTTAGGGCTAGCATTAGGTGTAGGGTTAGGGTTAGGGTTAGCTTTAGGGTTATGGTTATGGTTAGGGTCAGGGTTAGGTGTAGGGTTAAGGTTAGGGTTAAGTTTTGAGTTAGGTTTAGGGTTAGGCTTAGGTTTTGGGTGGGTCTACCATTAGGTTAAGGGTTAGGTTTAGGAATTAAGGGTTATGTTTAAGAGTTAGGGTTAGTCTTAGGGTAGGCTTAGACTTACTGGTTACGATGCCATTAGGGTAAGGGTTTACATTAGGGTTAGGCGTTTTGATTAGAGTAATTTAGGTTAGGGTTATAGTTAAGATTAGGGTTAGTGTTTGGGGTTATTGTTAGGGTTAAGGTTAGGCTTAGGGGTTAGGTTTAGGTTTCTGGTCAGTGTCATTAGTGTTAGGGTTATTGTTAGGGTAGCGTTAGGGTTAGTATTATTGTTAGGGTTAGGTTTTTGGATTACTGTTTTTGTTAGGGTTAGGTTTAGGTTTCAGGTCAGCAATATTAGGGTTAGGTTTATTGTTAGGTTAGTGTTAGGTTTAGGGTATTAGGGTTAGGTTTTTGGCTTACTGTTTTTGTTAGGGTTTGGATTATGGTTAGGATTTAGGAATAGAATTAGGGTTAGGGTTAGGGGTTAGGGTTAGATGTTATGGTTAGCGTTAGGGTTAGGGTTATGTTTAGGGGTTTAGTGCAAGGATTAGTATTAGGGGTTAGTTTTATGGTTAATTTTAGGGTTAAGGGTTAGGGTTAGGTGGTAGAGTTAGTGTTAGGGTTTTGGTAAATGTTAGGTTTAGGGTTATAGTTAGGGTTAGGGATAGGGTTAGGGTGGGTCCACCATTAGGATAAGGGTTAGAGTTAGTGTTAAGGGTTATGTTTAAGGGTTAGGGTTAGGGGGTTAGTGTTAGGTGGTAGAGTTAGTGTTAGGGTTTTGGTAAATGTTAGGTTTAGGGTTATAGTTAGGGTTAGGGATAGGGTTAGGGTGGGTCCACCATTAGGATAAGGGTTAGAGTTAGTGTTAAGGGTTATGTTTAAGGGTTAGGGTTAGGAGTCAGTTTTAGGAGTTATGGTTTTGTGTTAGTGTTTTGAATAGCTTTAGTGTTAATGTTGGTGTTAGTGTTTAGGGTTAGGTTTAGATTTTGGATTAGAGATTAAGTTGAGGTTTTGATTTAGGATTAGACGTTAGGTGTAGAATAAGGGTTCGGATTAGTGTTAGGGTTAGGGTTAGAGTTAGGTGCTAGAGTTGTGGTTAGGCCATTAGGGTCATTTCGGTTAGGATTAGGGTTAGGGTAAGCTTTAGGATTAGGTTTAGGGTAAGGGGTTATGGTTAGGGTTAGTGTTATGTTTAGCGTTAGGTGTAGGGTTAAGGTTAGGGTTAGTGTTAGGGTCATTAGGTTTAGGGTTAGGGTTAAGGTTAGGCTTAGGTTTAGGCTTAGGCTTAGGCTTAGTGTTAGTGTTATCCACCATTAGGATAAGAGTTAGGTTTACGGTTAGGGTTTATGTTTAAGAGTTAGGGTTAGGGTTAGGGTTACGCTTAGGGTGCCATTAGGGTAAGGTTTAGGTTAGTCTTAGGGTTAGGGTTAGCGTGCCATTAGGGTTAAGGTTAGGGTTAGGGTTATGCGTTAGGGTTAGAGTAATTTGGGTCATGTTTAAGGTTAATATTAGAGTTAGGGTTAGGAGTTATGGTTATGATTCGGGTAAAGGTTAGGCTTAGGGGTAAAGTTTAGGTTTAGGGTCATCTTCTTTAGGGTTAGGGTTATTGTTATTGTAGGGTTATGGTTATTATTAGTGTTAAGTTTAGGGTTTTTCGGTTACTGTTTTTGGTAGGGTTAGATTTACGGTTATGGTTAGGGTTAAGGTTAGGGTTAGTAGTTTAGGTTAAGGGTTAGGGTTAGTGGGTTAGGAAGTAGGGTTAGGGTAAGGGTTAGATTTATTGTTAATGTTGGGGTTAGAGTTTAGGTTTAGGGTTATGTTTAGTTATTAGGTTTAGGGTTAGGGTCAGAGTCATTAGGGCAAGGGTTATTGTTAGATTAGTGTTAGGGCTTAGGGTTATGGTTAGGGTTAGAGTTAGGGTTAGGATTAGGGTTAGGTTTAGGTGTAGGGTTAGGTTTAGGTGTAGGGTTAGGCTTAAGATTATTCTTAGGTTTAGATTTAGGATTAGGTTTAGGGTTAGGTTTAGGTTTGGTCCACCATTAGGATAAGGGTTATGGTTAGTGTTAAGGCTTATGTTTTATAGTTAGGGTTAGGGGCTAGTGTTAGGTTTAGTGTTAGGTTCATAGTTAGGGGGCTAGGGTTACGGTTAGGGTTAGGGTTATGGTTAGGGTTAGGGTTAGGCTTAGGGTATGGTTTAGGGTAAAATTAGGTTTAGGTTTAGGGTTAAGGTTTGGTGTTAGGGTTAGAATAATTTCAGTTAGGGATATAGTTAAGATTAGGGTTAGGGTTAGGGGTTATTATTAGGGTTAGGGTTAAGGTTAGGCTTAGGGTTCAGGTTTAGCTTTAAGGTCATCGTCATTAGCGTTTGGGTTATTGTTAGTTTAGGTTTAGGGTAAGGATTAGATTTAGGGTTAGGTTTTTGGATTGCTGTTTTTATTAGGGTTAGGTTTAGGTTTTGAGTCAGCATCATTAGTGTTTGGGTTATTGTTAGGGTAGGGTTATGGTTAGTATTAGTGTTAGAGTTAGGTTTTTGGGTTACTGTTTTTGTTAGGGTTATGGTTAGGGTTAGGGTTTAGTGTTAGGGATAGGTTTAGGTTTAGGGTTAGGATTAGGGTTAGGGTTAGGGGTTTGTATTAGGGTTAGGGTTAGATGTTATGGTTAGAGTTAGGGTTATGTTTAGGGGTTTTGGGTAAGGGTTAGGGTTCGGGGTTAGTTTTATGATTAGGGTTTAGGGTCATGGTTAGGGGGTTAGGGTTAAGTAGTAGGGTTAGTGTTACGGTTTTGGTTAGGGTTAGTTTTATGGTTAGGGATAGGTTTAGGGTGGGTCCACCATTAGGATAAGTGTTAGAGTTAGTGTTAAGTGTTATGTTTAAGGCTTAGGGTTAGATGTTAGTTTTAGGTGTTATGGTTTTGTGTTAATGTTTTGGATAGCGTTAGTGTTAATATTGGTGTTAGTGTTTATGTTTAGAGATAGGTTAATGCTTCGGGTTCGGATTAGTTTTTGAATTAGAGATTAAAGTGAGGTTTTGATTTAGGATTAGATGTTAGGTGTAGAATAAGGGTTCAGATTAGGTTAGGTTTAGGTCTAAGGTTAGCGTTAGGGTTAGGTTTTTGGATTACAGTTTTTGTTAGGGTTAGGGTTAAGCCTTTAAGGTTCGGCTGACTAGGGTTAGGGTTAGGGTTAGGGTTAGGGTTAGGGGTCAGGATTAGAGTTTGGATTTAGGGTTAGGGATAGGGTTAGGGTTAGTGGTTACGGTTAGGAGTTTTGGTTATGGTTAGATTGAAAGTTAGGGGTTTATGGTAAGGGTTAGGGTTAGGGGTTATGGTTAGGGTTAGGGTTAGAATTAGGTTTAGGGTTAGGTCTAAGTTTAGCGTTAGGGTAATTTTTAGCTTTAGGGTTAGAGTGCCATTAGGGTTAGGTTTAGGGATTAGGGTTAAGGTTAGGGGTTAGATTTAGGGTTATGGTTAGGGGGTTAGGGTTAGGGTTAGGGGTTAGGTTTAGAGTTTGGGTTAGGGTTAAGGTTGGGGGTTAGGTGTAGGGTTAGAGTTAGTGTTAGGATTAGGTTGGGTCAAACATTAGGATGAGTGTTAGGGTTACAGTTAAGGGTAATGTTTAGGAGTTAGTGTTAGGAGTTAGGGTTAGGTTTAGAGAGCCATTAGGGTTAGAGTTATAGATAGGATTAGGAGTCAGGGTTAGATTAATTTGGGCTGGGGTAAGGGTTATGGTTAGGTTTAGGGTTAGGGTTAGGGTAACAATTAGGTTTAGTTTTAGGGTAGGTCCAACATTAGGGTCAGTGTTAGGGTTAGTGTGGGTCCACCATTAGGATAAGGGTTAGAGTTAGGGTTAAGGGTTATGTTCAGGGTTAGGGTTAGTGTTACGGTTAGGGCTTAGGGTTAGGGTTAGTGTTATAGTTAGGGCTTAGGGTTAGGGTTAGTGTTATGGTCGGTCCACCATTAGGATTAGGTTTAGGGTGCCATTAGGGTTAGGGTTAAGATTAGGGTTAGTGTAAGGCCTTTATAGTTAGGGTTATTTGTGTTAGGGTTAAAGTAAGGGTTAGGATTAGGTTTAGGTTTATGTTTGTGTTTAATGTGGGCCCACAATTAGGATAACGGTTAGAGTTATGGTTAAGGGTTATGTTTATGGGTTATGGTTAGGGGTTAGGGTTAGGTGTTAGGGTTTTGTGTTAGTGTTTGGATTAGGGTTAGTGTTAGTGTTGAGGTTAGTGTTTAGAGCTAGGTTTAGTGTTAGGATTATGTTTCGGGTTAGGGTTAGTGTTAGCTTTAGATTGCATCTACAGTTACGATAAGATTTAAGGTTAGGGTTAATTGTTATGTTTAAGGGTTATTGGTTAGGTTTAGGGTTAGCGTTAGGGTTAGAGTTAGAATTAGGTTTATGGTGGGTTTACCATTAGGTTTAGGGATAAGTTTATTTTTAGTGTACCATTACTGTTAGGGTTAGGGATAAGCCTTTTATGGTTAGGGTCGTTTGGGTTACGGTTAGGTTTAGGGTTAGGGTCATTTGGGTTAGATTTAGGGTTAGAGTTAAGGTTAGAGTTAGGGGTTATTGTTATAATTAGTGTTAAGTTTAGTGTTAGGGTAATGGTTTAGGTTTATTCTTAGGGTTAAAGTTAGGGTTGATCCACAATTACAGTAAATGTTAGGGTTAGTGTGCCATTAGGGTTTGGGTTAGGGTTAGGGTTAGGCCATTAGGTTTAGGGTCATTTCGGTTAGGGTTATGGTTAGGGTTAGGGTCAGGTTTATGGTTAGGTTTAGGGTGGGCCTACATTTAAGATAGGGATTAGAGTTATTGTTAAGTGTTATGTTTATGGGTTAGGGTTAGCTGTTAGAGATAGGGGTTAGGGGTTTTGTTAGTGTTTGGATTAGGGTTAGTGTTAGTGTTGGTGTTAGTGTTTAGGGCTGGGTTTAGGGTTAGGATTATGTTTCGGGTCAGGGTTATTTTTTTGGGTTAGATATTAAGATTAGGGTTAGGGTTAGTGTTAGGGGTTAGGTTTAGGTTTAAGGTTAGGATTACATTTAGGGTTAGTGTTAGGGTTAGGCTTTAGGGTTAGAGTCATTTGTGTTACGGTTAGGGTTAGGGTTAGGGTTATGTTTAGGGTAAGGCTATTAGTGTTAGGGTCATTTTGTTTAGGGGTATTGTTCGGGTTACGGTTATGGTTAGTGTTACGATGGGTCCACCATTAGGATAAGGGTTTGGGTTAGGGTTAAGGGTTATGTTTAAACTTAGGGTTATGGTTTAGGGTTAGGGGTTATGCTTTGTCTTATTGTTTTTATTGTGTTTAGTGTTAGTATTTGGGTTAGTGTTTAGGGTTAGGTTTAGGGTTAGGTTAAAGTTTAAGCTGAGGGATAGTTTTTGGATTAGACATTAAGGGTAGATTTTGATTTAGAATTTCACGATAGGTGTAGAATAAGAGTTCGGATTAGGGTTAGGGTTTAGGGTTAGTGTTAGTGTTAGGGATAGACTGTTAGGGATAGGTTCATTTGTGTTAGGGTTAGGGTTAGTATTAGGGTTAGGGTTAGGCGTTAGGGTTAGGGTTAGGTTTATTGTTAGGGTGAGGTTTAGGGTTAGGGTTAGGGGTTAGTTTTAGGGTTAGTTTTAGGGTTAGATTTAGGGTTAGTGTTAGGGTTAAGGCTTAAAGTTAGGGTTAGGGGTTAAAGATAGTGTTAGGTTTAGGTTTAGGTTTAGCGTTAGTGGGTTAGGGTTCGGGTTATGGGTTATGGGTTAGATTTAGGGTTAGGTTTAGGGTTATGTTTAAGTGAAAAGCATTAGGGGGTTAGGGTTAGGGTTAATGTTTATCGTTAGGGCTAGGGTTCGTGGTCGGGTTAGTGTTAGGGGTTACGATTAGGTTTAGGGTCAGCGTCATTAGGGTTAGGGTTATTGTTAGATTAGTGGTAGTGTTAGCATTAATGTTAGGGTTAGGTTTAGGGTTAGGTTTAGTGTTAGGGTTAGGCATTAGGGTTAGGGTCATTTGGGTTAGTGTTAGGGTTAAAGTTAATATTACGGTTAGAGGTTATTGTTATAGTTATGGTTAAGGTTAGGGTTTATGGTTAGTGTTAGGGTTGGTACATCATTAGGATAAGGGTTAGGATTAGGGTTAGTGTGCCTTTAGGGTTAGGGTTATGGTTAGCCCATTAAGGTTAGGGTCCTTTGGTTAGTGTTAGGATTATGGTTATAGTTAGGGTTATGTTTTATGGTTAGGTTTAGGGTAGGCCCACCATTAGGATAAGGGTTAGAGTTATGGTAAAATGTTATGTTTATTGGTTAGGTTTAGTAGATAGGTGTAGAGGTTAGGGTTTTGTTTTATTGTTTCGAATATGGTTAGTGTTATTGTTGGGGTTAGTGTTTAGGTCTAGGTTTAGGGTTAGGATTAGTTTTTGGGTTAGAGCTTAAGGTTAGGTTTATTTTATAAGATTAGACTTTAGTTGTACTATAAGTGTTACTATTAGGGTTATTGTTAGAGTTAGGGTTAAGGGTTATGTTTAGGGTAAGGGTTAGGGTACTAGGGTTAGGGTTAAGGGGCTAGGGTTTAGGTTAAGTTTAGGGTTAGAGTTAATGTTAGGGTTAGTGTAAGAGTTAGGGTTAGGGTTAGGTTTAGGATTAGTTTTAGGGTTCGCGTTTTTGTGGGTCCACAATTAGGATAAGAGTTAGGGTTAGTGTTAAGGGTTATGTTGAAGGGTTAAGGGTTAGGATTAGTGTTAGTCTCAGGGTTATTGTTAGGGTTAGGGTTACGGTTACGGTTACGGTTACGGTTACTGTTAGGGTTAGGGTTAAGGTTAAGGTTACGGTTTCAGTTACGGTTAGGGTTAGGATTAGGGTTAATGTTAAGGGTAGGGTTAGGGTGGTCCACCTTAAATGTAAGGGAAAGAGTTAGGTTTAGGGTTCCATTAGGGTTAGGGTTAGCCTTAAGACTTTAGCATTAGGGTCATTTTGGTTAGGGTTAGGGTTACTTTTAGGTCCAACATAAGGATTAGTGTTCGGTTCAGGGTTAGATTTAGGCCATTATTGTTAGGTTCATTTGGGTTAGTGTTACGGTTAGGGTTAGGGTTAGCGTTAGGGTTAGGTTGATATTAGGGTTAAGTTTTGGGTTAGGCCATTAGGGTTAGGATCATTAGGGTTAAGGTTAGGATTAGGGTTAGGGTTAGAGGTTAGTTTTACGGTTGGGGTTAGGGTTAGGTTTAGTGTTAGGTTTAGGTTTAGGGTTAGCAGTTAGTATTAGTGTTAGGGTTAGATGTTATGGTTAGGTTTAGTGTTAGCTTTAGTGTTATGGGTTTACGGTAAGGGTTAGGGATAGGGGTTAGTTTTAGGGCTAGGGTTAGGTTTTAGGGTTTGGCTTAGTGGGTTAGGGTTGGTGTGTTAGGTTTAGTGGTTAGGGTTAGGTTTAGTGGTTAGGGTTAGATTTAGGGTTAGGGTGAGGTTTAGGGTTAGGCTTAGGTTTAGGGTTAAGGTTAAGGTTAGGGTTAGGGCTAGGGGTTAGGGTTAAAGTTAGGGGGTTAGGATTAGCGTTAGTGTTATGGGTTATGTTTAGGGTTAGGATAGTATTAGAGAAAGGCTGGGTACACCACTAGGATAAGTGTTAGGATTAGGGTTAAGGGCTAGTTTTAATGGTTAGTTTTAGGGGTTAGGATTAGGTTTTGGATTAGGGGGTTAGGTTTATTGATAGGTTTAGGGTTAGGCTAAGGGTGCCATTAGGGTTAGGGTTAAGG
Source organism: Clamator glandarius (assembly GCA_033459285.1). Taxonomy (NCBI): domain Eukaryota; kingdom Metazoa; phylum Chordata; class Aves; order Cuculiformes; family Cuculidae; genus Clamator; species Clamator glandarius. The sequence continues at coordinate 356,643 of JAUNZM010001428.1, forward strand.
TTAGGTTTAGGGTTAGGGTTAGCATTAGGCATTAGTTTTAATGTCATTTGTGTTAGTGTTTGGGTTAGGGTTAGGGTTATGATTAGGCTTAAGATATAGGGTTAGGGCTGGGTTAGTTTTAGGGTGGGCCCTATACCTATGGTTTGTGTTTAGGCTTACGGTTGTGGTTAATGGTTATGATTAAAGGTTAGGGTTAAGGGTTAGGTTTAGACGTTAGGGTTTTGTCTTAGTGTTTGGATTAGAGATAGTGTTAGTGTTTAGGTTTAGGTTTAGGGTTAGGTTCATGTTTCGGTTTAGGGTTAGTTTTTGGGTTATAGATTAAGGTTAGCTTTAGGTTTAGGATTAGACATTAAGTGTAGAATAAGCGTTAGGATTAGGGTTAGGGTTAAGTTTAGGTTTAGGGTTAGGCCATTAGGGTTATGGTCATTTGGGTTTGGGTATAATTTAGGGTTAGGTTTAGGGTTAGGGTTAGGATTAGGGCTAGGTTTAGGATTAAGGGTTAGGATTAGGGTTAGGGTTTGGGTTTGGTTTAATGACTTAGGTATAGGGTTAATGTTAGGTTTAGGGTTAGGGTTAGTTTGGCATTAGTGTTGGGATTAGACGTTAGGGTTAGTGTCATTTCGTTTAGTGTTAAGGTTTAGATTAGGGTTAGGCCATTTTGGTTAGGGTCATTTCGGTTCGTGTTAGGGTTAGGGTTAGGGATAGGGTTAGAGTTAGGGTTAGGGTTATATTTAGGGTTAGGGTTAGCAGTAGGGTGGGTCCACAATCATGATAAGAACTAGGGTTAGGGTTAATTGTTATGTTTAAGGGTAAGGGGTTAGGGTTTGGGTTAGGGTTAGGGTTATGTTTAGTGTTAGGGTTAGGGTTAGGTTTAGGGTGGGTCCACCATTAGGTTTAGGGTTAAGTTTAGTTTTAGGGTGCCATTATTTTTAGGGTTAAAGATAAGCCTTTAGGGCTAGGTTCATTTGGGTTAAGGTTTTGGTTATGGTTAGGGTTAGAGTTTAGGGTTTTGGTGTTATTGTTATACTTAGGGTTAAGGTTAGGTTTAGGGTTAGGTTTTAGGGTTAGTTTTAGGTTTAAGGTTAAGTTTGGTCCACAATTACAATAAGGGTTAGGGTTAGGGTTAGGGATAGTGTGCCATTAGGGTTAGGATTAGGGTTAGGCTATTATGTTTAGGGTCATTTGGGTTAGGGTTATGGTTAGAGTTAGGGTTATTGTTAGGGTCAGGGTCAGGTTTATGATTACGTTTAAGGTGGGCCCACAATTAAGATAAGGATTATAGTTATTATTATTAAGTGTTATGTTTATGGGTTAGGGTTAGGTGTTAGGGTTAGGGGTTAGGGGTTTTGTTAGTGTTTGGATTAGGATTAGTGTTAGTGTTGGTGGTAGTGTTTAGGGCTAGGTTTAGGGTTAGGATTATGTTTCGGGTCAGGGTTAATTTTTGGGTGGATATTAAGGTTAGGGTTAGGGTTAGGGTTAGGCATTAGGGTTAGAGTCATTTGGGTTAGAGTCATTTGGGTTAGGATTAGGATTAGTGTTAGGCCATTAGTGTTAGGGTCATTTGGGTTAGGGTTAGGGTTTGGTTTAGGGTTATGGTTAGAGTTAGGGTGGGTCCACCATTAGGATAAGGGTTATGGTTAGAGTTAGGGTGGGTCCAACATTAGGATAAGAGTTAGGGTTAAGGTTAAGGGTTATGTTTAAGGCTTAGTGTTATGGGTTAGATTTCGGGGTTAGGTTTTGTCTTATTGTTTTGATTATGGTTAGTGTTAGTGTTGGGGTTAGTGTTTAGGGTTAGGTATAGGGTGAGGTTAAAGTTTAAGATGAGGGATAGTTTTTGGATTAGACATTAAGGTTAGATTTTGATTTAGAATTACACGTTAGGTGTAGAATAAGAGTTCATATTAGGGTTAGGTTTAGGGTTAGGGCTTAGGCTTTGTGTTAGGGTTAGGGTTAGACCATTAGGGATAGGGTCATTTAGGTTAGGGTTAGGGTTAGGGGTTAAAGTTAGGGTTAGGTTAAGGGTTAGGTTTAGGTTTAGTTTTAGGGTTGGGGTTTAGGGTTAATGTTATGGATTAGAGTTAGGGTTAGGTTTAGTGTTAGAGTTAGGGTTAAGGGATTAGCATTAGGGGGTTAGCGTTAGGATTAATGTTTATGGTTAGTGCTAGGTTAAGGATTAGGGTAAGGGTTAGGGTTAGGCATTAGTGTTAGGGTCATTTGGGTTAGGGTTAGGCTTAGGGTTAAGATTAATGTTACGGTTAGGGGTTATTGTTAAAGTCAGGGTTAGAGTTAGGATTAGGGTTAGTGTAAGAGTTAGGGTTAGGTGTTAGGTTTAGTTTTTGGGTTAGGGTTAGTGTTAGTGTTAGGGTTATGGTTAGGATTACAGCTAGGGTTATAATTAGGGTTAGGGTTAAGGTTAGGGTTAAGGTGGGTCCACCATAAATATTAGGGAAAGATTTAGGTTAAGGGTACCTTTAGGGTTCAGGTTAGGGTCAAGTTTTTAGCATTAAGTTGATTTCGGTTAGGGTTAATTTTAGGGTTAGGTTTTTGGTTAGGATTAGGGTTTGGGGTTAGAGTTTGGCATTGGGGTTATTGTTAGGATTAGGGTTAGTTTTAGGGTTAGGGGTTTGGGTTAGGGGGTTAGGGTTAGGGTTAGGGTTAGAGTTAGGGTGCCGTTAGGGTTAGGGGTATGGTTAGGTTTATGGGTAGGGTTAAGGTGCCAGTAGGGTTAGTGTTAGGGTTAGTATTAGGGTTAGGTGTTAGGTTTTTGGTCATATGTGTTAGTATTGGGTTAGGGTTAGGGTTAGGGTTAGGGTTAGGGTTAGGGTTAGGGTTAGGGTTAGGGTTAGGGTTAGGGTTAGCGTTAGGTTTAGGGTTATGGTTAGTGTGGGTCCACCATTAGGGTTAGGGTTAGGGTAGGGGTTGGGCCATTAGGGTTAGGGACATTAGGGTTAGGGTTAAGGTTAGGGTTAGGGTTATTGTTAGACATAGGGTTAGGGATTAGGGTTAGGTTTAGGCTTATATTTAGTTTTAGCGTTAGTGTGGGTCCAGAATTAGTATAAGGGTTAGGGTTAGTGTTAAGGTTTATGTTTAAGCGTTAGGTGTTAGGGTTAATGTTAGTGTTAGGGTTAGGGTTGGTATTAGAGTAGGGTTACGGTTAGTGTTAGGGTTAGGGTTAGGGTTAGCGTGAGAGGTGCCATTAGGGTTTAGGTTAGGGTTAAGACTTTAGCATTAAGGTAATTTGGGTTAGGGTTAGGGTTAGCTTTAGGTTTAGGGTTAGGATTAGTGTTAGGGTTAGGTGTTAGGTTTAGAGTTTGGAATTGTGGTTATCTTTAGGGTTAGGGTTAGGGTTACGGGTTAGGGTTAGGGTTACGGATAGGGTTACAAGTTAGGTTTATGGTTAGGGTTAGTGGTAGGTTTAGGGTTAGGGTTAGTGATAGTCTTAGGGTGGGTTCACCCTAAATGTTAGGGAGAGGGTTAGGTTTAGGGTGCCATTAGGGTTAGGGTTAGGGTTAAGTCTTTAGTGTTAGGGTCATTTGGGTTAGGGATTGGGTGAGGGGTTAGGGTTAAAGTCTGGAGTTAGGATTAGTGTTAGGGGTCAGTGTTGGAGGTTAGTGTTAGGGGTAGGGTTACGAGTTAGGTTTATGGTTAGGGTTAAGTGGTAGGGTTAGGGTTAGTGTTAGGTTTAGGCTAAGTCCAACCTTAGGGTTAGTGTTAGGGTTAGTGTGCCATTAGTTTTAGGTTTAAGGTTAGGCTATTAGAGTTAAATTCATTTGGGTTATGGTTAGTGTTAGGGTTAAGGTTAGGGTTTAGAGTTAGGGCTAGGGTTAGGTTTTATGGTTAAGGTTAGGGGTTAAGTGTAAAGGGTTAGGGTTAGGGTTAGGTTTAGGGTTAGGGTTAGTGTTAGGTTTACGGTTAAGATTAGTTTTTAGGGTTATAGTTAGGGTTAGGGTGTCATTAGGGATATTGTTAGGGTGCCGTTAGTGTTAGGCTGCCATTAGGTGTAGGGTTAGAGTTAGACCAATAGTGTTAGAGGCATTTGGGTTAGGATTAGTGTTATGGTTAAGGTTAGGGTTAGGTATAGGTATAGGTTTAAGTTTAGGGTTAGGGGTAGGGGTTTAGGGTAAGTGTTAGGGTTTTGGTTAGGGTTAGGATTAGGGTTAGGTTTAGGGTTAAGGTGTGTCCACCTTTAGGATAAGGGTTACGGTTATGATTAATGGTTATATTTAATGCTTAGGGTTAAGGTTAGAGTTAGGTTCAGGGTTAGGATTAGTGTTAGAGTTAGGGTTAGGTTGGGTCCACCATTAAGGTTAAGGTTAGGGTTAGAGTATGGGTAGGGCCATTAGTGTTATTGGGTTATTTGTATTATTTGTTATTGGGTTATATAGTATTTGGGTTAGGGTTAAGGATAGGTTTAGGAGGTGGGTTTAGCGTTAGGGTTATGGTTAGGGTTAGGGTTCAGGGTTAGGGTTAGGGTGCCATTATGATTTGGGTTAGGTTTAGGGTTAGGGGTTAGGGGTTAGGGTTAGGGTTAGGGGTTAGGGGTTAGGGTTAGGGTTAGGGTGGGTCCACCATTAGTATAAGTGTTATGATTAGTGTTAAGTGTTATGTTTAAGAGTTAGAGTTAGGGGTTAGTGTTATGTTTATTGTAAAGTTTAGGGTTACGGGGTTATGGTTACAGTTAGGGTTAGGTTTATGGTTAGGGTTTGGTTTAGAGATAGGGTTAGAGTTAGGCTTAGGCTTAGGTGTATTGTTAGGCTTAGGGTTATGATTAGTGTTAGTTTTAGGATTAGGGTTAGGCTTATGTTTAGGGTGGGTCCACCATTAGGATAAGTTGTATGATTATTGTTAAGGGTTATGTTTGAGAGTTCGGGTTAGTGTTCTGTTTATTGTTAGGTTTAGAGTTAGGTGGTTAGTGTTACGGTTAGGGTTAGGGTTAGGGTTAGGTTTAGGTTTAGGGTTAAGGTTTGGTTTAGGGTTAGGCTTAGGATGCCGTTAGGGTTAGTTTTAGAGTTAGGCTTAGGGTGTGGTTCAGGGTAAAATTAGGTTTATGTTTATGGTTAGGTTTTGGCATTAGTGTTAGAGTAATTTAATAGAGGGACATTGGGTTCTTTAATCATGGGGAGGCCCACCCACCCCCAGGCTTTCTTATGAGCGATGGTACAAGCCTGTCTCCTAGGGGGACAAAAGCCCTCACCAAAATCCTAGTTAAGCTCATAAATCGTGCTTTAAACTAGATTTGAGGGGGGAGGGGATGGAGGCCAGGCAGGATGGGAGTGAGTCTGGAGGTGAGAGTTCAATGGCAAAGGGGTGGTGTGCTGGCGATGCCTGCCAGTATATCACCACTAAGGAAAAGGGGGTGAGTTCAGCTGAGGATGGTAGGCAGCAAACTGGCACTGTGGCCTTAGTTAAGTCAAGGACCGCTCAGTTGGGGAGAAGCCCTATTACGAAGGCTGTAGCTACGCCTGCCCAGCTGAAGTGCATTTACACCATTGTATGCAGCATGGGAAATAAGAAGGAGGAGCTGGAAGCTGTGGTAGGGCAAGGAGACTACGATGTCATTGCCATTGCGGAGATGTGGTGGGATGACTCGTACAACTGAGGTGTACCCATAGTGGGGTATAAACTCTTCAGGAAGGACAGGAAAGACAGAAGAGGAGGCGGGGTAACCCTCTATGTTAGAGAGGGCTTTGATACCCTCGAACTGGACTATGGTCAGGATGGGACTGAGTGCCTGTGGGTGAAAATCAGAGGAGCTTGTGGGCAGGCAGGTATTGTGATGGGAGTCTGCTATAGACCACCCAGCCAAGAAGAAGCAGCTGATGAGCTCTTCTTCAAACAACTGAGAGCAGTCTCAAGATAGCTAGTCGCTAGTAGATGCAGAGAGAAGAAGAGTAACACGAGATGAAGACAAGGCTGAAGTGCTAAATGCCTACTTTGCCTCAGTCTTTAACAGTAAGGAAAATTGTTCCCTCTGTGCACAAACCCAGGGGTTGGAAGAGAAGTATGAGATTCCCAAGGTCCAAGAGGAGGTGGTTAGAGACTTGCTTGCCCAGCTAGATGCCCACAAGTCTATGGGGCCACATGGAGTCCACCCAAGAGTTTTGAGGGAAGTGGCAGATGTGCTTACCAAACCCCTTTCCATCATCTTCCAGCAGTCCTGGATGACTGGGGAGGTTCCGCTGGACTGGAGGCTGGCTGATGTCGTGCTCATCTATAAGAAGGGGTGCAGGGAGGATCCAGGGAACTACAGGCCTGTCAGTCTGACCTCGGTACCAGGGAAAGTCATGGAGCGGGTGATCTTGAGTGCTATCAAGAAGCACTTGCAAGAGAACTGGGTGATCAGGTCCAGTCAACATGGGTTCATGAAAGGCAGGTCTTGCCAGAGTAATCTGATCACCTTCTATGACCGAGTGACTAAACTCTTGGATGAGGGAAAGGCTGTGGATGTGGTCTTCCTGGACTTCAGTAAAGCCTTTGATAGAGTTTCTCGTAGTATTCTGCTTCGGAAACTGTAGGCCTCTGGCCTGGACGGGTGCACACTCTCCTGAGTGAAAAACTGGTAGAATGACCGGACCCAGAGGGTGGTGGTAAACAGAGTTAAATCCAGCTGGAGACCAGTTACAAGTGTGGTTCCCCAGGGCTCAGTCCTGGGTCCAGTCCTGTTTAATGTCTTTATCAACGACCTGGATGAAGGCATCGAGTCCTCCCTTAGCAAGTTTGCAGATGACACCAAGCTGGGAGGAAGTATCGATCTGCTAGAGGGTCGGGAGGCTCTGCAAAGGGACCTGAACAGGCTGGACTGCTGGGCTGAGATGAGCGGCATGAGGTTTAACAAGGCCAAATGCCGGGTCCTGCACTTGGGGAACAACAACCCTGAGCAGAGGTACAGACTAGGAGAAGCCTGGCTGGAAAGCTGCCAGGAGGAGAAGGACCTGGGGGTGTTGGTTGACAACCGACTGAACATGAGCCAGCAGTGTGCCCAGGTGGCCATGAAGGTCAATGGCATCTTGGCTTGTATCAGAAACGGCGTGACCAGCAGGTCCAGGGAGGTTATTCTCCCCCTGTACTTGGCACTGGTGAGACCGCACCTCGAGTACTGTGTTCAGTTCTGAGCCCCTCACCACAAGAAGGTTGCTGTGGCTCTGGAGTAAGTCCTGAGAAGAGCAACAAAGTTGGTGAAAGGGTGGAGAACAAATCTTATGAGGAGTGACTGGGAGATCTGGGTTGTTTAGCCTGGAGAAGTGGAGGCTGAGGGGAGACCTTATTACTCTATCTACCTGAAGGGAGGTTGTGGAGAGGAGGGTGCTGGCCTCTTCTGCCAAGTGAAAGGGGACAGGACAAGGGGGAATAGCCTCAAGCTCCGCCAGGGGAGATTTAGGCTTGAGATTAGGAAAAAATTCTTCGTGGAGAGGGTGGTTAGGTATTGGAACATTCTGCCCAGGGAGGTGGTTGATTCACCATCCCTGGAGGTGTTTATGTTTAGGGTGGATGAGGTACTTAAGTTAGAGTTAGTGTTAAGGGTTATGTTTAAGGCTTAGGGTTAGGGGTTAGTTTTAGGGGTTATGGTTTTGTGTTAGTGTTTTGAATGGTGTTAGTGTTAATGTTGGTGTTAGTGTTTAGGTTTAGGTTTAGAGATAGGTTAAGGTTTCGGATTAGGATTAGATTTTGGATTAGAGATTAAGGTGAGGTTTTGATTTAGGATTAGACGTTAGGTGTAGAATAAGGGTTCAGATTAGGGTTAGGATTAGGGATAGGGTTAAGATTAGAGTTACAGGTTAGAGTTATGGTTAGGATTAGTGTTAGGCCATTAGGGATATTTTCATTTGGGTTAGGGTTAGGGTTAAGGTAAGAGTTAGGGTTAGGGTTATTTGTTAGGGTCATTAGGGTTTGGGTTATTGTTAGGGTAGGTTTAGGGTTGGGATTAGAGTTAGGGTTAGGTTTTTTGAGGACTGTTTTTGTTAGGGTTAGGGTTAGGTTTAAGCCTTTAGGGTTAGGTTCATTGGGTTAGGGTTAGGGTTAGGAATAGGGGTTATGGTTAGATTTTGGAGTTAGGGTTAGGGATATGGTTAGGGTTAGGGGTTAGTGTTAGGTGTTTTGGTTATGGTTAGAGTGACGGTTAGGGGTTTAGGGTAAGGGTTAGGCTTAGGGCATAGGTTTAGGATTAGGGTTAGGTCTAAGGTTAGTGTTAAATTTAGATTTAGGGTTAGGTTTAGGGTGCCATTAGGATTAGGGTTAGGGATTAGGGTTAAGGTTAGGGGTTAGATTTAGGGTTATAGTTAGGGGGTTAGAGTTAGGGTTAGGGGTTAGAGTTTGGGTTAGAGTTAAGCTTAGGGATTTAGGTGTAGGGTTAGGGTTAGGGTTAGGGTTATATTCAGGTTAGGGTTAGGATTAGGGTTAGGATGGGTCCACCAATAGGATATAGTTAGGGTTATGGGTAAGAGTAATGTTTAAAAGTTAGGGTTAGGGGTTAGTGTTAGGGTTAGGTTTAGAGTGCCATTAAGCTTAGGGTTAGAGTTAGGGTTAGAGTAGTTTGGGTTGGAGTTAGGGTTAAGATTAGAGTTAGGGGTCAGTGTTAGGGTTATAGTCAGGTTTAGTTTTAGGATAGGTCCAACATTAGGGTTAGTGTAAGGGTTATATTTAGGCCATTAGTGTTATGTTCATTTGTGTTAGGGTTACGGTTAGGGTTACGGTTAGGGTTAGGGTTAGCTTTAGGGTTAGGGTGACGTTAGGGTTAGGGTTAGGCCATTAAGGTTAGGGTCATTAGGGTTAGGGTTAGGGGTTATGGTCACAGTTAGGGTCATGGTTATGTTTAGAGTTAGGGTTATGTGTTCTGGTTAGGGTTCACAGAATCACAGAATCACAGAATGACCAGGTTGGAAGAGACCCACTGGATCGTCAAGTCCAACCATTCCCACCATTCCCTAAATCATGCTCCTAAGCACCTCATCTACCCTAATCTTAAACACCTCCAGGGACGGTGACTCAACCACCTCCCTGGGCAGACTGTTCCAATACCTAACCACCCTCTCTGTGAAGAACTTTTTTCTAATCTCAAGCCTAAATCTCCCCTGGCGGAGCTTGAGGCCATTCCCTCTCGTCCTGTCCCCTGTCACTTGGCAGAAGAGGCCAGCTCCATCACCTCCACAACCTCCCTTCAGGTAGTTGTAGAGAGTAATAAGGTCTCCCCTCAGCCTCCTCTTCTGCAGGCTGAACAACCCCAGATCTCTCATCCGCTCCTCGTAAGATTTGTTCTCCAGCCCCTTCACCAGCTTTGTTGCTCTTCTCTGGACTCACTCAGAGCCTCAGCATCCTTCTTGTGGTGAGGGGCCCAGAACTGAACACAGTACTCAAGGTGCAGTCTCACCAGGTGCCGAGTACAGGGGGAGAATAACCTCCCCGGACCTGCTGGTCACGCCGTTCCTGATACAAGCCAGGATGCCATTGGCCTTTTTGGCCACCTGGGCACACTGCTGGCTCATGTTCAGTCGGTTGTCAACCATCACCCCCAGGTCCTTCTCCTCCTGGCAGCTTTCCAGCCAGGTTTCTCCTAGTCTGTACCTCTGCTTAGGGTTGTTGTGCCCCAAGTGCAGGACCCGGCATTTGGCCTTGTTAAACCTCATGCCGTTGGTCTCAGCCCAGCAGTCCAGCCTGTTCAGATCCCTTTGCAGAGCCTCCTGACCCTCCAGCAGATCGACACTTCCTCCCAGCTTGGTGTCATCTGCAAACTTGCTAAGGGAGGACTCAATGCCTTCATCCAGGTCGTTGATAAAGACATTAAACAGGACTGGACCCAGGACTGAGCCCTGGGGAACCCCACTTGTCACTGGCCTCCAGCTGGATTTAACTCCATTTACCATCACCCTCTGGGCCCGGTCATTCTACCAGTTTTTCACCCAGGAGAGTGTGCGCCCATCCAGGCCAGAGGCCGACAGTTTCCGAAGCAGAATGCTGTGAGAAACTGTATCAAAGGCTTTACTGAAGTCCAGGAAAACCACATCCACAGCCTTTCCCTCGTCCAAGAGTTTAGTCACTTGGTCATAGAAGGTGATCAGATTAGTCTGGCAAGACCTGCCTTTCATGAACCTGTGTTGACTGGGCCTGATCACCCGGTTCTCTTGCAAGTGCTTCATGATCGCACTCAAGATCACCCGCTCCATGACTTTCCCTGGTACCGAGGTCAGGCTGACAGGCCTGTAGTTCCCCGGATCCTCCCTGCACCCCTTCTTATAGATGGGCACGACATCAGCCAGCCTCCAGTCCAGCGGAACCTCCCCAGTCATCCAGGACTGCTGGAAGATGATGGAAAGGAGTTTGGCCAGCACATCTGCCAGTTCCCTCAAAACACTTGGGTGGACTCCATCTGGCCCCATAGACTTGTGGGCATCTAGCTGGGCAAGCAAGTCTCTAACCACCTCCTCTTGGACCTTGGGAATCTCATACTTCTCTTCCAACCCCTGGGGTTGTGCACAGAGGGAACAATTTTCCTTACTGTTAAAGACTGAGGCAAAGTAGGCATTTAGCACTTCAGCCTTGTCTTCATCCCCTGTTACTGTTGTTCCCTCTGCATCTACTAGGGACTGGAGATTCTCCCTAGCCCTCCTTTTGCTGTTGACATATTTGTAGAAAGACTTTTTGTTGTCTTTCACAGTCATGGCCAATCGCATTTCTAGTTGGGCCTTAGCCCTCCTGATTTTTTCCCTGCACATTCTCACTTTCTCCCTGTAGTCCACCCAGGATGCCTGCCCCTTCCTCCAGAGGTCGTAGACCCTCCTCTTCCTATTGATTTCTCTCAGGACCTCCCTACTCAACCATGCTGGTTTCTTACCCCTCCGGCTACTTTTCCGGAACTTGGGGACGGCTTTCTCCTGAGCTGCTAGGAGTTCCTTCTTGAAGAGCGCCCAGCCCTCATGGACACCTTTGCCTTCAAGGAGCGCCTCCCACAGGACTTTTCCGACCAGCCTTCTGAACAGCCCAAAGTCTGCTCTCTGAAAGTTGAGGGCAACTGTTCTGCTAACCTTCTTCTTCATTTTACCCTGGACTGAGAACTCTATCATCTCATGATCGCTTTGCCCCAAGCGTCCTCCAACCCTCACATCCCCCACCAGTCCTTCTTTGTTCACAAACAGCAGGTCCAGGAGGGCACCATCCCTTGTCGGTTCGCTCACCAACTGTGTGAGGAAGTTGTCTTCCACACACTCCAGGAACCTCCGGGACTGCTTCCTTTCTGCTGTATTGTACTCCCAGCCTATATCTGGGAAATTGAAGTCTCCCACAAGGACTAGAAGTAGCGATCTTGAGACTACACTCAGTTGTTTGTAGAAGAGCTCATCAGCTTATTATATTAAGCGTTAGGGTTAGCTTTAGTGTTATGGGTTTACGGTAAGGGTTAGGGGTTAGGTTTAGGGCTAGGGTTTGGGGTTAGGGTTTGGCTTAGAGGGTTAAGGTTAGTGTGTTTGTTTTAGGGATAGGGTTAGGGATAGTTGTTAGGTTTCGGTTTAGGGTTACGGGTTTTGTTTAGTGTTAGGGTTAGGATTAGACTGAGTACATCTTTAGGATAAGTGTTAGGGTTAGTGTTACGGGTTAGTTTTAATGGTCAGTTTTAAGGGTTAGGATTAGGTGTAGTGTTAGGGGGTTAGGTTTAGGGATAAGCTTAGAATGCCGTTAGGGTTAGGTTTAGGTTTAGGGTTAGCATTAGGCGTTAGTGTAACCGTCATTTGGGTTAGGGTTAGGGTTAGGTTTAGGTTTAGGTGTTATTTTTAGGGTTAGGTTTAATATTAGGGTTAGGGATTAGAGTTAGTGTTAGGGTTAGGGTTGGTCTAGAATTAGGATAGGGTTTATGGTTAGGGTTATTGCGCCATTAGGATTAGGGCTAGGGTTGATCCACCTTTAGGATAAGGGTTAGAGTTAGGACTAGTGTTACATTAGGGTTTGGCTTAGAGTTAGGGTTAGGCCATTAGAGTTAGTGTCATTATGTTTAGCGTTAGGGTTAGGAGTATGATTAGGCTTAAGTTTTAGGGTTAGGGTTATGGTTAGATTTAGGGTGGGCCCTAAACCTATGGTTTATGGTTAGGGTTACGATTGCAGTTAATGGTTATGGTTAAGGGTTAGGGTTAGGGGTTAGGGTTTTGTGTTAGTGTTTGGATTAGGGTTAGTGTTAGTGTTGGGGTTAGTGTTAAGGTTTAGGGTTAGGTTCATGTTTTGGTTTAGGGTTAGTTTTTGGGTTATAGATTAAGGTTAGCTTTAGGGTTAGTATTAGACTTTAAGTGTAGAATAAGTGTTAGGATTAGGGTTTAGGGTTAGGATTACAGGTTATGTTTAGGGTTAGGATTAGGGTTAAGCGTTAGTGTTAGGGTCATTAGGGTTAGGGTAAGAGTTAAGGTTAGCGTTAGGGTTAGGCCATGAGGGTTAGGGTCATTTGGGTTCAGGTTAGGGTATAGTTTAGGGTTAGGGTTACATTTAGGGTTAGGCCGTTAGGGTTAGTTTTAGTGTTAGGGTTAGGTTTAGGGTTGGTCAACCATTAGGATAAGGGTTAGGGTTAGAGTTAAGGGTTATATTTAAGTGTTAGTTGTTAGGATTAGTGTTAGTGTTAGTGTTAGGGTTAGGGTTAGGGTTAGGGTTAGGGTTAGGTTAAATGATAGGGTTAGGGGTTAGGGTTAGAATTAGGGTGGGTCCACCATTAGGGTTAGGGTTAGGGTTAGGGTTAGGGTTAGAGTTACGGTTAGGTTTAGGGTTAGGATTAGGGTTAGGGTGCCATTAATGTTAGGGTTAAGATTAGGGTTAGTGTAAGACCTTTAGAGTTACGGTGATTTGTGTTAGGGTTAAAGTAAGGGTTAGGGTTACTGTTCGATTTAGGTTTAGAGTTAGGGTTAGGTGTTAGGGTTAGGGTGTGGAGTTAAGGTTAGGATGAGGGTTAGGGGTTAGTGTTAGGGGTTAGGGCTAGGGTTTGTAGTTAGGGTTAGGGGTTAGTTTAATGGGGTAGTGTTAGGGTTTCAGGTTAGGTCTAGTGTTAGGTTTTGGGTTAGTGTTAGGTTTAGGTTTAAGGTTAGGGATAGGTTTAGGATTGGGGTTAGGTCCACCATTAATGTTAGAGTTAGGGTTCGTTTTAGGGTGCCATTAGTGTTAGGCTTAGGCTATTAGGGTTAGGGTCATTTGGTTTAGGGTTAGGGTTAGGGTTAGGATTAGGGATTAGGGTTAAATTTAGGGTTAGGTGTTATGGTTAGGGTTAGGGTTAGTGGTTTAGGGTTAGGGTTTAGGTTTAATTCTAGGTTTTAAATTTAGGGTTAGGGGATTATGGTTACGTTAGGGTTACTGGTTAGGTTTAGTGTTAGGTTTAGGGTTAGTGTTAGGGTGGATCCTCCTTTAGGATAAGGGTTAGGGTTATGGTTAAGCGATTTTTTTAAGGGTTAGAGTTAGGGGTAGGGTTAGGCTCGGTCCACCATTAGGAGGAGCGTTAGGGTTAAGGTTTAGGATTATTTTTAAGGGCTAGGATTAGGGTTATTTTTAAGGGGTTAGGGTTAGTTAGGGTTAGGGTTTGGTTGAGGGTGCCGTTAGTGTTAGTGTTAGGGTTAGAGTTAAGTTGCCATTATGCTTAATTTAGGGTTAGGCATTAGGGTTAGGCGTTATGGTTAGTGTCATATGGGTTAGGTTTAAGGTTAGTGTTACGGTTAGTGTTAGGGTTAGGCATTAGCATTAGGGTTAGGGTTAGGGTTAGTGGTTAGGGATTTGTGTTAGTATTTCCATTAGAGTTAGGGTTAGGGTCATTTGGTTAGGGTTACGGTTAGGGTTAGGGTTAGGTTTAGGGTTAGGGTTAGGGTTAGGGTTAGGGTTAGGGTTACGGTGTGTCCACCATTAGGATAAGTGTTAGGGATAAAGGTTATTTATAAGTGTTAGGGTCAGGGGTTAAGGTTAGGGTTAGGGGGTTTTGGTTAGGCTTAGGATTAGGCTTAAGGTGTCATTAGGAATAGGTTTAGGTTAAGGATTTTGGTTAGGTTTATGTTTAGTTTTAGGTTTAGGTTTATTTGGGTTAGGGTTAATGTTAATGTTAGGGTTGGGGTTAGGCCTTAGCTTTAGCGTTATTTATGTTAGGTTTAGGGTTAGGATTATGTTTAGAGTTAGGTTTAGGGTTAGGGTTAAGTTTATTGTTAGGGTTAGAGGTTAGGTTTAGGGTTAGTGTTAGGGTTAGGGTTAGGTTAGTGGTTAGGGTAAGGGGTTTATGGTTAGCCTTATGGTTACGATTTAGATTTAGGTTTAGGGTTATAGTTATGGTTAGGCTTAGGGTGGGTCCACATTAGGGTTAGGGTTAGGGTTATGGTTATGGTAAGGTTTAGGCCTAGGGGTAGGGTTACGGGTAGGGTGCCATTTGGATTTGGATTAGGGTTAGGCCATAAGGGTAAGAATCATTTAGGTTAGGGTTATGGTTATGGTTAGTGTTAGGGTTAGGTGTTATGATTGGGGTTAGGGATAGGGTTAGGTTTTTAGGGAAGTGTTAGAGTTAGGGATTAGGTTTAGTGTTATGGTTAGGGGTTAGGGTTTGTCATAGGTTTAGGGGGTTAGGATTAGGGAGTTAGGGTTAGGGAGTTACTGTTAGGGTTATGGTTAAGTGTTATTTTTAATTGTTAGAGTTAAGGATTAGGTGTTAGGTTTATAGTTAGGCTTAGTGGTTAGTGTTGGGGTTAGGGTTAGTATTAAGGCTAGTGGTTAGAGTTATTTTTAGGGACTGGGGTTAGGAGGTTAGTGTTAGTGTTAGTGTTTGAAGTTAGAGTTAGAATTAGGGTCAGTGTTTGTGTGCGTCCAACATTAGGGTAAGTTTTAGGGTTAGGGTTAAGTGTTATTTTTAAGGGTTAGGGTTAGGGGTAAGGTTTAGGGTTAGGGTTAGTGTTAGGGTTAGGGTCAGGGTTAGTGGTTAGGGATATTTGTAGAGTTAGGGATAAGTTGTAGGGGTTTAGTGTTAGCGTTAGGGTTACGGGTTGGGTTTAGGGTTAGGGTTGGTGTTAGGGGTAGGGTTAGGGTTAGGGTTAGCGTTAGGGTTGGGGTTAGGGTTAGGGTTAGTATTAAGGCTATGGGTTAGAGATATTTTTAGGGATGGGACTTAGGAGGTTAATGTTAGTGTAAGTGTTAGAAGTTAGACTTAGAATTAGGGTCAGTGTTAGTGTGTGTCCAACATTAGGGTAAGTTTTAGGGTTAGGGTTAAGGGTTATTTTCAAGGGTTAGGGTTAGTGTTAGGGTTAGGGTTAGGGTTAGTGGTTAGGGATAGATTTAGTGTTGGGGTAAGGTTTAGGGGTTTGGGGTTAGCGTTAGGGGTATGGGTTGGGTTTAGGCTTAGGGTTAGTGTTAGGGGTAGGGTTAGGTTTAGGCGTTAGGGTTAGTGTCATTTGGGTTTGGGTTTCAGTTAAGTTTCGGGTTAGCGTTAGGGTTTATTGTTAGGGTTAGGGTTAAGGTTAGTGTTAGGTGATAGTGTTAGTGTTAGTGTTAGTGTTAGGGTTTTGGATAGGGTTGGGGTGTTTCCACATTTAGGATAAAAGTTATGGTTAGGGTGTCATTAGGTTTTGGTTTAGGTTTAGGGTTAGGCCATTAGGTTTATGGTCATTTGGGTTAGGGTTAGGTTTAGAGTTAGGGTTAGGGTTAGTTTTAGGGTAGGGTTAGGATGGGTCCACCCCTTAGGATAAGGGTTAGAGTTAGTGTCAAGTGTCATGTTTAAGGCTTAGGGTTAGGGTTTAGGGTTAGGGGTTACAGATTTGTGTTAGTGTTTTGATTAGGGTTAGTGTTAGTGTTGAAGTTAGTGTTTAGGGTTAGTTTTAGAGAGAGGTTAATGTTTCGGGTTAGTTTTTGGATTAGAGATAAATTTTAGGTTTTTTATTTAGGATTAGACGTTAGGTGCAGAATAAGGTTTCGGATTACGGTTAGGGTTAGAGTTAGGGTTAGGGGTTAGAGTTAGGGTTAGGCCTTTTGGGAGAGGGTCATTTGGGTCAGGCTTAGGGTTATGGTTAATGTTAGGGATTATTGTTAGGATTATGTTTAGGTTTAGGGTTAGGTTTAGGGTCAGGTTTAGGTGTTATGGTTAGGTTTAGGCTTAGGGACAAGTTTAGGTTTATGGGTTAGTGTTAGGGTCAGTTACGGTTAAGGTTAGGGGTTAGGGTTTAGGATTAGGGTTAGGGTTAAGGGGTTAGTGTTAGGAGGTTAGGGTTAGGGTTAGGGTTAGGGTTAGGGTTAGGGTTAGGGTTAGGGTTTGGATTAGCTTTAGTGTTTGTTTAGGGTTAGGGTAAGGGTTAAGGTACAGTTTAGGTTTCGGGTGAGGGTTTGGGTTAAAATTAGGGTTAGGTTTAGGTGTAGGGTTAGGGTTAGGTGTTAGGTTTAGTGTTAGAGTCAGCATCATTAGGGTTAGTGTTCTGTTAAGGGCTAGGTTCCGGGGTCAGGTTTAGGGGGTAAAGGTTATGGTTAGGGTTAGGGTGTGTCCAGAATTAGGGTTAGGTTTAGAGTTAGGGTGCCGTTAGGGTTAGGGTTAAGCCATTACGGTTAGGGTCATTTGGGTTAGGGTTAGGGTTAGGGTTAGATTTAGGGTTAGGGTTAGGGTTTGGGTTGGGGTTAGGGTTAGGGTTGGGGTTAGGTGTAGATTTAGCCTTAGGGTTAGGTGTTAGGTCTAGGGTTAGGGTAAGCGTCATTAGGGTTAGGGTTATTTTTATGTTATGGTTATGGTTATGGTTATGGTTATGGTTATGGTTATGGTTATGGTTATGGTTATGGTTATGGTTATGGTTAGTGTTAAGTTTAGGGTTAGGGTTAATGTTAAGGTTGGGTTTAGAGTTAGGGTTAGACTTAACGTTAGGTTGGATCCACCTTTAGGATAAGGGTTAGGCTTAGGTTTTAGGGTTATGTTTAAGAGTTAGGGTTAGGGTTAGGTTTAGGGTGCCATTAGGAGTAGACTTAGGGTTAGGGTTAGACGTTAGTGTTAGAGTAATTTTGGTTAGGGATAAATTTAAGATTAAGGGTTACAGATTTGTGTTAGTGTTTTGATTAGGGTTATTGTTAGTGTTGGTGTTAGTGTTTAGTGTTAGGTTTAGAGTTAGGTTAATGTTTCGGGTTAGGGTTAGTTTTTGGATTAGAGAGTAAGGTTAGAGTATTATTTAGTATTAGACGTTAGGTGCAGAATAAAAGTTTGGATTAGGGTTAGAATTAGGGTTAGATTTAGGTTTAGGGTTAGGGTTAGGGGTTAGGGTTAGGGGTTAGGGTTATGGTTAGGTTTATGGTTAGAGTTCGGCCATTAGGGATAGTGTAAGTTGGGTAAGGCTTAGGGTTATGGTTAGGGTTAAAGGTTAGTGTTAGTGTTAGGTTTAGGGTTAGGATTAGGGTTAGTGTTAGTGTTAGGTTTAGCATTAGGGTTAGGGTTAGGGTTAGTTTAGGGTTAGGGGTTAGGTTTAGGGTTAGGGTTATGGTTAGGGTTAGGGTTAAGGGGTTAGCGTTGGGGGTTAGGGTTAACGTAAGTGTTTAGGTTTAGGGTTAGTGTTATGGTTAGGGTTAGGGTTGGGTGTTAGGCTTAGGATTAGGGTCAGCTTCATTAGGGTTAGGGTTATTGTTAAGTTAGTTTTAAGTTTAGGGTTAGGGTTAGTGTTATGTTTAAAGTTAGGGTTAGGGATATGGTTAGGGTGGATCCACAATTAGGATAGGGGTTAGGGCTAGGGTTGAGGGTTATGTTTAAGCGTTAACGTTAGTTTTAGTGTTACAGTTACGCTTAGGGTGCATTAGGTTTAGGTTTAGGGTAGGCTTAAGGTTAGGTTTAGGGTGCCATTAGGGTTAGGTTTAGGTGGTAGAGTTAGAGTAATTTTTAGGTTAAGTGTTAGGGTTAGTGGTTAGGTTTATGGTTAGGGTTAGGGGTTAGGGTTAGGGTTAGGGGTTAGGGTTAGGGTTAGGATTAGGATTAGGATTAGCTTTAGGGGGTTAGTATTAGGGCTAGGGTTAAGTTTAGGGTTAGTGGTAAAGGTTAGGTTTAGGGTTAGGGCTAGGGGTTAGGGTTAGGGTTTTATGGTTAGCGTTATGGTTACAGGTTAGATTTAGGTTTAGGGTTAATGTTATGGTTAGGGTTAGGTTTATAGTTAGAGTTTAGTTGAGTCCAAAATTAGGGTTAGGGTTAGGGTTAGGGTTAGGGTTAGGGTTGGACCATTAGGGTTAGGGTCATCCGGGTTAGGGTTAAGTTTAGGGTTAGAGGTTAGGTTTAGTGTTACCCTTATGGTTAGTGTTAGGGGTTAGCTTTAGTGTTAGGGTTAGGGTTAGCATTATGGTTAGGGTTAGGGTTAGGCTTGGAGTGTAGGGTTAGGGTTAGTGTTCGGGGTAAGGGTTAGGTTTAGGTGTTAGGATTGTTGTTAGGGTTAGGTGTTATGGTTAGGGTTAGTGTTAGGGTTAGGGATAGGTTTAGGGTTTAGGTTTGGTGTTAGGGTTAGGTGTTATAGTTAGGGTTGGGGAAAGGTTTAAGTGTTTAGGGTAATGGTTAAGGTTTGGGGTTAGGTTTAGTGTTTGGGTTAGGGTTAAGGGTTAGTGTTAGGGTTAGGGCTGGGGAAACAGGATAGGGTTAGTTGTTTAGGGTTAGCGTTAGGGTTACGGATTAAGTAAAGAGTTAAGTTTAGGTTTAGGATTAGGGTTAAGGTAGGGGTAGTGTTAGCGTTAGGGTGCGACCACCTTTAGGATAAGTGTTAGGGTTTGGGTGAAGGCTTATGTTTCAGGGTTAGGATTAGGGTTAGGGTTTGGTGGTTTAGGTTAGTGGGTTATGTTTAAGAATTAGGGTTAGTTTTAGGGGGTTAGGTTTAGGGGGCAAGGTTAGGGTTAAGTTTAGGGTTAGAGTTAGGGTTAGGGTCAGTGGTTAGGGTTAGGGTTAGCCTTATGGTTACGGGTTAGGATTAGGATTAGGATTAGGGTTAGTATTATGTTTAGGGGTAGAGTTAAGGTTAGAGTTAAGGGTTAGGATTAGCCTTATGTTTACGGGTTAGGTTTAGGGTTAGTGTTAGTGTTATGGTTAGGGTTAGGCTTATCTTTAAGGTTAGGGTTATGGGTAGGGTTAGCTTTAAGGTTAGGGTTAGGAGTAGGGTTAGGGGATAGGGTTAAGTTTAAGGTGGGTCCACCATTAGGATAAGTGTTAGGGTTAGGATTAAGGGTTATTTTTAAGGGTTACGATAAGGGTTAGGTTTAGGGTTAAGTGTAGTTTTTAAGGGTTAGTTTTAGGAGTTAGTGTTAAGGTTAGGGTTACTGTTAGGATTAGGATTAATGAGTTAGTTTTAGACCATGGGCTTTAGGGCATATGTGTTAGGGTTAGGGTTAGGGTTGGGGTTAGGGTTTGGTATTAGGATTAGGGATAGGGATAGGTTTAAGTTTTTATGGTAAGGGTTAGGGGTTAGGATTAGAGTTCGGGTTAGGGTTAGGGGGTTAGTGTTAGGGTTAGGATTAGTGTTAGGTTTAAGATTAGGGTTTGTGTTTAGGTTTAGGGTTAGGGTTAGGTTTAGGGCTTGGGGTTAGGGTTAGGTGTTTAGGATTAGTGTTAGGGTTACGGGTTAAGTTTGGGGTTAGGGTAGGGGGATGTTTAGGGTGGGTCCACAATTAGGATAAGTGTTAGGGCTAGTGTGAAGGGTTATGTTTAAGGGTTAGGGTTAGGTTTAGGGTTTGGGGGTTAGTTTTAGGGGGTTTTATATAAGGGTTAGGGTTAGGTTTAGTGTTAGATTTAGGGTGCAATTAGTGTTAGGGTCAGGGTTAAGGTTAGATTTAGGGTGAATGTGCCATTACGTTTAGGGTTAGGGTTAGGGTTAGGGATAGGGTTAGGTGTTAGGGTTAGGGTATATGGGTTAGGGTTAAGTCTAGGGTTAGAGTTAGGGTTACGGTTTAAGGTTAGGATAAGGTTTAGGGTTATGGTTAGGTTTAGGGTGGGCCCACCATTAAGATTAGACTTTGAGTTATGGTTAAGTGTTATGTTTATGAGATAGAGTTAGGGGTTACGGTTAGGGGTTAGGGTTTTTTCTTAGTGTTTGGATTAGGGTTAGTGATTGTGTTAGGGTTAGTGTTTAGGGTTAGGTTTAGGGTTATGGTTAGGGTTAGGATTAGAGTTAGGGTTAGGGTTTAAGTTTAGGTTAAGGGTTAGGGTTAGTGTTAGGTTTAGGGTTAAGGTTAGCTTTAGGCTGGGTCCACTGTTAGGAGTAGGGTTAGGGTTAGGGTTAATGGTTTTGTTTAAGGGTTAGGTGTTAGGGTTAGGGGTAGTATTAGAGTTAGGGTTAGGTTTAGGGTTTGGGTTACGCTTAGGGTTAGGTTTATATATACGGTTATGGTTAGGGTTTGGGGTTTGTGTTATGGTTAGGTTTAGGGTTAGGGTAAGGTTTAGGGTTAGGGGGTTAGGGTTAGGGTTAGGGTTAAGATTAGGGTTAGGGTTAAATTTAGGTTCAGGGTGCCATTAGGGTTTGAATTGGGGTTAGTGTTAGGGTTGTGGTTAGGGTTAGGTTTAGGGTGGGTCCAACACTAGGATAATGGTTAGGTTTACAGTTTAGGTTTATGTTTAAGGATTAGGGTTAGGATTAGGATTAAGGTTAGGGTTAGGATTAGGTTGAGGTTTAATTTTAGGATTAGGGTTAGGGTTGGGTTAGGGTTAGGGTTACGGTTAGGGTTAGTGTGGGTCCACAATTACGGTTAAGTTTAGTGTTAAGGTTATGTTTAGGGTTAGGGTTTAGTTTTAGGGTTAGGTGTTTAGGGTAAGGGTTAGGGTTAGGGTTGGGGTTAGGTTTAGGGTTAGGTTTAGGGTTAGGGTCATTAGGGTTAGGGTTAGGGATAGGGTTACGTGGTTAGGGTAAGGGTTAGGGTTAGGGGTTCGGTTTAGCTTTAGTGTTAGGGTTAGTGTTAGGGTTATGGATAGTTTTTCGTGTTAGGGTTTAGGGTTAGTGTTAGGGTGAGGATTTGGGTTAGGTTTAGTGTTAGTGGTTAGAGTTAGGGTAAGCATTAGTTTTAGGTTTAGGGTTAGGGTGGGTCCACTATTAGGATATGGGCTACGGTTAGGATTAAGGATTATTTTTAAGGGCTAGTGTTAGGGTTTAGTGTTAGTGTTAGGGTTAGGGTTTGGGTTAAGGTACCATTAAGTTTAGGGTTAGCGTTAGGGTTAGGTGTTAGGGTTTGAGTCATATATGTTCGGGATTTAGGTTTAGCGTTAGTTTTACAGTTTAGATTTAAGTTTAGGGCTAGTGTTAGAATAAGTGTTAGGGTGGGTCCATCATTAGGATAAGTGTTAGGGCTGGGTTTAAGGGTTATGTTTAACGGTTAGGGTTTGGCTTAGAGATAGGTTTTGGGGATTGGGGTTAGGGGGTTAAATTTAGGGTTAGGGTTAGTGTTAGGATTAGTGTTAGGGTGCCGTTAGTGTTAGGGTCAGGATTAATGTGCCATTAGGGTTAGGGTTAGGATTAGAATTAGGTTTAGATTTAGAATGCCATTAGGGTTAGGGTTGGGGTTAGGTTTCGGGTTAGGTTTAGGGTGGGTCCACCATTAGGTTTAGGTTTAGGATTAGAGTTAGGGTTTGGACTTTAGGGTTCAGGTTAAGGTTAGGGTTAGTGGTTATGTTTACTGTTAGGGTTATGGTTAGCGTTAGGGTTTGGGTTAGGGGTTAGTGTTAGGATTAGGGTTCAGTGTTAGAGTTACGGTTAGTGGGTCAGGGTTAGGGTTAATATTATGGTTAGAGTTATGGTGCCGTTACTGTTAGGGTTAGGGTTAATGTGCCATTAGGTTTAGGGTTAGGGTTAGGGTTGTGCGTTAGGGTTAGGGTAATATTGGTTAGGGTTAGGGTTGGCGTTAGGATTAGTGTTAAGGTTAGATTTCGTTTTAGCTTTAGGGTTAAGGTTAGGGTTAGGTTTAGGGTTAGATTTAGGGTTAGTGTTAGGGTTAGTGTTAGGTTTATGATGGGTCCACCATTAGGTTTAGGGTTAGGGGTTAGATTTACTGTTAGGATTATGGTTAGGCTTAGGGTTATTGTTAGGGGTTAAGGTTAGGGTTAGTGTTCAGTGTTAGGGTTAGAGTTAGTGGGTCAGGGTTAAGGTTAGGGTTAGAGTTAGGGTTAGGGCCTTAGGGATATTGTTCGGATCAGGGTATCGTTTAGGGTAGATGTTAGTGTTAGATCAATTTGGGTTAGAGTTATAGTTAAGATTGGGGTTAGGGTTAGGGGTTACTGTTAGGTTTAGTGTTAAGGTTAGGGTAAGGGGTTAGGGTTAGTGTTCGGGTTAGTGTTAGAGTTAGTTTTAGGGTGTCGTTAGGGATAGGTTTAGGGTTAGGTTTAGGGTTAGGTTTACGGTCAGGTTAGACTTTAGTGTTAGGGTCATTTGAGTTAGGTTTAGGGTTAATGTTAGTGTTAGGGTTAGGGATTATGGTTAGGGTTAGAGTTATAGTTAGGATTAGGGTTAGTCTTATTGTTAGGGTTGGTCCACCATTAGTATAAGGGTTAGGGTTAGAGTTAAGGGTTATATTTAAGGGTTAGGTTTAGAGTTAGGTTTAGGGTGAGTGGTTAGGGTTAGGAGGATAGGGTTAGGGTCAGGGTTAGTGGTTAGAGATAGGGTTAGGGTTAGGTCTAGGGGTTAGGTTTAGGGTTAGGGTGTTAGGGTTATAGTTAGGGTTACAGATTAGGTTTAGGGATAGCGTTAGGTTTAGTGTTAATGTGCGTCCTCCAGTAGGATAAGGGTTAGGGTTAGGATTAAGGTTTATTTTTAAGGGGTAGTGTTAGGGGTAGGGTTAGGTTTAGGGTTATATTTAGGGTTAGGTTTAGGGTGTTAGGGTTAGGAGTTAGGGTTAGGGTCATTTGGGTTAGGGTTAGGGTTAATGTTAGGGTTAGGGTTTATGGTTAGGGTTATAGTTGGTGTTAGGGTTAGTGTTAGAGTTAGGGTTAGGGTCATTTGGGTTAGGGTTAGGGTTAATGTTAGGGTTAGGGTTTATGCTTAGGGTTAGGGTTATAGTTAGTGTTAGGGTTAGTGTTAGTGTTAGGGTTGGTCCACCTTTAGGATAAGGGTTAGAGTTAGTGTTAGGCCATTAGGGTTATGGTCATTTGTGTTAGGGTTAGGGTTATGGTTAGGGTTAAGTTTGGGTTATGGTTAGGTTTATGTTGAGCCGAACATTAGGATAAGGGTTAGGGCTATGATTAAGAGTTATGTTTAAGGATTACAGTTAGGGGTTAGTGTTAGTGTTTAGGGTTTTGTGTTAGGGTTTGGGTTAGGGTTAGTGTTTAGGGATAGGTTTAGGATTACATTTATTTTTCGGGTTAGGGTTAGTTTTTGGGTTAGAGATTAAGGTAAGGTTTAGGTTTAGGATTACAATTTAGGTGTAGAATAATGATTAAGATTAGGGTTATGGTTAAGGTTAGGGATAGGGTTTATGTTTAGGGTTAGGGTTAGTGTTAGGGTTAGTGTTAATGTTAGGGTGTGGGTGCCATTAGGGTTAGTGTTGGGGTTAGGCATTAGGGTTAGAGTCACTTATGTTAGGATTAGGGTTAAGGTTATGTTTAAAAGGATTAAGGGTTAAGGGGTATGTTTAAAAGATAAGGGTTAGGTTTAGTGCTAGGGTTAGGTATAGGGTTAGGATTAGGGTTAATGTTAGGGATAGGGGTTTAGGTTTAGTGTTAGGGTTAGGGTTAGAGTTAGGGTTAGGGTTAGAATTATGGTTAAGGTGCCATTAGGGTTTGGGTTAGGGTTAGTGTCAGGATAGGTCCAACATTAGAGTTAGGGTTAGCATTAGAGTTAGGCAATTAGGGTTAGGGTCATTTGGGTTAGAATTAAGGTTAGGGTTAAGTGTTAGGTTTACTGTTAGGGTTATGGTTAGGGATAGAGTTTAGGTTAGTGTTAGTGTTAGTGTTAGGGGGTCAGGGTTAGGGTTCTGGGTTAGGTTTAGGGTGCCATCAGGGTTATGGTTGGGGTTAGGGTTAGATTTATGTTTAGATTTAGGGTTAGGGGTTAGGTTTAGGTTTAGGGTTAGGATCATGATAAGGGTTAGGTTTAGGGTTAGGTGTTAGAGTTAGGATCATTTCGGTTAGGGCTAGAGTTAAGGTTAGGGTTAATGTTAGGTGTTATGTTTAGAGTTAGGGTTGGGTTTAGGGTTAGGGTTAGCGTTATGGTTAGGGTTAGGGTGGGTCCACAATAAGGGTTAGTGTTGGGTTTAAGGTAAGGATTAGGCTATTAGGGTTAGAGTCATTTGGGTTAGGGTTAAGGTTAGGGTTAGGGGTTAGGTTTACTCTTAGGGTTATGGTTAGAGTTCGGGTTAGGGGTTAGTGTTAAGGTTAGGTTTCGGTGTTAGGGTTAGGGTTAAGGTTACTTTGGGTCCACCTTTAGGGTTAGGGTTAGGGTTGGGGTTAGGGTTAGGTTTAGGGTTAGGATTAAGGTTTGGTTTAGGGTTAGGCTTAGGGTTAGCATTCGGTGTTAGGGTTAGGGGGTCATGGGTAGGGCTAGGGTTAGGGTTAGGGCCTTAGGGTTAGTGTTATGGTTAGGTTTAGGCTTAGGGTTAGGTTTAAGTTTAAAATTAGGGGTTAAGGTTAGGGTTAGTGTTAGGTGTTATGGTTAGGGTCAGGAATTTAGGGTAAGGGTTAGAGTTAGGGGTTAGGTTTAGTGTTAGGGTTATGGTAAGGGTCAGGGTTACGTTTTGTGTATGGGTTAGGTTTAGTTGTTAGGGTTAGGGTTAGGGTTAAAGTGGGTGGTTAAGGGTAGTGATTTAGGGTTAGGCTTATGGTTATGGGTTAGGTTTAGAGTTAGGGTTATTGTTAGGGTGGGTCCACTATTAGGATAAGGGTTAGGGTTAATGCTTATTTTTAAGGGTTAATTATATGGGTTAGGATTAGGGATAGGGCTAGCGTTAGGGTTAGGGTTAGGTTTGATCCACCATTAGTATAAGTGTAAGGTTTAGGTTTTAAGGGTTATGTTTAAGGGTTAGGTTTAGGGTTAGGGGTAGGGTTTGGGGGTTATTGTTAGGGGCTTAGTGTTAGGGTTAGAGTTAGGGCTAGGGTTTGAATTAGGGTGCCGTTAGTGTTATGGTTAGGTTTAGATTTAAGATGCCATTAGGGTTAGGGTTAGGGTTCGGGTTAGGTTTCGACGTTAGGGTTAGGGTCATTTGGGTTAGGGTTAGGGTTAGGGTTAGGTTTAGGGTTAGGGTTAGAGCTATGGTCAGGGTTAGTGTTATGGTGGGTCCACAGTTAGGGTTAGGGTTAGGCCATTAGGGTAAGGGTCATTTGTGTTAGGTTTAAGGTTAGGGTTAGGGATTAGATTTAGTGTTAGGGTTATGGTTAGGGTTAGGGTTAAGGTTAGGTTTAGGGGTTAAGGTTAGGGTTCATGGTTAGAGTTAGGGTTAGGGTGTCAGGGTTATGGTTACGGCTTAGCTTTAGGGTTAGGGTTAGTGTAAGTGTTAGGGTTAGTTTTAGGGCGCCATTTGGATTAGCGTTGGGGTTGGGGTTAGGGTTACGTTTAGGGTAGGTCCAACTTTAGGATTAGGGTTAAGTTTAGGGTTGAGGGTTATGTTTAATGTTTAGGCTTAGGGTAGGTTAAGGTTGCCATTAGGTTTAGGTTTAGGGTTAGGCATTAGGGTTAGATTAATTTGGGTTAGAGTTAGGGTTAAGATTTGGGTTAGTGTTAGGTGTTACTGTTAGGCTTAGTGTTAAGGTTAAGGTTAGGTGTTTGGGTTTGGGTTAGGGTTAGGTTTAGGGTTAGGGTTAACGTTCGGGTTAGGGTTAGGGTTATTGTTAGGGTTAGGGTGTTGTTAGGGATAGGTTTAGGGTTAATTTTAGGGTTAGGTTTAGGCGTTAGGGTTAGGGTCATTTAAGTTAGGTTTAGGGTTACTGTTAGAGTTAGAGTTAGGGGTTATGGTTAGGGCTAGAGTTATAGTTAGGGTTAGGGTTTAGGGTTAGTCTTAGTGTTAGGGTTGGTCCACCATTAGTATAAGGGTTAGGGTTAGGGTTAAGAGTTATATTTAAGTGTTAGGGGTAGAGTTAGGGTTAGGATTAGGGGTTAGTTTTAGGAGGTTAATGTTAGGTTCAGGGTTAGTGGTTAGGTTTAGGGTTAGGGTTAGGGTTAAGTCTAGGTGTTAAGTTTAGGGTTAGGGTGTTAGGGCTAGCGTTAGGGTGTTAGTGTTAGTGTTAGTGTTAGTGTTAGGGTTACGGGTTAAGTGTAGGGTTAGGGTTAGGTTTAGTGTTAATCCATTTAAGGTTTAGAGTCCTCCATTAGGATAAGGGTTAGGATAAGCATTAAAGGTTATTTTTAAGTGTTAGGGTAGGGTTAGGGTAAGGATTAGTTGTAGGGTTAGGGGTAGGCTTAGGGTGGGTCCACCATTAGGATAAGTGTTAGGGTTAGGGTTAAATGTTATTTGAAGGGTTAGGTTTAGGGTTAGCTTTAAGGGGTTAGAGTTAGGTTTTTAGGGTTAGGGTTAGGGTTAGGTTTAGTGTTAGAGTTAGAGATAGGGTACCGTTATTTTAAGAGTTAGGGTTAGGGTTAAGGTCCCATTAGGGTTAGGTTTAGGGTTAGGGTTAGCGTTAGATTTAGGGCAAGGGGTTAGGTTTAGGGGTTTAGGGTTAGACTTATGGTTACGGGTTAGGTTTAGGGTTAGGGTTATGGTTAGGTTTAGGGTAGGTCCACTTTTAAAATAAGGGTTAGGTTTAGTGTTAAGGGTTATTTTTTAGGGTTAAGTTTAGAGTTTGTGTTAGGGTTAGGGGGTTAGGGTTAGGTGGTAGTGTTAGGGTTAGGGATAGGTTTAGGGTTAGGCTTAGGGCTAGGGGTTATGGTTAGGGGTATAGGATTATCCATATGGTTACGTGTTATGTTTAGGGTTAGGGTTAGTGTTATGGTTAGGGTTAGGGTGGGTCCACTATTAGGATAAGGGATAGAGTTAGTGTAAAGCGTTATATTTAAGGGTTAGTTTTAGGGGTTAGGATTATTGTTAGGTTTAAACTCAGGGTTAGGGTTAGGCTTAGCTTTAGGTTTAGGCTTAGGGTTAGGGTTAGGTTGGTTTCACCATTAGGATAATTGTTAGGGTTAGGGTTAAGGATTATGTTTAAGGGTTAGGGTTAGGTTTAGGGTTTGGGGTTTAGGGTTAGGGGGTTAGGGTTAGAGTTAGGGTTAGGGTTATAGTTAGGGTGCCGTTAGTGTTAGGGTTAGGGTTAGGTTAAGGTTAATGTGCCATTAGAGTTAAGGTTAGGGTTAGGGTTAGTCGTTAGGTTTAGGGTAATACAGGTTAGGGTTTGGGTAGGGTTTGTGTTAGGGTTACGGGTAGGCATTAGGGTTAGGCTAATATGGGTTATGGTTCGGGTTAGGGTTAGGTTGAAGTTTAGGATTAGGGTTAGGGTTAGGGTGAGTCCACCGTTAGGGTTAGTGTTAGGTTTAGGGTTAGTGTTAGGCCATTAGGGTTAGGGTCATTTGGGGTAGGGTTAAGGTTAGGGTTAATGGTTAGGTTTACTGTTTGGGTTATGGTTAGGCTTAGGGTTAGGTTTAGGGTCATTGTTAGGGTTAGGGGTTAGGTTTAGGGTTAGGATTTGGGGTTAGTGTTAGGGAGTCTGGGTTAGGGTTAGGATTAGGGTGAGTCCACCATTAGGGTTAGTGTTAGGGTTAGGGTTAGTGTTAGGCCATTAGGGTTAGGGTCATTTGGGGTAGGGTTAAGGTTAGGGTTAATGGTTAGGTTTACTGTTTGGGTTATGGTTAGGCTTAGGGTTAGGTTTAGGGCCATTGGTTGGGTTAGGGGTTAGGTTTAGGGTTAGGATTTGGGGTTAGTGTTAGGGAGTCCAGGTTAGGGTTACGGGTTAGGTTTTGGTTAGTGTTAGGGTTAGTATTAAAGCTTGGATTAGGATTTAGTGTTAGGGTTAAGGTTAGGGATAGGGTTAGGGTGGGTCCAAAATTAGGATAAGAATTAGGGTTAGGGATAGGTTGCCATTAGTTGTCATTAGGGTTAGGCCATTAGTTTTAGGGTCATTTGTTTTTAGGGTTATGGTTCGGGTTAGTGTTAGGGTTAGGGTAGGTCCAGCATTTGTATAAGGTTTAGGGGTAGGGTTAAGGATTATGTTTAAGGGTTAGGATTAGGGGTTAGGGTTTTGTGTTAGTGTTTTTCTTATGGTTAGTGTTAGTGTTGGGGTTAGTGTTTAGAGTTTGGTTTAGTGTTAGGTTAATTTTTCGTTAGTTTTTGAATTAGAGATTAAGATTACATTTTGATTTAGGATTAGACGTTAGGTGTAGAAAAAGTGTTCGGATTAGTGTTGGGGTTAGGGTTAGGGTTAGGGTTAAGTTTAGTTTTAGGGTTAGGGTTAGGCCATTAAAGATAGGGTCATTTGGGTTAGGGTTAGTGTTAGGGTTAGGGTTAAGGGCTTGGGTTAGGTTTGCGGTTAGGTT
The DNA here is from genome assembly GCA_033459285.1 of Clamator glandarius. Classification (NCBI taxonomy): domain Eukaryota; kingdom Metazoa; phylum Chordata; class Aves; order Cuculiformes; family Cuculidae; genus Clamator; species Clamator glandarius. Next base: position 384,983 of record JAUNZM010001428.1, read on the forward strand.
TAGTGTTAAGGCTAGGGATTAATGTTAGGTTTAGGTTTAGAGTTAGGTTTAGGTTTAGGGGGTTAGGGTTGGTTTTAGTGTCAGGGTTAGGGCTAGGCCCGTAGTATTAGGTTCATTTGGCTTAGGGCTAGGGTTAGGTTTAGGGTTAGTGTGCCATTAGTGTTAGGGCTAGGGTTAGGCCATTAAGGTTAGGGTCATTAGGGTTAGGGTCATTAGGGTTAGGGTTAGGGTTAGGGTTAGGGGTTAGGATTAGCGTTAGGATTAGGTGGTTAGGGTTATAATGTTAGGGTTATGGTTAGGTTTAGGTTTAGGAGTTAGGTTTAGGGTTAGGTTTAGATTTTATGGTTAGGCTTAGGGTTAATGTTAGTGTTAGGGTTTTAGGGTAAGGATTAGTGTTAGGGGTTATATTTAGTGTTAGGGTTAAGGTCATTGGATTAGGGTTAGGGTTAAGGTTAGGGTTAGGGTTAAGGTTAGGGTTAGGGTTAGGTGTAGGGTTAGTGTTAGGATGGGTCAACCATTAGGTTAAATGTTGGGGTTAGAGTTAAGGGTTATGTTTATGGGTTAGGATTAGTGTGAGGGTTAGGGTTACGGAGTTAGGGTTAGGGGGTTAGTGTTAGGGTTAGGGTTAGTGTTATGTTAAGAGTTAGGGTGCCGTTACTCTTAGGATTAGGGTTAGGGTTAAGGTGACATTAGGGTTACGTTAGGCTTAGGGTTAGGTTTAAGGTTCGGGTTAGGGGTTATGTTTAGGATTAGGCAGTAGGGTTAGTGTCATATGGATTAGGGTTATTGTTAAGGTTAGGGTTAAGGGTTATGTTTCGGGTTAGGGTTAGGGGTAGGTTTTGCATTAGGGTTAGGGCTAGTGCTAGGTCTAGTGTTAGGGTTAGGTATAGGGTTAGGATTAGGGTCAGGGTTAGTGTTAGGTTTATGGTTATTGTTTAATGTTAGAGTAAAGGTTAGGGTTAGGTTTAGTGTTACGTTAGGGTTAGGGTTAGGGATAATGCTAGGGCTAGGCTTAGGGTTAGGTTTAGGTTTATGGTCAGGGTTAGGTTTAGGGTGCCATTAGGTTTAGGGTTAGGAGTTAGGGTTAGGTTTAGGGGTTAGAGTTAGGGTTAGGTTTAGGGTGTTAGGGTTAGGTTTTTGGTTAGGTGTTAGAGTTAGGGTTAGGGTCACGGTTAGGGTTAGGGTAGGTCCACAGTTAAGGTAAGGGTTAGGGTTAAGGGTTAGGATTAAGTTTAGACTTATGGTTAGGGTTAGGGTTAGGATATGTCCACCATAAGGTTAAGTGTTAGGGTTAGGGTTAAGGGTTTTGTTTAAGGGTTAGGGTTAGTGTTAGGGTTAGTGTTATGGGGTTAGGGTTAGGGTTAGGGTTAGTTCTAGGGGTTAAGTTTGGTTTTGTGTGTTATGGTTAGTGTTAGAGTTACGGGTTAATTTTAGGGTTAGGGTTAGGGTTTGTGTTAGGGTGGTTCCTCCCTTAAGATAAGGGTTAGGGTTAAGTGTTATTTTTAAGGTTTAGGGTTAGGAGTTAGGGTTAGGGTTGGGCTTAGGATTAGGGTTAGGGATAAGGTTAGTTTTAGGTTTAGATTTCGGGTGCCTTTAGTGTTAGGGTTAGGGTTATGGTTAGGGTTAAGTTGCCATTAGGATTAGGGTTAGGGTTAGGGTTAGGGTTAGGTTTAAGGTTAGGGTTAGGGTTAGGTTTAGGGTTAGGGTTAAAGTTAGAGTTAGGCAGTTGTGTTAGGGTCATATAGTTACGGTTATGGTTAAGGTTTGTGTTAGGATTAGAGTTAGGTTTAGGGCTGGAGTTAGTAATAGGGTTTGGTTTAGGGCTAGTGCTAGTTCTAGGTTTAGGGTTAGTGTTAAGGTGGGTCCTCCATTAGGATAAGGGTTAAGGGTTATTTTTAAGATTTAGGGTTAGGGGTTAGTGTTAGGATTAGGGTTAACGTTAGGGTTGATGTTAGGGTTAGGGTTAGAGTTAGCGTTAGGTTTAGGGTTAGAGTTAGGATTAGGGTTAGGATTAGGTTTAGGGGTATGGATAGGGGTAGGTTTAAGGTTAAAGTGGGTCCACCATTAGGATAAGTGTTAAGGTTAAGTGTTATTTTTAATGGTTAGGTTTATGGTTAGTGTTAGGGGGTTAGAGTTAGGGAGTTAGGGATAGGGTTAGTGTTAGGGTTAGGGTTAGGGTTAGGTGTAGGGTTAGTGTAAGTTTTGGTCCAACATTAGGATAAGTGTTAAGGTTACTGTTAAGGGTTGTTTTTAAGGTTTAGGTTTATGGAAACTGTTAAGGGGTTAGCGTTAGGGGGTTAGGGTTAGGGTTAGAGTTATGTTTAGTCATTAAAATTAGTTTTATATGGGTTAGGGTTCGGGTTAGTTTTAAGGTTAGGGTTAGGCTTCGGCTTAGGGTTAAGTTTATGTTTAGTGTTAGGGTTAGGGTTTGGTTAGGTTTAGGCTTAGGGTGGGTCCACCATTAGGGTTAGTGTTATGGTTAGGGTTAGGTCATTAAGTTGAGGGTCATTTGGGTTAGGGTTTAAGTTAGGGTAAGGGGTTAGGTTTAGTGTTAGGGTTCAGGATTAGGGTTAGGGGGTCAGGGTTAGGGTTACGTGTTAGGTTTAGGGTTAGGGTTAGGGTTACGTGTTATGTTTAGGGTTAGGGTTAGGGATAGTGTTAGGGTGGGTCCACAATTAGGAGAAGAGTTAGGGTTAGGGATAGGTTGCCATTATTGTTAGGGTTAGGGTTAGACCATTAGTGTTAGGGTCATTTGGGTTAGGGTTAGGGTTCGGGGTAATGTTAGGCTTAGGGTGGGTCCACTATTTGTATAAGGTTTAGGGTTAGGGTTAAGGGTTATGTTTAAGGCTTAGGTTTAGGGGTTAGGGTTAAGGGTTAGGGTTTTGTGTTAGTGTTTTTATTAGGATTAGTGTTAGTGTTGGGGTTAGTTTTTAGGGTTAGGTTTAGTGTTAGGTTAATATTTCAGGTTAGGGTTAGTTTTTGGATTAGAGATTAAGGTTATGTTTTGATTTAGGATTACTCGTTAGGTGTAGAATATGGGTTGGGATTAGTGTTGGGGTTAGGGTTAGGGTTAGCGTTAAGGTTAGTTTAAGGGCTAGTGTTCGGCCATTAAGGATAGGGTCATTTGAGTTAGGGTTAGTGTTAGGGTTAGGGTTAAGGGTTAGGGTTAGATTTACGGTTAGGCTTAGAGTTAGGGTTAGGGGTTAATGTTAGGGTTAAGTTTAGGGTTAGGGTTAGATTTAGGGTTAGGGGTTTATGGTTAGTTTTAGGGTTAAGGGTTAAGGGTTAGGGATTAGGTTTAGGGTTTTGGTTAGGGTTAGGGTTAACGGGTTAGCATTATGGGCTTAGGGTTAGGCTTACTGTTTAGTGTTATGGCTAGGGTTAGTGTTTCAATTAGGTTTAGAGTAAGTGTTAAGGTTAGGAGTAGGGTTAGTGTCAGGGTTAGGGTAAGGGGTTAGGTTTAGAGTTAGGGTAAGCATCTTTACAGTTAGGTTTATCATTAGGTTAGGGCTAGGGTTAGTATTAGTGTTAGGGTTACGTTTTAGTGTTACTGGTTTTTTAGGGTTATAGTTAGGATTATTGTTAGGGTTTTTGGTTAGTGTTGTTAGGGTTAGGGTTAGGGTTAGGGCTAGGGCTAGGGCTAAGTCTAGGGCTAGGGTTAGGGTTAGGTTTAGGGTTAGTGTTAGGGTTAGGTTTGGTTTAGGGTGCCATTAGAGTTAGGGTTAGGGGTTAGGGTTAGGGATTAGATTTAGGGTTAGGGTTAGGGGGTTAGGGTTATGGTTAGGGTTAGGGGTTAGGGTTGAAGTTAGGGTTAGTTTTAAGGTTAGGGTTAGGTTTAGTGTTAGGGTTAGGGTTAGGGTTAAGGTTAGGGTTAGGGTTTGGATTAGGGTTATGGTTAGGGTTAGGTTTAGGGTTAGGGTTATGGTTAGGGTTAGGGTTAAGTTTATGGTTATGGTTAGGGTTAGGGTTAGGTTGGGTCCACCATTAGGATAAGTGTTAGGGTTAAGTGTTATGTTCAAGGGTTAGGGTTAATGTTAGGGTTAGGGTATTAGGGTTAGGGGGTTAGGGTTAGGGTTATGGTTTAGGGTTAGGGTTAGGGTTAGGTCTAGGAATTATGTTTAGGTTTGGGGGTTATGGTTAGCATTAGGGTTATGGGTTAGGTTTAGGGTTACAGTGGTTCCTCCATTAGGATAAGGGTTATGGTTAGAGTTAAGGGTTATTTTTAAGGGTTAGGATTAGGGGTTAGGGTTAGGCTTAGTGTTAGTGTTAGTGTTATGTTTAGGATTAGGGTTAGGGATAGGGTTAGGGGTAGGGTTAGACTGGGTCCACTATTAGGATAAGTGTAAGAGATAGGGTTAAGTGTTACTTTTAAAGGTTAGGTTTAGGGTTAGTGTTAGGGGGTTAGGTTTATGGTTAGGATTAGGTTTAGGATTAGTTTTATGTTTAGGATTATGGTTATGGTTAGGGTTAGGGTTAGGGATAGGGTTAGGTGTAATGTTAGGCTTAGGTTTAGGTTTTGGGGGTTAGGGTTAGGGTTAAGCTTAGGGTTACAGTTAGGGTTAGGGTTAGATGTAGGATTAGTGTTAGGGTGGGTCCAACATTAGGATAAGTGTTAGGGTTAGAATTAAAGGTTATGTTTAAGGGTTATGTTCAGTGTAGTGGTTAGGGTTAGGGGGTTATGGTTAGGAGGTTAAGGTTACGGTTAGGATTAGGATTAGTGTTAGAGTTAGGGTGCCGTTAGTGTTAGGGTTAGAGTTATGGTTATGATGCCATTAGGGTTAGGTTAAGGTTAAGCGTTAGGGTTAGGGGTTATGCTTATGGTTAGGCAGTAGGGTTATGGTTATATGGGTTAGGGTTATGGTTAAGAGTTATTGTGAGAGTTAGGTTTAGGGTTAGATTTAGGTTTAGGCTTAGGGCTAGTTCTAAGTCTACGGTTAGGGTTAGGTATAGGGTTAGGACGAGGGTCAGGGTTAGGTTTAGGGTGCCATTAGGTTTAGGGTTAGGGGTTAGGTTTAGGGTTAGGGGTTAGGGTTAGTGTTAGGTTTAGGGGGTTAGGGTTAGGGTTTGTGTTAGGGGTTAGAGTTAGGGTTAGGGTCTGGGTAAGTGTTAGGTTTAGGGTTAGGGTTAGGGTTTGAGTTATGTGATATGATTAAATTTATTGTCAGCGTCATTAGGGTTAGTGTTTTTTTAGTGTAGGTTTAAGGTTAGTGTTACTGTTACAGTTAGGGTTATATTTTTGGTTTACTGTTTTAGTTAGGGTTAGGGTTAGGGTTATGGTTATGGTTTAGTGTTAGGGTTAGTGTAAGGGTTAGGTTTAAGGTTAGAGTTAGGATTAGGGTTAGGTTTAGGGCTAGTGCTTGGGCTAGAGTTTGGACTAGGTTTAGGGTTAGGATTACAGTCAGGGTTAGGTTTAGGGCGTCATTAAATTCAGGGTTAGGGATTAGGGTTAGGTTTAGGTCTTAGGGTTAGGTTTAGGTTTTGGGGGTTAGGGTTTGGTATGGATTAGAATTAGGGTTAGGGTCACGGTAAGGGTAAGGGTTAAGGTTAGGGTTAGACTTTTGGTTAGGGATTAAGGTAAGGTTTAGGTTTAGGATTACAATTTAGATGTAGAATACAGTTTAGGATTAGCGTTATGGTTAATCTTAGGGTTAGGATTTATGGTTATGTTTAGGGTTAGGGGGTTATTATTAGGGTAGGGTTAAAGTTAGGGTTAAGGTGCCATTAGGGTTAGGGTTAGGGTTGGGAGCTAGCGTTAGGGTCATTTGGGTTACGGTTAGAGTTAAGGTTAGGCTTAGGGTTAGGCCATTAGGGTTAGGGTGAGGGTTAGGACTAGGGGTTAGGGTTAGGGGTTTAGGGTTACCCTTATGGTTATAGATTCGGATTAGGGTTAGGGTTAGTATTATGGTTATGGTGGGTCAACAATTAGAATAAGGTTTAGGTGTTAGGATTAAAGATTATTTTTAAGGGTTTGGTTTAGTAGTTAGGGTTAGGGTTAGTGTTAGGGGTTAGGGTTATGGTTAGGGTAAGGGGGTTAGTCCTAGGGGGTAGGTTTGGTGTTAAGATTAGTGTTAGGGTTAGTGTTAGGGTTAGGATTAGTGGTTAGGTTTAGGTTTAGGGTTAGGGTTAGTGTTAGGGGTATAGAGTTAGACTTATGGTTAAAGGTTAGGTTTAGGGTTAGGGTTATTGTTAGGTTTAGGTTGGGATCTCTATTAGGATAAGTTTTATTGTTAGGCTTAAGGTTTATATTTAAGGGTTAGGTTTAGGGGTTAGTGTTAGGTTTAGTGTTGGGGTTAGGGTTAAGAGTTAGGGGTTAGAGTTAGGGTGCCATTAGGGTTAGTGTTAGGCATTAGGGTTAGGGGCATTTGGGTTAGTGTTAGGGTCACGGTTAGGGTTAGGCCATTATGGTTAGGGTCATATGGGTTCGGGTTAGGTTTAAGGTTAGGGTTAGGGACAGGATTAGCGTAAGTGTTTGGGTTTGAGTAAGGAGTTACTGTTAGGCTGAGATTTAGTGTTAGGGTTAGGGTTAGTGTGGGTCCACCATTAGGATAAGGGTTAGGGTTAAGGTTAAGGGGTATGTTTAAATGATAAGGATTAGGGTTAGGGTTGGGGTTAGGGTTAGGGTTAGGGTTAGGCTTAGGTTTAGTATTAGGGTTAGCTTTAGGGTTAGGTTAAAGGGTTAGGATTAGGTTTAGTTTTAGGTGTTATGGTTGGGGTTATTGTTAGGGATAGGTGTTTAGAGTAAGGGTTATGGTTATTGGTTAGGATTATAGTTAGGGTTATGGTTAAATTAGGGTTACAGTTAGGGGGTAAGATTTAGGGGGTAGGGTAAGGTTTAGGGTTAGGTTTAGAGTTAGGGTTAGAGCTAGGGGTTAGAGTTAGAGGTTTATGGTTAGTCATATAATTACGGGTTATGTTTAGGGTTAGGATTAGGGTTATGGTTAGGGTTAGGGTGGGTCCACTATAAAGATAAGGGTTAGGGTTAAGTGTTATTTTTAAGGGTTAGGTTTAGGGGTTAGGGTTAGTGTTAGAGTAACGCTTAGGGTTAGGGTTAGTGTTTGGGTTTGGGTTAGGGTTAGGTTTAGGTTGGGTCCACCATTAGGATAAGTGTTAGGGTTAGGTTTAAGGATTATGTTTAAGGGTTAGGGTTATGTTTAGGTTTAGTTTTTGTGGATTAGTGTTAGGGGGTTACGGTTAGGGTTAGGGTTAGGGTAAAGGTGCCATTAGGATTAGGGTTAGTGTTAGGGTTAGGAGTTATGGTTAGGCTTTAGGGTTAGGGTAATATGGGTTAGGATTCGGTTAGGGTTATGGTTAGGGATAGGCGTTAGTGTTAGTGTAATATATGTTTGGGTTTGCGTTACGGTTAGGGTTAGTGTTAGGGTCAGTGTTAGGCTTAGGGTTAAGTTTAGGTTTATGGTTAGGGTTAGGGTTAGGCCATTAGGGTTAGGGTCATTTGAGTTAGGGTAAAATTTTGGTTAGGGGTTATGTTTATTGTTAGGGTTATGGTTATAATTATGGTAAGCGTTAGGGTTAGGGTTAGAGTGAGTGTAAGGGTTATGGTTAGGGGTTAGTTTAGTGATAGTGTTTGGAGTTAGTTTAGTGTTAGGGTTCAGGGTTAGAGTGTAAGGGTTAGGGTTACGAGTTAGGTTTAGGGTTAGGGTTAGGTTTAGGGTTAGTGGGCCATTAGGGTTAGGGTTAGGGTAGGTCCACCATTAAGATAAAGTTTAGGGTTAAGGATTATGTTTAAGGGTTAGTGTTAGGGGTTAGGGTTAGGGTTGGGTTAGAGTTAGGGTTAGGTTTAGAGTTAGGGTTACAGGTTAGATTTAGTGTTGGGTTAGGGTTAGTGTTAGGGTTAGGGTTAGGGATAGGGTTAGGGTTGGTCCACCATTAGGATAAGTGTTAGGGTTAGGGTTAGGATTAGGGTTAGGGTTGGGGTTAAGGTTAGGGTTAGGGTTAGGGTTAGAGTTAGGGTTAGGGTTAGGGTTTGGTTTAGGTTTATGATTGGGGTTAGGGTTGTTCTAGCATTAGGGTTAGAGTTAGGTTTAGGGTTAGGGTTTCATTAGGGTTAGGGTTATGTGATTAGTGTTAGGGTCATTTGGGTTAGGGGTTAGGATAAGTGTTAGTGTAAGGTGTTATTGTTTTGTTTAGGGTTAGGGTTAGGTTTAGGGGTTAGCGTTATGGTTAGGGATTGGGGGTCAGGGTTAGGGGGTTAGGGTTAGGGTTATGGTTAGGTTTAGGGTTAGGGTTATGTTTAAAGGTAGGGTTTAGGTTAGTTGTTGGGTTAGGGGTAGCTTTAGGGTTAGAGTGGGTCCACCATTAGGATAAATTTTAGGTTTAGGTTTAATGGGTTATTTTTAAGGTATAGTGTTAGGGTTAGTGTTAGGGGGATGGGGATAGGGGGTAAGGGTTAGGGATAGGGTTAATGTTAGGGTGCTGTTAGTGTTGGGGTTAGTGTTAGGCTTAGCGTTAAAGTGCCATTAGGTTTAGGGTCAAGTTTAGGGTTAGGCGTTAGGTTTAGGGTCATATGGGTTAGGGTTATGGTTAGGGTTGGTGTTAGCGTTAGGGTTAGGGTTAGTGTTTGTGTTAGGTTTAGGATTTGGGTTAGGTTTAAGGTTAGGGTTAGTTTTCGGGTAAGCGTTAGGCTTAGGGTTAGGGTTAGGGTTTAGTTTAGGGTTAGCTTTAGGGGTTATGGTTAGGGAAAGGGTTAAGGTTAGGGTTAGATTTAGGGTTTGGGTTAGGGTTAGGGTTACGTTTAGGGTTAACGTTAGGGTTAGGGTTAGTGTTAGGTGTAGGGTTATTTTTAGGGTTTGTCCACAATTAGGATAAGTGTTAGGGTTAGGGTTAAGTGTTATGTTTAAGAGTTAGGATTAGTGTTAAGTTTAGGATTAGGTGCTTATGGTTGGCTTTAGCGTCACGGGTTAGGTTTAGGGTTAGGTTTATTTTTAGGGTGGATCCTCCATTAAGATAAGGATAGGGTTATGGTTAAGGGTTATTTTTAAGGGTTAGGGTTAGGTGTTAGGGGTAGGTTTAGGTGTAGAGTTAGGGTTGGTCGAACATTAGGGTAAAGGCTTAGGGTTTGAGTCAGTGTTAGGGTTAGGGTTAGTATTAGGTTATGGTTAGGATTAGGGTGGGTCCACTATTAGAATAAGGGTTAGGGTTAGGATTAAGGGTTATTTTTAACTGTTAGGTTTAGGGGTTAATGTTAGGGTTAGGTTTAGGCTTAGGGTTAGGGGATTTGGGTTAGGGTTAGGGTTAATGTTAGGGTTAAGGTTAGGGTTAGGGTGTTAGTGTCAGGGTTAGGGTTAGGGGTGGGCTTAGGGCGTTGTTAGGGTTAGAGTTAATGTTAAGGTTAGGGTTTATGGTTAGGGTTATAGTTAGGGTTAGGGGTTAGGTTTTGAGTTAGTGTTAGGATTGGTCCACCATTAGAATAAGTGTTAGGATTATTGTTACGCCATTAGGGTTAGGGTCATTTGGGTTAAGGTTAGGGTTATGGTTATGTTTAGTTTGTGCCTTACATTAGGAGAAGGGTTAGGTTTATGTTTAAGAGTTTTGTTTAGGGTTAGGGTTAGGGTTCAGGGTTTTGTGTTAGTGTTTGGATTAGGGTTAGTGTTTAGGGATAGGTTTAGGGTTACGTTTATTTTTCGGGTTAGGGTTAGATTTTGGGTTAGAGATTAAGGTAAGATTTAGGTTTAGGATTACAATTTAGGTGTAGAATAAGGGGCAGGATTTGGGTTATGGTTAAGCTTAGTGATAGGGTTTATATTTAGGATTAGGGTTAGGTTAGGGTTAGGTTTAGGGTTAGGGGGTTAGGGTTAATGTTAGACTTATGGTTAGGGTGCCATTAGGGTTAGGAATAGGGTTAGCGTTAGGTTTGGGGTTTTGGTTAGGGGTTAGTGTTAGGTTCATGGTTGGGTTTAGGGTTAGGGTGGGTCTACAATTAGGATAAGGGTTAGGATTAAGGTTAAGGGGTATTTTTAAAAGATAAGGGTTAGGGTTAGGGTTAGGGGTTAGTGTTAGGGTTAGGGTTTGGGTCAGGTGTTTAGGGTAAGTGTAAGTGTTAGGGGTTAGGTTTAGGGTTAGGGTTTGGGGTTAGGGTTAGGGTTAGTTTTAGGTGTTATGGTTAGGGTTAGTTTTAGGTGTTATGGTTAGGGTTAGTGTTAGGGTTAGGGGTTTAAGGTAAGGGTTAGGGTTAGAGTTAGAGTTAGGGTTAGGATCAGGTTTAGGGGGTTAAGTTTAGTGGGTAGGGTTAGGGCTAGTGTTAGGGTTTGGGTTAGTGGTTAGGGTTAGGGTTAGTGTTAGGTTTACGGTTAGGGTTTAGGGTTAGGTTTAGGGGGTTAGACTTAGCCTTATGGTTTTGGGTAAGGTTTACGGTTAGGGTTTGGGGTTAGGGTTAGGTTTAGGGTTAGGGGGTTATGTTTAGGGGTTACGGTTAGGGTTAGGGTTAGGGTTAGGGTTAGGGTTAGGGTTAGGGTTAGGATTAGTGTTAGGCTTATTGTTAGTGTTTAGGTTTAGAGTTATGGTTAGGGTTAGGGATAGGGTTAGGGTTATGGTTAGGGTTAGGAATATTGGGTTAGCCTTATGGTTACGGGTTTTGTATAGGGTTAGGTTTAGGGTTATGGTTAGGGTTAGGGTGGTTCCACTATTATGATAAGGGTTAGGGTTAGGTTTAGGGATAGGGTTAGGTTTAGGTGTTAGGGTTAGGGGTTTAGGTTTAGGGTTAGGGTTAGGGTTAGACTTAGAGTTAGGGTTAGGGTTAGGGCTAGGGGTTAGGGGTTTAGGTTTAGACTTATGGTTACGGGTTTGGTTTAGAATTAGGGTTAGGGTTATGGTTAGGGTTAGCGTGGGTCCACTGTTAGGATAAGGGTTAGGGTTAAAGTTTACATTTAAGGTTTAGTTTTAATGGTTAGTGTTAGGGTTAGGATTAGGGTTAGGGTTATGGGTAGGGTTAGTTTTAGAACTAGGGTTAGCGTTAGGGTTAGGATTAGGGTTAGGGTTAGGGTTAGGTTAAGGCTAGGTCTAGGACTAAGTCTAGAGCTAGGCTTAGGGTTAGGTTTAGGTTTAGTGTTAGGGTTAGGGTTTGGTTTAGGTTGCAATTAGGTTCAGGGTTAGGTGTTAGGGTTAGGGTTTAGATTTAGGGTTATGGTTAGGGAGTTAGGGTTAGGTTTAGGGTGAGTGGTTAGGGTTGAAATTAGGGTTAGTGTTCAAGTTAGGGTTAGGTTTAGGGTTAGGATTAGGGTTAGGGTGGGTCCACCATTAAAGTTAGGGTTACAGTTAAGGGTTATGTTTAAAAGTTAAGGTTAGGGGTTAGCCTTAGTGTTAGTGTTAGGGTTAGTTTTAGGGTGTCATTAGGGTTAGATTTAGAGTTAGGATTAGGCGTTAGGGTTAGAGTAATTTTGGTTATGGTTAGGTTTAAGATTAGGGTTAGGGTTTGAGATTATGATTAGGTTAAGGATTAAGGTAAGTGTTAGGGTTAGGGTTAGGGTTAGGGTCAGGGTTAGGGTTAGAATTAGGATTAGGGTTAGGGTTAGAGTTAGTGTTAGGGTTAGAATTAGGATTAGGGTTAGTGTTAGGTTAGGGTTTGGTTTAGGGTTAATGTAAGTGTTATGGTAAGGGCTAGGATTAGTTTTAGGGTTAGATTTAGGGTTAGGGTGGGTCCAATATTAAGTTTAGGGTTAGGGTTAGGGTTGGGGGTTAGGGTTAGGGTTAGCGTTAGGTTTAGGGTGCCATTTATGTTTGGGTTAGGGTTAGGATTAGGCGTTAGAGTCAGAGACATTTGGGTTAATGTTAGGGTTAATGTTAGGGTTAAGCCATTAGGGTTAGGGTCATTTGGGTTAGGGTCATTTGGGTTAGGGTTAGGGTTAGGGTTAGGGTTAGGGTTAGGGTTAGCGTTAGCGTTAGGTTTATGGTTAGGATTAGGGGTTAGGGTTAGTGTTTGGGTGGGTCCAGCATTACGATAAGGGTTAGGATTTGGGTTTAGGATTATTTTTAAGGGCTAGGGTTAGGGTTAGTGTCGGTCCACAATTAGTACAAGGGTTAGGGTTTGTGTTAGGTTACCATTAGGGTTAGGGTTTGCGTTAGGCCATTAAGGTTAGAGTCATTTTTGTTAGGTTTAGAATTAGGATTAGGGTTTGGTTTACGTTTAGTTTTAGGGTTAGGGTTAGGGTTAGGTTGGGTCCACCATTAGGATAAGGGTTAGGGTTAGGGTTAAGGTTAGGTTTAAGGTTTTGGTTGGGGTTAGAGTTAGGGTTGGTCCACCTTTAGGATAAGGGTTAGGGTTAGGGTTAAGGGTTATGTTTAAGGGTTAGGGTTAGGGGTTAGGGGTTTGTGTTAGTGTTTGGATTAAGGTTAGTGTTAGTGTTGAGGTTAGTGTTTAGGGTTAGGTTTAGCGTTAGGTTTCAGGTTAGGGTTAGTTTTTGTGTTAGAGATTAAGGTTAAGTTTACGTTTAGGATTAGACTTTAGGTGTATAATAAGGTTTAGTATTAGGGTTAGGGTTAGGGTTTATGTTTAGTGTTAGTGGGTTATGGTTAGGGTTAATGTTAGAGTTATGGTGCCATTAGTGTTATGGTTAGGGTTAGGGTTTATGTTTAGGGTTAGGTTAGGGTGAGGGGATTAAAGTTAGGGTTAAGGTTAGAGTTAGGGTAAAGGTTAGGGTGCCATTAGGGTTAGGGTTACGGTTAGGTTTAGGTTTAGGCCATTAGGTTAGGGTCATTTGGGTTAGGGTTAGGGTTAGGGTTAGGATTGGGTTTTTGGTTGGCTCACCATTAAGAGAAAAGTCAGGATTATGGTTAGGGGTTAGAGATTAAGGTTAGCTTTAGGTTTAGGATTAGACTTTCAGTGTAGAATGAGGGTTAGGATTAGGGCTAGGGTTAGTGTTAGGGTTAAGGAGTTAGGGTTAGGGTTAAGGTTAGGCTTACGGTTAGTTTAGGGTGCCATTAGGGTTAGGGTTAGTGTTAGGGTTAGTGTTAAGTTTAGGGTGGGTCCACCATTAGGATAAGTGTTTGGGTTTACGGTTTTGTTTAAGTGCTAAGTTTAGAGGTTAGGTTTAGGGTTAGTGTTAGGGGGTTAGGGTTAGGCTTAGCGTGTACTTAGGTTTAGGTTTAGGTTTAGGTTTAGGATTAGTTTTAGGGTTAGGGTTAGGGTTAGGCATTAGGGTTAGGATCATTTTGGTTTGGGTTTGGGATAAGGTTAGGGTTAAGGTTAGGGGTTAGGGCTAGGGTGAGGGTTAGGGTGAGGGTTATGGTAGGTCCACAGTTAGTATAAAGGTTAGGTTTATGGTTAGGCCATTAGGGTTAGTGTCATTTGTGTTTGGGTTCGGATTGAGGTTAGCGTTATAGTTAGGGTTAGGGTTAAGTGTAGGTTTAGGGTTAGGTTTAGGTTTAGGGTGGGTCCAGTATTATGATAAGTGTTAGAGTTAGGGTTAAGTAATATGTTTAAGTGTTAGAGTTAGGGGTTAGTGTTAGGGGTTAGGAATTTGTATTAGTGTTTGGATTAGGTTTTGTGTTAGTGTTGAGTTTAGTGTTTAGGTTTAGGGTTAGGTTTATGTTTTGTGTTAGGGTTAGTTTTTATGTTAGAGTTTAATGTTAGGTTTAGGATTAGACGTTAGGTGTAGAATAAGGGTTAGGATTAGGTTTAGGGTTAGGGTTAGGTTAAGGGTTAGTGTTAGGGTCTATGCTTAGGGTTAGGGTTAGGGGGTTAGGGTTAGGGTTAAGGTTAGAGTTAGGGTTAGGTTTAGGGTGCCATTAGGGTTAGGGTTAAGTTTAGGTTTAGGCCATTAGGGTTAGGGTCATTTGGGTTAGGGTTAGGGTTAGGGTTAGAGTTAGGGTTAGGGTTATGTTTTGGGTTAGGGTTATGTTTTGGGTTAGGGTTAGTTTTTATGTTGGAATTTAATGTTAGGTTTAGGTTTAGGTTTAGAAGTTAGTTGTAGAATAAGGTTTAGGATTAGTGTTAGTTTTAGGGTTATGGTTAGGGTTAGGTGTTTGGTTTAGTGTTAGGGTCAGCATCATTAGGTTTAGGGTTATTGTTAGGGTAGGGTTAGGGTTAGGATTATTGCTAGGGTTAGGGTTAGGTGGTTATGGTTAGGGTTAGGGTTAGAGATTAGGTTTAGAGTTAGGCTTAGTGTTAGTGCTAGGGTTAGCATTAGGGTTAGGTTGTTATGGTTAGGGTTAGAGTTAGAAATTAGGTTTAGGGTTAGGGTTAGGGTTAGTGGTTAGTGTTAGTGGGTTAAGGTTAGGGTTAGTGTTAGGTTTAGGTTCAGGGTTAGGGTCAGGTTTAATTTTACGGTTAGGGTTAGGTTTAGGTTTTGCGTTAGTGTTATGGTTAGGGATTTGGGGTTATGGTTAGGGTTAAGTTTAGAATAAGTGTTAGGTTTAGGGTTAGGGTTAGGGTGGGTTCACCTTTAGGATAAGGGTTAGGGTTAGGGTCAGAGTTAGGTTTAGGGTTAGGTTTAGGGTAGGTTTAGTTTTAAGGGGGTAGTGTTAGGTTTAAGGTAAGATTTAGGCTAGGGTTTAGTTGAAGTGTTAGTGTTAGTGTTAATCTATGAACACAATAAATCACTTTCTGCTGACATCTTGGCAATCACTTCATCTTACAAGGCCATGAAAATGTTAGAATGTCTGATGAGAGGTCTTGAGTCATTAAGACGACATAAGGGCATGGGTGAGAACTGCACCGAAAGAAAGGAAGCTCCAAGACAGCCAGATGAGGAAGTAGAGGAATTTTTAGACAAAGAGCACATTGAAAGTGTTTTATTCTGTCCAGGGAAATGGCTTCCTTCTGTCTTGCTATTATCATTATATTACATTCAGAAAAATGAGTCTTTATATCATCTTTAACAAGTAGGTTCAAAAAAAAGTCTGATGCCACACAAAAAAAAGGTTTTACCGCTTATGAACAGATAGAAATAATAGTCTGTGAGTTCACAGAATCTAAGGATAAAAAGCAGAAAGTTATAAAATATCAAGTTCCTGTCATGTGATGAATTCATCATTTTTACAACAGCACGACTGGGTAAGCTGCCATGGCCACCTCTGCAAAAGATAAACTCCATGATAAAATTTCCCCTCAAATTTAAGATACATTTAAGAAGAGTTTGGTTCAGAACTGTACTTTCTAAATGTATGCACTTCAGTCATTAACATGTTTCAATTCCAACACTATAGGATGCTTTCCGAATTCAAACATTTTCTCTGTGCTATTCAGTTTGAGGTTGCTTTCATAGGGTTGAATTCCAAAGGGCATCTTGCTTAGTTCTAAGGAAGGCGAGGTTTTGAATAAGGAGGAGGCTTTTTTAATGTTAATTTCTGCTCCTACCACAGCAATGTTTCCTGTTTTACTGACAGGTAATAACGTACTGATTGTCTTATTAATTTTTCTGCCTCTAATACTGACACGGTGTAATTTAGTAACCTGTGGACAGTGGTACCAGCCAGGTCAAACAAGTGGTAGTTGAATGGTATTCTTGAAAGATCACAAACTAACCTTATACATTGTTTACTAGAAATCTATGAACACAAAGAAAAAATTTATTAGTGTGTCTTAAACCTCTGTGTTGTATCAGAAATATCGCTACACTTGCTGTAATCTTAATAATTTAGGCACAGTCTGATGCTATGTGCTTAAATAAAGCCTTGTGGCATTTTATTCCAAGGATGATTAATGGGTGATTTTTAATTTTTAACTGAGAGTGTCCCTCTGCTGGATCATTTCATAATGCACTGCACAGGTCTGGAGGAGAGAGTTCTGTTTGAAATCGAAGTGCACCATTAGGAATATAGAATATTTTCATAATGGTGCAAATAAATACTCATTATATAGCGAATGCACAGTTCTTCACTTGATCTTACAAATTAGTTTTACGAAGACATTTGTAAGAAAAGGATCATTTGCTTTTTCGAATGGTATTTTAACAATAAATTAAATACAATGTAAAATAACTGATATTTTAAGATAAATGTAGGAAGAGAATATCTCTCTTATAAGTGCTTGTGCTTCTTTGGCCTTTTACAAAAAGCCTGTATGGGAAAAAGAATGCTAAGGTAAAACTTTACCAGAGTGAAGTAATGTCCCTGACTTTGTTTAGAAACTGATTCCGTTTATGAGTTAGATTGCCTATAAATCTGTCAAAGATATTTACAAGAATAACATAGTAAATTTTTATATTTATCAATATTATTTACCTTTTTAATGAATGTTGGACCTGGGCCAGCATTTTGAAGTTGTAGGTTCAGTTTTAGGTGGTTTTGATCATAATTTTGATAAAAAGTACTGAAATGGCACCAATAGCAATTAAAATGCATCAATAACACTTCAATAACATAAGACTTCCTGTTCACTTCTTTAGCTGTTTTGTAGTTTTCCCATTACTATATTAAGAATGTGAGTGCCACTTCTTTTAATAGAAACTGTTACGTTTGAAGAAAGATTTTTATCGAAAATCAGCATTAACTATATACGCTATTCCACGTTAACTCCTCTCTATTTTTCCTTTTAATCTAAAAGACAGTCTTTTTATTATACTGTTGTCATCCTAACTTGATCTCTTGACTGGAGAAAGCATTTTCACAAACTGTTGCTCTCTTAAGCAGAGTATATTTTGAATTAAGAAACACCTGGCTATGTATGTGTACTAAACTTATTTAAAACCAGTATCACGGGCAAGATTGCCTCTTTTAAAATGAAGTATTATGGTATTTCTGCGCCTCTAAATACCACACATAATGCTTCTTATTACCAAATGCTTTATTAACATCAGAAGACAGTCTTATGACATGATCTGTGGTGGACTGATTTGCCAGAAAGGCACTTTAATACTGAGGAAGAAGATTATTCACCTCCAGAAAGAATGACAGTCAACAATAAATCATTTCCTGCATCTTCTTAAATAGCAATGAGGTTAAGGCTATCAGATGATAAGAACCTAAATCAAGGCATTATCTGCTTTTTTCTTTCTTTTTTTTTAATAGGAAATGCGTAAGACTGTTTTCCTAATTTTTTAATCAACCTAATGTTACAAATGTAATGACTGAAGCTGTAAGAAATCTAAACACAGTAAGGACTTGGGCTTTTTCTCCTCCAAGTCTCATTTTGACTTGATATTTAAGATCTTTTTAACTTGTACTATAACTTATGAAATTAACCAAATTTAAGATATGTGTTCTATAACATCAAAGGTGAAGGCGTGCTATAGTAGGGTATCTTTTTATTTTATTTTTTTTTAGAGCTCCTTGACTGAAATATTTGGAATATTTATGGAATGGTTTTGTTCCTTTGTGCTTACATTGTTTTTGAATTTTCCATGCATATTTTTCAATTCCTGTACTAATAATGCTAGTTGTGATATCCCAAATAATTGCCAAGGCAAGAAAGCTGCAGCAGCAAGATGCTTTTCTAGTAATTTCTATTTCTAAGAAATGTGAAAAAAAAATTCTCAAATCAGGTGCCTGACAAACACAATTAACTCCCCCTGTTCAACTCTGTAGCTTTTCCCAAGTCCTTCAGTCCATCACTAAATAGTTTTTACTTCAATGCAGAATAATTTGCTGGAGAGGAGAGGAATAAATGCTGCTCCTTATCTAATTTATGCAGTTCTTGTCTAGCATATTCCAGCAAATCTTTTTGCTGATTGATTCAGAGACCCAAATGTTGAAAACAGTGTATCTATTGACAACTTTGTCAATAGTAAATATGCATGGCTATAGGAAACTGTGGTTTGCATTTCCCTAACATTGCAGGGATGTTGACTGAAGACTCTCATATTATTACAGGGAGTTGATTAAAAAAGTTTTGTAGTCCTATTAAAAAAGTTTTGTTTTCCTATTCAGTTTCATCTCGGTAGTTAATACTTAAAATACCTTTATTACTTTTGACCTGAAATAATCTATACAGGCATACTAATATTTTAAACCTTCTGTTTTGTATGATGTGGTCTTATCCTGTACAGTTCATAAGAAGTCCATTACAGGCTCAGTATTCTGTCCTCTCTGTGAAGCAGAGATAACTCCCAGTTTAAAAGGAAGACTGATTTTGCATGCAAATTATGGGAATAATGAGGCATCTAGAATAAAAAAAGGAGAATCAAAATGAAGGGAAATGTCGATAATCACTTTCAATTGAAAAAGAGTTGAACTGAAAAAGAAAATTTGATAATACATTCTAGTGAGATGGTGAAGTGGAGCATGCTTCTCTGAAGAAGAAAGCAAGATGTGCTCAAGATTGAACAGCTGAAGAGATGCAAATGAAATCTTTTCCTCTGTAAAAGTGCAATCAAGTTTCCCGTGTTTTAAAAACTCAACTTTATTGCTCTATTTTCTAGACTCCATTGTGTCACAGAATGTCTTCCATCTAGGGATCATCTCTGCTTTAAAGAGGCACTTCAAGAAGTTTTTATTCTTGAGAGGAAAGAGATAGGTGCAAAAAACGTTTGCTTATGGTTAAGTATGCTTCACCACAATAAAATCTTCTCCTTTACACCCAATACATGCTGTAGAAATATAATTGTGTGTTATGTGAAATGCGCTCCCTAAGAAGAGATCTCACCTTTGATGGGATGATGTGTCATTCCTGGATGAAAATCTAAGAGCTTGACCCTTTCCCGTGTTCCTATAAAGATCAAAACCCAGGCTGTTGAGAGACCAGGAGATCGCATGGGATCTTCTTGCAACATTCAATGCGTTTTTGAAAAAGCTTTAGAGGGGACAGGGAGATGCTGCAGCCAGTTCAGATGGGAAAGAGCACATCCCATCCTGCCACCTCATCCCATGGGAATGATGCAGTAGACTGAACCCCATGCTCTGGTCACCATGTCCTGGGTACTTTCTAGTGGCCTTGAAGAGGCCACAGACCCCCAAAGCCAGAGGAAAAGCACAACCAAACTATCTAAAATACATCTAGAAAGAGAGAGTAACTACTTGAGTCTGAATCCACACACTCCATGGTTGCTGCCTTCAAGCCAGCTGTCCCACCTCAGGCTGGGTGTCTGGCTTCCATCTGGCCCTGGCTCTGAGGTGCCACCCAGAGCCCTCAAACACCAAGGAGCCACATCTGCACCCAAACATCCATGAGAAGATCCCATCACACAAGGTGATCACCCTGTCAGAACTGAAGAGCAGGACATGAGAGGATCATGGTATGGGTTGGCACATGCAATGCTGGTCTGTATTCTCACACCCACGAAAGAGGCCTCACTCCTGTGTGGGCTTTGAGCTGCAGCTCCCAAAGGCATTCAAAAGCTGTGATGTGCCCATGTGATCTCCCTGCACCATCAGCCCTGGGACTCAGACAGGAAGCCCGAGATCCATCACCTCCAGCCACATCTGTAAAGAAACAGAAGGGATCAGCTCCTGTGAAACATTCCAATCTATTTTTTTCCCATTGGAATGGAGGTGGATGCAGTTCAGATACAGGATTCCTCCACAGCCCTCATCTCTCCCTTCTATGCAGGAACAACATCCGGACAGTTACTGAGTGCATGGACTGTGCTGATCCAAAATAAACCAGGCATGGACCTGTCAGGAGAAAAGACTCCCTGGAGCTCAAACCAGCTCTAAGCTCAGCCGCAAGCGGCTCTGCAGCCAGTACTGGAAGCAGAGCAGGGTGGGAGGGGCTGGCAAAGAGCTTCCCAGGGCAGAGCTCCAGGTGGCCTTCACCTATGGGCACATCTGGAATTCAACCTATTTCCATGACATCCTGTGATCCACTTCTTTCTCAGGAACCTACAGTGGAGAATGATGCTCCCTGGGTTGCCATCCTGACAGGCAGGTGTCCACTGCAGCACCTTCAGCAGGGCTCTCTGGAGGGAACCACTGTCTGGTTCTCACCCTGGTTCAGATAAATGTGTCCTGCAAAGCAGCACAGTGACACCAGGTCATCAGCTGCTCCTGACACCAGCTGCTCAGCATCCCTGTCCATATCTCCTCTGGCCTGAGAGGCAGAGATTTATAGAATCATAGAATCCTAGAATAGTTTGTGTTGGAAGGGACCCTGAAGCTCCACTAGTTCCACCCTCCCTGCCATGGGCAGGGACTTGTCCCACTACATCGGGGTGCCCAAGGCCCCATCCAATGTAGCCTTGAACACCTCCAGAGATGGGGCAGCTACAACATCCCTGGGTAACCTGTTCCAGTGCCTCATCACCCTCATGGTGAAGGAATTCCTCCTTATATCTAGCCTAAATCTGCCCCTCTCCAGTTTATACCCATTGCCCCTCATCCTATGACCACAAGCCTTTGTAAATGGTCCCTCCTCAGATTTCTTGTAGCCCCATAGGTACTGGAAGGTCACTCTAAGGTCTCTTCAGAGCCTTCTCTTCTCCAGGCTGGACAACCCATACTCTCATGCTGTCTTCGTATAGGAGGTGCTCCAGCCCTCTGATCATCTGTGTAGCCTCCTCTGGACCCCATCCAACAGTTCTGTATCCTTCTTTTGTTGAGGATTCCAGACCTGGACACAGTAATCCAGATGAGGTTTCACAAGAGAGGTACAGAGGGAAAGAATCACCTCCCTTGACCTGCTGGCCAAGCTTCTGTTGATGCAGCCAAGGACACAGTTGGCTCTCTGGGCTATAAGCACACATTGCAGGCCCATAGAAGCATAGAATCACAGAATCATCAGGTTGGAAGAGACCCACCGGATCATTGAGTCCAACCATTCCTATCAAACACTAAACCATGTCCCTTAGCACCTCGTCCACCCATCCCTTAAACACCACCAGGGACGGTGACTCAACTACTTCCCTGGGCAGCCTCTGCCAGTGCCCAGTGACTCTTTCTGTGAAATTCTTTTTCCTAATATCTAGCCTAAACATCCCTTGGGGGAGCTTGAGGCCATTCATTCTCATCCTGTCCCCTGTCACTTGTGAGAAGAGGCCAGTACCCTCCTCTCCACAACCTCCTTTCAGGTAGTTGTAGAGAGCAATGAGGTCTCCCCTCAGCCTCCTCTTCTCCAGGTTAAACACCCCCAGCTCTCTCAGCTGCTCCTCTTGTTCTTCAGCCCTTCACCAGCTTCGTTGCTCTTCTCTGGACTTGCTCCAGAGCCTCAACATCCTACTTGTGGTGAGGGGCCCAGAACTGAACCCAGGATTCGAGGTGTGGACTCACCAGTGCCGAGTGCAGAGGGAGAATAACCTCGCTGGACCTGCTGGTCACGCCGTTTCTGATACAAGCCAGGATGCCATTGGCCTTCTAGGCCACCTGGTCACACTGCTTCATGTCGAGCTTCTCATCGAAGAGCACCCCAAGTCTTTCTCTGCAGGGCAGCTCTCAATCACATCATCCCCCAGCCTGCAGTGAAAATGCAGATTGCCCCAACCCAGATGTAGGACATTGCCCTTGGCCCTGTTGAACCTCATGATGTTCTCACAGCCCCACTTCTCCAGCTTCTCCAGGTCCCTCTGGATGAAATCCTGTCCTTCCAATGTGGCAACTGCACCACTCATCTTGGTGTCAATGTGCAATAATCATGTTTTTAAACACCCAAACATGATGCAAACCATCAGCAACGATGATATGATGCAAACTATAAGCAATGTGACCAAGCTCAGAACACTCAGGCTTTAGAGCAGGGCAATGGGTGTGTGGAAAGGGAATGAGAACAGCTCTGGGAGATCAGCTGCTGGTGCCTGGCAGTGCTGCTGTGCTGGGACTCCTTTCCCCTCCACCCATGCCCACAAGAACTGTCTCTGCAGCTCCAAAAAGGCCTTGGACAAAAGATATTAGGAAACAGAAGGTGTTGAATATCCCTTCATTTTATTTAAACACACAGAGAGCACAGCTACTCATTTACACAGCCAATTAGTAAGAAAAGAGAAGGCAGCAGTGAATTTAAAACAGGATGACAAGATTATTTCTATTGAAAAACCAGGAACCCCAACAACAAACAGAGAAGCCAGTCTGGGCCTGCCATGAGTTTCATAACCACTGAGTACAGAACTGACACCACCAGGTCCAGGGATGGAGAAGAGATGGAGGGAGGTTTCAAGTAGGCAAACCCTTCAGTGCTGATAAAGAGGGAGATCACAGCCAGGTGAGGGAGGCATGTGGAAAAGGCTTTCTGCCATCCCTGCTCCGAGGGCATCCTCAACAATGCCCTGAAGATCTGCACATAGGACACCACCATGAAAACAAAACAGCTGAATACTAAGAAGAGGCTAAACACAATAAGCCCAAACTCCCTCAGGTAAGCATCTGAGCAGGAGAGCTTGAGGATCTGGGGGATCTCACAGAAGAACTGTTCCACTGCATTGCCCCGGCAGAGGGGCAGGAAAAAGGTATTGGCTGTGTGCAGCAGAGCTTGGAGAAACCCAGCACCCCAGGCAGCTGCTGCCATGTGGACACAAGCTCTGCTGCCCAGGAGGGCCCCGTAGTGCAGGGGTTTGCAGACCTGACTGATGTCTGACTGTTCTATGATGCTACTTTCCATGACCTGACTCTTCTATGAACCTTCTGTGATCAGATTCTTCCATGATCTGACTGTTCTATGACTTCGATGAACCAACCCTACTATGAAAAAATGCCTTTCTGATCATTCTATGATCAAACCCTCCTAAAATCCAAATAAACTCACAATTCTTTGACTTTTCCACAGGATGAATATTTTATGGTCTTTTTATAACCTGAATCACCTATGACCTGAATCACCTCTGACCCAGATCTGCTACCACAGCGTCATAGAATCAAAGAATCACCAGGTTGGAAAAGACCCACAGGATCTTTGAGTCCAACCATTCCCATCAATCACTAAACCATGTCCCTCAGCACCTCGTCCACCTGTCCCTTAAACTCCTCCAGGGAAGGTGAATCAACACCCACCCTGGGCAGCCTGTTCCAGTGCCCAATGACCCTTTCCATGAAAATTTTTTTCCTAATGTTCAGCCTAAACCTCCCCAGGCAGAGCTTGAGGCCATTTCCTCTCGTCTTGTCCCCTGTCACTAGGGAGAAGAGGCCAGCTCCCTCCTCTCCACAACTTCCTTTCAGGTAGTTGTAGTTTTAGGTTTAGTTTAAAGTTTATATTTCATTTTTTTTCAGAATCATAGAATGGTTTGGGTTGGAAAGGACCTTAAAGCCCATCCAGCTCCAGCCCCCTTGCCATGGGCAGGGACACCTCCCACTGGGCTCAAGGCCCCATCCAAGCTGGCCTTGAACACCTCCGGGAAGGGGCAGCAACAGCTTTCTTGGGCAACCTGGGCCACTGCCTCACCACCTTCTTTGAGAACAATTTCTTCCTAATGTCTAACCTAAATCTTCCCTAAGCCTGAAAGCCACCCGATGTAATCCTATCACTCCATGCCCTTGGAAAATTTCCCTCCCCATTTTCTTGGTGACCAACTTCAAGTACTGAACTGCACAAATAAGGTCTCCCCAAAGCAGGCTGAGGAAGTTGCAGGAGAAGATCAATATTTCTTTGGAAAATCTCTTTTGAAAGGGAATGGGATTGGTGGAGGTCTCTTGTAAGTGAGGACAGGCAAGGGTCCTGGTGCCCAGGTCCATCTCCTCAGGGCGCTCCTCAGCTGGCTGGGGGTTTGTGCATGCTGCTCCTTGGTGATCCATGTGGGCTGAGCTAAAAATAGTTTAATAGGTGAAAGAAAAAAAGATAAAAACCAACATAATCCAAACCCAAAACCAATGCAAATTCCTTCACTTGCCACCTCCCTCAGGCAGACTGACAATCCATCTGTCTACCACCACCCATCACCTTGAACAATAAAAATCTCCACTCCTTTCTTCTCCTGCCATAGTTTTTATCATTGAGCATGGCATTTATGTTATGGGATCTCCCTCTGGTCAGCCGGGCTCAGCTCTCCTGGCTGTGTCCCCCTAAGAACTTCTTGTCCACCACCAGCCACTCCCTGGGAGGAGCAGAGGGAGAAACCTCTGACGCTGGGCAAAGGAGACAATCGCTGCCCTCACTCTTTTAACTGGGAGAACGACCTAATGAGACTCACATTTCAGAAATGGAGAAACTGGAGAGGCCCTGGAGGAGGTCTGTGCCCAGATGGAGTTAGGGTCCCACAGCATGAGCAGCCAAGTAAGAGTTTAGATCTACCTGGAAAGATGACGGAGGTAAGGACCCTTTTGCAGTGTCCAATGATATGACCGAAGCGACAGCCACAAACAACATCTTGGGGGTTTTAGGCTGAGCATCTCCACCTTTGAAAGTCTTCCCTGCCCTGCAAAGTCACAGCCACCCTGGAGGCTGGACTAGAGACTCCCAGCAGGGCTTTCAATCCCACTAAAACCCCCAGATCCATCCAGAACCCCCCCAAACCCGCCAGGACCCTCTCAATCCCCCTAAGATCCCCCAAATCCCACTAATATCCCCCCCAAATCCCACTAATACCCCCCCCAATCCACTCAGAACCCCTCCAAAACCTCTCCAGACCCTCTCAATCCCCCTAAGACCCCCTCAAACCTCCTCCAGGACCCTCTCGATCCCACTAGACCAACCCAGAAATTATAAATGACTCATTTAAACTTCAGGAAAAAGTTCAAAGAATAACACCTACCTCCGCAAATTGGCCTCTGGTCACTCCAGGCAGCCAGCACATCTGTCAGCGTATCTCCAACAAGTGATGCTTTTACAACCTTACAGCACATAATTGTCTTCACATGAAAACTATTTGCTTGCACCTACACTCGATAAAAAAAGGAGAAGAAGGAGAAAAGAATTATCACATACTTTAAATATCTCTCTGCCAAAATGAATATAAATGTCACCAAATGACAATAGTTCTAGGTCCAAACAGAAAATTAAAGGTGAGAAATTCTGCTCCACCATTACTATAGTCATAAGAAACAGTTGATACTATAAAGAAAAGGTCACCCATTTAGTTTGTCCAACTTTTAAAGAAGTAAAACCAGGCATATAAAGCAATGGCAATACTATGTTTCGTCCTTCAAACTATGACTTCAATAAATGCATGTTGCGATATATTTTTCAAGAGAATATATAACTGCTATTCTTTCAGGCAACAAAATTTACTTTGTGAATAATTTCAATCCCTCCCTAAAGGCCTAACTGAGAAAATAAGTAGTTAGATACTGTAATTTGCCCACATGGACAACTAAGAAATATTAATTTCAGTAAATTGTAATAACTCATTAAATATTCCTGACCTTTTTGAAAATTCCTGTTATAACACATGCTAAATGATAACTATTATTAGAATGGAGACTGAGTGGTACACTTACAACATTGAAATGTGTCTCTTTCAAATGATTCGTAACCTTTTTTTTTAATGAGAATTTTTTTCTGAACATTTACCAATATTTATGAGGAATTACAAAAAAAGCATGTGGTTCCTGCGTATCTTAAAAAGAGCTTTTGTAAATAGTATTTGCATATCTGCTTCCATTTATTATTAGTGACATTCTCTGTTCCCCATCATAATAAACTGATTTTGTTGTAAGATTACTTGCCTTTTTTTATCCGTGTCCCCTTGAGAAGACAAGCACAGAGCCCAGATGAGTTCAGCTAACGCAGGGGTCGCCACCACCACGCGTAAGAGGCCTCAAAGCTAAATGACAGGAGAAGAGTGATTACAAGAGACTCTACCTGGTCACATCTCCTCTCGGGGGCACCTGTGAGCTGCAAACATCTCCATCTTTGAAACCTGTACAGAAAAGCAGTCTTATGAGAACAAGAAGCCAGCTTTCATTTACCATCAGATGCACAAAGTGCTCTCTTCCTGGGTGATAAATAAAAAAAAAAAACTTGTAATGACGACTGCACGGTCAGGAAGTTTGAACTTGGGCAGTTTCATAGAATATCATAGAATAGTTAAGTTGGAAAAGACCTTTGAGATCATCAAATCCAACCCATACCCATCCACTCCTAAACCAGATCCTTGAGCAGCTCATCTCTGAGCAGCCTGGTCCACTGGGAGGTATCCCTGCCCATCGTCGGAAGATGGGACTGGAGGGGCTTTAAGGTCCTTTCCAACCTAAACTGTTCAATGATTCTATGAAATGCAGAGCACTAACACGGTCCTGGCACCAAAGGAAACCACCAGTCAGCAAATCAGTTTAACGAACCCACTCTGCAGAAGGGAACTCCTTCAGCAGTTATGCATCTTCAGCTCACTAACAGTACCAGCTGTGGTACCGTGCAGCCAGCTGACGTGGTTCTGAAGCCCTGCTGTCACAGAAATAGCCACGCACAGCATTAGAAATGGACTAAAGGCTGACAACTCCCAGTCAGGCAAGGGTTCCAGAGGGCGAGCAGCAATATATCGCGCTCCGCTGCTGAAAACAGCCAGGTGCTGTGACGTTCTGCATGGGGCCGTAA
Organism: Clamator glandarius; assembly: GCA_033459285.1. Lineage (NCBI taxonomy): Eukaryota > Metazoa > Chordata > Aves > Cuculiformes > Cuculidae > Clamator > Clamator glandarius. The sequence continues at coordinate 411,258 of JAUNZM010001428.1, forward strand.
ATATCACTGGCGCAATAATGTGTCTTGAGGGTCATTTTAAACAATTTTTCTGTACAACAAAATAATTTCAAAGCTTTTTATCCAGTAGCTACTGTTAGGAGTGGTGCTGTCCCCCTCTTCCTTTACCTTTCCTCCCAGAGCCAGCTCATTCCAGTCTAAGAGCTGACAGAAGTTACACCAGCAAAAACACGCTGCCTGGTGCAGATTTCCTTATCAATAGGAACGGATTAATTGCACACCACCACTGACAAATCTCTTCAGCACAATCTATACTCTCAAAACTTATGGGGAAATGCTATTTAGATATGAAGAAATTCTTAAACAGGAAGAGGAAACATCTGGGACAGGTGATTTCAAATTATCACAAAGACATTATAGACATCAGTAAAACTTTTTTCCCCCTTCTTACTAGAGTAACTATATAAAAACCAGGCAGCACAATATTGGAAGTACAGGAAGTTAAAAATTTGTCTCTCGAATTATATAATAACAAGATGGCAGGTAGGAACAATCAATTCATAAGAAGCTGGAGAAGTGTCATGCACGGAAATACAGAAGTAGAAATTCCCTTACAGAAATTGCTAACCTTAAACTCCGATTTCACTCAATGTTTAATCATTAATTGCCCAGAAAATTGGAAAAAAAATATTGTTTGTAGAAGTGTTTATCATTTACTGAAAGCTTAATTTTACAAGGTAAAAGTGTGAAAACGGATTTTTCATCCATTTCATCCAACATCACTTCTAAGACAAGCACTTTTTAGAGGTCTGTACGGGTGAGAAGTAGTTGCATGTTACACGTGTGTGTCCATATGTACACCGTATCTTGGTTTGATTTTGACACTGAGGTTTCTGTTGATAAACCTCTAAAGGGCAGGTGTCAGGAGGATGGGGTCAGATCCTTCTCTGCAGTGCCCAGTAACAGGACAAGGGGCAGCAGGTACAGGCTGGAGCACAGCAACTTCCACCGCAACATGAGAAAAATCATCTTCACGGTGAGGTTGATGGAGCACTGGAGCAAGATGTCCAGAGAGGCTGTGAAGACTCCTTCTCTGGAGAGATTCAAAACCCACCTGGATATTTCCCAGTGCCGCCTGCTCTTGGTTAACCTGCTTTAGCGGGTTTAGATGATCCCCAGAGGTCCCTTGAAACCCCTGCCATTCTTTGATTCTCTGTGTTTTCAAGTGGAGTTCATATTAAGATGAGGGTCATTACAAGAGAAAAGAGTAGGAGATTTCAAGAAAGGTTGAATGATCCCAGGATATTCATAGCTATAAAAAACCTATTTATCACAAAGGTCTCTATAGTATTTTGGCAGTGGGTCAGAGATTTTGTTTAGTGATCTAACACAGGTCCTTTGCAGACCTGCCAGGTTTTGAGATGAAGTATCCTGCATTATTTACACTGTGTTTCAAGAAGGACACAAATTGCAGGCAATATGCTGTAGATAAAATAATATGTCACATCTGCAGCCACAAACATCACTGTCGCAATAATGTGTCTTGAGGGCCACTTTAAACACTTTTTTCTGTACACCAAAATGCTTCCAAAGGCATTTTAGCCAGTAGCTACTGTTGGGGGTGGTGCTGTCCCCCTCTTCCTTTCCCTTTCCTCCCAGAGCCAGCTCATTCCAGTCTAAGAGCTGACAGAACCTACACCTGCACAAACACGCTGCCTGGTGCAGACTTCCTTATCAATAGGACTGGATTAATTGCACACCACCACTGACAAATCTCTTCAGCACAATCTATACTCTCAAGACTTATGGGAATACGCTATTTGGATGTGAAGAAATTCTTAAACAGGGAGAGGACACATCTGGGACAGCTGATTTCAAATTATCATAAAGATATCCCATACCATATGATGTTGTTCTGATCTATAAAAGTTGAGAGAACATAGAGGAAAGGGGAGACATTCATACTTACGGTGTTTGTTTTCCCCGGTAAGTACTACGTGTGATGGAGCCTTGCATTCCTGGAGATGGCTGACCACTCGCCTGCAGATAGAAATCACTGAATGAATTCCTCAGTTTGCTTTGCTTACACGTGCAGCTTCTGCTTTAGTTATCAAACTGTCTGTATCTCAGCCCACTGGAGGGAAGCAAGCAAGTGAATGTGTGGAGCTAAGCTGACTGCCAGGGTTAACCCACAACGCTGCCTGATACAGTGCCAAGCTTGTTCTTGCACCATGTGTTTCCATTGCCTATAACTCCCGTTACAGGCCTTTCCATTTCTACTCACATTAAATGAAAGTAAATGGCCACAAAGAAATTAAGAAGTTTCGCTGTTTGGCTTCTCTGTCAGCAGCTTCATGCAGAAATTAGGTAGCCATGGCATAATTTTCTTCTTTTCTGAGGAAAAGGGAAAAAAAAATGTTAAAACCCCAGAAACTAGAAATTTGAGTAAACCGTTTGTTCCAGCACTGACAGAGTCACCAGTAGAGTTCTGGAACGAGCTGTGCTGTTGGACACATTCACAGACAATCTGGAAAACTGTAATAGAAGTAGAGTGAGAAAGTTTATTAATGACAAATACCTTTTTCAAAATGGGAGCAACGTGGTTCTGCTGTGAAAAAAACCAGAAGAGTCTTATGACAAGGAGTGGTTGGCAGATGAAATTTGATGTAGATAAATATTAAAAAAATGCACAAGGCAAAAATAATTATAACTCCACACATAAAAAGATGCATCTATGGGTCCTGGTAAATGCATAGCCCTTATATATATATTTTTTTTTTTAAATCTGCAGAGAGGTTAAAGAAACTATAAATAAGGAAATCTCACTGGTAAGAGTAAATAACTGCTTATTCACAGATCTTAACTGAAAAGACACTAGCACAAAACTAAAAACCAGAAATAGAGGAGATTGTTAACATTAAGTTAACTTTGGTTTGGTTCCACTTCTGCTAATATTTCTGTTTGGTTTCCACTACTGTTCACTCTAACTGAGAGTAGCTTGTGTCTAAAGGAAGGACTTAAGAGCTACCAATAACCTGCCCCAGATCATCTTGTTTCGCAGCTCTCTTGTCTGTGGTTGTGAGACACAAATTGTCAGTAAAATTAAGTGAAATGAAAAACAATATGCTTGATGCCAACTCAAAGTTCAACATTTGCTTTTGTATCAAAGGAAATAGCATTCTTTCATGGAATAATTTTTCCAAGAAACATTTCAGAATGTAGATGGGACAGAATAAAGAAGATTTATTCTGCTTATATTCCAGTCGATTAGTCAAGTTTGAAAAGAAAAACACAAGTTTCTTCATGAATTACAGATCTAGATAACAATACTAAAAACACTAAAATGCATTTAGATAAAATTATATGCTTTTCCATCTGCTCCCTATGTACTTTCTAGCATTCCTAGATTATGCAGTTTTTAACATGTAAAATTTCATTACTGAGTCAGGTGTAATAAAGCCAAGGAAAACAAAAAAATAGATAGAAGCATAAAGGTAGAGATGTTTCCAGTAATAATAATAACTATGCATATAAGACACTTATTTTTTAATACATGTTCTATTTTATGTTTGTTGGGGGAACCTGATAGAATAATATTTTAGAAAATATGGTGATGTTTTTTTGAAATATGCTGCATTTGGTTAGACTTGCAAGCTCTTTTTCACTACCATTTAAAAACAAATGTGGATGTTCAGCCCTTTAATAATAATAAAATAATTTACAAAAAATGTAATTGGATATAAACAATAAATGCAAGATTTACAGGCATGATTAAGATTATAGGAAATGTCAGATGAAAGTTTTGGTTTTGGGAAATATATTGTGTGAAGAAATATTAAACTGTTAAACAAAATCTTGTTACCTTTCACTTCCATGCTAATTGTTATTCTATGCTAACACACAAAATGTGTTGGAAAGACATTCCAGTGGTTGACAGTTAAGAGGTCTAACTTCAATTCCTTTAATCTGTAAGTTTTACCAACTAAATATCATGGCTCCATCTAAAGTCACATCACCTGCCTTGACAAAACTGCCATTTAGTTACCTTTTCAATTGACCACGTGGATGACTATGGAAGAGTAACAGATATATTTAGACATATCTAATTATCTACTTACACAGATATACTTAGATAAAAATATTTCTTCTGTTGATAAAGCTCTGAATCATCAGAGGGATTTTTAAGATTTGTTAGGTGGAGAGAAGGTTATTTGTCTATTTTTTTGAGAATGAATGTGACAGCATTGTATAGACATAGATATTCAGTCTTCCTCTATCTTCAATGGATTGTATCAACATCAGCAAGAACAATATGCCTATACATGGTTAAATAATATTGATTTATATACTGGGGGAAAAAAAGCAGCTTCAAGATGCTAATCCAGATTCAACACTCTTTTGCAATTAAAAAAAAAAAGAAGCAACAATAATGTGTTCATCATCATTAAATATGCTTACTCTGAACTGATTAAAATAAAGAATGAATTTTCATTAAGAAAAATTGGAAACAGTAATAATCTATTAGATTTCTTACAGAAGAATAAACCTGTTTGCTTTCTAAAACACATGAGGCAAAATTCCCTTATAAGCAATTCAGAATAATTACTTGCAATTACATAGATCGACTGTAAAAACAAAAAAAGCTGAAAAATGAGAGACACCTGAGGAGGTACCAAATGGAAGCTCTGCCAGCAAATTTCCTGTTATGATTACTTTTTCCTTAGATGCATTTTCCTTTAACCTAGCCACTTCTACACTTTATATTTTTGCTTAATTGCTATTGCAAGTAATTAGAAAAAGCAGAATCAGATTTTTAGGAACAGTAACAGAAATTTCTCTATAGCCATTCTCCCTGAATGGAAATAGGGAACGTGGCAAGGTAACATTTCAGAAATTCCTGGTTTTACGTGTTCTTTTCACTACTAAGTTTTCTTGTTTTATTAGCTTCTAAATATGTTGTAGGATGCAAGCACAAAAGTGAATTATCTGTAAAATAGCTCTGATCTTTACAAGGAGATCAAGCAAACAACTTTGAAAAGAGCACACATGCTAGTGGAAATGGGTCTAAAAAAAAGCCAAAAGTGAAAAAATAAACAGGGCATCCTTGAAGAAGTTTCTCTTAAAGATGAGAAAATTAATTGAGAGAACTTGTTGCTTCAGGAAAACTACAGTAAAATGTATGAAGAACAGGGAAACAGAACCGATGATCTTTAGTTTGAAGTTTTAAAATTGTAAGTAGAAAATGGTTTCATTATAAAGGCCCTTGATGAAAGTTGTTTGCAACTGTTGGAGGTTACTCTGTGTCATTGACATATTGGCTTCAAATATAATAGTGTTTTACTGCTCTGCGTCTTCTCCGTGCTGCTATGTGAAATTAGAAAGTAACCTGATCATGCAAATGTTTTTGACTCTGTTATAGAGACACCTCATGCTCAAAGGGATTTGGTAACAAACTGTCTTATGACTCTTCCATGTATTTCATTTAAGTCTCAGACACATCACAAGGAAATCTTCCACAATGACCTCATTAGGAGCCAAAAAAACCTCTCAACCATATAGGAAATTCTACTGAAGCATTACTGATGATTATTAACAAGCTGTTGCTGCTTTAACATGGAAAAAAAAAAACTTATTCTGTTTAAGTATGTCACTGTATGGTGCCTACTAGCAATACAGAAAGCTTGGCATCTTCTGTGTATCAAGCAAAGCACATTCTTCTAACACAGTCTAACAAGAGCCCATTCCTAGGCTGAAGAGAATATTCTTATTCCTAACTGAAGCAAGTGCCACACGTTTCCAGCATTACAACTAGTAGAATTTATTTTACATATTAGTTTTTTTTTCACTTCTCCCTGCATGAAGACTGCCACAAAAGGAACTAATCCAGAGCAGAAGTGCAACGTTGTCCCAATAAGCTTTTGAATCCAGTTTGTAACTCCTCTAGCTATTCACTAAGAAGAAAGTCTAGAAAACTAATCTCTTTCAGTTCCTTTTCCAGCCAAGTTGTTATTATGTTACTGTCATCCCATATGATCTTAAGGAAGAGGAAAAAAAAGAAAAATAATAATAATAATAAAAAATTGGTAAGCAAGAACTGCAATTGAAGTTCTATCCAGAGGTCTGTTTAGGAAATGGAGTTACTCCAAAACATTGCACAAAAATTGTTACGATAGCCTTGCACAGCACGTACTTAATACAAGAATGAAATGCTGTAAGGATTCAGTGTGGAAATCAAACCACCTGGGAACATTTATATCAGGTCCATCCAGTTACTGAGGGCATAAAAAGTCTAAACTTCCCTGATCAGCTACAACTGGGGCCACTCTCTGTGTGCTGAGGGGATCAATTTCAGGGTGGGATTAGTCTATCAGTCTATCAGTCTATCAGTCTATCAGTCCCTGCCTGAGCAATCGCACTGAGCAGCTCCCTGCAGTTCCACCACAGTGGTGGCTGTGCCTGCCCAGTCTCTGTTGATGCTGACCCTCATCTAGGCTCTGATGTCTCTGTTCAGCCGTGGCCTGTACCCGCCTTGAATCCTGTGCTCAGTTTTGGGCCCCTCACTACAAGGAGGTCATTGAGAATCAGAAGGTTGGAAAAGACCCACAGGATCATCAAGTCCAACCGTTCCTATCAATCACTAAACCATGTCCCTCAGCACCTCATCCACCTGTCCTTTAAACCCCTCCAGGGAAGGTGATTCAACCCCCTCCCTGGGCAGCCTCTTCCAGTGCCCAGTGACCCTTGCCATTAAAAATTTACAGAAAGCTGGAGCCTTTCCAGAGAAGGGCATCAAAGCTGGTGAAGGCCTGGAGAACAAGTCTTACGGAGAGCGGCTGAGGGCACTGGGGTTGTTTAGCCTATAGAAGAGGAGGCTGAGGGGAGACCTTATCACTGCCTACAACTACCTGAAAGGAGGCTGTAGTGAGGTGGGTGTCGGCCTCTTCTCCCAAGGGACAGGGGACAGGACGAGAGGGAATGGCCTCAAGTTGCACCAGGGCAGGTTCAGTTGGATATTAGGAAAAAATTTTTCACCGAAAGGGTCATGAGGCAATGGCAGAGGCTGCCCAGGGAGGTGGTTGAGTCACATGATACGCCTATGTAATATTACTCATGGTACATATAGTTTGTAGTAAACTACCCAAGAGCTATATTTATGTCGTTTTATTAGATCTGACTGTAATGGAGTTAAATTACTTCATAGCAGTTTATATGTGCTGTGGTTTACACTTGTAACTAGAAAAGTGCTGAGAACACACCTGGATTTTGGATATTGCTAAACATTGCTTGCACAACATCGAGGCCTTTTCTGGATCTCACACTGCCCCGATGGCCAGTAGGCTGGGAGTGGGCAAGAAGATGGGAGGGAACACAGCTGGGAGAGCTGATACCAAGTGACTGAAGGGATATCCCATTCCATATAACAACATAGTCAGCAATAAAAGTTCAGGGAAAGAAGCAGGAAGTGGGAATGTTCATTGGTACAGGTTTGTCTTCCCACATAACCATCACTTGTGCTGAGGCCCTGCTTCCCAGGAAATGGCTAAACATAAAATCCTTATTTTGCTTTTGTTGCTTGCACAGATTTTCTTTCTGTATTAAACGGTCTTGACGTCCATCTATGAATTTTCAGCTTTTCCTCTGCCAGTTCTTTCCCCTATCCTTCTAGGGGCAAGAGAGTGAGGGGCTGAGTAGACTTTTAAATGATGTTTGGGATCAACCCACTACCGCTGCTTATATTCTTTAATGAAGAAATCATTGTTTATAAGTATATTACGTTTGTCATAATAGAAGTTGAAAAATCTTATTCTGGCAACAGAAAAAATTGTTTTTCTTTTGCTATTATGAAATAACTATGTAATAGAACATTTTTTTATAAGTATGAGTTTTATATAAGTGCTTTAGCTCATTCCTGAATTAGCAAAAGTTTTGGTCCAGGTGTTGCAATTCCCTCCCTCCACAGTATATCATTTGCTGCCCTGGTAACTGCCATTCAGCATAGGAGCTTGTGAGTATAAGAAATACTTCTTTCATCTATCTCAAAATGAAAAATAAAGTATATAAAAAAAATTATATGCATTTTTTGTGGGTTTTTTTGCCTTGGTTTATGTTTTTGTTTGTTTGTTTGTTTGTTTGTTGTAATTAATGGTGGTGGGTTTACTTTTTTTCTAGTGCCTGTCCTGGCTAGGTGATCTGGTTCTAGAAGGGCATAAGGCAAGCACTTTTCTAGAATTCAGAATGCCATTAATATGTACAGTTCAAATCTGCAACTCAGTTTTTCTACTAAGAAAATGGAAAAGTTCTGTACATAGATAGATACTCTTTATTTTTCCTATATACTTCAGTTTTGGACTACTTTGACAGGATTTACATATTTTTCTCTGCTTTTATTTTAGACTGTAGGTTATAATGCAAAGAAACCAAGCAAATGAATAAAAAGCCACCTTTCCCTCTCCTTCTTAAAAGTAAGGGGAGGAACTTATTCATTAGGTCAGGACATAATGAGAAAAAAATTAGAAAAGAAGTCAGAAGGTTAGGTAATAACCTATGTAAGGTTACACAAAACAGAACTAGAAAGGAATTCACCATACAATGAGGACTATGTACATACCTGGAACTGATAGAAATGCACTATGATTGTGAGGAGATCTTCTTTAGGAATTTAATTAGAAAAAGTTACCTGAAACCTAGCTAACTAGTTCTACTTAAAATATGCTTAACATGACAAAAAGAAGAAAAGCTATTAAAAGGAAATGAGCTCCCTGAATTGATACTGTTTCTGCATCTTTACTTGCATGCTTCAAACTACAGAAAGATGTTTGGATATACATACTCACTTATATGCACACACATATATAGGATATATACATTTTTTGCTTTGTTTTGAATAGAATTTCACTGTATTGTGAAGCAGAAATTACAAATTACCCTTTTAAATTTCAGGAAATAGTTCAAACAATAACAGCTACCTCTGCAAACTGGCCTGTGGTCATCCCAGTCAGCCAGCATATCTGTCAGCCTATCTCTGACGAGTGATGCTTTTACAACTGTACAGTACCTAGTTATCTTCACATGAAAACTGTATGCTTGCACCCACCCTAGGAGAAAAAGGAGAGGAAGGAGAAAAGAATTATAACATACTTTAAATAGCTCTCCGCCAAAATAAATGTAAATGTCACCAAATGACAATATTTCTAGGTCCATACAAAAAATTAAGGGTGAGAAATTCTGCTCCATCATTACTATATTCCTAAGAAACTGTTGATACTATATAGAAAAGGTCACCCGTTTAGTTTGTCCACCTTTTAAAGAACTAAAACCAGGAACATAAAGCATGACCTCAATAAATGCATGTTGCGAGATACTTTTTAAGAGAATATGTAACTGCTATTCTTTCAGGCAACAAAATTTACTTCATGAATAATTTCACTCCCTCCCTAAGGCCTAACTGAGAACTTAAGTAGTTAGATATGGTAATTTGCCCACATGTACAACTAAGAAATATTAATTTCAGTAAATCATAATAATCCACTAAATCATAGAATCATAGAATCATGGAATCACCAGGTTGGAAGAGACCCACCAGATCATCGAGTCCAACCATTCCTATCAATCACTAAACATTGACCCTCAGCACCTCATCCACCTGTCCCTTAAACACCTCCCTGGGCAGCCTGTATCAGTACCCAATGACCCTTTCTGTGAAAAAAATTTTCCTAATGTTCAGCCTAAATATTCCTGACGTTTTGAAATAAATGATAACTATTATTAGAATGGAGATTGAGTGCTACACTTATAACTTTGAAATGTGTCTCTTTCAAATGATTTGTAACCTTTTTTTTAATGATAATTTTTTTCTCAACAACATTGACCAATATTTATGAGGAATTACAAAAAAAGCATGTGGTTACTGTGTATCTTAAAAAGAGCTTTTCTAAATAGTATTTGCATTCTGTTTCCATTTATTATTAGTGACATTATTTGTTCCCCATCATAATAAACTGATTTTGTTGTAAGATTACTTGCGTTTTTAAATCTGTGTCCCCTCGAGGAGCCAAGCACGGAGCCCACATGAGCTCAGCTAACGCAGGGGTCGCCACCACCACGGGTGAGAGGCCTCTTTGTCCATAATGTGGCCACGTGTGCTGCATCTCCGTGACGGAGGCTGACAGCGCTGGCTCTTCCTCATCACAGCCACCTTTCTGCTTGGGTGCTGTCAGGTGCCTTAGCTAACATCAGCGAGAGTTACTGCCTCCATAACCGGGAAACCACCACCCCTCCTTAGCTACTACTGCATAGCCTAAAGAGGAAAATTTGTGTGCCTACTACCTATCCAAATAAAGTATTTGAAAAATAACTAAAAGCCTTGTCAGTCACCTTGAGGTGATCATAGTGTCGCTCTCATCATGCATCTCTCACAGGAGCTGTTGGTGGATTATTTCCCACACCATCATCTTCCGGAAATAAGGCATGTGACTCTGGAAAGAAAAGGAAATACCTTTTAAACATGAAGTCGAGGCAGAAAATAGGCACAAACATCTAAGAGCGGGAAACCCACTTCTCCAGAAGACATAAGGTTTTCCATACCCACCAGCTGCGAGGTCTCATGTAGTAAAGTAGGAAGCAGACATCAGATGTAAGGATGGAGAACACAGCTCTGCCCTTCTGAGGCCACTGTGAAGCTCCAACCCCACCAGCTACGCACCAACCCCAGAGCGAGGGATAGAACCTCCATCCCTGCTCCAGGCACAATCAGCAGCTGCTGCGGAACTCAGGACCCGATGGAGTGGCAGGAAGATGCCAGAGGAGGGTTAGGTTGAGCACGAGGAGGAAGTTCTTCCCCCAGAGGGTGGTGGAGCCCTGGAACAGCTCCCAGGGAAGCAGTCACAGCCTGACAATGTTCCAGAAGGGTTTGGCCAATGCCCTCAGCCCCACGGTGGGAATGTTGGGGTGTCCTGTGCAGGGACAGGACTTGGACTCAATAAGCCTTGTGGGCCCCTTCCAGCTCAGGACAGTCTAGGATTCTGTAACTTTCCTTGGCTCTTCTATCTGAGCAAAAATGACTGGAGCCAGTTTTAACTCCCACTCACCTGTGTAAATGTTAGCGGTTTGTCTCTTGCAAGATAGTCTGCATACTTACAGACAAAAACTCCACAGTCACTTGCATTCTCTTGCTGAGGGATTTCCTAAAGAATGCAAAGAAGCAGAATTTTCCAATACCATGAAAGAGAAGCAGTTTGGAAGCAGCACAGTACCCATCCTAACAGACACTCAGAACTATCCAATCACCATCACACAACTCAGGGAACAGACCTGAATGACCATACATCATCTCTTCACTCCCTTCACCTGGGCGTTACAATCCAAGTTCTTGGCAGGCTGAGAAGAGAGTGCAGCCTCCTAAGAGAGACACCCTCCCTACAAGGTTTACTTGGGGTTGTGGTTCTTAAATTGAGTCTTTTGGCAATGCTCTTTGCTACTAACTCATAGTCATTGAATGGTTTGTGTTGGAAGGGGCCACAAAGCCCATCCAGTCCCACCTGGGCCATGGGCTGGGACACCTCCCACTGGACCAGGCTGCTCCAAGCCCCATCCAGCCTGGCCTTGAACATCTCCAGGGATGGGGCAGCCACCACTGCTATGGGCAACCTGGGCCAGAGCCTCACTGTGAGGAATTTGGATTGGACATTAGGACAAAAATCTTCCCCCTTCCAATTTAAAGCCAATCCCCCTTGCCCTATCACTCCATGCCCTTCGTAAGCCCCTCCCCAGCTTTCCTGGAGCCCAACTCAGGGAAACACCTGCTCAACCCTCTGCTTTGTCACACACCAAGACTTGTGCTCCCAACAAGAGTAATTATCACAAATTCCAAGCCCATTTCCAAAGCCTGTGTTCTCTAACAAGAGCTAAACATATTAAGTTTGTCTTGGGAAGTGGGGGAAAAGCCAAATTCCCCTGAACATGGCAGAATAATTAAAAAAAATGAAGCATGCAGTCAGCAAGAAGAGGTCATGCTAAAAGATTTCATCCCAGCATGGTTAAGACCAGGTTGGATGGTGCTTTGAGTAAGCTGGTGTGGAAGGTGTCCCTGCCCATGACAGGGGGCTGAAACATGACAGGATTTAAGGTCCCTCCTGACCCAAACCACTCTGAGATTCCACAATTTCCTGGGTCAGCTGCAGCCTAAGTTGGCACTGTAAGAACATCACAGAATCACAGAATAACCAGGTTGGAAGAGACCCACTGGATCGTCAAGTCCAACCATTCCCACCAATCCCTAAATCATGCTCCTAAGTACCTCATCCACCCTAACCTTAAACACCTCCAGGGAAGGTGAGTCAACCACCTCCCTTGGCAGACCGTTCCAATGCCTAACCACCCTCTCCCTGAAGAACTTTTTCCTAATCTCAAGCCTAAATCTCCCCTGACGGAGCTTGAGGCCATTCCCTCTCATCCTGTCCCCTGCCACTTGGGAGAAGAGGCCAGCACCCTCCTCTCCACAACCTCCCTTCAGGTAGTTGTAGAGAGTAATAAGGTCTCCCCTCAGCCTCCTCTTCTCCAGGCTAAACAGCCCCAGCTCTCCCAGTCGCTCCTCATAAGATTTGTTTCCAGCCCCTTCACCAGCTTTGTTGCTCTTCTCTGGACTCGCTCCAGAGCCACAACATCCCTCTTGTGGTGGGGGCCCCAGAACTGAACACAGTACTCGAGGTGCGGTCTCACCAGTGCCGAGTACAGAGGGAGAATAACCTCCCTGGACCTGCTGATCACGCTGTTTCTGATACAAGCCAAGATGCCATTGGCCTTTTTGGCCACATGAGACGCTTATGGCTCTTTTCTAAAAGTGTCAAGACCTCTAAAGAGAAGGAGTTGAGAGTTCACATTTCGCATCCCAGTAGTGCTCACGTACATATGACATCATGCTGTGAATCGTCCACTCTGTACGATCCAGCTCCAGTTGCCTTTTCTCCTGACTTTCTTCTTGCAGGTATTTCCTGTTGAAAACAAAGCAAAATCACTCTTTGCCTCTAAAATGAAGGTCAACAAAAACAGAGCTGCTGTAGGATCACGGGGAGCTGAGCAACACGCCAGCAAAGCGTCAGAGCATCCTTACAGCAGCTGATTTAAGGCTTTCAGAGGAAAAAATCCAAGTCTTAAATTTACAGACATAATGAGAGGCTGCAAGGTAACGTTTACTCGTCAGGAATGAGACCAACGATTCCAGCAGAGGCTTCCACAAAAGTGTAAGCTCACTCCTTAAAGTCCGGTTGTTTCATTCCTAGCGGGGGCAGTACAGGTGGCACCAGCTACTGTGTATTTGGCAGCGAGGCCGTGTGTGTGTGTTTGTGTGTGGTGGGAAGGTGGCAGAACCCAGGTTCCCAATGCCCTGACTGGAGGGGCTGTGTGATACGAGCTAAGTAGCCAATGTCACACGACTCACAGCAAGGCAAATATTCCTGCTTTGTTATCTAAAAGAAAGGTGGAAACTTCCAGTTGTGTCCCAGGGACAAGTTCGGACAAGGTCCAAATCCTTCTCATAAAACACAATGTGAGAGCAAAGCCCAAGCAGCTACTTACAACAGAGTTTCACAGATCTTGTCCCCACTTTTAACTGCCATGGAATTGAAGTATTTGATTGTCTTCTTTCTCATGTCAATGAACTGTGATTACAAGGGGACTGTCAGACAAAGCACAATCCTCTCTGCACAAACATCAAAATCAATATCGCTTTTTTCACCAGTTTTTTCTCCCCATCCAATTCCAAACAAAAAGCCAGTTTGACTCACCACCAGAGTGCAATGGTTTGTCAGGTGGACAGGGATGAAGACAATGTCCTTCTTGAAGAGATCTACATGTCTAGTCCATCTCTTCACTGCTGCGTAGCCACCAGAAGTTAGTTTTAGATAGAAGAAAGTAGTAACATCATGAACCGCTGGATATTCTTCCTTCTTAGATCTTTCCACCAAGAGATTCATGTAGAAATTAATTATCTGTACCATAGAGAGTAAGCTTGAGATGTAAAACAAGACCCTAGCTTACCAAAAGAATGATACAACAGCAAGGGCCATGAGGTTTCTCGCTGAACAAGGTTATTGTCATGCTGCGGCCAGTTTTACCTCATCATTGAGCCAGCGATCTTTTTGCAGCCTGCAGATGTCACCACGAGTGATGCTCATTTTGAAGGCATTGCTAATGACATTATTTGGATCCCCGTGGTGAAATGCGGCCTTAATCTCTCTCTCCATGGCCTAAAACAAACAATTAAATGGGGAAGGGCTCATGAAATGGAATAATGAGCATGCTAACAAGCTTTCAGCTGCAAGAAAGCCTGCAATGAAGCTCAGGTACCAGCTTTTTGCCAAGTCAGTAACAGCACCCCAACTTTCAACTTCACAGCCCAGATTTGCCCCAGTGTGTTTTCACAAAAGGAAGCCGATATCCAACATGTGGACACCAAACACACTAAAGCAGCTGAAAAATTAACAGAAGTAGAGCAAAACCCTTTGCCATGTATTGCTGCAGCCCTTGCCATACTGAGGGTTAAGTAAGGGAAACTGAGGTAACTACACTGGAGTCAGGCAACCATGAATCCAGGCTGTGCATCTGACTGGCTCCAAGACTGATGTTGCCATCTAAGTCTGTGTAAAAAATGCAAATAAACCACTAAGGTCCCCTTCTTGGTTGAATCTGGGCTGGAAAATTAGGCACAGCACCTGGTTTTCCTTCTACTGACCAGACATTGTAAACCTTTGCAAGAGACATGTTAGCCTCTGCCTTTCTCCTCAACAGGTAAAACCAGACATGGTCAATTAGATCAGCACGATCGTGACTCCAAGGAATAAAAGCAGCCAAAATTCAGGTAGGCAGGGGAACCTGGACTCCCACTCCCCATTGAACAGTGTAACTAAGTTAACTCCTCCACCCACTGCAACGCTCAGCACACACACAGGGCTCTGCGGGGTCCTGAGGGTCCACACACAGCTCTGTGGGACCCTGAGGATGTTCAACTGCCCCCCAAGCAAGGCAAGCGCTACAGATCAGCCAAAGCTTATTTTTCAGGTTCCACCACCACAGTAGGACAGGACAAAATCCTTTTAAGGGGCTCTGCCTCTTAATCAGGTGAATCGGTTTAACACTGCTGTGTTCTTAAGCCTGGCCTAAGTTTTGTCCTTTTAGCAGAAGCCCCAAAAACTCTTAGGTGAGTTCAAATGAAGGAGCACGTGGAGCATATTAAAAATCAGCTTTACTGCTGACACTAGCACTGTGTCCTGTCTAACAAATCATCAGCTATGGTACCTTTGTGATTGGAGGAAAGTCGTCTGCCTTTTTGCCTGAGTCTGGGGATTTGCTTGCTTCCACACCGATGCTGGATGATTTTCTGGACAGAAGAGTTGGTGGACGTAATTGGCATAACACACCTCCAGAGGTGTCGGCTCCATTCTGTTTCTGTTGGGCAAAAGCACATTAAGTGAGCAAGGAAATGCACATTTTTGCTAGGTGATAGTGCAGAAAATCTTGCTGATGTATAAAACTGGAAGGGTTTTTGTACACACATCCAGACAGCAAACTGCAAAGTTACTTTTTATTGGTGAGCGCATTCCAGCCATGCAGCACTGCCCTCAAAGCTAAGCAGAGGCAGGAGAGGCACAAGGTCAATTTGGCATTAAAGAACCTCAGCAGAGCCTCCGCATGTGCGTATCAAATTGAAATTGAAATTAACAGCTCCCATTTCCACGATTAAAACTGTGTGATCTCAATGCCAAGCAGAGATTCAAGTCAGAAGTGTACACCCAACCTAACAAAACAAGCCAGGGCTAAAGATACCGCAGCCCAGCTTTGCAGGACGACTAAGTCTGTGCGCAAGACTTTTAAGCTGTGCCCAATACGGTAAGCGGGGAGAAGAGAAAGAGCATAGCATGGTGCGGTTGTGATAGTCCAGAAACAAAACAAATGGCAGCAGGAAACCCTTGCTGATAGCACTACTTCTCACACAACATTCCCGCTTTCCCTGAGCAAACCAACCACCACAAACACATTACTCACTCAGCAATATGTGAGTGAGGAGGGCAAGCATTTCTGATCACAAAGAGCTGTATTTACTTAAGAAGTGAAATCATGAATAACACAAAATTACCTCTGCAGTGGAAAGTTTTCCTGGCCTCCCATCCTCCATAGTGTTTTCTGCCCTGTGAGGTGAGGGAGAGAAAAAGAGAGGAGTGAGCTCGCTATCTGTACTGTCCCATGGAATTGTTCTGGATAAGAGACACACACAGAGCTAAATGACAGGAGAAGAGTGATTACAAGAGACTCTACCTGGTCACATCTCCTCTCGGGGGCACCTGTGAGCTGCAAACATCTCCATCTTTGAAACCTGTACAGAAAAGCAGTCTTATGAGAACAAGAAGCCAGCTTTCATTTACCATCAGATGCACAAAGTGCTCTCTTCCTGGGTGATAAATAAAAAAAAAAAACTTGTAATGACGACTGCACGGTCAGGAAGTTTGAACTTGGGCAGTTTCATAGAATATCATAGAATAGTTAAGTTGGAAAAGACCTTTGAGATCATCAAATCCAACCCATACCCATCCACTCCTAAACCAGATCCTTGAGCAGCTCATCTCTGAGCAGCCTGGTCCACTGGGAGGTATCCCTGCCCATCATCGGAAGATGGGACTGGAGGGGCTTTAAGGTCCTTTCCAACCTAAACTGTTCAATGATTCTATGAAATGCAGAGCACTAACACGGTGCTGGCACCAAAGGAAACCACCAGTCAGCAAACCAGTTTAACGAACCCACTCTGCAGAAGGGAACTCCTTCAGCAGTTACGCATCTTCAGCTCACTAACTGTCACAGAAATAGCCACTCAGCACTAGAAATGGATAACGGCTTACAACTCCCTGTTAATCAAGGGGTGCCTGAGGGTGGGCAGCAATATATCGTGCTCTGCTGGTGCAAACAGCCAGGTGCTGTGATGTTCTGCATGGGGCAGAGTCACATCTGCAGCCACAAAGTGCACTGGCACAATAATGTATCTTGAGGGCCATTTTAAACAGTTTTTCAGTACACCAAAATGCTTCCAAGGGCATTTTAGCCAGTAGCTCCTGTTGGGGGTGGTTCTGTCCCCCTCTTTCTTTCCCAACTCCCCCCGCTCCCACCAGAAAAAAGTCAATTATTACGATCTACAAGCTAAAATTGGTATTTAAAACAATTTCTTCTGGCAAGCCAATGATGGACATACAACTGTAGGACTGCTCCCAAGGCAGCTTTTGCACTGAGATGACAAGATAAATGCCCCAGTCCAGAGGCAACACAAGGATGCAGAGAAAAATTCATATTCAAACATTGCCAGATGTCGCTACTTCAACACTCTAAGCCCAGAGGGTGCAGCTGCACCCCAAACATAGCAATGTGAAAAAGAAATGAGTTAACAGTGCAATGTCAGCCTTACCAGATTCCAACATTTCTAGTGCAGAAACTCTTCGTTTCTTAGCTGGATGTTCATAATAAAGAGACTGAGCCTGACGTAGAAAACAAAAAATGTAGCAATGTGAGTATAACCTCAATGTGAATCCAAGCAGACAAACTCCCTGGAATTTGGTAAGCTCTGTCACGACCTGGTGACCATTATTTGCCAGTTCAGATGTTAGCAAAACACAAACCTCTGCAGGAACTCTGACAAGTATGCTTTTAAAAAAAAAATAATTAATAACAGCTCTCCTACATGCAGTGGTTAAAAGAACACAAGCTTGTGGCTGTCCCCTCCCCAGGGATGTTCAAGGCCAGGCTAGATGGGGCTTTGATGCAGTGGGAGGTGTCCCTGCCCACGGCAGGTGGTTGGAGCTGGACGGGCTTTAAGGTCCCTTCCAACCCAAACCATTCTAGGATTCTTACTGCCAAACTGCAGCAGTTTAGCCCATGAAGTATATTTTATATAAATAGGAGTTAACGACTCTCTCAGGAACAAACACTTAGAGGGTGGCAGTTTATTCCTCTTATGGGGCAATAAGAAAAGTAACGCTACACCTTTGAACCAGACTAGAGACAAGCAGTTCATGACTCATTTTTACAGATCCAGCGTCCTACAGGTCTCCTCTCCCAGACTGGTGGATAACCATCCAGCAGAATGAGGTTTAATCAGAGGAAGCATCCACTTTTTTCTTGTACTGTAATGTATTTTAATTACCTAACTACAAGTTGCAAGTGCTAGAGCAGAGCAGGCAAATCTGAGTAAAGCAAATCCCACACACAAGAGCTGCCGGCTACAAATGGGAAGGAACCTACAGCCATACAGGCTCAGAGCAGGCCCAACTTCACGATACATTAGGGAGAGCTGCCTCCTCTTTCCTCCTGCACAGATTCTACCTATGCCCCAAATCCTCTGCTGCAGGCTCTGCAATGGGAGCAGCATCGCTGACTGAAGCCTCCTGGCCCTCAGTTGTTGCCTTGGATGGCAACCCCTCCGCAGCGACACCTTTGTCAACTTCCTCTTCACGCTTAAAGACAGCGTCATCTAAAAAACAAAAGCAGGCAACATAACAACATGATTTAAAGAGGATTAGGATTTCTACTTGTGTTAGAGCCCATCTCCTTATTCCACCTAACGCAGTGTAACCCATTACAAATTACACACCGTTCCACAACAGCAGTTGTTGGTGATATAACCTGGGGACGGGCTCTTGATCAGGGAAGGCAGGGATAGGATGAGGGGGAACAGCTTTAAGTTGAAAGAGGGGAGGTTGAGATGAGATCTTAGGGAGAAATGTTTTGGGTGGGGAGGCCCTGGCCCAGGTTACCCAGTGGGACTGGAACTGGCTACGCAGGTGGCCACAAGGAAATAAGGGCTCAAAAAGCTACTGTTTCAGTAATAACACTGAAGTACAAAAGCCAGAGTTCCCTGCAGTACAGGAACCTAAGGAAAATGGGGCACATTAAATCCTCGTGCCACATGCAGTACCTGTTCCTGCCTTCTTTGCTGGTGGCTTGTCAGGACTGTCGGAAGGAGCACTGAGGGAAGAACACAAGACGCAGTTTCACAACTGCACATCAGCTTCCAAGAGGCTGACTGCCCTCCCCAGCGCCGCTGCCAAAGCAAGGTTCCGTATCGTCAAGGTCTCCCCATCCACACCCTTTGCTCACAGAGAGGCACTTACTGCACTAAAGCGTATAAGGTCTCTTTTTCTCATTCTCTTAAGGCTTCTTAATGTTTTGTATTTGCTCCTATTGCCAATTGTGAGGTTAATGTGAGAAGCTTTCCTCTTTCCTCAAGGAAAGCAGCGTGCCAGAGATCACTGCACCACAGAGGTGTGTGGCAAAGAATACTCTCAGTAGGACAGAACTAAAAAGTGGGAAAGCGACTCCTGCCTGCACCTACCCACTGAAATAACTCCCTGCTAAGCCAGCACAAGGGAATGAGCTCTTGAAATCACTCTCAGCTGCACCCTCACTTATAAAGTGTAATCCCAGAGTTCCAGCAGTGGGAAGCAAAGATAAAACCTAGTAAAATTCCTTTGGGTACAAAGCGCAAAGGTTGCTCCTGGTTTTATTTGTTCAAGAATTTATTTGTTCAGTAGTCTGCTGCAGCTGGTGTATCCAAACACCATCCACCTGCAAACTGCAAGGTTGGGACAACAAGAGATGGGGAATGGCAGCAAATTCCTGCCAGACAAAGGAAACCTGCTCCCCTCAATCAGACAACAAAACCTCACATCCCCAAGGTGAATAAATACCATATGCTGCAGGTGGAATCCAATCCTGAGGACAAGGATGATGGCTCCCACAGCCTAGAATCCTTCCCTACGCTGCACCATCCTCAGAAAAAGATAAAAACATCCTCCATTAAGAAGAGGAGGAGGGTGATTGTTGTATGGGACTCCCTCCTACAAGGAATGGAGAGACCCATTTGTAGACTGGACACACTCCATAGAGAGGTCTGCTGCGTGCCAGAGGCATCATTGAAGGAGGTAGCTAGAAAACTTCCTTCCCTGGTCCATGAGACAGACTACTATCCTCTGATACTAGTCCAAACTGGTAATGATGGTTTAGTAAGCAGAAAGACCAAAGCCACCAAGAAAGACTTCAGGGCCATTGGGAAAATGATGGAGGGCTCTGCGGCTCAAATAGTATTCTGCTCCATCCCAAGGCTAAATACAGAGGAGCAGGAAGTCAGGAAGAAGAATTTGATTAATGCCTGGCTCCAAGCCTGGTGCAAGGAGAGGGGCTTTGGCTTTTTTGATCATGGGGTGGCTCAGGCACCCCCAGGCTTTGTTACTAAGGATGGGAAATGTGTGTCTCCTAGTGGGGCTAAAGCCCTTGCTAAAAGCCTAGCTAAGCTCATAAACCGAGCTTTAAACTAGATGTGAAGGGGGAGGGGGTTGAGACCAGGATAGACAGGAGCAAGCCTGGACATGAGGCACTGGTGATTCGGAGAGGGTGTGCTGGTGAGAATAGAATGCTTTAGAGTAGAGATGTTTGGGATCACCAAATAGCCGATGGGAACACCAGCAGTCTTGGGCGCGCATGACTTGCTGCATGTTTATACCTGGAGAAAGCACTGCTGGCCAGTACCTGCTCTCCTGAAGCAGCTCATGAGTGACTTTGTGGGCAAATCTAAATCCTAGTAGTGCTAGAAATTGTTTCTGGTGGGAATAAATAATTATTTTTTCTTCTTTGATTACCTCATGTGCATTTTATTGTTAAAGCATTTATTTGCTCACCCCAAAATTAACCACAGTTGTTGCTTGCTGCCAGTCCTGTAGGCAGTGGAGTAAAACCTGTAGAAAATGGCCTGTAATTCTTTGTCTAGTTGGAAAGATTCCAAGGTCACAGAATCACTAGGTTGGAAAAGACCCACAGGATCATCGAGTCCAACCATTCCCATCAATCACTAAACCATGTCCCTCAGCACCTCATCCACCTGTCCTTTAAACACCTCCAGGGAATGTGATTCAACCCCCTCTTGGGCAGCCTCTGCCAGTGCCCAATGACCCTTTCTGGTGATTTTTTTTTTTCTGATGTCCAGCCTAAACCTCCCCTGGTGGAGCTTGAGGCCATTCCCTCTTGTTCTGTCCCCTGTCACATGGCAGAAGAGCCCAGCTCCCTCTTCCAGCTGTTTAAGAACCAGATCTTCAGTTCTGGGCCAGACTTTTAAGGGCTTTACAATGTCTTCTGTCTTGCCTTACAGTAAACAAGAGATGTCCCTGAGCTGTAGACCAGCAATGAGCATTATTTTGGTATTCAAATTGATTTTGGGGAGAACGCAGTGTCCAAGTGGGGATCTGGACCTAAATGGCTCCAAACCACTTCAGTAGAATGAAATATTTCATCCCAATTTAAGGGAGATTTTCTTTAAGTCTTCCTTTCATCTGCTCTTTGCTTTTGAAAAAATGAATTACAGAATTTCAGTGCTTTGATACATTTGGGGATATTTTTACCTTTTATTTTGAACCTCTGGTATCTCTATCCTAGTATTTGAATATTATCTGTGTGGTTTGTTACACCCGTCCTGTTATTTGAATAACTACTCTGTGTGCACAATTTACTTATGAAATTGAGTGTTGGCATTGAAAGATGCAAACTGCAAAAACCTCTGAAAATGCCAGCAAGCCTGAAAGAGGATTCCTCTTTTCCTGTTTTCAGGCTTTCACATTAGTGAAACTTTGGGGAAATATTAACTGCCTTCATTCATATACAAAAAAACCCAGATTTTTCAACCAGGCTGCCTGCACCAACTTTCCATGGAATTTTAGGTTATTTGGTTTTCCTAGATTTTCTCATTTGTTTGTTCCTAATTTAGGATGGGATAAAGATTTCTTTATTTCCTCAAAACCCTCCTGCTCTTATGGAAAGGTTTTATCCAAATCTCTCTCTACCTTTACTGTTACCTTGTTTAAGTCACAGATCTCTACCGATGAAGACAAAAAACAGCAACACGTTCTTGGTTATTTTGAAATGGCATTAGATTGTCAAGGAGACTTTAATTTTTATAGTCTGTTGTCTGGAAAACTTATTGGTCTGTTTTAGTTTTCATAGTCCCTTTGAAATGTGTATGGTAATTGGACCATATAATAATATTCTGTGATACCTCTTTGCAAAGCGAATGCAAGAGTTGTCCAGCTCCTCTGTGGTACAACATATGTTTTGCTCTATACTTTCTAAAGTTGATTGGCAGTCTGGAGGCACACGAGTAAATAGCTGGTGAACACTATAATTGTGCCATGTGGTTTCAAATGCTGTTGAGACATTTCTGGTTTTTAGATCCCTCATGTATTTTTGCTTAAGTTTAAGCATATGGTAGCACGGAGCGTGTCCAGAGAAAAGCAATGAAGCTGGTGAGGAGGCTGGGGAACAGGCCTAATGAGGAGCGGCTGAGAGAACTGGGGGTGTTTAGCCTGGAGAAGAGGAGGCTGAGGGGAGATCTTATTGCTCTCTACAACTACTAGAAAGGAGGTTGTGGAGAGGAGGGAGCTGCCCTTTCTCACAAGTGGCAGGGGACAGGATGAGAGGGAATGGCCTCAAGCTCCACCAGGGGAGGTTTCAGGCTAGACATCAGGAAAAAATTTTCATGGAAAGGGTCATTGGTCACTGGCAGAGGCTGCCCAGGGAGGGGGTTGAGTCACCTTCCCTGGAGGTGTTTAAGGGACGGGTGGATGAGGTGCTGAGGGGCATGGCTTAATGGTTGATAGGAATGGTTGGACCTTATGATCCTGTGGGTGTTTTCCAAGCTAGTGATTCAGTGATTTTGTGCTTGAGGTTAAACAGTGCCCAGGGAAGGGAATGGGATTCCTTGCTCTTGTAAACTGGGAGTCTCACTAGCACAACGTTGCCTGTGCCACATGGAGCGCTTTAAGGGACTTCTGTACATTCTTCTGGAGCTGCCCTGGTTGTGGGAGCTGTTTGTGTGCAGCCAGCCTGGGGAGTGAGAATTCATCAGCCTCTCCCCTTGCAATTAGTCTTGGGCCATAGAATTCCCTCCCTCTCTCAGAATTTACTGTGTGGCTTCCACGCTGGCTCTGCCCTGGGCAGCCTCTGGATGCAGTGTGGAAACAGCCCAGTATTCTCCCAGTATTCCCAGTAGCACTCATGGAGTGGTGGATGCACACCCGATGGTAGATATGCCCTCCCCCCCATTCCCAGTGCTCCCAGTCTGACTCAGGGGGTGGTGGATGCCTCCCTCCCTATTCCCAGTGCTCCCAGTTTGACTCACGGGGTGGTGGACGTAGCCCCCTCAGGGCTAGCACCAGGCCAAAAGGTCGTGCAGGCTCAGCACCAGGGGGTGCCCGGCCCCCTCCTTGTGCATCATCACGTGCCCCCCTGATGTAGTGCCCGTACAGCACCTGGGAGGCAATTGGGGGATGAGTGGGGCAATTGGGGGGTCATTAGGGTTCCTGGGCAGCAATTATGGGGTCTGAGGGGGGCAACGAGAGGGACAAGGGCATTTAGGAGGGACTGGCATACCAGTGGGGAGGAATTTGAGTTCCTCAGGGGGTTCCTAAGGGGCAACTGGGGTTCCTGTGGGGCAACTGGGGTGGGGCAAGGACAATTGAGGGGCCTGAGGGCAATTGAGGAGGGGGATTGAGGTACCTGTGGGGCAACCTGAGAGGAATTCAGGGTGGGATCCAAGGAGACAATTGGGGTCCTTGAGGGGCAACTGGGAGGCAACTGGGGGGGGGAGCTGGGGTTCCTGAGGCGCAATTGGTGGGTTAGGGGAGCATTTGGAGGGGCTAGAGGGCGATTGGTGAAGGAATTGGGGTTCCTGGGTGGGATCTGGGGTGGAATTGGGATTCTTGAGGGGCAACTGGGGTTCCTGGGGGGGACCTGAGGGGAGAAGGGGGACAACTGGGGTTCTTGAGAGGCAATTGAGAGGCAGCTGGGGAGCAACTGGGGTTCCTGGGGGGGGACTTGATGGGGGAAGGGGAAGAACTGGGGTTCTTGAGAGGCAATTGGGGGGCAATTGCAGACAACTGGGGGGGCAGGGATGTTCGGGAGATGCTGGGGGGCAACTGGGGGGAAACTGGTGTTCCTGGAGGGAATTGGAGGGGGCACTTGGAGTTCCTGGGGGGTAACTTGGGGGCAAGATGCAGGATTTGGGGTTTCTGGGGGGCAATTGGGCAGTGAGGGGGGAGCAAGGGCATATAAGGTGGCTGGGGCAAATTGCTGGGGCCAATGGAAGAGGAAATGGGGGAGGAAGTGGGTCGGGGAGGGAAAATGGGAGGATTGGGGAGCAAAGAGGGGAGAGATGGGGTCCTGGGAGGGGAAATGGGGGGACTGGGGAGCAAAGAGGGGAGAGATGGGGTCCTGGGAGGGGAAATGGAGGAGTTGGGGGGCAATAAGGGGGGGAATGTTAGAGAGTGGGGGGAAAATGGATCTAGGGGAGTAATGGGGATATTGGTGGGGGGCAAAAGAAGGGGGAAATAGGGGGCAAAATGGGTCCTGGGAGAGTTAATGGGGGGGAAATGGAGGGGTTAGGGGTAAAAAGGGAGAGTAATGTGGAGGAAGATGGGACCCAAGGGGAGGAAATGGGGGGGAGTTGGGGCAAAGGCAGGGGGGGAAGGGGGATTTGTGCAGGTGTCAATGGGTTCTGTGGGGAAATGGCGGCCGGGGTTGGGGGTAAAAAGGGGAGTGAACTGGGGGGGTTATGGGGCAATGAGTGGGTAATGGGGGGGTTGGAGGGCAAAAGGGGGTGGAATTAGGAGAAAATGGGTCTGGGAGAGTAATGAGGTGGGGGAATGGGTCCCGAGGTGGGGGAAAAAGGGGGAATTGGGGAGCAAAGTTGGAGGCGTGGGAGTGGGGTATTGGTGGGGAAATGAGGGTGTTGGAGGGCAACAGTGGTGGAGATGAGGGGCAATGGGGGGAAATTGGGTCGTGGGGGAAGAAATGGAGGAGTAATGGGGGAGTTAGGGGGTAATGGGTGGGAAAATGGGTTCTGGGGTGGGAAACCCGGGGGTGTGTGGTAATGTGAGGGGAAATAGTTCCCCGGGAAGAGGGGGGGAAGTTTCACAACACAGAACCAGAAGCCACACGCTCGTGTCTAGCCCTGACTGGGGGGTATTGGATTCGTTTGTGATTTTTTAATTAATGACTATTAAAAATAGATCATTCCATCTCTCAATCCAAGTAAATTTTCTCTGTGTTTTCGCATAGTATGTGTAACCAGAATGTCATTAAATAATAAATCTTATGATGTACAAATGCTTATTTATTTTGTACAATGGATTTACAGTTCTGATAAATAAAGTGTAGTCAATCCATGAAAGATCTGTAGCTCTGGCCCAGGACAATGGTAGAAGCTTGGGAGCATTTTTTCAGATGCTCTTAGCACAGCTTAAAGTCATATTTCTGCCAACAGGTAGCTATTAAATATGTGTTACTGCTCGCAGAAATCTTAAATACAATTGATTGTCTCTTCTGAGAGCTCATCCATGTGGCCTGATATAAGACAGTCTTTGCCTTAGTAGAAAAGACAGAATGCATTGTTCTGTTAATGGCTAGCATAATGTATTATTTTTTCAAAAGATTCTTTTATGAAAGGTAATTATTTATATTTGTTTGTTTATTAAACTAAATTTAGACTTTTACCTTAAAAATCTCTGCATGCTGGCTTTTTTAATTTATTTTGCTAATGTCAGCACTTGAAATGAATGAATTGTTCTCAAGACATTCACCTCTATTGATGGTATTTTCTCCACTGAGAAACTAGCTCTGCTTGTAACTGTTGGTCGTCATCCATAAGTGTGGTGGCAGTGCTCTGCAAAAGATGCATTGAACATTCCAATGGAAAGAAGTGTCTGCAACTCAGATGTAGCAATTTAGGTTGTTAAATGGGTTATTGCCTGCTTCTGGCTGGAATGAGTATAAATCCTCACTGTACTACAAGGTCTAGGAATGGAGAGATGACGATCCAGAGCTTAAGATACTTGCTGTAATTGTATTTTTTATACTAGTTATCTGCAGTCACTCTCGGATGTATGAGATTGGGGTAAATTATCATTTACTTCATAGCAGAAGAAAGCTGTTCAGATTGATTGATTGCTTTTCCATAAGCATTCCCATGATGCATGGTATATGCTTGGAACTAGGAAACACACTTCATATTTGTTTATTTTTCCATGGTAAAGTACAGGCGATTTATTTAATTTAAAGAAATTATCTTTTTTAATTAATTTTGATTAAAAAAAAACCAAAAACCAAACCCAAACAAGCAGAAAAACCCATAGAAGATCGTTTCAGTGCTTTATGGCTTTCAAGGTTTTGCAATAAGCAAAAATGAATTTTCAGGCCCTAGCCAGTTCTTTGTGCTTGTCCTGTACTGGTGAACAACCTGAAGAAACTCTTATTCATTCTGTGGCTGGAGGTCAATATTGTTGGTTTTGTCTCTCGTTGAATGTTTTTAATAAAATAATATAAGTAAAGAAGATCATCTCTACACTTAGGTTGGAAATAGACTCAAAACTTTGTTAAGACCTTTTTTTCCTTATTAAAAGCTATAGTAAGACAAAAAGTTGCTGTAGGTTTAGAATCTGAACTAAGTGACAGATTGACTTTATTACGTCTACCTCAATTCTGATGTTAATATCTCTGGACACTAGAAAACAGAGCAGTTTACTTACTTCAGTGGTGATTTCAGAGGTCATACTGCTGTTAGACATTGTGAATAATCATGAAAAGATTATTACTGCAGAAGGCAGACTTGCTTATAAATACTAATTCCATTCAAAATGACCTCACAAAACTGAAAAGGAAAAAAGACTGAAAAACATCTTAACAGTGACAGAATATTTTATATTTCACTGAACTGCGTAACCGAGCCATATGTGTACCTGGCACAAAGGGAACTGTGATGCTTTTTGAGAAACTATTGGCCACACAGAGCTGACTTTGGAAGTGTTGTATAAGGGTAAACTCATATTTTTAAGGTATTTAGATAGGATGTTCAATCTTATTATTTGTTTTCCACAAGGTGTATGATGGAAAAGAGAGTTCTGCACACTCTCTGGGAGCCTTCGCCAAAAATGACTTGATGGGAGTTATCCTGAATAGCACCTCTAGCCGTTTGTGGATAGAGTTTAATACCAACAGCTCTGATATTGACCAAGGATCTCAGCTCACTTAGACAAGTAAGTAGCTCACAAAAATGTTCTGATCGACTGTTAAGAGGGGAAACGTGTATTTGAAGCTGCAGGGATTTCTCATGTAATGGTGAAGATAATATCCTAGAATGTACTGAAGTTCAGACTCTGAATTTTACTTGTCTTCATGTCTGCATACTTTCAGTATTTAGAGAACATTACTAAAAGAAAAATTATAACTTTCAAATATAGAAAGCATTGTTACTTTGAAGATTTAGCTGTGGGGTTTGAATAAGAGTGAATTGTGACATCTGTGGGTTAAATATATTAGTGTTGTACTGTAGCAGATAGAGTCAGATATAAAAAATGGAACACTGGATTCCTGCAGACAAATTTAAAAATATAAAAGAACAAATGAGACTAAAAAGAATGTCATGTGCTTGGGTGAACACTCTTTCCATGTCTGCTTGTCAGAATCAAGGTGAAGTACGCTGGAAGAAGACCTGAGCAAACAAGTTTTGACAGTCACTTGTCCAACAGCTTGGACGTAATTAATTTAAGTACTTAAGCTGGCAAACCAATGAGTCTTTTGGAAAGGAAAATTATGGGGAGAGCTAGTTTGTTTCCAACACACATAAAGACATTTTGTCCACCTTTCAAGGAATCTTCAAGTCCCCTTTGTCTTCAATTTGCTGTCTTTTATATCAGTTTCCCTGAACCTCTACAAAATCCTTCAGAGCAGAGCAGCACATCATAATGTGACATAGAAATGGAATCACAGTTGTTTCTAATACATCTGCTGATTTCCCTTTGGATTGGAGCCAGCTGTGGAATAAGTAGAAATAATAAGCAGTGTGCCCAGGTGGCCAAGAAAGCCAATGGCATCACAGAATCAGAGAATAACCAGGTTGGAAGAGAACCACTGGATTGTCGAGTGCAACTATTCCCACCAATCCCTAAATCATGCCCCTAAGTACCTCATCCACGGTCACCTTAAACACCTCCAGGGACGGTGACTCAACCACCTCCCTGGGCAGACTGTTCCAATGCCTAACCACCCTCTCTGTGAAGAATTTTTTCCTTATCTCAAGCCTAAATCTCCCCTGGCGGAGCTTGAGGCCATTCCCTCTCGTCCTGTCCCCTGTCACTTGAGAGAAGAGGACAGCACCCTCCTCTCCACAACTTCCCTTCAGATAGTTGTAGAGAGTAATAAGGTCTCCCCTCAGCCCCCTCTTCTTCAGGCTGAACAACCCCAGCTCTCTCAGCCGCTCTTCATAAGATTTGTTCTCCAGCCCCTTCACCAGTTTTGTTGCTCTTCTTTGGACTCGCTCCAGAGCCACAACATCCTTCTTGTGGTGAGAGGCCCAGAACTGAACACAGGATTCAAGGAACGGTCCTACCAGTGCCGAGTACAGAGGGAGAATAACCTCCCTGGCCCTGCTGGTCACGCTATTTCTGATACAGGCCAAGATGCCATTGGCCTTCTTGGCCACCTGGGCACACTGCTGGCTCATGTTCAGTCGGCTGTCAACCAACACCCCCAGGTCCTTCTCCTGGCAGCTTTCCAGCCAGGTTTCTCCTAGTTTGTACCTCTGTTTAGGGTTGTTGTGCCCCAAGTGCAGGACCCGGCATTTGGCCTTGTTAAACCTCATACCATTGGTGTCAGCCCAGCAGTCCAGCCTGTTCAAGTCCCTTTGCAGAGCCTCACGACCCTCCAGCAGATCCACACTTCCTCCCAGCTTGGTGTCATCTGCAATCTTGCTAAGAGTGCACTCGATGCCTTCATCCAGGTCATTGATAAAGACATTAAACAGGACTGGACCCACGACTGATCCCTGGGGAACCCCACTTGTAACTGGCCTCCAGCTGGATTTAACTCCATTTACCACCACCCTCTGGGCCCGGTCATTCAACCAGTTTTTCACCCAGGAGAGTGTGCAGCCATCCAGGCCAGAGGCCGACAGTTTCCGAAGCAGAATGCTATGAGAAATTGTATCAAAGTCTTTACTGAAGTCCAGGAAGACCATATCCACAGCCTTTCCCTAAAGCATCTTGGCTTGTATCAGAAACAATGTGACCAGCAGGTCCAGGAGGTTATTCTCCCTCTTAACTCGGCACTGGTAAAACCATTCCTTGAATATTGTGTTCAGTTCTGGGCCCCTTACCACAAGAAGGATGTTGAGGCTCTGGAGCGAGTCCAGAGAAGAGCAACAAAACTGGTGAAGGGGCTGGAGAATAGGCCTTATGAGGAACGGCTGAGAGAGCTGGGGGTGTTTAACCTGGAGAAGAGGAGGCTGAGGGGAGACTTCATTGCTCTCTCTTACTACCTGAAAGGAGGTTGTGGAGAGGAGGGAGCTGGCCTCTTCTCCCAAGTGACAGGGGGTAGGATGACAGGGAACGGCCTCAAGTTGCACCAGGGGAGGTTTAGTCTGGACATTAGGAATAAAATTTCATGGGAAGAGTCACTGAGCACTGGAACAGGATGCCCAGGGAGGTGATTGAGTCACCTTCCCTGGAGGTGGTTAAAAGGTGGGTGGATGAGGTGCTGAGGGATATGGCTTAGTGATTGATAGAAATGGTTGGACTTGATGATCCTGTCGGTCTTTTCCAGCCTAGTGATTTTGTGATTCCATGTGTAATTTACTTTCCCTTCTGTCTTTCCACTGTACTAGGTAAATGTGAAATTTCATCATCCTACCATCCTCTCTTCTCACAGAACAATAAAGGAAAGGAAGGTTTCTGTGGCTAGATGAAATGCATTATAGAGCTGGGCTTTCTTTTAAAATTTTCTTTTTTTTTTTTTATAGTACAGAAAGGACCGCTAGGTAAATAGCTCTCATTTACCTATAGAGACCATTGATTTTTTCCTTTGAAAAAATGTAACAAAACAAACATTTGTTTTGAAAACAGTCTTATTTTAAGGGCTCTGATTTCAAGGGACTTGAATCAGTTCCTTTCAAATTCTGATGCAATGATCAGTTCCACCTACCATTTAGAAATAGCATTTTATTTAGTGATGGAATTTTCCTTAGTTTCTGAACCCAGTAGCTTTATTTTCATAGAATCATGGAATCACTAGGTCGGAAAGGACTTATATCTTTGAATGACTGAAGGGCAGACGAAGAGATGTTCTCTTTTTGAATAGCAGTTATTGACCTGCCTTAGCAGATGGTTTCTCTCTCATTCATGGAGACACACAACTTCCGTTCCCAGTCTCCTGGGCTTCCTCATAGTACATAGCATATTGCTTGTGGTAGGTGTAGGAAATATATGTTAAGCTAAGTAGAATGTGCTGCTCACTCTCATAAAATCAGTCCTCCACATAGCATAAGGGTTCAGTCATGACCAGCAGAATCTCCCGCAGGTAAAACTTTAGTTGGAAACTAGCCCAGCGAAGCCCCCTTAGGTGAGGGGAAGGGCTCAGTGCTGAGCAGTCAGAAGCATTACAATTGTGAACCCCCATATATCAGAGGATTCTTGTATTGTACCCTGAATGACAGTGTATGATATAGCGGGCCGTGTAAGAGCTAAAGCTGCATTGGATCCAAGATCTAGGAAAATAAACTTTACATCTGGTGTCACCTGAATTGGATTCTGCTTTTCTGAGGAGCTGAATTTTGGTGAAATATTGTGATCCACTGGTTATAAATAGTTCCAAAAAAAGCCTTTGCAAGCATAAGGAGGAGCCAAAAGAATAGAAGGAAGTGTTGCTGGAATCCAAGGTAAGATTGGCAAAGCAAACTGATGGCAGCAGAACAAAGGAACAGAAAGAGAATGAGTGTCTGCAGAAGGTACCAGGATGTTCTTTTTCTATTGCATTTATGCATATTTTTGTTATATTAATTTTGTACAGAGGGCCAGTACAGCTTGTTTCAGTGGATAGTGGCAAAATTCTAAGGGTGGCAGTTACTGTGTTTGGTTTTGGATTTGCCACTGAAACCTTTTCTAGTAGTCTGAAGATGTTTAATTCTGTCTCTTCCAAGCCCGGCTGTGTGGCCTTTTACAGGCGTTTCCAGGCCTTTGCTGTGGCCATTGCTGAAAGGACATAAATTATGTCTAATAAGACATGGAAAGCATCTGTAATGCTTCTTGTGTACTTCCACTGAATCAGCGAGTGTGTTTTTCTTTCAAGAAGTCAGTGCACAATTAGTCATGTTCTGACTTTAGATGATAAATTGACCAAACCGTAAGTAACTAATTGTGGGTACGTGTTGATGGCCTCATCACTAATACAGCAAGTAAGTTTCAGCTTTGTTCCTTAAAATGTAGGATTCCAAACACTACTAATAGTATGCCAAAATTTTTAAATTCCTGTATCTTTTTAATCTTGCAAGTTCATTTGGTAGAGATGGCACCTTGTTGATACACTAGTGATTATAGAAAGGTATTTTCAGAAGCTGTTTACAGTATCAACATTTAGTAAAATGTGTAGATCTTGAGCCTGGAACGCTGAATTGATCAGCGAGGCAAACCTTAAGACTTCATGATTGTCTGTGGCATGTTAGGTCTTCTTACTGTATGTGAATTAAAGAGTACAGTGAATTAAGAGATGATTAGATTATATCCTTCACCTTACCTACTGACTGTGCTGCTTTTTGCATCAAACTCATTTCAGGTATGGAAAACTGGAAAGTCTTCACAACTGTAATGTGGTGATACCAAGGCACGTGATTTATTTCTTGGAAAGGTGGTAGAGCTCCTGCTTCTGCTGACAAAGAACAAAATGAAGCTGCTGAGAAAGGCAAAGACGACTTGAGAGACCAGAGTGGAAGACAAAGCATAGTGAATAAATATATATATGGTGTGACGTGTGCATCAGGTAGAAATGGAAAATACAGTTCAATTGGTGCACTGAATGTTTCTTTGCTGAAATAGACAATGTGCCACAAAAAAAAAGAGGGCAGTAACCCAGCTTAGATTTGTTAACTTCCAATGATGTTTCCTACTTTAAGCAGCAGAAAGTTGTTTCCTTGTTTTCTGTTTCTTTTAGACTTGCTCGACTTCCCTTGGCTGAATTTGTGTTGTGTTCTTGCTGCCAAATGGCAGATGCACCATTTTCTTTTGTTTGGTCCTTCTTCAGAAAAATACTGGTATTTTAAAGAAAATTGGAGCTTAAGAGGTAGACAAATAATCTTGCAGCTCCACTGAGGTTCAGCATACCAGTTTTGTGTATATGAGGAAGTTAGAATTATGAGGGGATTCCATGCTGTGAGGAAGAAAACAAAATCATCATGGAAAACAATGTTAGAATGTTAGAAGTCAACAATTGAAATTACCATTTTTTTTTTCTTTAGACTCTTGTTATTTGGAAATCCTTTCAGAAGCATCTGTATTGCTTAAAGGTATCAGGAGTTATGCAGAGGATTCTTTCTTTAAGGAACCTTGTTTTTAAAATGGATATAATTTGACTGATTTTATCTGGGAGCAGGATTTGATCGTTTGTGCTGATCATCCCTTTTGAATCACAAAATGTGTTTTAAGGGCAGGTGTGGAGTCCTTGGTTTACTTGCTTTCTAGGAAATGTTCTTTTAATATAGACTGTCTCTACGTTTTGATAAATTTTGTTTGACTTAATTATCAGATCATTTTAATAATTTGCCAGCTAGTTGCGCTCTTGAGCGTTATAGTTAAACATTAGGTGGGAATCAAAGTTAGGGTCTTGCAGAATGGTTTTTTAATTATGAACCACCATTATTTTCATTACAGCGGGAGATGGTCATTAACTGTAATAAACCTTGTGCATTTAACAATACTTTGTAGTGAGTTTCATTATTTTGCTTCAAGGAGCTTAAAACTTAGAGCTTTTTAATTTTCTTTTGCTGAGTACAGTGGATTCTTACCTGTTGGTAAGAACATGATGACCTCATTGCTCCCTATAACTACCTGAAAGCAGGTTGGGGAGAGGAGGGTGATGGCCTCTTCTCCCACGTTACAGGGGACAGGACAAGAGGGAATGGCCTCACGCTCCACCGGGGGAGGTTCAGGCTGAACATTAGGAAAAATTTTTTCACGGAAAGGGTCATTGAGCACTGGAACAGACTGCCCAGGGAGGTGGTTGAGTCACCTTCCCTGGAGGCATTTAGGACATGAGTGGAGGAGATGCTGAGGGGCATGGTTTAGTGATACATAGGAATGGTTGGACTTGATGATCCTGTGGATCTTTTCAAACCTGGTGTTTCTATGATTGAAAGAGTCCTGGAGGGGATTTTGGGGGGGTCCTGGGGGGATTTGTTGGGGTCTTGGGGGAGTTGAGGGAGTCCTGGGGGTGTTTTGGTTGTCATGGGAGGTTTTGGGGCATCTTGAGGAGGGTTTGGAGGGTCTTGGTGGCTTGAGAGTGTCTGGAGGTGGGGGTGGGATTGGAAGAGTTCTGTGGTGAATTGAGAGGGTCCTGGTTGGGTTTGGGGGGTGTCTGCTAGGGTTTGAGAAGGATCTGGGGGGATTGAGAGAGTTTTGGGGATCCTGGAGGACTTTGGAGGGATTGAGGGTGCAATTAGAGTGTCTTGAAGGGCTTTGGAGGTGGTCTTAGGGAGTTTGAGAGGGTGAGGGAGGGGATTTCTGGGGTTCTTATGGGGAGTGAGGGGATCAGAGGTGTGGGGGGGGGTGCAGGGTTCCTGGAGGGATTTGGAAGGGTCTTAAGGGGGGATTGAGAGGGTCCTAGGAAGGGATTAAGGGGGTCTTTTGGGGATGTAGAGGGTCTGGGGAGTTGGGGGTCCTGGGGAGGTTTGGGGGTGGTCTTAGGGGAATTGAGAGGGTCTGGGTGGGTTTGGGGGGCTCTGGTGGATTTTGGGGGGTTTTCAGGTGATTTAGAAGGTTTTGGAGGGGGTTTGGGGAGGTCTTAGCAGAGTTGAGAGGGTCCTGGTGGGGAGGGGATGAGCAGTCATGGGAGGGTTTGAGGCATCTTTAGGAGGGTTTGTGGGGGTTGAGAGGGTCCTTGGGGGAGTTGGACGGCTTCTGTGGTGCAATGAGAGAGTCCTGGTGTCTTTGGCCGGGGGGTGGGGGGTGGTCTTCTAGGGGTTGAGAGGGATCTGGGGGAAGGTTGAGGGAGTTTTGGCAACCCTGGAGAACTTTGGAGGGGGCAGGGGGGAATTAGGGTGTCTTGAGGGGCTTTGGAGGGGTTCTTAGGGAGATTGAGAGGCACCTGGAGGGGATTTGTAGAGCTCTTAGGGGGATTAGGGGGATTCAGGGGGTCTGGGGAGGTTTTGGGGGAGTCCTGGTTGGTTTATGGGGGTCTTCTAAGGTTTGAGAGGGATCGGGGAGGGGGAGGGGGTTGGAGGAGTTTTGGTGATCCTGGAGGACTTTGGGGGGTGTGAGGGGGAATTTGGGTGTCTTGAGGGGCTTTGGAGGGGACCTTAGGGGGATTGAGAGGATCCTGAAGGGGACTTGTTGGGGCCTTAGGGGGACTGATGGAGTCTGAGGGGGGATTGTGGGGGTTCTGGGGGAATTTGGGGGATCATAGGGGGACTGCGGGGGTCCAGGGGGGGTTTAGGTGGGTCTTAAGGGGGATTGAGAGAGTATGGGAGGTTTTCTGGGGGTTCCTTGGGGGATTTTGGGAGGTCTTGAGGGAGTTGAGATAGCCCTTGGGCGATCTGTGGGGGTCTTGAGGGGATTTGTGGGGGTCTTACAGGGATTGAGAGGGTCCTGGGGGAGGATAGGGTTCCTCGGGGGATTTGGGGGTATCTTAAGGTGATTGAGAGGGTACTGGAGGGGTTTTAGCGGGGGAGGTGGCCTGGGGGCATTTGGGAGGGTCTTAGTGGGATTGAGAAGGTCCTGGATGAGTTTTGAGGGGATCTTAAGGGGATTGAGAGTGTCCAGGGGTAAGAGGTTTGAGGGGGTCTTGGGGGTAAGGGGGCTGGAGAACAGGCCTTATGAGGAACGGCTGAGAGAGCTGGGGTTGTTTAGCCTGGAGAAGAGGAGGCTGAGGGGAGACTTTCTTTCTACTTTAAAAGAGATTGTGGAGAGGAGGGTGCTGGCCTTTTCTCCCAAGTAAAAGGGAACAGGACACGAGGGAATGATCTCAAGCTCTTCCAAGGGAGGTTCAGGCTTGACATCAGGAAAAAAAAAAATCAAGGAAAGGGTCATTAGGCGCTGGAACAGGCTGCCCAGGGAGGTGGTTGAGTCTCCATCTCTGGGATGGAGTGGGTGTAAGGGACATGATGTAGTGGTTGATAGGGATGGTTTGACTTTGCTCCTGGGGGTATTTTACAACCTAGTGATCCTGTGATTCTGTGAAAAGGTAACTGTAGCCTGACTGAACAATGCACGGGCACAACTTATATGAATACATATTCTTGAGAAAATCTTCACAAGCCCTAAGCCATAAGGCACCGCCCTGAGGAGATCCCCTTGCTCTATGGAAAGGCTGTTCTGGAGGCAGCTCTGTCCCACAAGTGTCCACTGCCTGTCCCTGTCTGCGGTCACAGCACTGCCACGCAGCACGGCTGTGACCAAGCTCAGGGTCCTCAGGCCTTACAGCAAGGCAAGGGGTGAGGAGAAAAGTGTGGAAGTGGAGAGAGAACAGCTCTGGGAGATCAAGCGCTGGTGTCTGGCAGTGCTGCCATGCCGGGACTCTTTTCCCCTCCACCCATGTCCACAGGAACTGTCCCTGCAGCTCCAGAAAGGCCTTGGGGGAAAGACATCAGGAAACAAAATTCTTTGAATATCTCTTTATTTTGTTGAAACACATAGACAGCAGAATTCCTCATTTACACAGCCAACAAGCAAGAAAAGAGAAGCAGACAGTGAATTAAAAACAGGAGGACCAGATTATTGCAATTGGGAAAAATAGCAACACCACCAACAAACAGAGAAGCCAGTCTGGGCCTGCCATGAGTTGCACGATAACTGCTATGTGGAAGGTGATAAGCAGTTTATTGCTTCAGAGAACCATCCAGATATCAGTTTCCTCACTGCATTCTTGAGCTGCTGGTTCCTCAAGCTGTTGATGAGGGAGTTCAGTGCCGGAGGCACCACTGAGTACAGAACTGAATCCACAAGATCCAGGGATGGAGAGGAGATGGAGGGGGGCTTCAGGTGGACAAATACTCTAGTGCTTATAAACAGGGAGACCATGTCGAGGTAAGGCAGAAACATGGAGAAGGATTTGTGCCGTCCCTGCTCTGAGGGAATCCTTAGCACAGCCCTGAAGATCTGCACATAGGACACCACAATGAAAACAAAACAGGCCAATGCTACTAAGACACTGACCACAATCAACCAAACTTCCCTGAGGTAGGAGTGTGAGCAAGAGAGCTTGAGGATCTGAGGGATTTCACAGAAGAACTATTCCACAGCATCATCCTGGCAGAGGGGCAGGGAAAATATATTGACTGTGTGCAGCAGAGCATTGAGAAACCCGGTGCCCCAGGCAGCTGCTGCCATGTGGACACAAGCTCTGCTGCCCAGGAGGATCCCATAGTGCAGGGGTTTGCAGATGGCAACGTAGCAGTCGTAGGACATGACAGTGAGAATAGAATACTCTGTTGAAATGAAAAAGACAAACAGAGACAATTGTGCAGCACAACCTGTGTAGGAGATGGCCCTTGTGTCCCAGAGGGAATTGGCCGCGGATTTGGGGACAGTGGTGGAGGTGCAGCTGAGGTCTAGGAGGGAGACGTTGAAGAGGAAGAAGTACATGGTGGTGTAGAGGTGGTGGTCGCAGGCAATGGTGGTGATGATTGTGGGAAACTGAACCCGTGCAGGTACCCTGGACAAGATCACAGACAATCAATATGATTGGAAATCAAGTAATTTATTCGCAAGCAAGAGCAAGCCTTTTGTACTTTTCTGCTATCTTATCTAGTGTTTACGTAATGCTTGGCTAAAGCCCAAAGTTTCCCCTAGTAGTTTTTGTATAAGTAATCTTGCACGTAAACTGTCTTCTTGTTCTCACACTGTAGCTGCTTCTCGACCTTTAAGTATTCCAGACTTCTCCCTAACAACCTGATAAGGCCACATCGTTAGACCAGCATACATTCCCACATTTCCTCCCTTTCTTTTTCAAATAGAATCCATGCTATTTTCCAAACAAGTCTGGCAGCATCATAACAAAATAGGAAGACAACAAATTAACAGGCCTACTGCAATTAAAAGTACTAAAATTGCGTGTAGCAAACTAGTTAGCCAACTTGGCAATCCTAAACTCGCTAAGAATTGATCAAAAGGCAAAGAAACCAGAGTAATTTAGTGCATATTTTCTGCAAGTTGCTGAAGCTGCTTCTGGATAGATTAAGAGTGATCAGAAAGATTCATACAACACACACCTTCAAATTCTTGGCAACCGTGGCCCTGTGCTAGCAACAAAAATCTATAGCTGCTCTATTTTGTAAAACAGCATGTTTCATGCTATCAACATCCACTAACAAGTTCAATATCATTTTAGAAGTCAGATTGAATTGCTTGATACTCCAACAGGCTATTTTCTATAACGTGGTTAAGGCATGAACTACTCCTACTCCTGGAGCCAACGTGGCCACAGCAAGAATCTCACCAGTATTCCACAATTCCACATTATCTTTACACTCAGATGTAAGCTCTGTGTGAGAAAAAGCTCTTATCACACGAGGTCATATTGAAATATTGAAATGGTTCACACCAGGAGCGAGTAGGGTCAGTTTGCCAAGATAACATGGCCCCCCTGCTGCTTTACTGGGGATTCCTGCCCAAGTCCTATCACCACATATCAAAAAATAGCCTGGTGGCAACAATTTTGCAGATCCATAGTTTCATGGTGGGGGAGACAACCTGGCGGCAGAGGGTGTGGGGGTGCTAAGATGGCGGCAGCCGCGTGTTTTGTGGGGGTTGGAAATCCATGACTCCATGGGGGCTGCCCGCAGTGGCTGTTCCCCTTCCTAGGTGTGGAAGAGCAGCTCCTTGCTAATTGTCAAATCTTCTACCCGCACATGGGTATGGGTTGTTGACTGTGGCAAGGGACAGGCCCTTTGGGTCATGCTGCGTTCCCTTTTTGTGTGTTTTTCCCTTGGTGGTGCTGCTGAGAATACCGGCAGATAAACACTTAAGACTTCTTCCAGAAGGGTAGCGCCCTTTAGCAGGGCTGAGCATGAGGAAGCGATCTCTGGAGTGAGCCCAGGGAAGAGTGAGAAGCTGCTGAAGGGGGCTGGAGAGCAGGCCTGATGAGGAGCAGCTGAGAGAGCTGGAGGTGTTTAGTCTGGAGAAGAGGAGGCTGAGGGGAGACCTCATTGCTCTCTACAACTACCTGAAAGGAGGTTGTGGAGAGGAGGGTGCTGGCCTCTTCTCCCAAGTGACGGGGGACAGGATGAGAGGGAATGGCCTGGGGAGGTTTAAGCTGAATATTAGGAAAAAAATTTTCATGGAAAGGTTCATTGGGCACTGGCAGAGGCTGCTCAGGGAGGTGGTTGAGTCATCTTCCCTGGAAGGGTTTAAGGGATGGGTGGACGAGGTGCTGAGGGGCAATGGTTTAATATTTGATAGGAATGGTTGGACTCAATGATCCTGTGGGTCTTTTCCAACCTGGTGAATCTATGATTCTATGATATTCCCTTTACTGTCAAATACATTCCAATTGCATTTCCATAACAATTTCCTCCACAAAACCAACTTCCATTGACAGGGATAAATGAGGGAGTTAGATTTTGTCACATCAGCCAAATAAATTGATCATACCAACCATACTGTGTGAGGGTGAAAATCAATTTGCCATTGTTGTCCAGGGCGGCTGCCTCTCCTGATTTGGCCCATTTCCAGTGAATTTCCACCAGTGAGAATCATGCAGTGCAGCAACAGAGTGCAACCCCCTTTTTTCCACAGATGTGCCCTTTATCTTCATGTTTTCCACCTGGTGAATCCCTTCCCTATTAACCCATGGGTCTTAATAAAGATTCCAAGGTAGCAACAAGCTAGCAAGCATGAGAACATCGGCCATTTGTTCCGTGCTTGCCGCTGATGTTGCTGGTACGTCAAGGCATTGGCCACTTGCCCCAGCATACACGCAATACTGGAATCTTTGTGCCTACATTTCCCCCTTCTTTTATTTATAAACATTATAAACTATACAAATTATCAATTGTTTTCTGTACCTTTCATAGAAAACGTGATTGACACATGATTAAACATAGAAATATGTTACTACAGATACACAGAAGTATACTAATGCAAGAAAAGCGATTCTGATTAAGGCCTTAGCTAGCTTTCTGACTTAAGAATCCTTTATAACATTTTTTTTTCTTTCAATCATCATTTATCTTCAAGCTTCTTTGCCTCGTCCATAGGTGCTGATATAGCCCCAACATTATTGTTGTCCATATTATTATCGCTGTCATCTTTGTTATAATTGCTGTCTCTGCTTAGATACGGACCGACAGATCGTGCTTGCATCCATTTGGGTGCTTGACCTGTGGAAACACAAGCATATCCTTGACCCCATGTTATTAACTGATATGGCCCTTCCTCATTGAGCTGTTGACTTCTTGTTTGCAAAGATGAAAAAAAATGCCTTATTATAGGTGATTTTCCTATTTCCTAATTCTCTCTCTACATTTAAGCAATTCAACACATACAGTGCATTCCTTAATCTGTTCTATGGTGTTTTACCCTTCATTCCCCCTTTTTGTTTTAATAACATATTTTTTAGTGTCTGATGGGCTCGTTCTACTATCCCCTGTCCTTGTGGTGAATGTGGTATACCCCTGTGACACATGTTATTCCCTGGGTTTGAAAAAAAAGAAACTTCTCAGGTCAACTTCTCATTGCCTCTGTTCTTACCTGTGTGAGTTTGCTGTTTCCCTTAAAGATTCCCCTGTATGTGCTGTTGCCCATATTGCATTTGAATACCTGTCAATTGAAATGCACATATCTCAATCTTCCAAATTCAGGTATGTGAATTGTATCTTTTTGCCAAATTTGTAAATTGCTTAGTCCCCTTGGGTTGGCTCCTCTAGGCTGTAATTATGTTATTTGTTGATAATCTGGGCATATGTCATTATGTTCTGGGCTAATTCTAATGAAATTTTAAATTGCTCTTCTAGCTGTGACTTGAAACTGTAACTGCTTTAACATTTAAAAGCAATCACTCATTGTTCATCTGTTTTAACCATCTTCTTTCTATATGCTGCACTACTCTGGCTACATTTTGTGAACCTGTAACTAAATTAAAGGGACTATGATGCCGTTCAAAAGCTTTAGCACTGTATATAATCCCACTATTAGTGTTGATCCTTCTACTGTATAAACTACACTTTATTTGCCCATTGTCCATTTTCTTTCCATGTTAGTACTGCTCTTCCTGTTTTTCCTGAGCCATCAGTAAATGTTGTAGGGCCGTCAATCGGTTGCTCTCTCCATAAGGGCTTCTGTTCTATTTGTAATGTTTGCAGAGAGGAAAAGCATTTCTAACAACCCTTCAACAGTCCCCCAAGTTCTTGCAACCTCAAACACTTTGGACTCTCCCATGGTAATTGACTGCCATAAATCTCTCCTAAGGGATTCCCAAACAGTCAAATCGAAAACCTGGATGCACGACGAAGTCTTTGCACTGTCCCCATATTAATAGTCGGGACAGTGCCTCTGGGCCCAATTTCACACCCTGTCAAGTTGCAAGCTTCATCAAGAAGTCATGGATGGAATTTTCTTCCACAGATACTACAATTTCCATGTCACGATGGTGACATCAGTGACATCTGTGACATCTCTGACATCTATAATGTCAGTGAAGTATGTGATGATTGTGACATCAGTGACATCCTTGAAATCTGTGACTATTGTGACACCAGTAACATCAGTGACATCTGTGATGTCTGTGACTATTGACATCAGTGACAACTGTGACTATTGTGATATCAGTGTCATCTATGACGATTTTGACATCTGTGACGATTGTGACATCAGTTTAATCTGTAAATATTGTTAAATCAGTGACATCTATGACACCTGTTACTATTGTGACATCGGTGACACCTATGACGTCTGTAACGTCTGTGGTGATTGTTACAGCAGTAAAATTTGTGAAGTCTCTGACTATTGATGTGCGGGCATATGATATAAGTGAAAAGTTAGAAAAACTTAGAAGGCTTAGCTCATTGAAATATACACTGTCTGCTAGTAAAGGCCTTGAAGACCCTGGATGTTAATAAGAGAGAAGCTCATTCACAGACATTCACTGATAAGGGAAAGCTGAATAGTGCACAACAGCAGAAAGCTGACTGCACCTGTCTGCAGTCTTGGAGCTTGACCAGGATGAGAATGCGCCTGGGCACAGATTGGTCTCGGGGACGATTCACGAGGAAGATGAAGGCGACTTCGGCCCTGAACCCCAGACCGTGACACCGCGCCTAGGCGAGTATAGGAGAAGCTTCTCAAATCTAATTATAGTAAGAAACACGGAAAGGTCATGAATATGTGTTAGGCAATTATGAATACGCATGTGTTTACACTATAACTCTCCGCCTGTTAAACCATACTGTGTGCGAGTTAGTAGGACTACCCCCTTGCACCTGCAGGAGAATAAACTCATACCTGCTTTATAACCCTCAACGGAGTTACAGAGTTTGATTCTGCAAAATAATTTGCCCCCCGAGATGGGACACGCTCTCTATCTGGCTGCATTAATGGTGGGGAGCCGAACGTTCTAGGCGCCACCGGACTATTTCTCCAGAGATTCTCCCATCCCCATCCGATCGCTGTGGGGAGAGGGATGGCAGTGTGACTGATATGTGACTTGGGGATATGGATACCTGCAGGGGAGGTAGGGGATGAGTCTGCAAGTCGTGTATAGGACAGGCGATGGTGAGGAGCTAGATTGCTCACCCCTGGAATTGTTGGGCCCAACGGGATGTGTAGTGAGGTGAGCTGGGGAGGGTATTCCCTATAGGTTGTCAAGACATTGTAAGGCATCTGGAGCTCGGGGTAGCGATCATTGTATATTGTGTTGTATGTGTCTGGTACCATGTGTGGTCTGGATATCCATAACATCGGAAATTGTGGATCCAATTCAACTGGTCGTAACTAACACTTTGTGAGTTGTGCTGGCCCTGAAACAAATGGCTGTGTGTTTGAGACGCAGCATCGCTGCGAAGTGAGTGAGGAGTTCTGGTTGTTGTGTGTTGTGAATTTGTTCTGTGCTCTGTG
This sequence comes from Clamator glandarius, assembly GCA_033459285.1. Taxonomy (NCBI): domain Eukaryota; kingdom Metazoa; phylum Chordata; class Aves; order Cuculiformes; family Cuculidae; genus Clamator; species Clamator glandarius. The sequence continues at coordinate 453,374 of JAUNZM010001428.1, forward strand.
AATTATTTAATGTATGATAGAGTGCTGGAGTTAGGCAGGAATTTAAAACTTTGGATACTGGTGGGGAGAGAAGTGGGTACGCTGGAGTGGGCTTAAGCTGCTGACCTGTGCCACCAAGGAGTTTCAAGTACTATGCAGGTAAAACTAGGCAGGGCAGATTGCTCACTCTGAAAAGCGAAGGATGCTGCCAGACACGAAGCGCTTGAAGTTTCAAACATTAATAAAACTTACAAATTAGTTTTGAAAATATCTAGCAAAAAGGAAAAGAGAAAAAAAAACGAAAAAAACCCAGCCTTGGGGGGGGTGCCCGCCTCCCACCCCCCCGCCTTTCTGCTTCTTTGCTGAGTCCGCGGGAGTTAAACATGTTATTTCTGTAGGGAGATACTGGGTTATGAACAGTTCTATTCGCATAAGAATAATAAGCAAATCAGCTATTTTAGGGATTCCTAAACAGGCTTTATTAAAAGATGGGAGAAATTATCCTTAAAATTTTAAGAGTGCCAATTATTGATTTATCCAAAATTTTTTATGTGATTATGTCTGCGGACAGTTTTATTGTGTATAACTGGGGAATAATACGTTCAGGGTTGGCATATGTGTACATATATTATGTTTATAATTAATGTAAGAAAGGTAGAACTACTGCCTAACTGACAAGGACAAAACTTAACATAATTTAATGGAATGTATGACCAGTAGTGGAAAAGAAAGTTTTGTTCCAGAAATCTGGGACCTTGATGGGAAAGACTGGGAATGGTTTAAAGAACAGTGTAAAGAAAGGTTTTAGTGAAAACTGAGAAAGAAAGAGGTGAAACTAAGGAAAAGGCAAAATAAAAAACTATAAATGGAAAACAAAAGAGCCCTCTGGGATGTGTATTAACACATTGGAAGGATGTTGTTTGGGAGCACTGAAAACAAACAGACCCTTATTAAATATTGTAATCAATGGTGGCTGCTTTACAAATCTGATGATGTGGCAAAGTGGCCACTTAATTAGAAAATAGATTATAACACCGTCTTACAATTAATATTGGTTTTAAGGAGAGACGGAAAGTTGGATGAAATGTCTTACAAGGATATGTTTTTAACCCTCCATAACAATCTGGAGTGATAAAGGGACTGTGGAATTGTGCCCCCACAGGACACAGGACCCTCTGACACTTACCCTTGAGCAAGAAAATAACAAGGGATCTGGAGGTAAACTGAGGCAGTGTTGTTCAGTGTGCAGCATCAACAAAAGTGCACAAAGATAAGCAAAACTCACCAGGCACCAGAACAGGATCTAACTGATCTGTTTAAGCCTCCCCCTCAATCACAGGAACAAGATGCCAACTCAGAAAGGACCCCCACTCCTCCAGATAGTCCTGTATCCTCCCGCATCAGAAAAAGTCTGCTCCAATGGTCCTGCAGCATGGATAAGAGAGGAGCTCATTCACAGGCATTCATTGGCAAGGGAATCTGAATTGTGCACAACAGCAGAAAGCTGACTGCACCTGTCTCTGCAGTCTTGGAGCTCAACCAGGATGAGAATGTGGCTGTGCACAGATTAGGCTCAGGGACAATTAATGAGGAAGATGAAGGCGACTTTAGCCCTGAGCCCCAGACCACGACACTGCGCCTGGGCGAGTATGGGAGAAGCTTCTCAAATCTAATTATAAGAAGGAGCGGGGAAAGGTCATGAATATGTAATAGACACCTATGAATACGTAATAGAAATCTATGAATACACATGTCTTAATAGTATAACTCTCCGCTTGTTAGACCATACTGTATGTGAATTAGTAGGATTATCCCCTCGCACCCGCCGGTGAATAAACTCATACATACTTTAAAACCCTTAATGAAAGTTAAAGAGTTTGATTCCACAAAACACTATTGTGACATCAGTAACACCTATGATATCTATGACTATTGTGAAATCAGTGATATCTGTGACAATTGTGACATCAATATTATCTGTGAAGTCTGTGAGTATTGTGACATCAGTGACATCAGTGATGTTTGTGACATCAGTGACTTCTATGTCATCTGTTACAACAGTGACAAGCTGCATCCAGCGACAGGACGGTGAGTTCTGCTTTTGGGGTAGCCATAGGCGACTGGGTGCTTCCCGAACGGGGAAAAACCCTAAAAAACCTCGATCGGAAGATCGGCGCTGGGCTCCGGGCTCATCGGCCGATCCCGCGCGGTGTCTGACGGGAGGGGGCGGTCCCAGAAGCTCCCGTGGGGGATTTAAAGGGCCCTTAGGGAGCACAGGCGAAGAGGAGCATGGCAAAGAGGTGCGGGGCTCATTAAACAAGGCAGTTTGAGCAGCAGAGGGAGCGGGCAGGGCGAGCAGGGAAGGGCTGGAGCACGGTCAGAAGGGATTGAGGAAAATGGTGGATACCCGGCGAAAGACTAAGGCCACACCAAGCGTGATGGAGGCTGCCACCCAGACGGAGCCCTGGTGGGCACATGCAGCTACCCAGACCCTGGGCTGCAGACAGTGCCCCCCTCCTATAGTGGCTCATGCCTCTGGCTCTGGCTCCACCTGTGAAAGCTGTGCTCTGGTAGGGGAACTGCTTCATATGGTGGAAGAGCTGAGGAAGGAAGTGGCGAGGCTGAGGGCCATCAGGGAGTGTGAGAGGGAGATAGATGAGTGGAGCAGGACCCTCTCACAGGCTGCTGGAGCCAGTGAAGCTGAGCACCACCCACCGGTAAGCTGCAAGGACAAGAGAGACAGAGAGGGGGAATGGCAGCAGGTTCCTGCCTGGAGAAGGAAACCTGCTCCCCCTACCCAGGCAATTAACCCCCAGATTTCTCTGGGGAACAAATATGAGGTGCTGAGTGTGCATCCAATCCCTAAAGATGAACAGGGCTGCACCCACAGCCTAGAAATGTTTCCGAAACCCCATCATCCTCCCACAGCCTTAAAAACATCCTCGGTTAAAAAGAAGAGGAGGGTGATTGTCTTGGGGGATTCCCTTCTCAAAGGAATGGAGGGTCCCATCTGTAGGCCGGACCAGCTCCATAGGGAGGTCTGCTGCTTCCTGGGAGCATCAGTGAGGGACGTTACTAGAAAGCTCCCTTCCCTGGTCAAAGACTCCGACTACTACCTGCTCTTAGTTTTTCAAATTGGTAATGAGGAAATAGAACATAGAAGGCCTAACGCCATCAAAAGGGACTTCAAGGCACTTGGGAGAATGATCGAGGGCTCTGGGGCACAGGTAATATTTAACTCCATCCCAATACTAACGAACCAGGAGCAGGAAATTAGGAATAAGAAACGGGTTAATGAACGGCTTAGAGACTGGTGTGAGAAGAGGGGCTTTGGGTTCTTTAATCATGGGGAGGCCCACGCACCCCTAGGCTCTCTTATTAGGGATGGGACACGCCTGTCTCCTAGGGGGACAAAAGCCCTCACCAAAAACCTAGTTAAGCTCATAAATCGAGCTTTAAACTAGATGTGAGGGGGGAGGGGATGGAGGCCAGGCAGGATGGGAGTGAGCCTGGAGGTGAGACTTCAGTGGCAAAGGGATGGTGTGCTGGCGATGCCTGCTGGTATATCACCAATAAGCAAGAGGAAGTGGGTGCAGCTGAGGATTTTAGGCAGCAAAATGGCACTGTAGCCTTATTTAAGTCAAGGACTGCTCATTTGGGGAGGAGCCCTATTACGAAGGCTGAAGCTACGCCTGCCCAGCTGAAGTGCATTCACACCAATGCACGCAGCATGGGAAATAAGAAGGAGGAGCTGGAAGCTGTGGTAGGGCAAGGAGACTATGATGTCGTTGCCATTGTGGAGACATGGTGGGATGACTCGTACAACTGGAGCGTACCCATGGTGGGGTATAAACTCTTTAGGAAGGACAGGAAGGGCAGAAGAGGAGGCGGGGTATCCCTCTATGTTCGAGAGGGCATGGATAACCTCGAACTGGACTACGATCAGGATGGGACTGAGTGCCTGTGGGTGAAAATCAGAGGAGTCCATGGGCACACAGGTATTGTGATGGGAGTCGGCTATAGACCACCCAGCCAAGAAGAAGCAGCTGATGTGCTCTTCTACAAACAACTGAATGTAGTCTCAAGATCGCTACCTCTAGTCCTTGTGGGAGACTTCAATTTCCCAGATATAGGCTGGGAGTATAATACAGCAAAAAGGAAGCAGTCCTGGAGGTTCCTGGAATGTCTGGAAGACAACTTCCTCACACAGCTGGTGAGCGAACCGACAAGGGACGGTGCCCTCCTGGACCTGCTGTTGGTGAACAGAGAAGGACTGGTGGGGGATGTGAAGGTTGGAGGATGCTTGGGGCAAAGCGATCATGAGATGACAGAGTTCTCAGTGTGGGGTAAAATGAAGAAAGAGGTTAGCAGAACAGTCGCCCTCAACTTTCAGAGAGCAGACTTTGGGCTGTTCAGAAGGCTGGTCGGAAAAGTCCCGTGGGAGGCGCTCCTTGAAGGCAAAGGTGTCCATGAGGGCTGGGCGCTCTTCAAGAAGGAACTCCTAGCAGCTCAGGAGAAAGCCGTCCCCAAGTTCCAGAAAAGTAGCCGGAGGGGTAAGAAACCAGCGTGGTTGAGTAGGGAGGTCCTGAGAGAAATCAATAGGAAGAGGAGGGTCTACGACCTCTGGAGGAAGGGGCAGGCATCCTGGGTGGACTATAGGGAGGAAGTGAGAACGTGCAGGGAAAAAATCAGGAGGGCTAAGGCCCAACTAGAAATGCGATTGGCCAAGACTGTGAAAGACAACAAAAAGTCTTTCTACAAATACATCAACAGCAAAAGGAGGGCTAGGGAGAATCTCCAGTCCCTAGTAGATGCAGAGGGAACAAGAGTAACAGGGCATGAAGACAAGGCTGAAGTGCTCAATGCCTACTTTGCCTCAGTCTTTAACAGTAAGGAAAATTGTTCCCTCTGTGCACAACCCCAAGGGTTGGATGAGAAGTATGAGATTCCCAAGGTCCAAGAGGAGGTGGTTAGAGACTTGCTTGCCCAGCTAGATGCCCACAAGTCTATGGGGCCGGATGGAGTCCAGCCAAGAGTTTTGAGGGAACTGGCAGATGTGCTGGCCAAACCCCTTTCCATCATCTTCCAGCAGTCCTGGATGACTGGGGAGGTTCCGCTGGACTGGAGGCTGATGTCGTGCCCATCTATAAGAAGGGGCGCAGGGAGGATCCGGGGAACTACAGGCCTGTCAGCCTGACCTTGGTACCGAGGAAAGTCATGGAGCGGGTGATCTTGAGTGCGATCATGAAGCACTTGCAAGAGAACTGGGTGATCAGGCCCAGTCAACACAGGTTCATGAAAGGCAGGTCTTGCCAGAGTAATCTGATCACCTTCTATGACCAAGTGACAAAACTCTTGGACGAGGGAAAGGCTGTGGATGTGGTCTTCCTGGACTTCAGTAAAGCCTTTGATACAGTTTCTCACAGCATTCTGCTTCGGAAACTGTCGGCCTCTGGCCTGGACAGGTGCACATTCTCCTGGGTGAAAACCTGGTTGAATGACCGGGCCCAGAGGGTGGTGGTAAATGGAGTTAAATTCAGGTGGAGGCCAGTGACAAGTGGGGTTCCCCAGGGCTCAGTCCTGGGTCCAGTCCTGTTTAATGTCTTTATCAAAGACCTGGACGAAGGCATCGAGTGCTCCCTTAGCAAGTTTGCAGATGACACCAAGCTGGGAGGAAGTGTGGATCAGCTGGAGGGTAGGGAGGCTCTGCAAAGGGACCTGAACAGGCTGGACTGCTGGGCATGAGGTTTAACAAGGCCAAATGCCAAGTCCTGCACTTGGGGCACAACAACCCTAAGCAGAGCTACAAACTAGGAGAGACCTGGCTGGAAAGCTGCCAGGAGGAGAAGGACCTGGGGGTGTTGGTTGACAACCGACTGAATATGAGCCAGCAGTGTGCCCAGGGGGCCAAAAAGGCCAATGGCATCTTGGCTTGTATCAGGAACGGCGTGACCAGCAGGTCCAGGGAGGTTATTCTCCCTCCGTACTCTGCACTAGTGAGACCGCACCTCGAGTACTGTGTTCAGTTCTGGGCCCCTCACCACAAGAGGGATGTTGTGGCTCTGGAGCGAGTCCAGAGAAGGGCAACAAAGCTGGTGAAGGGGCTGGAGAACAAATCTTATGAGGAGCGGCTGAGAGAGCTGGGGTTGTTTAACCTGGAGAAGAGGAGGCTGAGGGGAGACCTTATTACTCTCTACAACTACCTGAAGGGAGGTTGTGGAGAGGAGGGAGCTGGCCTCTTCTCCCAAGTGACAGGGGACAGGATGAGAGGGAATGGCCTCAAGCTCCGCCAGGGGAGATTTAGGCTTGAGATTAGGAAGAAATTCTTCACGGAGAGGGTGGTTAGGCATTGGAACTGTCTGCCCAGGGAGGTGATTGAGTCACCGTCCCTGGAGGTGTTTAAGGTTAGGGTAGACGAGGTACTTAGGAGCATGATTTAGGGATTGGTGGGAACGGTTGGACTCGACGATCCAGTGGGTCTCTTCCAACCTGGTCATTCTGTGATTCTTTGATAATGACATCATTCACAACTGTGACAACTGACACATAAATGACATCTGTGAAATCTGTGACTATTGTGACATCAGTGACAACTGTGAAATCTGTGACATCTGTGACAAACCTTAGTATTGTTACATGGGTGACATGTTTGATGTGTTACTATTTTAACGTCAGTGACATCTGTGAAATCTGTGATTTCTGTGACTACGGTGACAGTGGTATTATTGATGTCTGTGACTATTGTGATATCAGTGACATCTGTGACTACTGTAACAATGGTGATATTAGTGATGTCTGTGACTATTATGACATCAGTGTTATTTGTGATGTCTGTGGCATCTGTGACTATTGTGACATCAGTGACAGATATGAAGTCAGTGACAATTGTGATGTAAGTGGTATCTGTGACATCTGTTACGTCATGTGAAGTCTCTGAAATCCATGAAATCTGTGACTATTGTGATATCATTGACAGCTGTGAAATCTATGACATCTGTAACATCAGTGACATCTTTGACATCTGTTACTATTTTAACATCAGTTACACCTGTGTATTCTGTGACATCTGTGACTATGTTGCCATAAGTTCTATCTATGTTCACTGTGACTATTGTGACATGAGTGCCATCTGTGACATCTGTGGCTATTGTGACATCATTGACATCTGTGATGTCCATTACTATTGTGGCATCACTGACACCTGGTATATCTCTGATACCTGTGACTACTGTAACCTAAGTATCATCTGTGAAATCTGTGAAGTATTTGACTACTTTGACATCAGTGATATCTGTATAGTCTGCGACTATTGAGACAACATGTATGGCATCTGTTACTGTTGTCAAATCGGTGGCATTTGTGACATCTTTCATTATTGTTACATCAGTGACATTTCTCACAACTGTGATGACTGTGACTTCAATGACATCTATGAAATCCGTGATGTCTGTAACTATAGTGACATCAGTGACATCTGTGATGTCTGTGACTATTTTGAAATCTATATCTGTGACTTCTGTGACTATTGCTATGTCTGTGACTATTGTGACATCAGTGACATCTATGACATTTTTACTATTGTGACATTAGTGAAATCTGTGATTATTGTGACATCACTGACATTTCTGACGTCTGTGTCGTCTGTTATATTTATGATTATTATCACAGCAGTGACATCTGTGACATCTCTGATGTCTATGACTATTGTTACATCAGTGTCATCTGTGACATCTGTGACTACCATGACATCAGTCACATCTGTGAAATCCGTGACGTCTGTGACTATTTTGACACTAGTGACATCTGTGACATCTGTGACTAACGTGACATCACTGGTATCTGTGATGTCTCTGACTACTGAGACATCAGTGACATTAGGGAAATCAGTTATGTCTATGACTACTGTAACATCATTTAAATATGTGCCGTCTTTGAAATCTATGACTATTGTGACATTAGTGACATCTATGACCACTTTGAAAATTGCGACATTAATTATATCTGTGACATCTCTGAGGTCTGTGACTATTGTGACAGCTGTGACATCTCTAAAGTCTATGAAAACTGTGATATCAATAACATTTTGACATCTGTTGCTACTATGACATCGGTGACATCTGTGATGTCAGTTATTGTGACAACCTTGATGTATGTGACATCTGTGATGTCTGTGACTATTTTGACATCAGTGACATATGTGACGTCTGTGACTATTCTTAAGTCTGTGAAATCTGTGACTTCAGTGATTATTTTGACATCAGTGACACCTTTGTCTTTGACTATTGTGACATTAGTGACATCTGTGACATCTCTGATGTCTGTGACTATTGTGACATCAGCGACATCATTGATATCTGTGATGTCTGACTATTGTAACATCAGTGACATTAGTGATGTCAGTGATTATTGTGACATCAGTGACATTTGTGACATATGTTGCTATTGTCACATCACTGATATTTCTGACATCTGTGATGCCTATGACTATTGTCACATTAGTGACATCTGTGATGATTGTGATATCTATGACTATTGTCACATCAGTGACACCTGTGACGTCTATGATGCCTTTGATTATTATTACATTAGTGACATGTGTGACATCTCTGATTTCTGTGACTGTTTTTACATCAGTGACAACTGTGACATCCATGACTATTGTGACATCACATATATCTGTGATTTCTGTGACTACTGTGACAGCATTGACATCTCAAAAGTCTATGTCTATTGTGACATCAGTGATGTCAGTGACACCTGCGTTGTCGGTGACTGTTGTGTCTTCAGTGACAGCTCTCATATCCATTTCTATTGTGAAATAACTGATACCTATGACGTCTTTGATGTCTGTGACTACTGTGACATCTGTCGTATCTGTGACATCTGTGACTTTTGTGACATCTGTTACATCAGTGACATCTGTGATGTCTGTTACTATTGTGACACCAGTGACATCTGTTAAGTCTGTGACATCTGTGACTACTGTGACATCAGTGACATCTATGACATCTGTGATGTCTGACAGTGTTTACATCAGTGACATCTGTGACATCTGTGAAGTCTGAAACGATTGTTATAACAGTGACATCTGTGACAAGTTAATATTTTAACATCAGATTCATCTGTTACGTCTATTGAATCTGTGATGATTGTGACATCAGTGAAACTTTTTACATCTGTGATTACTGTGACATCAGTGATATCTTTCACTCCTGTGATGATCAGGACATCTATGAAATATTTGAAATCCATGACATCTGTGGCTATTGTGACATCAGTGACATTTGTAACGTGTGTTTAATCTATGACTATTTTGACATCCGTTACAGCTGTGACATCTGTGACTATTGTGACATCAGTGATTCAGACTCTGAAGTCTGAATATTGTGACATCAGTGACATTTATGACATCTTTGAATATTCTGACATTAGTGTCATCTGTGACATCTCTGATGTCTTTGGCTATTGATACATCAGTGACACCTGCCACAACCGTGACGACTGTGACATCAATGACATTTGTGAAATCCATGACATCTGTGACTATTGTCACATCAGTGATATTTGAGATATCTGTGGCACCTGTGACTATTGTAACATCAGTGACATTTTTTACATCCGTTACTATTCTGTCAACAGTGATGTCTGTTACTGTCGGGACAAGAGTGACATCATTGAATTCTGTGACATCCGTGACTATTGTTACATCACTAATACCTGTGACGTCTGTGATATCTGTGACTATTGTGACATCAGTATATCTGAGATATCTGTGACATCTGAGATATTTGTGAATATTGTCACCTAAAAGATATCTCTGATGTCTGTGACTAGTGTGACATCAGTGATATTAGTGATCTCTGTGACTATTGCAACATCAGTGACATTTGCGATGTCTGTGTCATCTGTGACAATTGTGACATCAGTGACAAATGTGATGTCTGCAACGATTGTGACATCAGTGATATTTGTGACATCTGTTACTATTTTGACATCAGTGATATATCTAAGCTCTGTATTGTCTGTGATGATTGTGACATCACTGACATCTGTTATGTCTGTTACTATTTTAACATCAGTGACATTAGTGATGTCGGTGACTATTGTGACATCAGTGACATTTGTGATGTCTGTTGCATCTGTGACTATTGTGACATCAGTGACATTAGTGATGTCAGTGACTATTGTGACATCAGTGACATATTTTATATCTGTTACTTTTTCGCATCAGTGACATTTTTGACGTCTGTTACTATTGTGACATCAGTGACATTATTGACATCTCTTACTATTGTGATATCAGTGACACTTCTAACCTCTATGACATCAGTGATGATAGTGGCATTACTAACATAGGTGATGTCTGTGATGTCTCTGACTATTGTGACTTCACTGACACCTGTGACATCTGTTCCACCTCTGATGTCTTTGACTATTGTTACATCAGTGACATCAACGGGCCTTAGGGAGCACAGGTGAAGAGGAGTGGGGCAAAGAGGAGTGGGGCAAAGAGGAGTGGGGCACATTAAACAAGGCAATTTGAGTAGCAGTTCGAGCGGGAGGGGCTGGAGCATGGTCAGAAGAGATAGAGGGAAATGGTGGATACCCGGCGAAAGACTAAGGCCACACCAAGCGTGACGGAGGCCGCCACCCAGACGGAGCCCGAGTGGGCACATGTAGCTACCCAGACCCTGGGCTGCAGACAGTTCTCCTCCCCCATTGTGGCTAACGCCTCTGGCACTGGCTCCACCTCTGGAAGCTGTGCTCAGGTAGGGGAACTTCTCCATATGGTGGAAGAACTTAGAAAATAAGTAGATAGGCTGAGGACCATCAGGGAATGTGAGAGGGAGATAGATGAGTGGAGTAGAGCCCTCTCAAAGGCTGCTGGAGCTAGTGATGCTGAGTATCACCCACCGGTAAGCTGTAAGGCCAGGAGAGACAGAGATAGGGAATGGCAGTAGGTTCCTGTTCAGAGAAGGAAATCTGCTCCCCCTACCCAGGCAATTAATCCCCAGATTTCTCTGGGGAACAAATATGAGGTGCTAAGTGTGCATCCAATCCCTAAAGATGAAGAGGGCTGCACCTACAGCCTGGAAACATTTCCAAAACTCCATCATCCTGCTACAGTCTAAAAAATATCCTCGGTTAAAAAGAAGAGGAGGGTGATTGTCTTGGGGGATTCCCTTCTTAAAGGAACAGAGGGTCCCATCTGTAGGCCGGACCCGCTCCACAGGGAGGTCTGTTGCTTGCTGGGAGCATCAGTGAGGGACGTTACTAGAAAGCTCCCTTCCCTGGTTACGGACACGGATTACTACCCACTCTTAGTTTTTCAAGTTGGTAACGAAGAAATAGAGCGTAGAAGGCCTTAAGCTGTTAAAAGGGATTTCAAGGCTCTTGGGAGAATGATCGAGGGCTCTGGGGGCACAGGTAATATTTAACTCCATCCCAATACTAAGGAATCAGGAGCAGGAAACGAGGAAAAAGAAACTGATTAATGAATGGCTTAGGGACTGGTGTGAGAAGAGGGGCTTTGGGTTCTTTAATCATGGAGAGGCCCACACACCACCAGGCTCTCTTACTAGGCATGGGACACGCCTTTCTCCTAGTGGGACAAAAGCCCTCACTAAAAACCTAGTTAAGCTCATAAATTGAGCTTTAAACTAGATGTGAAGGGGGAAGGGGTTGGAGGCCAGTCTGGATGGGAGTGAGCCTGGAGGTGAGACTTCAGTGGCAAAGGGGTGGTGTGCTGGCGACGCCTGCTGGTATATCACCACTAAGCAAGAGAGAGTGAGTGCAGCTGAGGATGGTAGGCAGCAAACTGGCACTGTAGCCTTAGTTAAGTCAAGGACTGCTCAATTTGGAAGAAACCCTATTACGAGGGCTGTAGCTTCGCCTGTCCAGCTGAAGTGCATTCACACCAATGCACACAGCATGGGAAATAAGAAGGAGGAGCTGGAAGCTGTGGTAGGGCAAGGAGACTATGATGTCATTGCCATTGCAGAGATGTGGTGGGATGACTCGTACAACTGGAGTGTACCCGTGGTGGGGAAGAAACTCTTCAGGAAGGACAGGAAGGGCAGAAGAGGAGGCGGGGTATCCCTCTATGTTAGAGAGGGCTTTGATACCCTTGAGTTGGACTACTGTCAGGATGGGACTGTGTGCCTGTGGGTGAAAATCAGAAGAGCCCACAGGCACACAGGTATTGTTATGGGAGTCTGCTATAGACCACCCAGCCAAGAAGCAGCTGATGAGCTCTTCTTCAAACAACTGAGAGTAGTCTCAAGATCGCTACTTCTAGTCCTTGTGGGTGACTTCAATTTCCCAGATATAGGCTGAGAGTATAATACAGCAGAAAGGAAGCAGTCCTGGAGGTTCCTGGAGTGTGTGGAAGACAACTTCCTCGCAGAGCTGGTGAGCGAACCGACCATGGACGGCGCCCTCCTGGACCTGCTGTTTGTGAACAGAGAAGGACTGGTGGGGGATGTGAGGTTTAAGAAGGCCAAATGCCGGGTCCTGCACTTGGGACACAACAACCCTAAGCAGAGCTACAAACTAGGATAGACCTGGCTGGAAAGCTGCCAGGAGGAGAAGGACCTGGGGGTGTTGGTTGACAACCGACTGAACATGAGCCAGCAGTGTGCCCAGGGGGCCAAAAAGGCCAATGGCATTTGGCTTGTATCAGAAACGGCGTAACCAGCAGGTCCAGGGCTGTTATTCTCCCCCTGTACTCTGCACTAGTGAGACCGCACCTCGAGTACTATGTTCAGTTCTGGGCCCCTCACCACAAGAAGGATGTTGTGGCTCTTGAGTGAGTCCAGAGAAGAGCAACAAAGCTGGTGAAGGGGCTGGAGAACAAATCTTATGAGGAGCGGCTGAGAGAGCTGGGGTTGTTTAGCCTGGAGAAGAGGAGGCTGAGGGGAGACCTTATTACTCTCTACAACTACCTGAAGGGAGGTTGTGGAGAGGAGGGAGCTGGCCTCTTCTCCCAAGTGACAGGGGACAGGACGAGAGGGAATGGCCTCAAGCTCCACCAGGGGAGATTTAGGCTTGAGATAAAGGAAAAATTCTTCATGGAAAGGGTGGTTAGGCATTGGAATAGTCTGCCCAGGGAGGTGATTGACTCGCCTTCCCTAGAGGTGTTTAAGGTGAGGGTGGATGAGGTTCTTAGGGGCATGGTTTAGAGATTGGTGGGAATGGTTCGACTCGATGATCTGGTGGGTCTCTTCCAACTTAGTTATTCTATGATTCTATCAGTCACAACTCTGATGATTGTGACATCAGTGACATCTGTGAAATCTGTGACTATTGTGAAATCTGTGACATTTGTGTTGTCTGTGACATTTGTGACTATCTTGACATTAATGACAGCTGTGACATCTGTGACTCTTGTGCCAGGAGTGACATCTGTGAAGTCTGTTACTTGAGTGACTATTGTGACACCAGTGACATCTATGACATCAGTGATGTCTGTTACTATTGTTACAATAGTGACATCTCTGACATCTGTGACTATTTTTACATCAGTCACAAAGTCTATGAAGTCTATGACTTCTATGAAGTCTGCAATGATAGTGACATCTGTGACATCTGTGACATCTGTGACTATCGTGACATTGCTAATATCTGTGAAGTCTTTCACTATTTTGACATCACTGATATCTGTGATGTCTCTGATTATTGTAACATCAGTGACATTATTGAAATCTATTATGTCTGTGACCATTGTAACATCAGTGATAACTGTGACATCTGTGACTATTGTGACATCACTGATATCTGTTTTGTTTTTGATTTCTTTGACTATTGTGACCAGTTACATCACTGACGTCTGTTATCTTTCTGACATCAATGACATCCGTTTCATCTGTAACGTCTATTACTATTGTGACATAACTGACATCTGTTACTTCTGTGATATCTGTGACTACTGTGATAACAGTCACATCAGTGACAATTTTGATGTCGGTGACCATTATAACATCACTGATATCTGTGACATCTGTGATGCCTGTGAGTATTGTGACAATATTGACATCTCTTACATCTCTGATGTCTGTGACTATTGTTACATCAGTGTCATCTGTGATGTATTTGACTATTCTGACATTAGAGACAACTTTGTCATCTCTGATATCTGTGACCATTGTGACAGCAGCTTACATTTGTGACATCTGTGATGTCTGTTGTTCTTGTGAACTCAGTGATATCTGTTATGCCTTTGACAACTGTAATATCAGTGACATCTGTGAAATCTGTATACATCTGTGGCTATTATGACATCAGTGGCAACTATTTTTCTGTGAGTATTGTTACATCTGTGACATCTGTGAAATCTGTGATGTCTGTGACATCAGTGATATCTGTGAAATTTGTGACAATTTCAACATCATTGATATATGTGACATCATTTATTATTGTTATATCAGTGACATCTGTCACACCTGTGATCACAGTGACATCAGTGGCATTTGTGTCGCCTTGTAACTATTGTTACATCAGTGACATCAGTCTTTGATGTCTGTGACTACTGTGACATAAGTGACATTTGTTACATCTGTTATTATTGTGACATCAGTTTAATCTGTAACATCTGTGACAATTGTATTAACTGTGAAGTCTATGATGTCTGTGATGATTGTGCCATCAGTGACATAAGTGACGTCTGTGACTATTGTTATATCAATGTCAACTGTGACGTCCGTGACAATTGTGACAACAATGATATCTGTAACATTTGTGATGTCTGATTACTGTGACATCAGTGATATCTTGGATGTCGTTGGCTATTGCTACATCAGTGACATCTGTGATGTCTCTGACATGGGTGACTGTTGTGACATCAGTGACATTTGTGTGGCCTGTTATTATTGTGATATCCATGACATGTAACGTCTGCGATGTCTGTCATCAGCGGCATCTATGAAATCTGTGACATATATGACTCTTCTGACATCAGTGACATCTGTCATCTATTATTCTGATATCAGTGACAGCTGTGATATTTATGACAACTGTGACGTCTATGACAACTGTGACATCAGTGATATCTTTCACGTCGTTGACTATTTCTACATCAGTGACATCAGTGACATCTGTGAAGTCTTTGACAATTGTGACATCAGTGAATTTGTGACTTCTGTGCTTGTTGTGACATCAGTGACATATGTAACATCTGTGACATCTGCAATGATTTTGATATTGGCATCAATTACATCTGTGACCCCTCTGACTATTTTAATACCAGACACATCTTTAACATCAGTGACACCTCTGTCATCAGTTACTATTGTGATATCACTGACACTTGTGAGCCCTCTTCCTCTTGTGAAATCCATGACATCAATGATATTTGTAATGTCTGGCAATATTCGAACATCAGTAACGATTTTGACATTAGTGAAATTTGTGACGTCTGTGACTATTTTTAACATCAGCGACATCTGTGACATCTATTACTATAGTGAAAGCGGTGACACCAGTCATGCCTGAGACTATTGTGAAATCTGTGACATCTGTGACTGTTGTGACATCAGTGTAATCTGCAACATCTCTGATGATTTTTTTAACATGTGCTGTCTGTAATGTCTGTGACTGTTGTGACATCAGTGACATCTATGTTGTCTGTGAGTATTGTGACAGCAGTGACATCTGTGATGGCAGTCACTATTGTGACATCAGTGTCATCTGTAATGTCTGTGACAACAATGTAATCTGTGACGTCTGTGACATCAGTAGCTTTGGAAATGACTGTGGCATCTGTGACATCTGTGATTATTGTGTTATCTGAGACATTTGTAATGTCTGTGGCACCTCTGCCTATTATTACATGAGTCACATATCTGTTGTCTGTGTCTATTTTGACATCTGTAACATCAATGTCCTATGTGACATTCTTGATACAAGTTACATCTGTGAGGTCTTTTACTATTGTGGCATCAATATAATCTGTAACATCTGTGATGACTGCAACAACAGTGTAAACTGTGACGTCTGTGACAATTGCGACATCAATGAAAAATGTGATGACTGTGGCATCTCTGAATATTGTAACATCGATGACATCGGTGTCATCTGTTGCATCTGTGATTTCTGTGGCTATTTTGACATCAGTGACATTTGTGATTTCTGTTGATCTGTGACTATTGTGACAGCAGTGACATCTGCGATGTCGGTAATCATTGTGACATAAGTGTCATCTGTAAAATCTGTGATAATTGTGACATTAGTGTAATCTGTGATACCTGTGACTATTGTGATATCAGTGACACTTGTAATGTCTGTGGCATCTGTTACTATTGTGACTTAAGTCGTATCTATGTTGTCTCTGACTATGGTGACATTAGCACATCTGTCATGAGTGTAACTATTGTGACTATTGTCACCTGTAGTTTGTGACGACTGTGACATCAGTGTTCTCTGTGACGTCTGTGAAGATTCTGGCACCAGTGACATTTGTGACAACAGCGTCATCAGTGACAATTGTGACAACAGTGACGTCTATTTTGTCTGTGACAATTCTGAAATATTTGACATTTGTGAAATCTCTGATTATTGTGAGATCAGTAATGTCTGTGATGTCAGTTACTATTGTGAAGTCAGTGACATTTGTGGTGTCTGTTACTATTGTGACACTGGTGGCATTTGTGACATCTGTTACTATTGTAACTTCAGTCACATCTGTGTCATCCCTGATCACTCTGACTATTGTTACATCAGTGCCATCTGTCACAACTGTGACATCTGTTACATCTGTGAAATCTGTTACATCTGTGATTATTGTGATATCAGTGACAGCTGTTAAATCTGTGACTAGAGTGACATCAATAATATTATTGACATCTGTTACTATTTTGACATCAGTGACATTTGTGAAGTCAGTTTGTATTGTGATATCAGTGACATTTGTGGCATTTATACTACTGTGACTTTGGTGACATCAGTGAAATCTGTGACGTCAATGACTATCGTGACATCACTGATATCTGTGACATCTGTGAAGTCTGTGACCATTGCAAAATCAGTGACATCTCAGACATCTGTGACTATTGTGACATCTGTGAAATCTGTGATATCAGTGACTATTTTGACATTAATGACATCTGTGACATCTCTGAAGTTTCTGACTATTCTTAAATCAGTGATATCTGTGTAATCTCTGATATCTGTGACTATTGTGACATCAGTGACATCTATGTTTTTATGACTATCGTGACACCAGTGACATCTGTGATATCTGTGACTATTGTGACATCAGTGACAGCCATGATGGCTGTGAGTATTGTGACATCAGTGATATTTGTGATGTCTGTGGCATCTGTGACTATTTTGACATCAGTGACATTTGTGACCTCTGTAACTAGTGTCACATCCTTGATATATGTGACATCTGTTACTATTGTGACATCAGTGACATCATTGACAACTATGATGTTGGTGACTATTGTGACATCACTGATATCTGTGATGTCTGTGACTGTTGTGACATCTGTGACATTTGTGACATCTGTTAGTATTGTGACATCTCTGACATCTGTGACTACTGTAAAATCAGTGAAATCTACGAAATCTCTTATCTGTGACTATTGTGACTTCAGTGACATCTGTGACATCGGTGACTATTTTGACATCACTGATAACTGTGATATCTGTGATATGTGATAACTCGTACTTCAGTGATATCTGTGACATCTGTGACTATTGTTACATCAGTGATATCTATGACATCAGTGATGTCTGTGAGTATTGTTACATCAGTGACATCTGTGATATCTGTGAATATTGTCATATAAGTGATATCTCTTACGTCTTTGAAACCTGTGATAATTGTGACTTATGTTAAAATTTTAACATTTTACACTTATGTGACAATTTTTACATTTGTTACTTTTATGAAAACAGTGAACAATTTTACTATGTGATGTGACTATTGAAACCTCGCCAGTGACATCTGTCACACCTGTGACAACTGTGACATAAATGACATTTGTGAAATCCATGAAATCTTTGAGTGTTGTGACCTCAGTGACATTTATGATGTCTGTGGCATTTGTGACTATTTTGACATCAATGACGTCTGTGACTATTGTGACATTAGTGATATCTGTGATGTCTGTGGAATCCTTGACTATTCTGACACCAATGACAACAGTGAAGCCTTTCAATATTGAGACATTAGTGACATTTTTGACATCTGTTTCTATTTTGACATCAGTGACATTAGTGACGTCTGTTACTATTGTGACATAATTGACGTCATTGACATCTGTGAAGTCTGCGATGATTGTGGTACCAGTGACATTTGTGATATCTGTGATGTCTGTGACTACTGTGACTACTGTAACTTTAGTGACATCAGTGACATCAGTGACATCTGTGACATCTGTGAAGTCTTTGACTATTGCGATATCAGTGACGTTGCTGATATCTTTGAATATTCTTACATCAGTGACATCTGTCACAACTGAGACGACTGTGACATCAATGACATCTTTGAAATACATGATATCTGTGACTACTGTGACTTCAGTGACATTTGTGATGTCGGTGACACCTGTGACAATTGTGACATCCGTGACAGCTGTGACTCATTGACATTTGTGACAGCTGTGACTATTCTGACATAAGTGACATCTGTTGCATCTTTTAAATCTGTGATGATTTTGACGTAAGTGACATCTGAGAGATCTGTGATTATTGTGATATAGGTGACATGTCATGCGTCTTTGAAATCTAAGATGATTGCGATATTTATGACAATTTTTACATCTGTATACTGTTATGACAACAGTGAATTCTCTGACGATGTGATGTGTGTGACTATTGTGACATCAGTGACATATCTAATGACTGTGACGTCTGTGAAGTCTGTGACTATTGTAATATCGGTGACATCTATGACGTCTGTTACTATTGTGACATAATTGATATTAGTGACATACCTAATGACTGTGACATCTGTGATGTCTGTGACTATTGTGATATCGGTGACACCTGTGACATCTGGGACGTCAGTGACTATTTTGACATCAGTTACATCTATGATGTCTGTGACAGTTGTTTACTTAGTGACATCTGTTACATATCTATCTGTGACGATTGTTACATCAGTGACATCCGTGATCTCTGTGACATCTGCTACTCTTCTGATCTCAGTGATATCTGTCATGACTTTGACTACTATAACATCAGTGACATCTGTGAAATCTGTAGACTTCTGTGGCTATTGTGAACTCAGTGACAACTATCTTGTCTGTGACTATTGTTACACATGTGACATCGGTGAAATCTGTGACGTCTGTGACTTGTGAAATCAGAAATATCTGTTACAATGTTGACATCAGTAACATCAGTGATGTCTTTGAAATTTGTGAGGATTTTGACACCATTGACATGTGACATCTGTTCTTATTGTTATTTCAGTGACAGCTGTCATGCCTGTGATCACTGTGACATTGGTGGTATGTGTTATCTTCTAACTATTGTTACAACAGTGGCATCAGTGACATCTGTGAGGATTGTGCCATCAGTGACATTTGTGATGACTGTGGCATCTGTGACAATTGTGACATCAGTGTCATCTGCGGCATCCATGAAGAGTGTGACATCTGTGAAATCTCTGATGTCTGTGACTTTGGGGACATCAGTTACATCTGTGACGTCTGTGAAGTCTGTGAAATGTGTGACAGCTATTACTCTTCCGACATCAGTGACATCTATTACGTCTTTGACAACTGTGATGTCGGTTACTACCGTGACGTAAGTGACAAGTGAAATCTGTTACATCTACGAATACGGTGACATCAGTGACATCTATGTTTCTGTGACTACTGTGACATCAGTGACATCTGTGAAATCTGTAGACATTTTGACTATTGTGACATCAGCGACATCTATTTTGTCTGTGATTATTGTGACATCAACGACGTCTGTGACACCTGTGACATCTGTGACTATTGTGATATCAGCGACATATGTGATGTTGGTTACTATTGTGAAATCAGTCATACCTCTCACGCATCTGACTACTGTGACATCAGTGGCATCAGTGGCATCTCTGATGTCTGCGACTATTGTGACATCAGTGACATCTGTGACATCCATGACTGTTGTGGTTACTGGTATCTGTAACGTTTGTGATGTAGGTGACTACTGTGACATCAGAGATATCTTTGACTTCGTTGACTGTTGCTACATCAGTGACATCTGTGACATCTGTGATGTCTATGGCTTTGTGACATTACTGTTATCTGTGATGTTGATGACTTCTGTGACTATTGTGACATCAGTAATATCTGTGACCGTTGTGACATAACTGACATACGTGACGTCTGTGATGTCTGTGACTATTTTTACATAATGACATCTGTGACATCAGTGACATCTGTGACATCTGTGAAGTCTGCAATGATTGTGACACCAGTGGCATCTGTGACATCTGTTACTAGTGTGACATCGGTGACATCTGTTACATTTTTGAAATCTGTGGTGATTGTGACATCAGTGACAATTTTTAAATCTTTAACTATTATTACTAACAATGAATTCTGTGAAGACATGATGTCTGTGACTATTGTAAAATCAGTGACATATGTCACACCTGTGATGACATCTGTGTGACATCTGTGAAATCCATGACATTTCTGACTGTTGTGACCTTAGTTGTATTTGTGATATCTGTGGCACTTGTCACTATTTTGACGTCAGTGACAGCTGAGATGTCTGTGACTATTGTGACATCAGTGGCAGTTGTGAAGTCTGTGACTATTGTGACAGCAGTGTCTCTTTGCACATCAGGTATTATTCTGACCTCAGTGACATTTGTGATGTTTGTTATTATTGTGACATCAGCGACATCAGTGACAATCATGATGTCAACAATGATGTCACATCTGTGATTGTGACATCAGGGATATTGGTGATGTCTCTTACTATTTTTACATTGTGAAATCAGTGACATTTGTGGCGTTTGTTTCTATTGTGACTTCGGTGGCATATCTACCTCTTTTACTATTGTGATATCAGTGACATCAGTGACATCTGTTTCGTCAGTTGCTATTGTGACATCTGTGACATCTGTGATATCTGTGACATCTGTGACATCTGTGTAATCTCTGATATCAGTGATTATTCTGACCTTAGTGACATCTATGATGTCTGTGACTATTGTGACATTAGTGACATCTCTGACATCTCGGATGTCTGTTACTATTGTTACATCAGTGACATTTGTGACATCTGAGAGTATTGTAAAATGAATGACATCAGTGATATCTGTAATATCTGTTGCAATCGTGATATCAGTGACATCTGTGACATCTGTGACATCTGTGACAATAGTGTCATCTCTGATATCTGTGACGTCTTTGATGTCTCTGACTATTGCGACATCAGTGACATCCGTGACATCTGTGAATATTGTGACATCAGTGACATCTGTGACAACTATGAATATTATGACATCAGTTATATCATTGACATATGTGACGTGAATGACTTTTGAGACATCACTGATATTTGTGACATCTGAAACGTCTTTGACTATTGTGACATCTGTGAAATTTGTGACATCAGTGGATTTTTTACATCAGTGACATCTATGACGTCTTTCACTATACTGACATTAGCGACATCTGTGACATCTCTGATATCTGTGACAATTGTTACATCTGTGACATCTGTCACTACTATGATGACTGTGGCATCAATGACATGTGAAAAACTTGACCTTTGCGACTATTTTGGCATCACTGACATCTATATTGTCTGTGACTATTGTGACATCAGTGACATCTGTGACATCAGTGACATCTGTGATATCTGTGCGGTCTTTGACTGTTTTAACATCACTGATATCTCTGAGGTCTGTGATGTCTCAGACAACTGCTACATCAGTGACATCTCTGATTTGTGTGACTATTTTGACATCAGTGAAATCTGTGAAGTTGGTTACTATTGTGACATCTGTGAAATTATTGAGGTTTGTGACATTAGTGACATCAGTGTCATTTGTGACACTGTTACTATTGTGACATCTGTTACTATTTTGACATCTCTTACTACTGTGACATCAGTGAAATCAGTGACTATTTTAACATCAGTGACATCTATGGCGACTTTGACTAGTATGACATTAGTGACATCAGTAACATCTGTGACTAGTGTAACGTCAGTGACATCTGTGAAATCTGGGATATCTGTGACTATTGTGACCTCAGTGAATTTTTTTTTCTGTGACTATTGTGACATCAGTGACATCAGTGACATATCTGATGTCTTTGACTATTGTAAAATCAGTGACATTATTGATGTATGTTTCTAATGTGAAGTCAATGACATTTGTGATGTCTGTGGCATCTGTGACTACTGTGGCATCAGTGACAGATGTGAAGTCTGCGACGATAGTGACATCAGTGATATCTGGGAAATCTGTGACTACTTTGACATCATGTGAAGTGTGTGGAATCTGTGACATCTGTGAAAATTGTGATATCAGTGACATCTGTGACATCCTTGACTATTGTGATATCAGTGACATCTATGTTGTCGGTGACTATTGTAACACCAGTGACATCTATGTTATCAGTGATTACTGTGGCATCCGTGACATCTGTCATGTCTGTGACAATTGTGAAATCACTGATATCTGTGACATCAGGTATTATTGAGAAATCAGTGTCATCTATCACACCTGTGACTACTGTAACATCAGAGACATATGAAATTTATCGACATCTCTGATTATTGTGACACCAGTGACATCGGTGAAATGTGTGATATCTGTGACTATTGTGACATCCGTTACATTTGTCTGTTACTACTGTCACATCAGTGACATCTGTGAAATCTGTGACTATTTTGACATCAGTGACATCTGTGACTATTGTGACAACAGTGACATTTCTGATCTCTGTCATCTCTGACTATTTTGACATCAGTGAGAGCTGTGATGTCTGTGAATATTGTGACATCAATGACACTTTTTACATCTGTTACTATTTTGCAATCAGTGACATTTTTGACGTCTGTTATTATTGTGACATGAGTGACATCTGTGAAGTCTGTGACGATTTTTACATCAGCAACATTTGTGTCATTTGTTACTATTGTGACATCAGTGACATTTGTGACATCCGTGATGTCTCTGATTATTGTGACATCAGTGACAGCCGTGATGTCTGCGACGATTGTCACATCAGTGATATTTGTGACATCTTTTGCTATTGTAACATCAGTGACATATCTTACCTCTGTGAGGTCTGTGATGATTGTGACATCACTGACATCATTGAAATCTGTGATGTCTGTGACTATTGTAACATCAGAGATTTTTTTGATGTCAGTGGCCTCTGTGATTATTTTGACATCAGAGACATCAGTGACATCAGTGACATTTGTTACTATTGTGACATCAGTGACATCTGTTACTCCGTTGACATCTCTAACATGTTACATCAGTGACATCTATGATGTCTTTCACTATTGTGACATTAGTGACGCCTGTGACTTCCCTGATGTCTGTGACTATTGTGGCATCAATGACATCTGTGACGTCAGTTATTATTGTTACGTCAGTGACATATTTCACTCCTTTGACTAGTGTGACATTAGTGACACCTATGAATTCTATAGACATCTGTGCCTGTTGTGAAATCAGTGACATCTATTTTTCTGTGACTACTGTGACACCAGTGACATCTGAGAAATCTGTTAAATCTGTGCCTATTTTGATATCAGCGACATATATGACATTGGTTACTGCTTTGACATCAGTGATACCTCTCACGCATGTGACTGCTGTGATATCAGTGATATCTGTGAAGTCTGTGACTATTGTGACATCCGTGACATCTGTGACATCCGTGACTGTTTTGACAACACTGATATCTGTAACATTTGTGATGTAGGTTACTACTGTGACATCACTGGAATCTTTGATGTTGTTGACTATTGGTGCATCTGTGACAACTGTGACCATTGTGGCATCAGTGACATTTTATGATGTCTGTGACATGTTTGACTTCTGTGACATCAGTGACATCTGTAATGTCTATGACTTTGTGATATTTCTGATATCTGTGATCTTGATGATCTCTATGACTATTGTGACATCAGTGCTATCTGTGAGTTCTGTGATGTCTCTGACTGTTGTGACATCAGTGACATTTGTGATGACTGTGGCATCTGTGGCAATTGTGACATCAGTGTCCTCTGCGGCATCCATGAAGAGTGTGACATCTGTGAAATATCTGCTGTCTGTGACTTTTGGGACATCTGTGGCTACTTTGACATCAATGACGTCTATGTTGTCTGTGACTATTGTGACACCAGTGACATCTGTTACTTCGGTGGCTATTGTGATTATTTTGACATCACTGATATCTGTGACGTCTCTGATTATTCTGATAACAGTCACATGTGTGATTATTGTAAGGTCAGGGACATTAGTGAAAGCTGTTACGTCTGTTACTACTGTGACATCACTGATATCTGTGATGTCTGTGACTATTGTGACATCACTGATATCTGTGATGTCTGTGACTATTGTGACATCAGTGACATCCGTGACATCAGAGACTATTTTGACATCATGACATCTATGACGTCTTTGACTATTCTGACATGACTGA
Organism: Clamator glandarius; assembly: GCA_033459285.1. NCBI lineage: Eukaryota > Metazoa > Chordata > Aves > Cuculiformes > Cuculidae > Clamator > Clamator glandarius. The sequence continues at coordinate 477,979 of JAUNZM010001428.1, forward strand.
CATCTGTGAAATCTCTTATTTGTATGACTATTGTGACATCAGTTACATTTGTGATATCCATGATTATTGTGACATCTCTGATCTCTGTGACATCCTCGATGTCTTTGACTTTTGTTACATCAGTGACATCTCTGACATCTGTGACTATTGCTATATCAGTAACATAGGTAACATCTGTGACGTCTGTCACTCTTGTAAACTCAGTCACATCTATCACGCCTGTGACTACTGTGACATCAGTGATATCTATTTTATCATTTACTACTGTTACACCTGTAACATCTTTGAAATCTTTGACATCTGTGACTCCTATGACATCTGTGAAATCTGTATCGCCAGTGACTCCTATGACATAAGCAACTTCTGTGAAATCTGTAGGCATGTGTTACTATTATGACATCAGTGATATATCGAACCTCTGTGATGTCTGTGATGGATGTGACATCACTGATATCTGTGACGTCTCTGACGTCTCTGACTATTGTGACATCAGTGAGAGCTGTGAAGACTGTGAGTATTGTAACACCAGTAATATTTTTGACATTTGTTACTATTTTCAATTCAGTGACATCTGAGACGTATGTGACTATTGTGATATCTGTGAAGTCTGTGACATCTGTGACTATTTTCACAGCAGTGACATCTAGGATATCTTGGACATTATTCTGACATCAGTGACATCTGTGAAATCTCCAATTTCTTTGATTATTTTTACTTCAGTGACGTGTGTGACGTCTTTGAAGTGTGACCTCTGAAGTCTGACATCAGAAAAATCTGATACATCTGTGACATCCGTGACTACTGTGACGTCAGTGACATCTATGTTGTCTGTGACTATTGTGACATCAGTGACAACTGAAACATCTCTGATTATTGTGACATCAGTGACATCTCTGTCGTTTATGAATATTATGACATCAATGATCTCAGTGACATTTATGATGTCTGTAAATATGTGATTACTACGACATCAGTGATATCTGTTACATCTTTTACTATTGTGACATCAGTGACATCTCTGAAGTCTGTTACATCAGTGACTATTGTGACATCAGTGACATCTGTAACATCAATGACGTCTGTGACTACTGCTACATCAGGGACATCTGTGACTATTTTGAAATAGCTAACATCTGTGAAGTCTGTGACTATTTTCACATCACTGATATCTGTGATGTCTCTGACTATTATGACATCATTGACATCTGTGTCTTCTGTGACGTCTTCTGAATATTGCAACATCTGTGACATTAGTGCAACCTCTTATGTCTGTGACCATTGTAACATCAGGGATATCTGTGACTTCTGTGACATCTGTAACTATTTTGACATAAGTTACATCTATATCTGTGACGTCTTTTATATCTGTGACGTCTTTTATATCTGTGACTACTGTGACATCAGTGACATCTCTGACGTCTGTTACTCTTGTGATATCAGTGACATCTCTTTCATCTGTGATGCCTGTTACTATTGTGACATAACTGATATCTGTTACTTCCGTGACTATTGTGACATCAGTTACATCACTGGCATTTTTGACGTCGGTGACTATTATGACAACACTGGTAAGTGATGTCTGTGATGCCTATGACATATGTGACATCAATGACATATGTGACATCAGTGATGTCTGCGACTATTTTGACAATATTGACATCTCTTACATCTCTGATGTCTGTGACTATTGTTACATCAGTGACATGGAACATCTCTGGGCATTGTTACATCTATGACATCTGTGACTTTTGTGACATCACTGATATCTGTGAGGTTTTTTATTTCTTTTACTATTGTGACATCAGCAACATCTCTGACGTCAGTGACTATCGTGACATCAGTGACATCTGTGACATAAGTGACTATTTTGACGTCAGTGACATCTATGACGTCTTTGGCTATTCTGACATTAGTGACATCTCTGACATCTCTGATACCTTTGACTATTGTGACATCAGTGACACCCGTGATCTCTGTGACATCTGATCTCAGTGATATCTCTCATGACTTTGACTACAATAACATCAGTGACATCTGTGAAATCTGTAGACTTCTGTGCTATTGTGAACTCAGTGACAACTATCTTGTCTGTGACTATTGTTACACATGTGACATCGGTGAAATCTTTGACATCTGTGACTTGTGAAATCAGAGATATCTGTGACAGTGGTGACATCAGTAACATCAGTGATGTCTTTGAAATTTGTGAGGATTTTGACACCATTGACATGTGACATCTTTTCTTGTTGTTATTTCAGTGACAGCTGTCATGCCTGTGACCACTGTGACATTGGTGGTATGTGTTATCTTCTAACTATTGTTACAACAGTGGCATCAGTGACATCTGTGAGGATTGTGCCATCAGTGACATTTGTGATGACTGTGGCATCTGTGACAATTGTGACATCAGTGTCATCTGCGGCATCCCTGAAGAGTGTGACATCTGTGAAATCTCTGATGTCTGTGACTTTGGGGACATCAGTTACATCTGTGACGTCTGTGAAGTCTGTGACATGTGTGACACCTATTACTATTCTGACATCAGTGACACCTATTACGTCTTTGACAACTGTAATGTCGGTTACTATTGTGACGTAAGTGACAAGTGAAATCTGTTACATCTACGAATACGGTGACATCAGTGACATCTATGTTTCTGTGACTACTGTGACATCAGTGACATCTGTGAAATCTGTAGACATTTTGACTATTGTGACATCAGCGACATCTATTTTGTCTGTGATTATTGTGACATCAATGACGTCTGTGAAATCTGTGACATCTGTGACTATTGTGATATCAGCGACATATGTGATGTTGGTTACTATTGTGAAATCAGTCATACCTCTCACGCATCTGACTACTGTGACATCAGTGGCATCAGTGGCATCTCTGATGTCTGCGACTATTGTGACATCAGTGACATCTGTGACATCCATGACTGTTGTGGTTACTGGTATCTGTAACGTTTGTGATGTAGGTGACTACTGTGACATCAGAGATATCTTTGACTTCGTTGACTGTTGCTACATCAGTGACATCTGTGACATCTGTGATGTCTATGGCTTTGTGACATTCCTGATATCTGTGATGTTGATGACTTCTATGACTATTGTGACATCAGTAATATCTGTGACTGTTGTGACATAACTGACATACGTGACGTCTGTGATGTCTGTGACTATTTTTACATAATGACATCTGTGACATCAGTGACATCTGTGACATCTGTGAAGTCTGCAATGATTGTGACACCAGTGGCATCTGTGACATCTGTTACTAGTGTGACATCGGTGACATCTGTTACATTTTTGAAATCTGTGGTGATTGTGACATCAGTGACAATTTTTAAATCTTTAACTATTATTACTAACAATGAATTCTGTGAAGACATGATGTCTGTGACTATTGTAAAATCAGTGACATATGTCACACCTGTGATGACATCTGTGTGACATCTGTGAAATCCATGACATTTCTGACTGTTGTGACCTTAGTTGTATTTGTGATATCTGTGGCACTTGTCACTATTTTGACATCAGTGACAGCTGAGATGTCTGTGACTATTGTGACATCAGTGGCAGTTGTGAAGTCTGTGACTATTGTGACAGCAGTGTCTCTTTGCACATCAGGTATTATTCTGACCTCAGTGACATTTGTGATGTTTGTTATTATTGTGACATCAGCGACATCAGTGACAATCATGATGTCAACAATGATGTCACATCTGTGATTGTGTCATCAGGGATATTGGTGATGTCTCTTACTATTGTAAAAATCAGTGATTTTTACATTGTGAAATCAGTGACATTTGTGGCGTTTGTTTCTATTGTGACTTTGGTGGCATGTCTGCCTCTTTTACTATTGTGACATCTGTGACATCTGAGCTGTCTGGGATCATTGTGACATCTGTGTAATCTCTGATATCAGTGATTATTCTGACCTTAGTGACATCTATGATGTCTGTGACTATTGTGACATTAGTGACATCTCTGACATCTCGGATGTCTGTTACTATTGTTACATCAGTGACATTTGTGATATCTGAGACTATTGCAAAATGAATGACATCAGTGATATCTGTAATATCTGTTGCAATCGTGACATCAGTGACTCCTGTGACATCTGTGAAATCTGTGAAAATTGTGTCATCTCTGATATCTGTGACGTCTTTGATGTCTCTGACTATTGTGACATCAGTGACATCTGTGACATCTGTGACATCTGTGAATATTGTGACATCAGTGACATCTGTGACAACTATGAATATTATGACATCAGTTATATCATTGACATATGTGACTTTTGAGACATCACTGATATTTGTGACATCTGAAACGTCTTTGACTTTTGTGACATCTGTGAAATCTGTGACATCAGTGGATTTTTTACATCAGTGACATCTATGACGTCTTTCACTATACTGACATTAGCGACATCTGTGACATCTCTGATATCTGTGACAATTGTTACATCGGTGACATCTGTCACTACTATGATGACTGTGGCATCAATGACATGTGAAAAACGTGATATTTGCGACTATTTTGGCATCACTGACATCTATATTGTCTGTGACTATTGTGACATCAGTGACATCAGTGACATCTGTGATATCTGTGTGGACTGTTTTAACATCACTGATATCTCTGAGGTCTGTGATGTCTCAGACTACTGTTACATCAGTGACATCTCTGATTTGTGTGACTATTTTGACATGAGTGAAATCTGTGAAATTGGTTACTGTTGTGACATCTGTGACATTAGTGACATCAGTGTCATTTGTGACATCTGTTACTATTGTGACATCTGTTACTATTTTGACATCACTTACTACTGTGACATCAGTGAAATCAGTGAATATTTTAACATCAGTGACATCTATGTCGACTTTGACTAGTATGATATTAGTGACATCAGTAAAATCTGTGAAGTTGGTTACCATTGTGACATCTGTGACATTAGTGACATCAGTGTCATTTGTGACATCTGTTACTATTGTGACATCTGTTACTATTTTGACATCTCTTACTACTGTGACATCAGTGAAATCAGTGACTATTTTAACATCAGTGACATCTATGTCGACTTTGACTAGTATGACATTAGTGACATCAGTAACATCTGTGACTAGTGTAACGTCAGTGACATCTGTGAACTCTGGGATATCTGTGACTATTGTGACCTCAGTGAATTTTTTTTTCTGTGACTATTGTGACATCAGTGACATCAGAGACATATCTGATGTCTTTGACTATTGTAAAATCAGTGACATTATTGATGTATGTTTCTATTGTGAAGTCAATGACATTTGTGATGTCTGTGGCATCTGTGACTACTGTGGCATCAGTGACAGATGTGAAGTCTGCGACGATAGTGACATCAGTGATATCTGGGAAATCTGTGACTACTTTGACGTCATGTGAAGTGTGTGGAATCTGTGACATCTGTGAAAATTGTGATATCAGTGACATCTGTGACATCCTTGACTATTGTGATATCTGTGACATCTATGTTGTCGGTGACTATTGTAACACCAGTGACATCTATGTTATCAGTGATTACTGTGGCATCTGTGACATCTGTCATGTCTGTGGCAATTGTGAAATCACTGATATCTCTGACATCAGGTATTATTGAGAAATCAGTGTCATCTATCACACCTGTGACTACTGTAACATCAGAGACATATGAAATTTATCGACATCTCTGATTATTGTGACACCAGTGACATCGGTGAAATGTGTGACATCTGTGACTATTGTGACATCCGTTACATTTGTCTGTTACTACTGTCACATCAGTGACATCTGTGAAATCTGTGACTATTTTGACATCAGTGACATCTGTGACTATTGTGACAACAGTGACATTTCTGATCTCTGTCATCTCTGACTATTTTGACATCAGTGAGAGCTGTGATGTCTGTGAATATTGTGACATCAATGACACTTTTTACATCTGTTACTATTTTGCAATCAGTGACATTTTTGACGTCTGTTATTATTGTGACATGAGTGACATCTGTGAAGTCTGTGACGATTTTTACATCAGCAACATTTGTGTCATTTGTTACTATTGTGACATCAGTGACATTTGTGACATCCGTGATGTCTCTGATTATTGTGACATCAGTGACAGCCGTGATGTCTGCGACGATTGTCACATCAGTGATATTTGTGACATCTTTTGCTATTGTAACATCAGTGACATATCTTACCTCTGTGAGGTCTGTGATGATTGTGACATCACTGACATCATTGAAATCTGTGATGTCTGTGACTATTGTAACATCAGAGATTTTTTTGATGTCAGTGGCCTCTGTGATTATTTTGACATCAGAGACATCAGTGACATCAGTGACATTTGTTACTATTGTGACATCAGTGACATCTGTTACTCCGTTGACATCTCTAACATGTTACATCAGTGACATCTATGATGTCTTTCACTATTGTGACATTAGTGACGCCTGTGACTTCCCTGATGTCTGTGACTATTGTGGCATCAATGACATCTGTGACGTCAGTTATTATTGTTACGTCAGTGACATATTTCACTCCTTTGACTAGTGTGACATTAGTGACACCTATGAATTCTATAGACATCTGTGCCTGTTGTGAAATCAGTGACATCTATTTTTCTGTGACTACTGTGACACCAGTGACATCTGAGAAATCTGTTAAATCTGTGCCTATTTTGATATCAGCGACATATATGACATTGGTTACTGCTTTGACATCAGTGATACCTCTCACGCATGTGACTGCTGTGATATCAGTGATATCTGTGAAGTCTGTGACTATTGTGACATCCGTGACATCTGTGACATCCGTGACTGTTTTGACAACACTGATATCTGTAACATTTGTGATGTAGGTTACTACTGTGACATCACTGGAATCTTTGATGTTGTTGACTATTGGTGCATCTGTGACAACTGTGACCATTGTGGCATCAGTGACATTTTATGATGTCTGTGACATGTTTGACTTCTGTGACATCAGTGACATCTGTAATGTCTATGACTTTGTGATATTTCTGATATCTGTGATCTTGATGATCTCTATGACTATTGTGACATCAGTGCTATCTGTGAGTTCTGTGATGTCTCTGACTGTTGTGACATCAGTGACATTTGTGATGACTGTGGCATCTGTGGCAATTGTGACATCAGTGTCCTCTGCGGCATCCATGAAGAGTGTGACATCTGTGAAATATCTGCTGTCTGTGACTTTTGGGACATCTGTGGCTACTTTGACATCAATGACGTCTATGTTGTCTGTGACTATTGTGACACCAGTGACATCTGTTACTTCGGTGGCTATTGTGATTATTTTGACATCACTGATATCTGTGACGTCTCTGATTATTCTGATAACAGTCACATGTGTGATTATTGTAAGGTCAGGGACATTAGTGAAAGCTGTTACGTCTGTTACTACTGTGACATCACTGATATCTGTGATGTCTGTGACTATTGTGACATCACTGATATCTGTGATGTCTGTGACTATTGTGACATCAGTGACATCCGTGACATCAGAGACTATTTTGACATCATGACATCTATGACGTCTTTGACTATTCTGACATGACTGACATCTGTGAAATCTCTTATTTGTATGACTATTGTGACATCAGTTACATTTGTGATATCCATGATTATTGTGACATCTCTGATCTCTGTGACATCCTCGATGTCTTTGACTTTTGTTACATCAGTGACATCTCTGACATCTGTGACTATTGCTATATCAGTAACATAGGTAACATCTGTGACGTCTGTCACTCTTGTAAACTCAGTCACATCTATCACGCCTGTGACTACTGTGACATCAGTGATATCTATTTTATCATTTACTACTGTTACACCTGTAACATCTTTGAAATCTTTGACATCTGTGACTCCTATGACATCTGTGAAATCTGTATCGCCAGTGACTCCTATGACATAAGCAACTTCTGTGAAATCTGTAGGCATGTGTTACTATTATGACATCAGTGATATATCGAACCTCTGTGATGTCTGTGATGGATGTGACATCACTGATATCTGTGACGTCTCTGACGTCTCTGACTATTGTGACATCAGTGAGAGCTGTGAAGACTGTGAGTATTGTAACACCAGTAATATTTTTGACATTTGTTACTATTTTCAATTCAGTGACATCTGAGACGTATGTGACTATTGTGATATCTGTGAAGTCTGTGACATCTGTGACTATTTTCACAGCAGTGACATCTAGGATATCTTGGACATTATTCTGACATCAGTGACATCTGTGAAATCTCCAATTTCTTTGATTATTTTTACTTCAGTGACGTGTGTGACGTCTTTGAAGTGTGACCTCTGAAGTCTGACATCAGAAAAATCTGATACATCTGTGACATCCGTGACTACTGTGACGTCAGTGACATCTATGTTGTCTGTGACTATTGTGACATCAGTGACAACTGAAACATCTCTGATTATTGTGACATCAGTGACATCTCTGTCGTTTATGAATATTATGACATCAATGATCTCAGTGACATTTATGATGTCTGTAAATATGTGATTACTACGACATCAGTGATATCTGTTACATCTTTTACTATTGTGACATCAGTGACATCTCTGAAGTCTGTTACATCAGTGACTATTGTGACATCAGTGACATCTGTAACATCAATGACGTCTGTGACTACTGCTACATCAGGGACATCTGTGACTATTTTGAAATAGCTAACATCTGTGAAGTCTGTGACTATTTTCACATCACTGATATCTGTGATGTCTCTGACTATTATGACATCATTGACATCTGTGTCTTCTGTGACGTCTTCTGAATATTGCAACATCTGTGACATTAGTGCAACCTCTTATGTCTGTGACCATTGTAACATCAGGGATATCTGTGACTTCTGTGACATCTGTAACTATTTTGACATAAGTTACATCTATATCTGTGACGTCTTTTATATCTGTGACGTCTTTTATATCTGTGACTACTGTGACATCAGTGACATCTCTGACGTCTGTTACTCTTGTGATATCAGTGACATCTCTTTCATCTGTGATGCCTGTTACTATTGTGACATAACTGATACCTCTTACTTCCGTGACTATTGTGACATCAGTTACATCACTGGCATTTTTGACGTCGGTGACTATTATGACAACACTGGTAAGTGATGTCTGTGATGCCTATGACTATTGTGACATCAATGACATATGTGACATCAGTGATGTCTGTGACTATTTTGACAATATTGACATCTCTTACATCTCTGATGTCTGTGACTATTGTTACATCAGTGACATGGAACATCTCTGGGCATTGTTACATCTATGACATCTGTGACTTTTGTGACATCACTGATATCTGTGAGGTTTTTTATTTCTTTTACTATTGTGACATCAGCAACATCTCTGACGTCAGTGACTATCGTGACATCAGTGACATCTGTGACATAAGTGACTATTTTGATGTCAGTGACATCTATGACGTCTTCGGCTATTCTGACATTAGTGACATCTCTGACATCTCTGATACCTTTGACTATTGTGACATCAGTGACATCCGTGATCTCTGTGACATCTGCTACTCTTCTGATCTCAGTGATATCTGTCACGACTTTGACTACAATAACATCAGTGACATCTGTGAAATCTGTAGACTTCTGTGCTATTGTGAACTCAGTGACAACTATCTTGTCTGTGACTATTGTTACACATGTGACATCGGTGAAATCTGTGACATCTGTGACTTGTGAAATCAGAGATATCTGTGACAGTGGTGACATCAGTAACATCAGTGATGTCTTTGAAATTTGTGAGGATTTTGACACCATTGACATGTGACATCTTTTCTTATTGTTATTTCAGTGACAGCTGTCATGCCTGTGATCACTGTGACATTGGTGGTATGTGTTATCTTCTAACTATTGTTACAACAGTGGCATCAGTGACATCTGTGAGGATTGTGCCATCAGTGACATTTGTGATGACTGTGGCATCTGTGACAATTGTGACATCAGTGTCATCTGCGGCATCCCTGAAGAGTGTGACATCTGTGAAATCTCCGATGTCTGTGACTTTGGGGACATCGGTTGCATCTGTGACGTCTGTGAAGTCTGTGACATGTGTGACACCTATTACTATTCTGACATCAGTGACATCTATTACATCTTTGACAACTGTGATGTCGGTTACTATTGTGACGTAAGTGACAAGTGAAATCTGTTACATCTACGAATACGGTGACATCAGTGACATCTATGTTTCTGTGACTACTGTGACATCAGTGACATCTGTGAAATCTGTAGACATTTTGACTATTGTGACATCAGCGACATCTATTTTGTCTGTGATTATTGTGACATCAATGACGTCTGTGAAATCTGTGACATCTGTCACTATTGTGATATCAGCGACATATGTGATGTTGGTTTCTATTGTGAAATCAGTCATACCTCTCACGCATCTGACTACTGTGACATCAGTGGCATCAGTGGCATCTGAGATGTCTGTGACTCTTGTGACATCAGTGACATCTGTGACATCCATGACTGTTGTGGTTACTGGTATCTGTAACGTTTGTGATGTAGGTGACTACTGTGACATCAGAGATATCTTTGACTTCGTTGACTGTTGCTACATCAGTGACATCTGTGACATCTGTGATGTCTATGGCTTTGTGACATTCCTGATATCTGTGATGTTGATGACTTCTATGACTATTGTGACATCAGTAATATCTGTGACTGTTGTGACATAACTGACATACGTGACGTCTGTGATGTCTGTGACTATTTTTACATAATGACATCTGTGACATCAGTGACATCTGTGACATCTGTGAAGTCTGCAATGATTGTGACACCAGTGGCATCTGTGACATCTGTTACTAGTGTGACATCGGTGACATCTGTTACATTTTTGAAATCTGTGGTGATTGTGACATCAGTGACAATTTTTAAATCTTTAACTATTATTACTAACAATGAATTCTGTGAAGACATGATGTCTGTGACTATTGTAAAATCAGTGACATATGTCACACCTGTGATGACATCTGTGTGACATCTGTGAAATCCATGACATTTCTGACTGTTGTGACCTTAGTTGTATTTGTGATATCTGTGGCACTTGTCACTATTTTGACATCAGTGACAGCTGAGATGTCTGTGACTATTGTGACATCAGTGGCAGTTGTGAAGTCTGTGACTATTGTGACAGCAGTGTCTCTTTGCACATCAGGTATTATTCTGACCTCAGTGACATTTGTGATGTTTGTTATTATTGTGACATCAGCGACATCAGTGACAATCATGATGTCAACAATGATGTCACATCTGTGATTGTGTCATCAGGGATATTGGTGATGTCTCTTACTATTGTAAAAATCAGTGATTTTTACATTGTGAAATCAGTGACATTTGTGGCGTTTGTTTCTATTGTGACTTTGGTGGCATGTCTGCCTCTTTTACTATTGTGACATCTGTGACATCTGAGCTGTCTGGGATCATTGTGACATCTGTGTAATCTCTGATATCAGTGATTATTCTGACCTTAGTGACATCTATGATGTCTGTGACTATTGTGACATTAGTGACATCTCTGACATCTCGGATGTCTGTTACTATTGTTACATCAGTGACATTTGTGATATCTGAGACTATTGCAAAATGAATGACATCAGTGATATCTGTAATATCTGTTGCAATCGTGACATCAGTGACTCCTGTGACATCTGTGAAATCTGTGAAAATTGTGTCATCTCTGATATCTGTGACGTCTTTGATGTCTCTGACTATTGTGACATCAGTGATATCTGTGACATCTGTGAATATTGTGACATCAGTGACATCTGTGACAACTATGAATATTATGACATCAGTTATATCATTGACATATGTGACGTGAATGACTTTTGAGACATCACTGATATCTGTGACATCTGGAACGTCTTTGACTATTGTGACATCTGTGAAATCTGTGACATCAGTGGATTTTTTACATCAGTGACATCTATGACTTCTTTCACTATACTGACATTAGCGACATCTGTGACATCTCTGATATCTGTGACAATTGTTACATCAGTGACATCTGTCACTACTATGATGACTGTGGCATCAATGACATATGTGAAAAACGTGACATTTGCGACTATTTTGGCATCACTGACATCTATATTGTCTGTGACTATTGTGACATCAGTGACATCTGTGACATCAGTGACATCCGTGATATCTATGCGGTCTTTGACTGTTTTAACATCACTGATATCTCTGAGGTCTGTGATGTCTCAGACTACTGTTACATCAGTGACATCTCTGATTTGTGTGACTATTTTGACATCAGTGAAATCTGTGAAGTTGGTTACTATTGTGACATCTGTGACATTAGTGACATCCGTGACTGTTGTGACATCTCTGATCTCTGTGACATCCTCGATGTCTTTGACTTTTGTTACATCAGTGACATCTCTGACATCTGTGACTATTGTTCTATCAGTAACATAGGTAACATCTGTGATGTCTGTCACACTTGTAAACTCAGTGACATCTATCATGCCTGTGACTACGGTGACATCAGTGATATCTATTTTATCATTGACTACTGTTACACCAGTAACATCTTTGAAATCTTTGACATCTGTGACTCCTATGACATCTGTGAAATCTGTATCGCCAGTGACCCCTATGACATAAGCAACTTCTGTGAAATCTGTAGACATGTGTTACTATTTTGACATCAGTGATATATCGAACCTCTGTAATATTTTAACATCAGTGACATCTATGTCGACTTTGACTAGTATGATATTAGTGACATCAGTAAAATCTGTGAAGTTGGTTACTATTGTGAGATCTGTGACATTAGTGACATCAGTGTCATTTGTGACATCTGTTACTATTGTGACATCTGTTACTATTTTGACATCTCTTACTACTGTGACATCAGTGAAATCAGTGACTATTTTAACATCAGTGACATCTATGTCGACTTTGACTAGTATGACATTAGTGACATCAGTAACATCTGTGACTAGTGTAACGTCAGTGACATCTGTGAACTCTGGGATATCTGTGACTATTGTGACCTCAGTGAATTTTTTTTTCTGTGACTATTGTGACATCAGTGACATCAGAGACATATCTGATGTCTTTGACTATTGTAAAATCAGTGACATTATTGATGTATGTTTCTATTGTGAAGTCAATGACATTTGTGATGTCTGTGGCATCTGTGACTACTGTGGCATCAGTGACAGATGTGAAGTCTGCGACGATAGTGACATCAGTGATATCTGGGAAATCTGTGACTACTTTGACGTCATGTGAAGTGTGTGGAATCTGTGACATCTGTGAAAATTGTGATATCAGTGACATCTGTGACATCCTTGACTATTGTGATATCTGTGACATCTATGTTGTCGGTGACTATTGTAACACCAGTGACATCTATGTTATCAGTGATTACTGTGGCATCTGTGACATCTGTCATGTCGTTGACTATTATGACATCAATGACATCTCTGACATCAGGTATTATTGAGAAATCAGTGTCCTCTATCACACCTGTGACTACTGTAACATCAGAGACATATGAAATTTATCGACATCTCTGATTATTGTGACACCAGTGACATCGGTGAAATGTGTGACATCTGTGACTATTGTGACGTCCGTTACATTTGTCTGTTACTACTGTCACATCAGTGACATCTGTGAAATCTGTGACTATTTTGACATCAGTGACATCTGTGACTATTGTGACAACAGTGACATTTCTGATCTCTGTCATCTCTGTCTATTTTGACATCAGTGAGAGCTGTGATGTCTGTGAATATTGTGACATCAATGACACTTTTTACATCTGTTACTATTTTGCAATCATTGACATTTTTGACGTCTGTTATTATTATTGACATGAGTGACATCTGTGAAGTCTTGACGATTTTTACATCAGCAACATTTGTGTCATTTGTTACTATTGTGACATCAGTGACATTTGTGACATCCGTGATGTCTCTGATTATTGTGACATCAGTGACAGCCGTGATGTCTGCGACGATTGTCACATCAGTGATATTTGTGACATCCTTTGCTATTGTGACATCAGTGACATATCTTACCTCTGTGAGGTCTGTGATGATTGTGACATCACTGACATCATTGAAATCTGTGATGTCTGTGACTATTGTAACATCAGAGATTTTTTTGATGTCAGTGGCCTCTGTGATTATTTTGACATCAGAGACATCAGTGACATCAGTGACATTTGTTACTATTGTGACATCAGTGACATCTGTTACTCCGTTGACATCTCTAACATGTTACATCAGTGACATCTATGATGTCTTTGACTATTGTGACATTAGTGACGCCTGTGACATCCCTGATGTCTGTGACTATTGTGGAATCAATGACATCTGTGACGTCAGTTATTATTGTTACGTCAGTGACATATTTCACTCCTTTGACTAGTGTGACATTAGTGACACCTATGAATTCTATAGACATCTGTGACTGTTGTGAAATCAGTGACATCTATTTTTCTGTGACTGCTGTGACACCAGTGACATCTGAGAAATGTGTTAAATCTGTGCCTATTTTGATATCAGCGACATATATGACATTGGTTACTGCTTTGACATCAGTGATACCTCTCACGCACGTGACTGCTGTGATATCAGTGATATCTGTGACGTCTGTGACTATTGTGACATCCGTGACATCTGTGACATCCGTGACTGTTTTGACAACACTGATATCTGTAACATTTGTGATGTAGGTTACTACTGTGACATCACTGGAATCTTTGATGTTGTTGACTATTGGTGCATCTGTGACAACTGTGACCATTGTGGCATCAGTGACATTTTATGATGTCTGTGACATGTTTGACTTCTGTGACATCAGTGACATCTGTAATGTCTATGACTTTGTGATATTTCTGATATCTGTGATCTTGATGATCTCTATGACTATTGTGACATCAGTGCTATCTGTGAGTTCTGTGATGTCTCTGACTGTTGTGACATCAGTGACATTTGTGATGACTGTGGCATCTGTGGCAATTGTGACATCAGTGTCCTCTGCGGCATCCATGAAGAGTGTGACATCTGTGAAATCTCTACTGTCTGTGACTTTTGGGACATTTGTGGCTACTTTGACATCAATGACATCTATGTTGTCTGTGACTATTGTGACATCAGTGACATCCGTGACATCAGAGACTATTTTGACATCATGACATCTATGACATCTTTGACTATTCTGACATTACTGACATCTGTGTAATCTCTTATTTCTGTGACTATTGTGACATCAGTGACATTAGTGAGATCCATGACTATTGTGACATCTCTGATCTCTGTGACATCCGCGATGTCTTTGACTTTTGTTACATCAGTGACATCTCTGACATCTGTGACTATTGTTCTATCAGTAACATAGGTAACATCTGTGACGTCTGTCACTCTTGTAAACTCAGTGACATCTATCACGCCTGTGACTACTGTGACATCAGTGATATCTATTTTATCATTGACTACTGTTACACCAGTAACATCTTTGAAATCTTTGACATCTGTGACTCCTATGACATCTGTGAAATCTGTATCGCCAGTGACTCCTATGACATAAGCAACTTCTGTGAAATCTGTAGACATGTGATACTCTTTTGACATCAGTGATATATCTAACCTCTGTGATGTCTGTGATGGATGTGACATCACTGATATCTGTGACGTCTCTGACTATTGTGACATCAGTGAGAGCTGTGAAGACTGTGAGTATTGTAACACCAGTAATATTTTTGACATTTGTTACTATTTTCAATTCAGTGACATCTGAGACATATGTGACTACTGTGATATCTGTGAAGTCTGTGACATCAGTGACTATTTTGACAGCAGTGACATCTATGATATCTTTGACATTATTCTGACATTAGTGACATCTGTGAAATCTCCAATTTCTTTGACTATTTTTACTTCAGTTTCGTGTGTGACGTCTGTGAAGTGTGACATCTGTGAAGTCCGACATCAGAAAAATCTGATACATCTGTGACATCCGTGACTACTGTGACGTCAGTGATATCTATGTTGTCTGTGACTATTGTGACATCAGTGACATCTGTAACATCTCTGATTATTGTGACATCAGTGACATCTCTGTCGTTTATGAATATTGTGACATCAATGATCTCAGTGACATCTATGATGTCTGTGAATATTTTTTATCATCAGTGACATTGATGAAATCGGATATGTCTGCGACTACTGTGACATCTTTCACCTCTGTGACATCTTTGACTATTTTGACCTGTTACATCCTTGTTGTCTGTGACTATTTTTACATCAGTGACATCAGGAACATCTGTTATTTGACATCTGTGACTATTGTTAAAACCACGACATCTGTGACTATTTTGTCTTCAGTGACTTCAGTGACGTCCGTGACTATTGTGACATCACTGATACCTGAGACGTCTGTGATATATGTGATTACTACGACATCAGTGATATCTGTTACATCTTTTACTATTGTGACATCAGTGACATCTCTGAAGTCTGTTACATCAGTGACTATTGTGACATCAGTGACATCTATAACATCAATGATGTCTGTGACTACTGCTACATCAGGGACATCTGTGACTATTTTGAAATAGCTAACATCTGTGAAGTCTGTGACTATTTTGAGATCACTGATATCTGTGATGTCTCTGACTATTATGACATCATTGACATCTGTGTCTTCTGTGACGTCTTCTGAATATTGCAACATCAGTGACATTAGTGAAACCTCTTATGTCTGTGACCATTGTAACATCAGTGATATCTGTGACTTCTGTGACATCTGTAACTATTTTGACATAAGTTACATCTATATCTGTGACGTCTTTTATATCTGTGACGTCTTTTATATCTGTGACTACTGTGACATCAGTGACATCTCTGACGTCTGTTACTCTTGTGATATCAGTGACATCTCTTTCATCTGTGATGCCTGTTACTATTGTGACATAACTGATATCTGTTACTTCCGTGACTATTGTGACATCAGTTACATCACTGGCATTTTTGACGTCGGTGACTATTATGACAACACTGGTAAGTGATGTCTGTGATGCCTATGACATATGTGACATCAATGACATATGTGACAACAGTGATGTCTGTGAGTATTTTGACAATATTGACATCTCTTACATCTCTGATGTCTGTGACTATTGTTACATCAGTGACATGGGAACATCTCTGGGCATTGTGACATCTGTGACTTTTGTCACATCACTGATATCTGTGAGGTTTTTTATTTCTTTTACTATTGTGACATCAGCAACATCTCTGACGCCAGTGACTATCGTGACATCAGTGACATCTGTGACATAAGTGACTATTTTGACGTCAGTGACATCTATGATGTCTTTGGCTATTCTGACATTAGTGACATCTCTGACATCTCTGATACCTTTGACTATTGTGACATCAGTGACATCCGTGATCTCTGTGACATCTGCTACTCTTCTGATCTCAGTGATATCTGTCATGACTTTGACTACTATAACATCAGTGACATCTGCGAAATCTGTATACTTCTGTGCTATTGTGAACTCAGTGACAACTATCTTGTCTGTGACTATTGTTACACATGTGACATCGGTGAAATCTGTGACATCTGTGACTTGTGAAATCAGAGATATCTGTGACAATGGTGACAACAGTAACATCAGTGATGTCTTTGAAATTTGTGAGGATTTTGACACCATTGACATGTGACATCTTTTCTTATTGTTATTTCAGTGACATCTGTGATGCCTGTGATCACTGTGACATTGGTGGTATGTGTTATCTTGTAACTATTGTTACAGCAGTGGCATCAGTGACATCTGTGATGATTGTGCCATCAGTGACATTTGTGATGACTGTGGCATCTGTGACAATTGTGACATCAGTGTCATCTGCGGCATCCATGAAGAGTGTGACATCTGTGAAATCTCCGATGTCTGTGACTTTTGGGACATCAGTTGCATCTGTGACGTCTGTGAAGTCTGTGACATGTGTGACACCTATTACTATTCTGACATCAGTGACATCTATTACGTCTTTGACAATTGTAATGTCGGTTACTATTGTGACGTAAGTGACAAGTGAAATCTGTTACATCTACGAATACGGTGACATCAGTGACATCTATGTTTCTGTGACTACTGTGACATCAGTGACATCTGTGAAACCTGTAGACATTTTGACTATTGTGACATCAGCGACATCTATTTTGTCTGTGATTATTGTGACATCAATGACGTCTGTGAAATCTGTGACATCTGTGACTATTGTGATATCAGCGACATATGTGATGTTGGTTACTATTGTGAAATCAGTGATACCTCTCACGCATCTGACTACTGTGACATCAGTGACATCAGTGGCATCAGTGGCATCTGAGATGTCTGTGACTATTGTGACATCAGTGACATCTGTGACATCCATGACTGTTGTGGTTACTGGTATCTGTAACGTTTGTGATGTAGGTGACTACTGTGACATCAGTGATATCTTTGACTTCGTAGACTATTGCTACATCAGTGACATCTGTGATATCTGTGATGTCTATGGCTTTGTGACATTACTGATATCTGTGACATTTGTGATGTCTGTGACCATTGCAACATCAGTGACATCTCAGACATCTGTGACTATTGTGACATCTGTGAAATCTGTGACATCAGTGACTATTTTGACATTAATGACATCTGTGACATCTCTGAAGTTTCTGACCCTTCTTACATCAGTGACATCTGTGTAATCATTCTTACATTTGTGACATCTGTGACTACTGTAACGTCAGTGACGTCTGTGTAATCTCTGATATCTCTGACTATTGTGACGTCAGTGACATCTATGTTTTTACGACTATCGTGACACCAGTGACATCTGTGATATCTGTGACTATTGTGACATCAGTGACAGCCATGATGGCTGTGAGTATTGTGACATCAGTGATATTTGTGATGTCTGTGGCATCTGTGACTATTTTGACATCAGTGACATTTGTGACATCTGTAACTAGTGTCACATCCTTGATATATGTGACATCTGTGAAGTATGTGACAATTGTGACATCACTGACACTTGTGATATCTGTTACAATTGTTAATCAGTGACAGCTGTTACTATTGTGACATCAGTGACATCAGCGACATATCTAATGACTGTGACGTCTGTGATGTCTGTGACTATTGTGATAACGGTGACATCTATGACGTCTGTTACTACTGTGACATCAGTGACATCTGTTACTATTGTGACATCAGTGATATTAGTGACATACCTAATGACTGTGACGTCTGTGATGTCTGTGACTATTGTGATATCGGTGAGACCTGTGACATCTGTGACATCCGTGACTATTTTGACATCAGTTACATCTATGTTGTCTGTGACAGTTGTTTACTTAGTGACATCTGTTACATATCTATCTGAGACTATTGTTACATCAGTGACTTCTATGGCATCTGCAACTTCTGTGACGTCAGTAACATCTGTGAAATCTGTGACATCTGTGGCTACCTTGACATCAATGACGTCTATGTTGTCTGTGACTATTGTGACATCAGTGACATCTGTTACTTCTGTGGCTATTGTGATTATTTTGACATCACTGATATCTGTGACGTCTCTGATTATTCTGATAACAGTCACATGTGTGATTATTGTAAGGTCAGGGACATTAGTGAAAGCTGTTATGTCTGTGACTATTGTGACATCACTGATATCTGTGACATCTTTGATTTCTTTGACTATTATGACATCAGTGACATCCGTGACACCGGAGACTATTTTGACATCAAGACATCTATGACGTCTTTGACTATTCTGACATTACTGACATCTGTGATATCACTTATTTCGGTGACTATTGTGACATCAGTGACATTTGTGACATCCGTGACTGTTGTGACATCTCTGATCTCTGTGACATCCTCGATGTCTTTGACTTTTGTTAAATCAGTGACATCTTTGATTTCTTTGACTATTTTGACATCAGTGACATCCGTGACACCGGAGACTATTTTGACATCATGACATCTATGACGTCTTTGACTATTCTGACATTACTGACATCTGTGAAATCTCTTATTTCTGTGACTATTGTGACATCAGTGACATTTGTGACATCCGTGACTGTTGTGACATCTCTGATCTCTGTGACATCCTCGATGTCTTTGACTTTTGTTACATCAGTGACATCTCTGACATCTGTGACTATTGTTCTGTCAGTAACATAGGTAACATCTGTGACGTCTGTCACTCTTGTAAACTCAGTGACATCTATCATGCCTGTGACTACTGTGACATCAGTGATATCTATTTTATCATTGACTACTGTTACACCAGTAACATCTTTGAAATCTTTGACATCTGTGACTCCTATGACATCTGTGAAATCTGTATCGCCAGTGACTCCTATGACATAAGCAACTTCTGTGAAATCTGTAGACATGTGATACTCTTTTGACATCAGTGATATATCTAACCTCTGTGATGTCTGTGATGATTGTGACATCACTGATATCTGTGACGTCTCTGACTATTGTGACATCAGTGAGAGCTGTGAAGACTGTGAGTATTGTAACACCAGTAATATTTTTGACATTTGTTACTATTTTCAATTCAGTGACATCTGAGACATATGTGACTACTGTGATATCTGTGAAGTCTGTGACATCAGTGACTATTTTGACAGCAGTGACGTCTAGGATATCTTGGACATTATTCTGACATTAGTGACATCTGTGAAATCTCCAATTTCTTTGACTATTTTTACTTCAGTGACGTGTGTGACGTCTGTGAAGTGTGACATCTGTGAAGTCCGACATCAGAAAAATCTGATAAATCTGTGACATCCGTGACTACTGTGACGTCAGTGACATCTATGTTGTCTGTGACTATTGTGACATCAGTGACATCTGTAACATCTCTGATTATTGTGACATCAGTGACATCTCTGTCGTTTATGAATATTGTGACATCAATGATCTCAGTGACATCTATGATGTCTGTGAATATTTTAACATCAGTGACATTGATGAAATCGGATATGTCTGCGATTACTGTGACATCAGTGACATCTTTCACCTCTGTGACATCTTTGACTATTTTGACCTGTTACATCCTTCTTGTCTGTGACTATTTTTACATCAGTGACATCAGTAACATCTGTTATTTGACATCTGTGACTATTGTTAAAACCACGATATCTGTGACTATTTTGTCTTCAGTGACTTCAGTGACGTCCGTGACTATTGTGACATCACTGATACCTGAGACGTCTGTGATATATGTGATTACTATGACATCAGCGATACCTGTTACATCTTTTACTATTGTCACATCAGTGACATCTCTGAAGTCTGTTACATCAGTGACTATTGTGACATCAGTGACACCTATAACATCAATGATGTCTGTGACTACTGTTACATCAGGGACATCTGTGACTATTTTGACATGGCTAACATCTGTGAAGTCCGTGACTATTTTGACATCACTGATATCTGTGATGTCTCTGACTATTATGACATCATTGACATCTGTGTCTTCTGTGACGTCTTCTGAATATTGCAACATCAGTGACATTAGTGAAACCTCTTATGTCTGTGACCATTGTAACATCAGTGATATCTGTGACTTCTGTGACATCTGTAACTATTTTGACATAAGTTACATCTATATCTGTGACGTCTTTTATATCTGTGACTACTGTGACATCAGTGACATCTCTGACGTCTGTTACTCTTGTGATATCAGTGACATCTCTTTCATCTGTGATGCCTGTTACTATTGTGACATAACTGATATCTGTTACTTCCGTGACTATTGTGACATCAGTTACATCACTGGCATTTTTGACGTCGGTGACTATTATGACAACACTGGTAAGTGATGTCTGTGATGCCTATGACATATGTGACATCAATGACATATGTGACAACAGTGATGTCTGTGAGTATTTTGACAATATTGACATCTCTTACATCTCTGATGTCTGTGACTATTGTTACATCAGTGACATGGGAACATCTCTGGGCATTGTGACATCTGTGACTTTTGTCACATCACTGATATCTGTGAGGTTTTTTATTTCTTTTACTATTGTGACATCAGCAACATCTCTGACGCCAGTGACTATCGTGACATCAGTGACATCTGTGACATAAGTGACTATTTTGACGTCAGTGACATCTATGATGTCTTTGGCTATTCTGACATTAGTGACATCTCTGACATCTCTGATACCTTTGACTATTGTGACATCAGTGACATCCGTGATCTCTGTGACATCTGCTACTCTTCTGATCTCAGTGATATCTGTCATGACTTTGACTACTATAACATCAGTGACATCTGCGAAATCTGTATACTTCTGTGCTATTGTGAACTCAGTGACAACTATCTTGTCTGTGACTATTGTTACACATGTGACATCGGTGAAATCTGTGACATCTGTGACTTGTGAAATCAGAGATATCTGTGACAATGGTGACAACAGTAACATCAGTGATGTCTTTGAAATTTGTGAGGATTTTGACACCATTGACATGTGACATCTTTTCTTATTGTTATTTCAGTGACATCTGTGATGCCTGTGATCACTGTGACATTGGTGGTATGTGTTATCTTGTAACTATTGTTACAGCAGTGGCATCAGTGACATCTGTGATGATTGTGCCATCAGTGACATTTGTGATGACTGTGGCATCTGTGACAATTGTGACATCAGTGTCATCTGCGGCATCCATGAAGAGTGTGACATCTGTGAAATCTCCGATGTCTGTGACTTTTGGGACATCAGTTGCATCTGTGACGTCTGTGAAGTCTGTGACATGTGTGACACCTATTACTATTCTGACATCAGTGACATCTATTACGTCTTTGACAATTGTAATGTCGGTTACTATTGTGACGTAAGTGACAAGTGAAATCTGTTACATCTACGAATACGGTGACATCAGTGACATCTATGTTTCTGTGACTACTGTGACATCAGTGACATCTGTGAAACCTGTAGACATTTTGACTATTGTGACATCAGCGACATCTATTTTGTCTGTGATTATTGTGACATCAATGACGTCTGTGAAATCTGTGACATCTGTGACTATTGTGATATCAGCGACATATGTGATGTTGGTTACTATTGTGAAATCAGTGATACCTCTCACGCATCTGACTACTGTGACATCAGTGACATCAGTGGCATCAGTGGCATCTGAGATGTCTGTGACTATTGTGACATCAGTGACATCTGTGACATCCATGACTGTTGTGGTTACTGGTATCTGTAACGTTTGTGATGTAGGTGACTACTGTGACATCAGTGATATCTTTGACTTCGTAGACTATTGCTACATCAGTGACATCTGTGATATCTGTGATGTCTATGGCTTTGTGACATTACTGATATCTGTGACATTTGTGATGTCTGTGACCATTGCAACATCAGTGACATCTCAGACATCTGTGACTATTGTGACATCTGTGAAATCTGTGACATCAGTGACTATTTTGACATTAATGACATCTGTGACATCTCTGAAGTTTCTGACCCTTCTTACATCAGTGACATCTGTGTAATCATTCTTACATTTGTGACATCTGTGACTACTGTAACGTCAGTGACGTCTGTGTAATCTCTGATATCTCTGACTATTGTGACGTCAGTGACATCTATGTTTTTACGACTATCGTGACACCAGTGACATCTGTGATATCTGTGACTATTGTGACATCAGTGACAGCCATGATGGCTGTGAGTATTGTGACATCAGTGATATTTGTGATGTCTGTGGCATCTGTGACTATTTTGACATCAGTGACATTTGTGACATCTGTAACTAGTGTCACATCCTTGATATATGTGACATCTGTGAAGTATGTGACAATTGTGACATCACTGACACTTGTGATATCTGTTACAATTGTTAATCAGTGACAGCTGTTACTATTGTGACATCAGTGACATCAGCGACATATCTAATGACTGTGACGTCTGTGATGTCTGTGACTATTGTGATAACGGTGACATCTATGACGTCTGTTACTACTGTGACATCAGTGACATCTGTTACTATTGTGACATCAGTGATATTAGTGACATACCTAATGACTGTGACGTCTGTGATGTCTGTGACTATTGTGATATCGGTGAGACCTGTGACATCTGTGACATCCGTGACTATTTTGACATCAGTTACATCTATGTTGTCTGTGACAGTTGTTTACTTAGTGACATCTGTTACATATCTATCTGAGACTATTGTTACATCAGTGACTTCTATGGCATCTGCAACTTCTGTGACGTCAGTAACATCTGTGAAATCTGTGACATCTGTGGCTACCTTGACATCAATGACGTCTATGTTGTCTGTGACTATTGTGACATCAGTGACATCTGTTACTTCTGTGGCTATTGTGATTATTTTGACATCACTGATATCTGTGACGTCTCTGATTATTCTGATAACAGTCACATGTGTGATTATTGTAAGGTCAGGGACATTAGTGAAAGCTGTTATGTCTGTGACTATTGTGACATCACTGATATCTGTGACATCTTTGATTTCTTTGACTATTATGACATCAGTGACATCCGTGACACCGGAGACTATTTTGACATCAAGACATCTATGACGTCTTTGACTATTCTGACATTACTGACATCTGTGATATCACTTATTTCGGTGACTATTGTGACATCAGTGACATTTGTGACATCCGTGACTGTTGTGACATCTCTGATCTCTGTGACATCCTCGATGTCTTTGACTTTTGTTAAATCAGTGACATCTTTGATTTCTTTGACTATTTTGACATCAGTGACATCCGTGACACCGGAGACTATTTTGACATCATGACATCTATGACGTCTTTGACTATTCTGACATTACTGACATCTGTGAAATCTCTTATTTCTGTGACTATTGTGACATCAGTGACATTTGTGACATCCGTGACTGTTGTGACATCTCTGATCTCTGTGACATCCTCGATGTCTTTGACTTTTGTTACATCAGTGACATCTCTGACATCTGTGACTATTGTTCTGTCAGTAACATAGGTAACATCTGTGACGTCTGTCACTCTTGTAAACTCAGTGACATCTATCATGCCTGTGACTACTGTGACATCAGTGATATCTATTTTATCATTGACTACTGTTACACCAGTAACATCTTTGAAATCTTTGACATCTGTGACTCCTATGACATCTGTGAAATCTGTATCGCCAGTGACTCCTATGACATAAGCAACTTCTGTGAAATCTGTAGACATGTGATACTCTTTTGACATCAGTGATATATCTAACCTCTGTGATGTCTGTGATGATTGTGACATCACTGATATCTGTGACGTCTCTGACTATTGTGACATCAGTGAGAGCTGTGAAGACTGTGAGTATTGTAACACCAGTAATATTTTTGACATTTGTTACTATTTTCAATTCAGTGACATCTGAGACATATGTGACTACTGTGATATCTGTGAAGTCTGTGACATCAGTGACTATTTTGACAGCAGTGACGTCTAGGATATCTTGGACATTATTCTGACATTAGTGACATCTGTGAAATCTCCAATTTCTTTGACTATTTTTACTTCAGTGACGTGTGTGACGTCTGTGAAGTGTGACATCTGTGAAGTCCGACATCAGAAAAATCTGATAAATCTGTGACATCCGTGACTACTGTGACGTCAGTGACATCTATGTTGTCTGTGACTATTGTGACATCAGTGACATCTGTAACATCTCTGATTATTGTGACATCAGTGACATCTCTGTCGTTTATGAATATTGTGACATCAATGATCTCAGTGACATCTATGATGTCTGTGAATATTTTAACATCAGTGACATTGATGAAATCGGATATGTCTGCGATTACTGTGACATCAGTGACATCTTTCACCTCTGTGACATCTTTGACTATTTTGACCTGTTACATCCTTCTTGTCTGTGACTATTTTTACATCAGTGACATCAGTAACATCTGTTATTTGACATCTGTGACTATTGTTAAAACCACGATATCTGTGACTATTTTGTCTTCAGTGACTTCAGTGACGTCCGTGACTATTGTGACATCACTGATACCTGAGACGTCTGTGATATATGTGATTACTATGACATCAGCGATACCTGTTACATCTTTTACTATTGTCACATCAGTGACATCTCTGAAGTCTGTTACATCAGTGACTATTGTGACATCAGTGACACCTATAACATCAATGATGTCTGTGACTACTGTTACATCAGGGACATCTGTGACTATTTTGACATGGCTAACATCTGTGAAGTCCGTGACTATTTTGACATCACTGATATCTGTGATGTCTCTGACTATTATGACATCATTGACATCTGTGTCTTCTGTGACGTCTTCTGAATATTGCAACATCAGTGACATTAGTGAAACCTCTTATGTCTGTGACCATTGTAACATCAGTGATATCTGTGACTTCTGTGACATCTGTAACTATTTTGACATAAGTTACATCTATATCTGTGACGTCTTTTATATCTGTGACTACTGTGACATCAGTGACATCTCTGACGTCTGTTACTCTTGTGATATCAGTGACATCTCTTTCATCTGTGATGCCTGTTACTATTGTGACATAACTGATATCTGTTACTTCCGTGACTATTGTGACATCAGTTACATCACTGGCATTTTTGACGTCGGTGACTATTATGACAACACTGGGAAGTGATGTCTGTGATGCCTATGACTATTGTGACATCAATGACATATGTGACATCAGTGATGTCTGTGACTATTTTGACAATATTGACATCTCTTACATCTCTGATGTCTGTGACTATTGTTACATCAGTGACATGTAACATCTCTGGGCATTGTGACATCTGTGACTTTTGTCACATCACTGATATCTGTGAGGTTTTTTATTTCTTTTACTATTGTGACATCGGTGACATCCGTGATCTCTGTGACTATCGTGACATCAGTGACATCTGTGACATAAGTGACTATTTTGACGTCAGTGACATCTATGATGTCTTTGGCTATTCTGACATTAGTGACATCTCTGACATCTCTGATTTCTTTGGCTATTGTGACATCAGTGACATCCGTGATCTCTGTGACATCTGCTACTCTTCTGATCTCAGTGATATCTGTCATGACTTTGACTACTATAACATC
The DNA here is from genome assembly GCA_033459285.1 of Clamator glandarius. Lineage (NCBI taxonomy): Eukaryota > Metazoa > Chordata > Aves > Cuculiformes > Cuculidae > Clamator > Clamator glandarius. The sequence goes on from JAUNZM010001428.1 coordinate 505,217, forward strand.
AGTGACATCTGTGAAATCTGTAGACATCTGTGGCTATTGTGAACTCAGTGACAACTATCTTGTCTGTGACTATTGTTACACATGTGACATCGGTGAAATCTGACATCTGTGACTTGTGAAATCAGAGATATCTGTGACAATGGTGACATCAGTAACATCAGTGATGTCTTTGAAATTTGTGAGGATTTTGACACCATTGACATGTGACATCTTTTCTTATTGTTATTTCAGTGACATCTGTCATGCCTGTGATCACTGTGACATTGGTGGTATGTGTTATCTTGTAACTATTGTTACAGCAGTGGCATCAGTGACATCTGTGATGATTGTGCCATCAGTGACATTTGTGATGACTGTGGCATCTGTGACAATTGTGACATCAGTGTCATCTGCGGCATCCATGAAGAGTGTGACATCTGTGAAATCTCCGAAGTCTGTGACTTTTGGGACATCAGTTGCATCTGTGACGTCTGTGAAGTCTGTGACATGTGTGACACCTGTTACTATTCTGACATCAGTGACATCTATTACGTCTTTGACAACTGTAATGTCGGTTACTATTGTGACGTAAGTGACAAGTGAAATCTGTTACATCTACGAATACGGTGACATCAGTGACATCTATGTTTCTGTGACTACTGTGACATCAGTGACATCTGTGAAATCTGTAGACATTTTGACTATTGTGACATCAGCGACATCTATTTTGTCTGTGATTATTGTGACATCAATGACGTCTGTGAAATCTGTGACATCTGTGACTATTGTGATATCAGCGACATATGTGATGTTGGTTACTATTGTGAAATCAGTGATACCTCTCACGCATCTGACTACTGTGACATCAGTGACATCAGTGGCATCAGTGGCATCTGAAATGTCTGTGACTATTGTGACATCAGTGACATCTGTGACATCCATGACTGTTGTGGTTACTGGTATCTGTAACGTTTGTGATGTAGGTGACTACTGTGACATCAGTGATATCTTTGACTTCGTAGACTATTGCTACATCAGTGACATCTGTGACATCTGTGATGTCTATGGCTTTGTGACATTACTGATATCTGTGACATCTGTGATGTCTGTGACCATTGCAACATCAGTGACATCTCAGACATCTGTGACTATTGTGACATCTGTGAAATCTGTGACATCAGTGACTATTTTGACATTAATGACATCTGTGACATCTCTGAAGTTTCTGACCCTTCTTACATCAGTGACATCTGTGTAATCATTCTTACATTTGTGACATCTGTGACTACTGTAACGTCAGTGACGTCTGTGTAATCTCTGATATCTGTGACTATTGTGACGTCAGTGACATCTATGTTTTTACGACTATCGTGACACCAGTGACATCTGTGATATCTGTGACTATTGTGACATCAGTGACAGCCATGATGGCTGTGAGTATTGTGACACCAGTGATATTTGTGATGTCTGTGGCATCTGTGACTATTTTGACATCAGTGACATTTGTGACATCTGTAACTAGTGTCACATCCTTGATATATGTGACATCTGTTAATATTGTGACATCAGTGACATCATTGACATCTATGACGTTCGTGACTATTGTGACATCACTGATATCTGTGATGTCTGTGACTATTGTGACGTCTGTGACTATTGTGACATCTGTTAATGTTGTGACATCTGTTAGTGTTGTGACATCAGTGACATCTGTGGCTACTGTAAAATCAGTGAAATCTACGAAATCTCTTATCTGTGACTATTGTGACTTCAGTGACATCTGTGACATCCGTGACTATTCTGCCATCACTGATAACTGTGATATCTGTGATATGTGATAACTCGTACTTCAGTGATATCTGTGACATCTGTGACTATTGTTACATCAGTGATATCTAGGACATCATTGATGTCTGTGAGTATTGTTACATCAGTGACATCTGTGACATCTGTGAATATTGTCATATAAGTGATATCTCTTACGTCTTTGAAACCTGTGATAATTGTGACTTATGTCACAATTTTAACATTTTACACTTATGTGACAATTTTTACTTTTGTTACTTTTATGAAAACAGTGAATTCTTTTACTATGTGATGTGACTATTGAAACATCAGTGACATCTCTCACACCTGTGACAACTGTGACATAAATGACATCTGTGAAATCCATGAAATTTTTGAGTGTTGTGACCTCATTGACATTTATGGTGTCTGTGGCATTTGTGACTATTTTGACATCAGTGACAGCAGTGACGTCTGTGACCATTGTGACATTAGCGATATCTGTGATGTCTGTGGAAACCTTGACTATTCTGACACCAGTGACAGCAGTGAAGCCTTTCATTATTGAGACATTAGTGACATTTTGGACATCTGTTTCTATTTTGACATCAGTGACATTAGTGACGTCTGTTACTATTGTGACATAATTGACATCATTGACATCTGTGAAGTCTGCGATGCTTGTGGCATCAGTGACATTTGTGACATCTGTGATGTCTGTGACTACTGTGACTTCAGTGACATCAGTGACATCTGTGACATCTGTGAAGTCTTTGACTATTGCGACATCAGTGACGTTGCTGATATCTTTGAATATTCTTACATCAGTGACATCTGTCACAACTGAGACCACTGTGACATCAATGACATCTTTGAAATACATGATATCTGTGACTACTTTGACTTCAGTGACATTTGTGATGTCGGTGGCATCTGTGACAATTGTGACATCCGTGACAGCTGTGACTCACTGACATTTGTGACAGCTGTGACTATTCTGACATAAGTGACATCTGTTACATCTTTCAAATCTGTGATGATTTTGACATAAGTGACATCTGAGAGATCTGTGACTATTGTGATATAGGTGACATGTCTTGCGTCTATGAAATCTATGATGATTGCGACATTTATGAAAATTTTTACATCTGTTACTGTTATGACAACAGTGAATTCTCTGACGATGTGATGTCTGTGACTATTGTAACGTCAGTGACATCTGTGAAGTATGTGACAATTGTGACATCACTGACACTTGTGACGTCTGTTACAATTGTGACATCAGTGACAGCTGTTACTATTGTGACATCAGTGACATCAGCGACATATCTAATGACTGTGACGTCTGTGATGTCTGTGACTATTGTGATAACGGTGACATCTATGACGTCTGTTACTACTGTGACATCAGTGACATCTGTTACTATTGTGACATCAGTGATATTAGTGACATCCCTAATGACTGTGACGTCTGTGATGTCAGTGACTATTGTGATATCGGTGAGACCTGTGACATCTGTGACATCCGTGACTATTTTGACATCAGTTACATCTATGTTGTCTGTGACAGTTGTTTACTTAGTGACATCTGTTACATATCTATCTGTGACTATTGTTACATCAGTGACTTCTATGGCATCTGCAACTTCTGTGACGTCAGTAACATCTGTGAAATCTGTGACATCTGTGGCTACCTTGACATCAATGACGTCTATGTTGTCTGTGACTATTGTGACATCAGTGACATCTGTTACTTCTGTGGCTATTGTGATTATTTTGACATCACTGATATCTGTGACGTCTCTGATTATTCTGATAACAGTCACATGTGTGATTATTGTAAGGTCAGGGACATTAGTGAAAGCTGTTATGTCTGTGATTATTGTGACATCACTGATATCTGTGACATCTTTGATTTCTTTGACTATTATGACATCAGTGACATCCGTGACATCAGAGACTATTTTGACATCATGACATCTATGACGTCTTTGACTATTCTGACTTCACTGACATCTGTGAAATCTCTTATTTCTGTGACTATTGTGACATCAGTGACATTTGTGACATCCGTGACTGTTGTGACATCTCTGATCTCTGTGACATCCTCGATGTCTTTGACTTTTGTTACATCAGTGACATCTCTGACATCTGTGACTATTGTTCTATCAGTAACATAGGTAACATCTGTGACGTCTGTCACTCTTGTAAACTCAGTGACATCTATCACGCCTGTGACTACTGTGACATCAGTGATATCTATTTTATCATTGACTACTGTTACACCAGTAACATCTTTGAAATCTTTGACATCTGTGACTCCTATGACATCTGTGAAATCTGTATCGCCAGTGACTCCTATGACATAAGCAACTTCTGTGAAATCTGTAGACATGTGATACTCTTTTGACATCAGTGATATATCTAACCTCTGTGATGTCTGTGATGATTGTGACATCACTGATATCTGTGATGTCTCTGACTATTGTGACATCAGTGAGAGCTGTGAAGACTGTGAGTATTGTAACACCAGTAATATTTTTGACATTTGTTACTATTTTCAATTCAGTGACATCTGAGACATATGTGACTACTGTGATATCTGTGAAGTCTGTGACATCAGTGACTATTTTGACAGCAGTGACCTCTAGGATATCTTGGACATTATTCTGACATTAGTGACATCTGTGAAATCTCCAATTTCTTTGACTATTTTTACTTCAGTGACGTGTGTGACGTCTGTGAAGTGTGACATCTGTGAAGTCCGACATCAGAAAATTCTGATAAATCTGTGACATCCGTGACTACTGTGACGTCAGTGACATCTATGTTGTCTGTGACTATTGTGACATCAGTGACATCTGTAACATCTCTGATTATTGTGACATCAGTGACATCTCTGTCGTTTATGAATATTGTGACATCAATGATCTCAGTGACATCTATGATGTCTGTGAATATTTTAACATCAGTGACATTGATGAAATCGGATATGTCTGCGACTACTGTGACATCAGTGATATCTTTCACCTCTGTGACATCTTTGACTATTTTGACCTGTTACATCCTTCTTGTCTGTGACTATTTTTACATCAGTGACATCAGTAACATCTGTTATTTGACATCTGTGACTGTTGTTAAAACCACGACATCTGTGACTATTTTGTCTTCAGTGACTTCAGTGACGTCCGTGACTATTGTGACATCACTGATACCGGAGACGTCTGTGATATATGTGATTACTATGACATCAGCGATACCTGTTACATCTTTTACTATTGTCACATCAGTGACATCTCTGAAGTCTGTTACATCAGTGACTATTGTGACATCAGTGACACCTATAACATCAATGATGTCTGTGACTACTGTTACATCAGGGACATCTGTGACTATTTTGACATGGCTAACATCTGTGAAGTCCATGACTATTTTGACATCACTGATATCTGTGATGTCTCTGACTATAATGACATCATTGACATCTGTGTCTTCTGTGACGTCTTCTGAATATTGCAACATCAGTGACATTAGTGAAACCTCTTATGTCTGTGACCATTGTAACATCAGTGATATCTGTGACTTCTGTGACATCTGTAACTATTTTGACATAAGTTACATCTATATCTGTGACGTCTTTTATATCTGTGACTACTGTGACATCAGTGACATCTCTGACGTCTGTTACTCTTGTGATATCAGTGACATCTCTTTCATCTGTGATGCCTGTTACTATTGTGACATAACTGATATCTGTTACTTCCGTGACTATTGTGACATCAGTTACATCACTGGCATTTTTGACGTCGGTGACTATTATGACAACACTGGGAAGTGATGTCTGTGATGCCTATGACTATTGTGACATCAATGACATATGTGACATCAGTGATGTCTGTGACTATTTTGACAATATTGACATCTCTTACATCTCTGATGTCTGTGACTATTGTTACATCAGTGACATGTAACATCTCTGGGCATTGTGACATCTGTGACTTTTGTCACATCACTGATATCTGTGAGGTTTTTTATTTCTTTTACTATGGTGACATCCGTGATCTCTGTGACTATCGTGACATCAGTGACATCTGTGACATAAGTGACTATTTTGACGTCAGTGACATCTATGGTGTCTTTGGCTATTCTGACATTAGTGACATCTCTGACATCTCTGATTTCTTTGACTATTGTGACATCAGTGACATCCGTGATCTCTGTGACATCTGCTACTCTTCTGATCTCAGTGATATCTGTCATGACTTTGACTACTATAACATCAGTGACATCTGCGAAATCTGTATACTTCTGTGCTATTGTGAACTCAGTGACAACTCTCTTGTCTGTGACTATTGTTAGACATGTGACATCGGTGAAATCTGTGACATCTGTGACTTGTGAAATCAGAGATATCTGTGACAATGGTGACATCAGTAACATCAGTGATGTCTTTGAAATTTGTGAGGATTTTGACACCATTGACATGTGACATCTTTTCTTATTGTTATTTCAGTGACATCTGTCATGCCTGTGATCACTGTGACATTGGTGGTATGTGTTATCTTGTAACTATTGTTACAGCAGTGGCATCAGTGACATCTGTGATGATTGTGCCATCAGTGACATTTGTGATGACTGTGGCATCTGTGACAATTGTGACATCAGTGTCATCTGCGGCATCCATGAAGAGTGTGACATCTGTGAAATCTCCGATGTCTGTGACTTTTGGGACATCAGTTGCATCTGTGATGTCTGTGAAGTCTGTGACATGTGTGACACCTGTTACTATTCTGACATCAGTGACATCTATTACGTCTTTGACAACTGTAATGTCGGTTACTATTGTGACGTAAGTGACAAGTGAAATCTGTTACATCTACGAATACGGTGACATCAGTGACATCTATGTTTCTGTGACTACTGTGACATCAGTGACATCTGTGAAACCTGTAGACATTTTGACTATTGTGACATCAGCGACATCTATTTTGTCTGTGATTATTGTGACATCAATGACGTCTGTGAAATCTGTGACATCTGTGACTATTGTGATATCAGCGACATATGTGATGTTGGTTACTATTGTGAAATCAGTGATACCTCTCACGCATCTGACTACTGTGACATCAGTGACATCAGTGGCATCAGTGGCATCTGAGATGTCTGTGACTATTGTGACATCAGTGACATCTGTGACATCCATGACTGTTGTGGTTACTGGTGTCTGTAACGTTGGTGATGTAGGTGACTACTGTGACATCAGTGATATCTTTGACTTCGTAGACTATTGCTACATCAGTGACATCTGTGATATCTGTGATGTCTATGGCTTTGTGACATTACTGATATCTGTGACATTTGTGATGTCTGTGACCATTGCAACATCAGTGACATCTCAGACATCTGTGACTATTGTGACATCTGTGAAATCTGTGACATCAGTGACTATTTTGACATTAATGGCATCTGTGACATCTCTGAAGTTTCTGACCCTTCTTACATCAGTGACATCTGTGTAATCATTCTTACATTTGTGACATCTGTGACTACTGTAACGTCAGTGACGTCTGTGTAATCTCTGATATCTGTGACTATTGTGACGTCAGTGACATCTATGTTTTTACGACTATCGTGACACCAGTGACATCTGTGATATCTGTGACTATTGTGACATCAGTGACAGCCATGATGGCTGTGAGTATTGTGACATCAGTGATATTTGTGATGTCTGTGGCATCTGTGACTATTTTGACATCAGTGACATTTGTGACATCTGTAACTAGTGTCACATCCTTGATATGTGACATCTGTGAAGTATGTGACAATTGTGACATCACTGACACTTGTGACGTCTGTTACAATTGTGACATCAGTGACAGCTGTTACTATTGTGACATCAGTGACATCGGCGACATATCTAATGACTGTGACGTCTGTGATGTCTGTGACTATTGTGATATCGGTGAGACCTGTGACATCTGTGACATCAGTGACTATTTTGACATCAGTTACATCTATGTTGTCTGTGACAGTTGTTTACTTAGTGACATCTGTTACATATCTATCTGTGACTATTGTTACATCAGTGACTTCTATGGCATCTGCAACTTCTGTGATGTCAGTAACATCTGTGAAATCTGTGACATCTGTGGCTACCTTGACATCAATGACGTCTATGTTGTCTGTGACTATTGTGACATCAGTGACATCTGTTACTTCTGTGGCTATTGTGGCAGTGATTATTTTGACATCACTGATATCTGTGACGTCTCTGATTATTCTGATAACAGTCACATGTGTGATTATTGTAAGGTCAGGGACATTAGTGAAAGCTGTTACGTCTGTGATTATTGTGACATCACTGATATCTGTGACATCTTTGATTTCTTTGACTATTATGACATCAGTGACATCCGTGACATCAGAGACTATTTTGACATCATGACATCTATGACGTCTTTGACTATTCTGACTTTACTGACATCTGTGAAATCTCTTATTTCTGTGACTATTGTGACATCAGTGACATTTGTGACATCCGTGACTGTTGTGACATCTCTGATCTCTGTGACATCCTCGATGTCTTTGACTTTTGTTACATCAGTGACATCTCTGACATCTGTGACTATTGTTCTATCAGTAACATAGGTAACATCTGTGACGTCTGTCACTCTTGTAAACTCAGTGACATCTATCACGCCTGTGACTACTGTGACATCAGTGATATCTATTTTATCATTGACTACTGTTACACCAGTAACATCTTTGAAATCTTTGACATCTGTGACTCCTATGACATCTGTGAAATCTGTATCGCCAGTGACTCCTATGACATAAGCAACTTCTGTGAAATCTGTAGACATGTGATACTCTTTTGACATCAGTGATATATCTAACCTCTGTGATGTCTGTGATGATTGTGACATCACTGATATCTGTGACGTCTCTGACTATTGTGACATCAGTGAGAGCTGTGAAGACTGTGAGTATTGTAACACCAGTAATATTTTTGACATTTGTTACTATTTTCAATTCAGTGACATCTGAGACATATGTGACTACTGTGATATCTGTGAAGTCTGTGACATCAGTGACTATTTTGACAGCAGTGACGTCTAGGATATCTTGGACATTATTCTGACATTAGTGACATCTGTGAAATCTCCAATTTCTTTGACTATTTTTACTTCAGTGACGTGTGTGACGTCTGTGAAGTGTGACATCTGTGAAGTCCGACATCAGAAAAATCTGATAAATCTGTGACATCCGTGACTACTGTGACGTCAGTGACATCTATGTTGTCTGTGACTATTGTGACATCAGTGACATCTGTAACATCTCTGATTATTGTGACATCAGTGACATCTCTGTCGTTTATGAATATTGTGACATCAATGATCTCAGTGACATCTATGATGTCTGTGAATATTTTAACATCAGTGACATTGATGAAATCGGATATGTCTGCGACTACTGTGACATCAGTGACATCTTTCACCTCTGTGACATCTTTGACTATTTTGACCTGTTACATCCTTCTTGTCTGTGACTATTTTTACATCAGTGACATCAGTAACATCTGTTATTTGACATCTGTGACTGTTGTTAAAACCACGATATCTGTGACTATTTTGTCTTCAGTGACTTCAGTGACGTCCGTGACTATTGTGACATCACTGATACCGGAGACGTCTGTGATATATGTGATTACTATGACATCAGCGATACCTGTTACATCTTTTACTATTGTGACATCAGTGACATCTCTGAAGTCTGTTACATCAGTGACTATTGTGACATCAGTGACACCTATAACATCAATGATGTCTGTGACTACTGTTACATCAGGGACATCTGTGACTATTTTGACATGGCTAACATCTGTGAAGTCCGTGACTATTTTGACATCACTGATATCTGTGATGTCTCTGACTATTATGACATCATTGACATCTGTGTCTTCTGTGACGTCTTCTGAATATTGCAACATCTGTGACATTAGTGAAACCTCTTATGTCTGTGACCATTGTAACATCAGTGATATCTGTGACTTCTGTGACATCTGTAACTACTTTGACATAAGTTACATCTATATCTGTGACGTCTTTTATATCTGTGACGTCTTTTATATCTGTGACTACTGTGACATCAGTGACATCTCTGACGTCTGTTACTCTTGTGATATCAGTGACATCTCTTTCATCTGTGATGCCTGTTACTATTGTGACATAACTGATATCTGTTACTTCCGTGACTATTGTGACATCAGTTACATCACTGGCATTTTTGACGTCGGTGACTATTATGACAACACTGGGAAGTGATGTCTGTGATGCCTATGACTATTGTGACATCAATGACATATGTGACATCAGTGATGTCTGTGACTATTTTGACAATATTGACATCTCTTACATCTCTGATGTCTGTGACTATTGTTACATCAGTGACATGTAACATCTCTGGGCATTGTGACATCTGTGACTGTTGTCACACCACTGATATCTGTGAGGTTTTTTATTTCTTTTACTATTGTGACATCGGTGACATCCGTGATCTCTGTGACTATCGTGACATCAGTGACATCTGTGACATAAGTGACTATTTTGACGTCAGTGATATCTATGATGTCTTTGGCTATTCTGACATTAGTGACATCTCTGACATCTCTGATTTCTTTGACTATTGTGACATCAGTGACATCCGTGATCTCTGTGACATCTGCTACTCTTCTGATCTCAGTGATATCTGTCATGACTTTGACTACTATAACATCAGTGACATCTGTGAAATCTGTATACTTCTGTGCTATTGTGAACTCAGTGACAACTATCTTGTCTGTGACTATTGTTAGACATGTGACATCGGTGAAATCCTTGACATCTCTGACTTGTGAAATCAGAGATATCTGTGACAATGGTGACAACAGTAACATCAGTAACATTCAGTCTTTGAAATTTGTGAGGATTTTGACACCATTGACATGTGACATCTTTTCTTATTGTTATTTCAGTGACATCTGTCATGCCTGTGATCACTGTGACATTGGTGGTATGTGTTATCTTGTAACTATTGTTACAGCAGTGGCATCAGTGACATCTGTGATGATTGTGCCATCAGTGACATTTATGATGACTGTGGCATCTGTGACAATTGTGACATCAGTGTCATCTGCGGCATCCATGAAGAGTGTGACATCTGTGAAATCTCCGATGTCTGTGACTTTTGGGACATCAGTTGCATCTGTGACGTCTGTGAAGTCTGTGACATGTGTGACACCTATTACTATTCTGACATCAGTGACATCTATTACGTCTTTGACAACTGTAATGTCGGTTACTATTGTGACGTAAGTGACAAGTGAAATCTGTTACATCTACGAATACGGTGACATCAGTGACATCTATGTTTCTGTGACTACTGTGACATCAGTGACATCTGTGAAATCTGTAGACATTTTGACTGTTGTGACATCAGCGACATCTATTTTGTCTGTGATTATTGTGACATCAATGACGTCTGTGAAATCTGTGACATCTGTGACTATTGTGATATCAGCGACATATGTGATGTTGGTTACTATTGTGAAATCAGTGATACCTCTCACGCATCTGACTACTGTGACATCAGTGACATCAGTGGCATCAGTGGCATCTGAGATGTCTGTGACTATTGTGACATCAGTGACATCTGTGACATCCATGACTGTTGTGGTTACTGGTATCTGTAACGTTTGTGATGTAGGTGACTACTGTGACATCAGTGATATCTTTGACTTCGTAGACTATTGCTACATCAGTGACATCTGTGACATCTGTGATGTCTATGGCTTTGTGACATTACTGATATCTGTGACATCTGTGATGTCTGTGACCATTGCAACATCAGTGACATCTCAGACATCTGTGACTATTGTGACATCTGTGAAATCTGTGACATCAGTGACTATTTTGACATTAATGACATCTGTGACATCTCTGAAGTTTCTGACCCTTCTTACATCAGTGACATCTGTGTAATCATTCTTACATTTGTGACATCTGTGACTACTGTAACGTCAGTGACGTCTGTGTAATCTCTGATATCTGTGACTATTGTGACGTCAGTGACATCTATGTTTTTACGACTATCGTGACACCAGTGACATCTGTGATATCTGTGACTATTGTGACATCAGTGACAGCCATGATGGCTGTGAGTATTGTGACATCAGTGATATTTGTGATGTCTGTGGCATCTGTGACTATTTTGACATCAGTGACATTTGTGACATCTGTAACTAGTGTCACATCCTTGATATATGTGACATCTGTGAAGTATGTGACAATTGTGACATCACTGACACTTGTGACGTCTGTTACAATTGTGACATCAGTGACAGCTGTTACTATTGTGACATCAGTGACATCGGCGACATATCTAATGACTGTGACGTCTGTGATGTCTGTGACTATTGTGATATCGGTGAGACCTGTGACATCTGTGACATCAGTGACTATTTTGACATCAGTTACATCTATGTTGTCTGTGACAGTTGTTTACTTAGTGACATCTGTTACATATCTATCTGTGACTATTGTTACATCAGTGACTTCTATGGCATCTGCAACTTCTGTGATGTCAGTAACATCTGTGAAATCTGTGACATCTGTGGCTACCTTGACATCAATGACGTCTATGTTGTCTGTGACTATTGTGACATCAGTGACATCTGTTACTTCTGTGGCTATTGTGGCAGTGATTATTTTGACATCACTGATATCTGTGACGTCTCTGATTATTCTGATAACAGTCACATGTGTGATTATTGTAAGGTCAGGGACATTAGTGAAAGCTGTTACGTCTGTGATTATTGTGACATCACTGATATCTGTGACATCTTTGATTTCTTTGACTATTATGACATCAGTGACATCCGTGACATCAGAGACTATTTTGACATCATGACATCTATGACGTCTTTGACTATTCTGACTTTACTGACATCTGTGAAATCTCTTATTTCTGTGACTATTGTGACATCAGTGACATTTGTGACATCCGTGACTGTTGTGACATCTCTGATCTCTGTGACATCCTCGATGTCTTTGACTTTTGTTACATCAGTGACATCTCTGACATCTGTGACTATTGTTCTATCAGTAACATAGGTAACATCTGTGACGTCTGTCACTCTTGTAAACTCAGTGACATCTATCACGCCTGTGACTACTGTGACATCAGTGATATCTATTTTATCATTGACTACTGTTACACCAGTAACATCTTTGAAATCTTTGACATCTGTGACTCCTATGACATCTGTGAAATCTGTATCGCCAGTGACTCCTATGACATAAGCATCTTCTGTGAAATCTGTAGACATGTGATACTCTTTTGACATCAGTGATATATCTAACCTCTGTGATGTCTGTGATGATTGTGACATCACTGATATCTGTGACGTCTCTGACTATTGTGACATCAGTGAGAGCTGTGAAGACTGTGAGTATTGTAACACCAGTAATATTTTTGACATTTGTTACTATTTTCAATTCAGTGACATCTGAGACATATGTGACTACTGTGATATCTGTGAAGTCTGTGACATCAGTGACTATTTTGACAGCAGTGACATCTAGGATATCTTGGACATTATTCTGACATTAGTGACATCTGTGAAATCTCCAATTTCTTTGACTATTTTTACTTCAGTGACGTGTGTGACGTCTGTGAAGTGTGACACCTGTGAAGTCCGACATCAGAAAAATCTGATAAATCTGTGACATCCGTGACTACTGTGACGTCAGTGACATCTATGTTGTCTGTGACGATTGTGACATCAGTGACATCTGTAACATCTCTGATTATTGTGACATCAGTGACATCTCTGTCGTTTATGAATATTGTGACATCAATGATCTCAGTGACATCTATGATGTCTGTGAATATTTTAACATCAGTGACATTGATGAAATCGGATATGTCTGCGACTACTGTGACATCAGTGACATCTTTCACCTCTGTGACATCTTTGACTATTTTGACCTGTTACATCCTTCTTGTCTGTGACTATTTTTACATCAGTGACATCAGTAACATCTGTTATTTGACATCTGTGACTGTTGTTAAAACCACGATATCTGTGACTATTTTGTCTTCAGTGACTTCAGTGACGTCCGTGACTATTGTGACATCACTGATACCGGAGACGTCTGTGATATATGTGATTACTATGACATCAGCGATACCTGTTACATCTTTTACTATTGTGACATCAGTGACATCTCTGAAGTCTGTTACATCAGTGACTATTGTGACATCAGTGACACCTATAACATCAATGATGTCTGTGACTACTGTTACATCAGGGACATCTGTGACTATTTTGACATGGCTAACATCTGTGAAGTCCGTGACTATTTTGACATCACTGATATCTGTGATGTCTCTGACTATTATGACATCATTGACATCTGTGTCTTCTGTGACGTCTTCTGAATATTGCAACATCTGTGACATTAGTGAAACCTCTTATGTCTGTGACCATTGTAACATCAGTGATATCTGTGACTTCTGTGACATCTGTAACTACTTTGACATAAGTTACATCTATATCTGTGACGTCTTTTTATATCTGTGACGTCTTTTATATCTGTGACTACTGTGACATCAGTGACATCTCTGACGTCTGTTACTCTTGTGATATCAGTGACATCTCTTTCATCTGTGATGCCTGTTACTATTGTGACATAACTGATATCTGTTACTTCCGTGACTATTGTGACATCAGTTACATCACTGGCATTTTTGACGTCGGTGACTATTATGACAACACTGGGAAGTGATGTCTGTGATGCCTATGACTATTGTGACATCAATGACATATGTGACATCAGTGATGTCTGTGACTATTTTGACAATATTGACATCTCTTACATCTCTGATGTCTGTGACTATTGTTACATCAGTGACATGTAACATCTCTGGGCATTGTGACATCTGTGACTGTTGTCACACCACTGATATCTGTGAGGTTTTTTATTTCTTTTACTATTGTGACATCGGTGACATCCGTGATCTCTGTGACTATCGTGACATCAGTGACATCTGTGACATAAGTGACTATTTTGACGTCAGTGACATCTATGATGTCTTTGGCTATTCTGACATTAGTGACATCTCTGACATCTCTGATTTCTTTGACTATTGTGACATCAGTGACATCCGTGATCTCTGTGACATCTGCTACTCTTCTGATCTCAGTGATATCTGTCATGACTTTGACTACTATAACATCAGTGACATCTGTGAAATCTGTATACTTCTGTGCTATTGTGAACTCAGTGACAACTATCTTGTCTGTGACTATTGTTAGACATGTGACATCGGTGAAATCCTTGACATCTCTGACTTGTGAAATCAGAGATATCTGTGACAATGGTGACAACAGTAACATCAGTAACATTCAGTCTTTGAAATTTGTGAGGATTTTGACACCATTGACATGTGACATCTTTTCTTATTGTTATTTCAGTGACATCTGTCATGCCTGTGATCACTGTGACATTGGTGGTATGTGTTATCTTGTAACTATTGTTACAGCAGTGGCATCAGTGACATCTGTGATGATTGTGCCATCAGTGACATTTGTGATGACTGTGGCATCTGTGACAATTGTGACATCAGTGTCATCTGCGGCATCCATGAAGAGTGTGACATCTGTGAAATCTCCGATGTCTGTGACTTTTGGGACATCAGTTGCATCTGTGACGTCTGTGAAGTCTGTGACATGTGTGACACCTGTTACTATTCTGACATCAGTGACATCTATTACGTCTTTGACAACTGTAATGTCGGTTACTATTGTGACGTAAGTGACAAGTGAAATCTGTTACATCTACGAATACGGTGACATCAGTGACATCTATGTTTCTGTGACTACTGTGACATCAGTGACATCTGTGAAATCTGTAGACATTTTGACTATTGTGACATCAGCGACATCTATTTTGTCTGTGATTATTGTGACATCAATGACGTCTGTGAAATCTGTGACATCTGTGACTATTGTGATATCAGCGACATATGTGATGTTGGTTACTATTGTGAAATCAGTGATACCTCTCACGCATCTGACTACTGTGACATCAGTGACATCAGTGGCATCAGTGGCATCTGAGATGTCTGTGACTATTGTGACATCAGTGACATCTGTGACATCCATGACTGTTGTGGTTACTGGTATCTGTAACGTTTGTGATGTAGGTGACTACTGTGACATCAGTGATATCTTTGACTTCGTAGACTATTGCTACATCAGTGACATCTGTGACATCTGTGATGTCTATGGCTTTGTGACATTACTGATATCTGTGACATCTGTGATGTCTGTGACCATTGCAACATCAGTGACATCTCAGACATCTGTGACTATTGTGACATCTGTGAAATCTGTGACATCAGTGACTATTTTGACATTAATGACATCTGTGACATCTCTGAAGTTTCTGACCCTTCTTACATCAGTGACATCTGTGTAATCATTCTTACATTTGTGACATCTGTGACTACTGTAACGTCAGTGACGTCTGTGTAATCTCTGACATCTGTGACTATTGTGACGTCAGTGACATCTATGTTTTTACGACTATCGTGACACCAGTGACATCTGTGATATCTGTGACTATTGTGACATCAGTGACAGCCATGATGGCTGTGAGTATTGTGACATCAGTGATATTTGTGATGTCTGTGGCATCTGTGACTATTTTGACATCAGTGACATTTGTGACATCTGTAACTAGTGTCACATCCTTGATATATGTGACATCTGTGAAGTATGTGACAATTGTGACATCACTGACACTTGTGACGTCTGTTACAATTGTGACATCAGTGACAGCTGTTACTATTGTGACATCAGTGACATCGGCGACATATCTAATGACTGTGACGTCTGTGATGTCTGTGACTATTGTGATATCGGTGAGACCTGTGACATCTGTGACATCAGTGACTATTTTGACATCAGTTACATCTATGTTGTCTGTGACAGTTGTTTACTTAGTGACATCTGTTACATATCTATCTGTGACTATTGTTACATCAGTGACTTCTATGGCATCTGCAACTTCTGTGATGTCAGTAACATCTGTGAAATCTGTGACATCTGTGGCTACCTTGACATCAATGACGTCTATGTTGTCTGTGACTATTGTGACATCAGTGACATCTGTTACTTCTGTGGCTATTGTGGCAGTGATTATTTTGACATCACTGATATCTGTGACGTCTCTGATTATTCTGATAACAGTCACATGTGTGATTATTGTAAGGTCAGGGACATTAGTGAAAGCTGTTACGTCTGTGATTATTGTGACATCACTGATATCTGTGACATCTTTGATTTCTTTGACTATTATGACATCAGTGACATCCGTGACATCAGAGACTATTTTGACATCATGACATCTATGACGTCTTTGACTATTCTGACTTTACTGACATCTGTGAAATCTCTTATTTCTGTGACTATTGTGACATCAGTGACATTTGTGACATCCGTGACTGTTGTGACATCTCTGATCTCTGTGACATCCTCGATGTCTTTGACTTTTGTTACATCAGTGACATCTCTGACATCTGTGACTATTGTTCTATCAGTAACATAGGTAACATCTGTGACGTCTGTCACTCTTGTAAACTCAGTGACATCTATCACGCCTGTGACTACTGTGACATCAGTGATATCTATTTTATCATTGACTACTGTTACACCAGTAACATCTTTGAAATCTTTGACATCTGTGACTCCTATGACATCTGTGAAATCTGTATCGCCAGTGACTCCTATGACATAAGCATCTTCTGTGAAATCTGTAGACATGTGATACTCTTTTGACATCAGTGATATATCTAACCTCTGTGATGTCTGTGATGATTGTGACATCACTGATATCTGTGACGTCTCTGACTATTGTGACATCAGTGAGAGCTGTGAAGACTGTGAGTATTGTAACACCAGTAATATTTTTGACATTTGTTACTATTTTCAATTCAGTGACATCTGAGACATATGTGACTACTGTGATATCTGTGAAGTCTGTGACATCAGTGACTATTTTGACAGCAGTGACGTCTAGGATATCTTGGACATTATTCTGACATTAGTGACATCTGTGAAATCTCCAATTTCTTTGACTATTTTTACTTCAGTGACGTGTGTGACGTCTGTGAAGTGTGACATCTGTGAAGTCCGACATCAGAAAAATCTGATAAATCTGTGACATCCGTGACTACTGTGACGTCAGTGACATCTATGTTGTCTGTGACTATTGTGACATCAGTGACATCTGTAACATCTCTGATTATTGTGACATCAGTGACATCTCTGTCGTTTATGAATATTGTGACATCAATGATCTCAGTGACATCTATGATGTCTGTGAATATTTTAACATCAGTGACATTGATGAAATCGGATATGTCTGCGACTACTGTGACATCAGTGACATCTTTCACCTCTGTGACATCTTTGACTATTTTGACCTGTTACATCCTTCTTGTCTGTGACTATTTTTACATCAGTGACATCAGTAACATCTGTTATTTGACATCTGTGACTGTTGTTAAAACCACGATATCTGTGACTATTTTGTCTTCAGTGACTTCAGTGACGTCCGTGACTATTGTGACATCACTGATACCGGAGACGTCTGTGATATATGTGATTACTATGACATCAGCGATACCTGTTACATCTTTTACTATTGTGACATCAGTGACATCTCTGAAGTCTGTTACATCAGTGACTATTGTGACATCAGTGACACCTATAACATCAATGATGTCTGTGACTACTGTTACATCAGGGACATCTGTGACTATTTTGACATGGCTAACATCTGTGAAGTCCGTGACTATTTTGACATCACTGATATCTGTGATGTCTCTGACTATTATGACATCATTGACATCTGTGTCTTCTGTGACGTCTTCTGAATATTGCAACATCTGTGACATTAGTGAAACCTCTTATGTCTGTGACCATTGTAACATCAGTGATATCTGTGACTTCTGTGACATCTGTAACTACTTTGACATAAGTTACATCTATATCTGTGACGTCTTTTATATCTGTGACGTCTTTTATATCTGTGACTACTGTGACATCAGTGACATCTCTGACGTCTGTTACTCTTGTGATATCAGTGACATCTCTTTCATCTGTGATGCCTGTTACTATTGTGACATAACTGATATCTGTTACTTCCGTGACTATTGTGACATCAGTTACATCACTGGCATTTTTGACGTCGGTGACTATTATGACAACACTGGGAAGTGATGTCTGTGATGCCTATGACTATTGTGACATCAATGACATATGTGACATCAGTGATGTCTGTGACTATTTTGACAATATTGACATCTCTTACATCTCTGATGTCTGTGACTATTGTTACATCAGTGACATGTAACATCTCTGGGCATTGTGACATCTGTGACTGTTGTCACACCACTGATATCTGTGAGGTTTTTTATTTCTTTTACTATTGTGACATCGGTGACATCCGTGATCTCTATGACTATCGTGACATCAGTGACATCTGTGACATAAGTGACTATTTTGACGTCAGTGATATCTATGATGTCTTTGGCTATTCTGACATTAGTGACATCTCTGACATCTCTGATTTCTTTGACTATTGTGACATCAGTGACATCCGTGATCTCTGTGACATCTGCTACTCTTCTGATCTCAGTGATATCTGTCATGACTTTGACTACTATAACATCAGTGACATCTGTGAAATCTGTATACTTCTGTGCTATTGTGAACTCAGTGACAACTATCTTGTCTGTGACTATTGTTAGACATGTGACATCGGTGAAATCCTTGACATCTCTGACTTGTGAAATCAGAGATATCTGTGACAATGGTGACAACAGTAACATCAGTAACATTCAGTCTTTGAAATTTGTGAGGATTTTGACACCATTGACATGTGACATCTTTTCTTATTGTTATTTCAGTGACATCTGTCATGCCTGTGATCACTGTGACATTGGTGGTATGTGTTATCTTGTAACTATTGTTACAGCAGTGGCATCAGTGACATCTGTGATGATTGTGCCATCAGTGACATTTATGATGACTGTGGCATCTGTGACAATTGTGACATCAGTGTCATCTGCGGCATCCATGAAGAGTGTGACATCTGTGAAATCTCCGATGTCTGTGACTTTTGGGACATCAGTTGCATCTGTGACGTCTGTGAAGTCTGTGACATGTGTGACACCTGTTACTATTCTGACATCAGTGACATCTATTACGTCTTTGACAACTGTAATGTCGGTTACTATTGTGACGTAAGTGACAAGTGAAATCTGTTACATCTACGAATACGGTGACATCAGTGACATCTATGTTTCTGTGACTACTGTGACATCAGTGACATCTGTGAAATCTGTAGACATTTTGACTGTTGTGACATCAGCGACATCTATTTTGTCTGTGATTATTGTGACATCAATGACGTCTGTGAAATCTGTGACATCTGTGACTATTGTGATATCAGCGACATATGTGATGTTGGTTACTATTGTGAAATCAGTGATACCTCTCACGCATCTGACTACTGTGACATCAGTGACATCAGTGGCATCAGTGGCATCTGAGATGTCTGTGACTATTGTGACATCAGTGACATCTGTGACATCCATGACTGTTGTGGTTACTGGTATCTGTAACGTTTGTGATGTAGGTGACTACTGTGACATCAGTGATATCTTTGACTTCGTAGACTATTGCTACATCAGTGACATCTGTGACATCTGTGATGTCTATGGCTTTGTGACATTACTGATATCTGTGACATCTGTGATGTCTGTGACCATTGCAACATCAGTGACACCTCAGACATCTGTGACTATTGTGACATCTGTGAAATCTGTGACATCAGTGACTATTTTGACATTAATGACATCTGTGACATCTCTGAAGTTTCTGACCCTTCTTACATCAGTGACATCTGTGTAATCATTCTTACATTTGTGACATCTGTGACTACTGTAACGTCAGTGACGTCTGTGTAATCTCTGATATCTGTGACTATTGTGACGTCAGTGACATCTATGTTTTTACGACTATCGTGACACCAGTGACATCTGTGATATCTGTGACTATTGTGACATCAGTGACAGCCATGATGGCTGTGAGTATTGTGACATCAGTGATATTTGTGATGTCTGTGGCATCTGTGACTATTTTGACATCAGTGACATTTGTGACATCTGTAACTAGTGTCACATCCTTGATATATGTGACATCTGTGAAGTATGTGACAATTGTGACATCACTGACACTTGTGACGTCTGTTACAATTGTGACATCAGTGACAGCTGTTACTATTGTGACATCAGTGACATCGGCGACATATCTAATGACTGTGACGTCTGTGATGTCTGTGACTATTGTGATATCGGTGAGACCTGTGACATCTGTGACATCAGTGACTATTTTGACATCAGTTACATCTATGTTGTCTGTGACAGTTGTTTACTTAGTGACATCTGTTACATATCTATCTGTGACTATTGTTACATCAGTGACTTCTATGGCATCTGCAACTTCTGTGATGTCAGTAACATCTGTGAAATCTGTGACATCTGTGGCTACCTTGACATCAATGACGTCTATGTTGTCTGTGACTATTGTGACATCAGTGACATCTGTTACTTCTGTGGCTATTGTGGCAGTGATTATTTTGACATCACTGATATCTGTGACGTCTCTGATTATTCTGATAACAGTCACATGTGTGATTATTGTAAGGTCAGGGACATTAGTGAAAGCTGTTACGTCTGTGATTATTGTGACATCACTGATATCTGTGACATCTTTGATTTCTTTGACTATTATGACATCAGTGACATCCGTGACATCAGAGACTATTTTGACATCATGACATCTATGACGTCTTTGACTATTCTGACTTTACTGACATCTGTGAAATCTCTTATTTCTGTGACTATTGTGACATCAGTGACATTTGTGACATCCGTGACTGTTGTGACATCTCTGATCTCTGTGACATCCTCGATGTCTTTGACTTTTGTTACATCAGTGACATCTCTGACATCTGTGACTATTGTTCTATCAGTAACATAGGTAACATCTGTGACGTCTGTCACTCTTGTAAACTCAGTGACATCTATCACGCCTGTGACTACTGTGACATCAGTGATATCTATTTTATCATTGACTACTGTTACACCAGTAACATCTTTGAAATCTTTGACATCTGTGACTCCTATGACATCTGTGAAATCTGTATCGCCAGTGACTCCTATGACATAAGCAACTTCTGTGAAATCTGTAGACATGTGATACTCTTTTGACATCAGTGATATATCTAACCTCTGTGATGTCTGTGATGATTGTGACATCACTGATATCTGTGACGTCTCTGACTATTGTGACATCAGTGAGAGCTGTGAAGACTGTGAGTATTGTAACACCAGTAATATTTTTGACATTTGTTACTATTTTCAATTCAGTGACATCTGAGACATATGTGACTACTGTGATATCTGTGAAGTCTGTGACATCAGTGACTATTTTGACAGCAGTGACGTCTAGGATATCTTGGACATTATTCTGACATTAGTGACATCTGTGAAATCTCCAATTTCTTTGACTATTTTTACTTCAGTGACGTGTGTGACGTCTGTGAAGTGTGACATCTGTGAAGTCCGACATCAGAAAAATCTGATAAATCTGTGACATCCGTGACTACTGTGACGTCAGTGACATCTATGTTGTCTGTGACGATTGTGACATCAGTGACATCTGTAACATCTCTGATTATTGTGACATCAGTGACATCTCTGTCGTTTATGAATATTGTGACATCAATGATCTCAGTGACATCTATGATGTCTGTGAATATTTTAACATCAGTGACATTGATGAAATCGGATATGTCTGCGACTACTGTGACATCAGTGACATCTTTCACCTCTGTGACATCTTTGACTATTTTGACCTGTTACATCCTTCTTGTCTGTGACTATTTTTACATCAGTGACATCAGTAACATCTGTTATTTGACATCTGTGACTGTTGTTAAAACCACGATATCTGTGACTATTTTGTCTTCAGTGACTTCAGTGACGTCCGTGACTATTGTGACATCACTGATACCGGAGACGTCTGTGATATATGTGATTACTATGACATCAGCGATACCTGTTACATCTTTTACTATTGTGACATCAGTGACACCTATAACATCAATGATGTCTGTGACTACTGTTACATCAGGGACATCTGTGACTATTTTGACATGGCTAACATCTGTGAAGTCCGTGACTATTTTGACATCACTGATATCTGTGATGTCTCTGACTATTATGACATCATTGACATCTGTGTCTTCTGTGACGTCTTCTGAATATTGCAACATCTGTGACATTAGTGAAACCTCTTATGTCTGTGACCATTGTAACATCAGTGATATCTGTGACTTCTGTGACATCTGTAACTACTTTGACATAAGTTACATCTATATCTGTGACGTCTTTTATATCTGTGACGTCTTTTATATCTGTGACTACTGTGACATCAGTGACATCTCTGACGTCTGTTACTCTTGTGATATCAGTGACATCTCTTTCATCTGTGATGCCTGTTACTATTGTGACATAACTGATATCTGTTACTTCCGTGACTATTGTGACATCAGTTACATCACTGGCATTTTTGACGTCGGTGACTATTATGACAACACTGGGAAGTGATGTCTGTGATGCCTATGACTATTGTGACATCAATGACATATGTGACATCAGTGATGTCTGTGACTATTTTGACAATATTGACATCTCTTACATCTCTGATGTCTGTGACTATTGTTACATCAGTGACATGTAACATCTCTGGGCATTGTGACATCTGTGACTGTTGTCACACCACTGATATCTGTGAGGTTTTTTATTTCTTTTACTATTGTGACATCGGTGACATCCGTGATCTCTATGACTATCGTGACATCAGTGACATCTGTGACATAAGTGACTATTTTGACGTCAGTGATATCTATGATGTCTTTGGCTATTCTGACATTAGTGACATCTCTGACATCTCTGATTTCTTTGACTATTGTGACATCAGTGACATCCGTGATCTCTGTGACATCTGCTACTCTTCTGATCTCAGTGATATCTGTCATGACTTTGACTACTATAACATCAGTGACATCTGTGAAATCTGTATACTTCTGTGCTATTGTGAACTCAGTGACAACTATCTTGTCTGTGACTATTGTTAGACATGTGACATCGGTGAAATCCTTGACATCTCTGACTTGTGAAATCAGAGATATCTGTGACAATGGTGACAACAGTAACATCAGTAACATTCAGTCTTTGAAATTTGTGAGGATTTTGACACCATTGACATGTGACATCTTTTCTTATTGTTATTTCAGTGACATCTGTCATGCCTGTGATCACTGTGACATTGGTGGTATGTGTTATCTTGTAACTATTGTTACAGCAGTGGCATCAGTGACATCTGTCATGATTGTGCCATCAGTGACATTTATGATGACTGTGGCATCTGTGACAATTGTGACATCAGTGTCATCTGCGGCATCCATGAAGAGTGTGACATCTGTGAAATCTCCGATGTCTGTGACTTTTGGGACATCAGTTGCATCTGTGACGTCTGTGAAGTCTGTGACATGTGTGACACCTGTTACTATTCTGACATCAGTGACATCTATTACGTCTTTGACAACTGTAATGTCGGTTACTATTGTGACGTAAGTGACAAGTGAAATCTGTTACATCTACGAATACGGTGACATCAGTGACATCTATGTTTCTGTGACTACTGTGACATCAGTGACATCTGTGAAATCTGTAGACATTTTGACTGTTGTGACATCAGCGACATCTATTTTGTCTGTGATTATTGTGACATCAATGACGTCTGTGAAATCTGTGACATCTGTGACTATTGTGATATCAGCGACATATGTGATGTTGGTTACTATTGTGAAATCAGTGATACCTCTCACGCATCTGACTACTGTGACATCAGTGACATCAGTGGCATCAGTGGCATCTGAGATGTCTGTGACTATTGTGACATCAGTGACATCTGTGACATCCATGACTGTTGTGGTTACTGGTATCTGTAACGTTTGTGATGTAGGTGACTACTGTGACATCAGTGATATCTTTGACTTCGTAGACTATTGCTACATCAGTGACATCTGTGACATCTGTGATGTCTATGGCTTTGTGACATTACTGATATCTGTGACATCTGTGATGTCTGTGACCATTGCAACATCAGTGACATCTCAGACATCTGTGACTATTGTGACATCTGTGAAATCTGTGACATCAGTGACTATTTTGACATTAATGACATCTGTGACATCTCTGAAGTTTCTGACCCTTCTTACATCAGTGACATCTGTGTAATCATTCTTACATTTGTGACATCTGTGCCTACTGTAACGTCAGTGACGTCTGTGTAATCTCTGATATCTGTGACTATTGTGACGTCAGTGACATCTATGTTTTTACGACTATCGTGACACCAGTGACATCTGTAATATCTGTGACTATTGTGACATCAGTGACAGCCATGATGGCTGTGAGTATTGTGACATCAGTGATATTTGTGATGTCTGTGGCATCTGTGACTATTTTGACATCAGTGACATTTGTGACATCTGTAACTAGTGTCACATCCTTGATATATGTGACATCTGTGAAGTATGTGACAATTGTGACATCACTGACACTTGTGACGTCTGTTACAATTGTGACATCAGTGACAGCTGTTACTATTGTGACATCAGTGACATCGGCGACATATCTAATGACTGTGACGTCTGTGATGTCTGTGACTATTGTGATATCGGTGAGACCTGTGACATCTGTGACATCAGTGACTATTTTGACATCAGTTACATCTATGTTGTCTGTGACAGTTGTTTACTTAGTGACATCTGTTACATATCTATCTGAGACTATTGTTACATCAGTGACTTCTATGGCATCTGCAACTTCTGTGACGTCAGTAACATCTGTGAAATCTGTGACATCTGTGGCTACCTTGACATCAATGACGTCTATGTTGCCTGTGACTATTGTGACATCAGTGACATCTGTTACTTCTGTGGCTATTGTGGCAGTGATTATTTTGACATCACTGATATCTGTGACGTCTCTGATTATTCTGATAACAGTCACATGTGTGATTATTGTAAGGTCAGGGACATTAGTGAAAGCTGTTACGTCTGTGATTATTGTGACATCACTGATATCTGTGACATCTTTGATTTCTTTGACTATTATGACATCAGTGACATCCGTGACATCAGAGACTATTTTGACATCATGACATCTATGACGTCTTTGACTATTCTGACTTTACTGACATCTGTGAAATCTCTTATTTCTGTGACTATTGTGACATCAGTGACATTTGTGACATCCGTGACTGTTGTGACATCTCTGATCTCTGTGACATCCTCGATGTCTTTGACTTTTGTTACATCAGTGACATCTCTGACATCTGTGACTATTGTTCTATCAGTAACATAGGTAACATCTGTGACGTCTGTCACTCTTGTAAACTCAGTGACATCTATCACGCCTGTGACTACTGTGACATCAGTGATATCTATTTTATCATTGACTACTGTTACACCAGTAACATCTTTGAAATCTTTGACATCTGTGACTCCTATGACATCTGTGAAATCTGTATCGCCAGTGACTCCTATGACATCAGCAACTTCTGTGAAATCTGTAGACATGTGATACTCTTTTGACATCAGTGATATATCTAACCTCTGTGATGTCTGTGATGATTGTGACATCACTGATATCTGTGACGTCTCTGACTATTGTGACATCAGTGAGAGCTGTGAAGACTGTGAGTATTGTAACACCAGTAATATTTTTGACATTTGTTACTATTTTCAATTCAGTGACATCTGAGACATATGTGACTACTGTGATATCTGTGAAGTCTGTGACATCAGTGACTATTTTGACAGCAGTGACATCTAGGATATCTTGGACATTATTCTGACATTAGTGACATCTGTGAAATCTCCAATTTCTTTGACTATTTTTACTTCAGTGACGTGTGTGACGTCTGTGAAGTGTGACATCTGTGAAGTCCGACATCAGAAAAATCTGATAAATCTGTGACATCCGTGACTACTGTGACGTCAGTGACATCTATGTTGTCTGTGACGATTGTGACATCAGTGACATCTATAACATCTCTGATTATTGTGACATCAGTGACATCTCTGTCGTTTATGAATATTGTGACATCAATGATCTCAGTGACATCTATGATGTCTGTGAATATTTTAACATCAGTGACATTGATGAAATCGGATATGTCTGCGACTACTGTGACATCAGTGACATCTTTCACCTCTGTGACATCTTTGACTATTTTGACCTGTTACATCCTTCTATTCTGTGACTATTTTTACATCAGTGACATCAGTAACATCTGTTATTTGACATCTGTGACTGTTGTTAAAACCACGATATCTGTGACTATTTTGTCTTCAGTGACTTCAGTGACGTCCGTGACTATTGTGACATCACTGATACCGGAGACGTCTGTGATATATGTGATTACTATGACATCAGCGATACCTGTTACATCTTTTACTATTGTGACATCAGTGACATCTCTGAAGTCTGTTACATCAGTGACTATTGTGACATCAGTGACACCTATAACATCAATGATGTCTGTGACTACTGTTACATCAGGGACATCTGTGACTATTTTGACATGGCTAACATCTGTGAAGTCCGTGACTATTTTGACATCACTGATATCTGTGATGTCTCTGACTATTATGACATCATTGACATCTGTGTCTTCTGTGACGTGTTCTGAATATTGCAACATCTGTGACATTAGTGAAACCTCTTATGTCTGTGACCATTGTAACATCAGTGATATCTGTGACTTCTGTGACATCTGTAACTACTTTGACATAAGTTACATCTATATCTGTGACGTCTTTTATATCTGTGACTACTGTGACATCAGTGACATCTCTGACGTCTGTTACTCTTGTGATATCAGTGACATCTCTTTCATCTGTGATGCCTGTTACTATTGTGACATAACTGATATCTGTTACTTCCGTGACTATTGTGACATCAGTTACATCACTGGCATTTTTGACGTCGGTGACTATTATGACAACACTGGGAAGTGATGTCTGTGATGCCTATGACTATTGTGACATCAATGACATATGTGACATCAGTGATGTCTGTGACTATTTTGACAATATTGACATCTCTTACATCTCTGATGTCTGTGACTATTGTTACATCAGTGACATGTAACATCTCTGGGCATTGTGACATCTGTGACTTTTGTCACACCACTGATATCTGTGAGGTTTTTTATTTCTTTTACTATTGTGACATCGGTGACATCCGTGATCTCTGTGACTATCGTGACATCAGTGACATCTGTGACATAAGTGACTATTTTGACGTCAGTGACATCTATGATGTCTTTGGCTATTCTGACATTAGTGACATCTCTGACATCTCTGATTTCTTTGACTATTGTGACATCAGTGACATCCGTGATCTCTGTGACATCTGCTACTCTTCTGATCTCAGTGATATCTGTCATGACTTTGACTACTATAACATCAGTGACATCTGTGAAATCTGTATACTTCTGTGCTATTGTGAACTCAGTGACAACTATCTTGTCTGTGACTATTGTTACACATGTGACATCGGTGAAATCTGTGACATCTGTGACTTGTGAAATCAGAGATATCTGTGACAATGGTGACAACAGTAACATCAGTGATGTCTTTGAAATTTGTGAGGATTTGGACACCATTGACATGTGACATCTTTTCTTATTGTTATTTCAGTGACATCTGTCATGCCTGTGATCACTGTGACATTGGTGGTATGTGTTATCTTGTAACTATTGTTACAGCAGTGGCATCAGTGACATCTGTGATGATTGTGCCATCAGTGACATTTGTGATGACTGTGGCATCTGTGACAATTGTGACATCAGTGTCATCTGCGGCATCCATGAAGAGTGTGACATCTGTGAAATCTCCGATGTCTGTGACTTTTGGGACATCAGTTGCATCTGTGACGTCTGTGAAGTCTGTGACATGTGTGACACCTGTTACTATTCTGACGTCAGTGACATCTATTACGTCTTTGACAACTGTAATGTCGGTTACTATTGTGACGTAAGTGACAAGTGAAATCTGTTACATCTACGAATACGGTGACATCAGTGACATCTATGTTTCTGTGACTACTGTGACATCAGTGACATCTGTGAAATCTGTAGACATTTTGACTGTTGTGACATCAGCGACATCTATTTTGTCTGTGATTATTGTGACATCAATGACGTCTGTGAAATCTGTGACATCTGTGACTATTGTGATATCAGCGACATATGTGATGTTGGTTACTATTGTGAAATCAGTGATACCTCTCACGCATCTGACTACTGTGACATCAGTGACATCAGTGGCATCAGTGGCATCTGAGATGTCTGTGACTATTGTGACATCAGTGACATCTGTGACATCCATGACTGTTGTGGTTACTGGTATCTGTAACGTTTGTGATGTAGGTGACTACTGTGACATCAGTGATATCTTTGACTTCGTAGACTATTGCTACATCTGTGACATCTGTGACATCTGTGATGTCTATGGCTTTGTGACATTACTGATATCTGTGACATCTGTGATGTCTGTGACCATTGCAACATCAGTGACATCTCAGACATCTGTGACTATTGTGACATCTGTGAAATCTGTGACATCAGTGACTATTTTGACATTAATGACATCTGTGACATCTCTGAAGTTTCTGACCCTTCTTACATCAGTGACATCTGTGTAATCATTCTTACATTTGTGACATCTGTGACTACTGTAACGTCAGTGACGTCTGTGTAATCTCTGATATCTGTGACTATTGTGATGCCAGTGACATCTATGTTTTTACGACTATCGTGACACCAGTGACATCTGTGATATCTGTGACTATTGTGACATCAGTGACAGCCATGATGGCTGTGAGTATTGTGACATCAGTGATATTTGTGATGTCTGTGGCATCTGTGACTATTTTGACATCAGTGACATTTGTGACATCTGTAACTAGTGTCACATCCTTGATATATGTGACATCTGTGAAGTATGTGACAATTGTGACATCACTGACACTTGTGACGTCTGTTACAATTGTGACATCAGTGACAGCTGTTACTCTTGTGACATCAGTGACATCGGCGACATATCTAATGACTGTGACGTCTGTGATGTCTGTGACTATTGTGATATCGGTGAGACCTGTGACATCTGTGACATCAGTGACTATTTTGACATCAGTTACATCTATGTTGTCTGTGACAGTTGTTTACTTAGTGACATCTGTTACATATCTATCTGAGACTATTGTTACATCAGTGACTTCTATGGCATCTGCAACTTCTGTGACGTCAGTAACATCTGTGAAATCTGTGACATCTGTGGCTACCTTGACATCAATGACGTCTATGTTGTCTGTGACTATTGTGACATCAGTGACATCTGTTACTTCTGTGGCTATTGTGGCAGTGATTATTTTGACATCACTGATATCTGTGACGTCTCTGATTATTCTGATAACAGTCACATGTGTGATTATTGTAAGGTCAGGGACATTAGTGAAAGCTGTTACGTCTGTTACTACTGTGACATCACTGATATCTGTGACATCTTTGATTTCTTTGACTATTATGACATCAGTGACATCCGTGACATCAGAGACTATTTTGACATCATGACATCTATGACGTCTTTGACTATTCTGACTTTACTGACATCTGTGAAATCTCTCATTTCTGTGACATTTGTGACATCCGTGACTGTTGTGACATCTCTGATCTCTGTGACATCCTCGATGTCTTTGACTTTTGTTACATCAGTGACATCTCTGACATCTGTGACTATTGTTCTATCAGTAACATCGGTAACACCTGTGACGTCTGTCACTCTTGTAAACTCAGTGACATCTATCACGCCTGTGACTACTGTGACATCAGTGATATCTATTTTATCATTGACTACTGTTACACCAGTAACATCTTTGAAATCTTTGACATCTGTGACTCCTATGACATCTGTGAAATCTGTATCGCCAGTGACTCCTATGACATAAGCAACTTCTGTGAAATCTGTAGACATGTGATACTCTTTTGACATCAGTGATATATCTAACCTCTGTGATGTCTGTGATGATTGTGACATCACTGATATCTGTGACGTCTCTGACTATTGTGACATCAGTGAGAGCTGTGAAGACTGTGAGTATTGTAACACCAGTAATATTTTTGACATCTGTTACTATTTTCAATTCAGTGACATCTGAGACATATGTGACTACTGTGATATCTGTGAAGTCTGTGACATCAGTGACTATTTTGACAGCAGTGACATCTAGGATATCTTGGACATTATTCTGACATTAGTGACATCTGTGAAATCTCCAATTTCTTTGACTATTTTTACTTCAGTGACGTGTGTGACGTCTGTGAAGTGTGACATCTGTGAAGTCCGACATCAGAAAAATCTGATAAATCTGTGACATCCGTGACTACTGTGACGTCAGTGACATCTATGTTGTCTGTGACGATTGTGACATCAGTGACATCTGTAACATCTCTGATTATTGTGACATCAGTGACATCTCTGTCGTTTATGAATATTGTGACATCAATGATCTCAGTGACATCTATGATGTCTGTGAATATTTTAACATCAGTGACATTGATGAAATCGGATATGTCTGCGACTACTGTGACATCAGTGACATCTTTCACCTCTGTGACATCTTTGACTATTTTGACCTGTTACATCCTTCTTGTCTGTGACTATTTTTACATCAGTGACATCAGTAACATCTGTTATTTGACATCTGTGACTGTTGTTAAAACCACGATATCTGTGACTATTTTGTCTTCAGTGACTTCAGTGACGTCCGTGACTATTGTGACATCACTGATACCGGAGACGTCTGTGATATATGTGATTACTATGACATCAGCGATACCTGTTACATCTTTTACTATTGTGACATCAGTGACATCTCTGAAGTCTGTTACATCAGTGACTATTGTGACATCAGTGACACCTATAACATCAATGATGTCTGTGACTACTGTTACATCAGGGACATCTGTGACTATTTTGACATGGCTAACATCTGTGAAGTCCGTGACTATTTTGACATCACTGATATCTGTGATGTCTCTGACTATTATGACATCATTGACATCTGTGTCTTCTGTGACGTGTTCTGAATATTGCAACATCTGTGACATTAGTGAAACCTCTTATGTCTGTGACCATTGTAACATCAGTGATATCTGTGACTTCTCTGACATCTGTAACTACTTTGACATAAGTTACATCTATATCTGTGACGTCTTTTATATCTGTGACTACTGTGACATCAGTGACATCTCTGACGTCTGTTACTCTTGTGATATCAGTGACATCTCTTTCATCTGTGATGCCTGTTACTATTGTGACATAACTGATATCTGTTACTTCCGTGACTATTGTGACATCAGTTACATCACTGGCATTTTTGACGTCGGTGACTATTATGACAACACTGGAAAGTGATGTCTGTGATGCCTATGACTATTGTGACATCAATGACATATGTGACATCAGTGATGTCTGTGACTATTTTGACAATATTGGCATCTCTTACATCTCTGATGTCTGTGACTATTGTTACATCAGTGACATGTAACATCTCTGGGCATTGTGACATCTGTGACTTTTGTCACACCACTGATATCTGTGAGGTTTTTTATTTCTTTTACTATTGTGACATCGGTGACATCCGTGATCTCTGTGACTATCGTGACATCAGTGACATCTGTGACATAAGTGACTATTTTGACGTCAGTGACATCTATGATGTCTTTGGCTATTCTGACATTAGTGACATCTCTGACATCTCTGATTTCTTTGACTATTGTGACATCAGTGACATCCGTGATCTCTGTGACATCTGCTACTCTTCTGATCTCAGTGATATCTGTCATGACTTTGACTACTATAACATCAGTGACATCTGTGAAATCTGTATACTTCTGTGCTATTGTGAACTCAGTGACAACTATCTTGTCTGTGACTATTGTTAGACATGTGACATCGGTGAAATCTGTGACATCTGTGACTTGTGAAATCAGAGATATCTGTGACAATGGTGACAACAGTAACATCAGTAACATTCAGTCTTTGAAATTTGTGAGGATTTTGACACCATTGACATGTGACATCTTTTCTTATTGTTATTTCAGTGACATCTGTCATGCCTGTGATCACTGTGACATTGGTGGTATGTGTTATCTTGTAACTATTGTTACAGCAGTGGCATCAGTGACATCTGTGATGATTGTGCCATCAGTGACATTTGTGATTACTGTGGCATCTGTGACAATTGTGACATCAGTGTCATCTGCGGCATCCATGAAGAGTGTGACATCTGTGAAATCTCCGATGTCTGTGACTTTTGGGACATCAGTTGCATCTGTGACGTCTGTGAAGTCTGTGACATGTGTGACACCTGTTACTATTCTGACATCAGTGACATCTATTACGTCTTTGACAACTGTAATGTCAGTTACTATTGTGACGTAAGTGACAAGTGAAATCTGTTACATCTACGAATACGGTGACATCAGTGACATCTATGTTTCTGTGACTACTGTGACATCAGTGACATCTGTGAAATCTGTAGACATTTTGACTATTGTGACATCAGCGACATCTATTTTGTCTGTGATTATTGTGACATCAATGACGTCTGTGAAATCTGTGACATCTGTGACTATTGTGATATCAGCGACATATGTGATGTTGGTTACTATTGTGAAATCAGTGATACCTCTCACGCATCTGACTACTGTGACATCAGTGACATCAGTGGCATCAGTGGCATCTGAGATGTCTGTGACTATTGTGACATCAGTGACATCTGTGACATCCATGACTGTTGTGGTTACTGGTATCTGTAACGTTTGTGATGTAGGTGACTACTGTGACATCAGTGATATCTTTGACTTCGTAGACTATTGCTACATCAGTGACATCTGTGACATCTGTGATGTCTATGGCTTTGTGACATTACTGATATCTGTGACATCTGTGATGTCTGTGACCATTGCAACATCAGTGACATCTCAGACATCTGTGACTATTGTGACATCTGTGAAATCTGTGACATCAGTGACTATTTTGACATTAATGACATCTGTGACATCAATGAAGTTTCTGACCCTTCTTACATCAGTGACATCTGTGTAATCATTCTTACATTTGTGACATCTGTGACTACTGTAACGTCAGTGACGTCTGTGTAATCTCTGATATCTGTGACTATTGTGACGCCAGTGACATCTATGTTTTTACGACTATCGTGACACCAGTGACATCTGTGATATCTGTGACTATTGTGACATCAGTGACAGCCATGATGGCTGTGAGTATTGTGACATCAGTGATATTTGTGATGTCTGTGGCATCTGTGACTATTTTGACATCAGTGACATTTGTGACATCTGTAACTAGTGTCACATCCTTGATATATGTGACATCTGTGAAGTATGTGACAATTGTGACATCACTGACACTTGTGACATCTGTTACAATTGTGACATCAGTGACAGCTGTTACTATTGTGACATCAGTGACATCGGCGACATATCTAATGACTGTGACGTCTGTGATGTCTGTGACTATTGTGATATCGGTGAGACCTGTGACATCTGTGACATCAGTGACTATTTTGACATCAGTTACATCTATGTTGTCTGTGACAGTTGTTTACTTAGTGACATCTGTTACATATCTATCTGAGACTATTGTTACATCAGTGACTTCTATGGCATCTGCAACTTCTGTGACGTCAGTAACATCTGTGAAATCTGTGACATCTGTGGCTACCTTGACATCAATGACGTCTATGTTGTCTGTGACTATTGTGACATCAGTGACATCTGTTACTTCTGTGGCTATTGTGGCAGTGATTATTTTGACATCACTGATATCTGTGACGTCTCTGATTATTCTGATAACAGTCACATGTGTGATTATTGTAAGGTCAGGGACATTAGTGAAAGCTGTTATGTCTGTGATTATTGTGACATCACTGATATCTGTGACATCTTTGATTTCTTTGACTATTATGACATCAGTGACATCCGTGACATCAGAGACTATTTTGACATCATGACATCTATGACGTCTTTGACTATTCTGACTTTACTGACATCTGTGAAATCTCTTATTTCTGTGACTATTGTGACATCAGTGACATTTGTGACATCCGTGACTGTTGTGACATCTCTGATCTCTGTGACATCCTCGATGTCTTTGACTTTTGTTACATCAGTGACATCTCTGACATCTGTGACTATTGTTCTATCAGTAACATCGGTAACACCTGTGACGTCTGTCACTCTTGTAAACTCAGTGACATCTATCACGCCTGTGACTACTGTGACATCAGTGATATCTATTTTATCATTGACTACTGTTACACCAGTAACATCTTTGAAATCTTTGACATCTGTGACTCCTATGACATCTGTGAAATCTGTATCGCCAGTGACTCCTATGACATAAGCAACTTCTGTGAAATCTGTAGACATGTGATACTCTTTTGACATCAGTGATATATCTAACCTCTGTGATGTCTGTGATGATTGTGACATCACTGATATCTGTGACGTCTCTGACTATTGTGACATCAGTGAGAGCTGTGAAGACTGTGAGTATTGTAACACCAGTAATATTTTTGACATTTGTTACTATTTTCAATTCAGTGACATCTGAGACATATGTGACTACTGTGATATCTGTGAAGCCTGTGACATCAGTGACTATTTTGACAGCAGTGACATCTAGGATATCTTGGACATTATTCTGACATTAGTGACATCTGTGAAATCTCCAATTTCTTTGACTATTTTTACTTCAGTGACGTGTGTGACGTCTGTGAAGTGTGACATCTGTGAAGTCCGACATCAGAAAAATCTGATAAATCTGTGACATCCGTGACTACTGTGACGTCAGTGACATCTATGTTGTCTGTGACGATTGTGACATCAGTGACATCTGTAACATCTCTGATTATTGTGACATCAGTGACATCTCTGTCGTTTATGAATATTGTGACATCAATGATCTCAGTGACATCTATGATGTCTGTGAATATTTTAACATCAGTGACATTGATGAAATCGGATATGTCTGCGACTACTGTGACATCAGTGACATCTTTCACCTCTGTGACATCTTTGACTATTTTGACCTGTTACATCCTTCTTGTCTGTGACTATTTTTACATCAGTGACATCAGTAACATCTGTTATTTGACATCTGTGACTGTTGTTAAAACCACGATATCTGTGACTATTTTGTCTTCAGTGACTTCAGTGACGTCCGTGACTATTGTGACATCACTGATACCGGAGACGTCTGTGATATATGTGATTACTATGACATCAGCGATACCTGTTACATCTTTTACTATTGTGACATCAGTGACATCTCTGAAGTCTGTTACATCAGTGACTATTGTGACATCAGTGACACCTATAACATCAATGATGTCTGTGACTACTGTTACATCAGGGACATTTGTGACTATTTTGACATAGCTAACATCTGTGAAGTCCGTGACTATTTTGACATCACTGATATCTGTGATGTCTCTGACTATTATGACATCATTGACATCTGTGTCTTCTGTGACGTCTTCTGAATATTGCAACATCTGTGACATTAGTGAAACCTCTTATGTCTGTGACCATTGTAACATCAGTGATATCTGTGACTTCTGTGACATCTGTAACTACTTTGACATAAGTTACATCTATATCTGTGACGTCTTTTATATCTGTGACGTCTTTTATATCTGTGACTACTGTGACATCAGTGACATCTCTGACGTCTGTTACTCTTGTGATATCAGTGACATCTCTTTCATCTGTGATGCCTGTTACTATTGTGACATAACTGATATCTGTTACTTCCGTGACTATTGTGACATCAGTTACATCACTGGCATTTTTGACGTCGGTGACTATTATGACAACACTGGGAAGTGATGTCTGTGATGCCTATGACTATTGTGACATCAATGACATATGTGACATCAGTGATGTCTGTGACTATTTTGACAATATTGGCATCTCTTACATCTCTGATGTCTGTGACTATTGTTACATCAGTGACATGTAACATCTCTGGGCATTGTGACATCTGTGACTTTTGTCACACCACTGATATCTGTGAGGTTTTTTATTTCTTTTACTATTGTGACATCGGTGACATCCGTGATCTCTGTGACTATCGTGACATCAGTGACATCTGTGACATAAGTGACTATTTTGACGTCAGTGACATCTATGATGTCTTTGGCTATTCTGACATTAGTGACATCTCTGACATCTCTGATTTCTTTGACTATTGTGACATCAGTGACATCCGTGATCTCTGTGACATCTGCTACTCTTCTGATCTCAGTGATATCTGTCATGACTTTGACTACTATAACATCAGTGACACCTGCGAAATCTGTATACTTCTGTGCTATTGTGAACTCAGTGACAACTATCTTGTCTGTGACTATTGTTAGACATGTGACATCGGTGAAATCTGTGACATCTGTGACTTGTGAAATCAGAGATATCTGTGACAATGGTGACAACAGTAACATCAGTAACATTCAGTCTTTGAAATTTGTGAGGATTTTGACACCATTGACATGTGACATCTTTTCTTATTGTTATTTCAGTGACATCTGTCATGCCTGTGATCACTGTGACATTGGTGGTATGTGTTATCTTGTAACTATTGTTACAGCAGTGGCATCAGTGACATCTGTGATGATTGTGCCATCAGTGACATTTGTGATGACTGTGGCATCTGTGACAATTGTGACATCAGTGTCATCTGCGGCATCCATGAAGAGTGTGACATCTGTGAAATCTCCGATGTCTGTGACTTTTGGGACATCAGTTGCATCTGTGACGTCTGTGAAGTCTGTGATATGTGTGGCACCTGTTACTATTCTGACATCAGTGACATCTATTACGTCTTTGACAACTGTAATGTCGGTTACTATTGTGACGTAAGTGACAAGTGAAATCTGTTACATCTACGAATACGGTGACATCAGTGACATCTATGTTTCTGTGACTACTGTGACATCAGTGACATCTGTGAAATCTGTAGACATTTTGACTATTGTGACATCAGCGACATCTATTTTGTCTGTGATTATTGTGACATCAATGACGTCTGTGAAATCTGTGACATCTGTGACTATTGTGATATCAGCGACATATGTGATGTTGGTTACTATTGTGAAATCAGTGATACCTCTCACGCATCTGACTACTGTGACATCAGTGACATCAGTGGCATCAGTGGCATCTGAGATGTCTGTGACTATTGTGACATCAGTGACATCTGTGACATCCATGACTGTTGTGGTTACTGGTATCTGTAACGTTTGTGATGTAGGTGACTACTGTGACATCAGTGATATCTTTGACTTCGTAGACTATTGCTACATCAGTGACATCTGTGACATCTGTGATGTCTATGGCTTTGTGACATTACTGATATCTGTGACATCTGTGATGTCTGTGACCATTGCAACATCAGTGACATCTCAGACATCTGTGACTATTGTGACATCTGTGAAATCTGTGACATCAGTGACTATTTTGACATTAATGACATCTGTGACATCTCTGAAGTTTCTGACCCTTCTTACATCAGTGACATCTGTGTAATCATTCTTACATTTGTGACATCTGTGACTACTGTAACGTCAGTGACGTCTGTGTAATCTCTGATATCTGTGACTATTGTGACGCCAGTGACATCTATGTTTTTACGACTATCGTGACACCAGTGACATCTGTGATATCTGTGACTATTGTGACATCAGTGACAGCCATGATGGCTGTGAGTATTGTGACATCAGTGATATTTGTGATGTCTATGGCATCTGTGACTATTTTGACATCAGTGACATTTGTGACATCTGTAACTAGTGTCACATCCTTGATATATGTGACATCTGTGAAGTATGTGACAATTGTGACATCACTGACACTTGTGACGTCTGTTACAATTGTGACATCAGTGACAGCTGTTACTATTGTGACATCAGTGACATCGGCGACATATCTAATGACTGTGACGTCTGTGATGTCTGTGACTGTTGTGATATGGGTGACACCTGTGACATCTGTGACATCAGTGACTATTTTGACATCAGTTACATCTATGTTGTCTGTGACAGTTGTTTACTTAGTGACATCTGTTACATATCTATCTGAGACTATTGTTACATCAGTGACTTCTATGGCATCTGCAACTTCTGTGACGTCAGTAACATCTGTGAAATCTGTGACATCTGTGGCTACCTTGACATCAGTGACGTCTATGTTGTCTGTGACTATTGTGACATCAGTGACATCTGTTACTTCTGTGGCTATTGTGGCAGTGATTATTTTGACATCACTGATATCTGTGACGTCTCTGATTATTCTGATAACAGTCACATGTGTGATTATTGTAAGGTCAGGGACATTAGTGAAACCTGTTATGTCTGTTACTACTGTGACATCACTGATATCTGTGACATCTTTGATTTCTTTGACTATTATGACATCAGTGACATCCGTGACATCAGAGACTATTTTGACATCATGACATCTATGACGTCTTTGACTATTCTGACTTTACTGACATCTGTGAAATCTCTTATTTCTGTGACTATTGTGACATCAGTGACATTTGTGACATCCGTGACTGTTGTGACATCTCTGATCTCTGTGACATCCTCGATGTCTTTGACTTTTGTTACATCAGTGACATCTCTGACATCTGTGACTATTGTTCTATCAGTAACATCGGTAACATCTGTGACGTCTGTCACTCTTGTAAACTCAGTGACATCTATCACGCCTGTGACTACTGTGACATCAGTGATATCTATTTTATCATTGACTACTGTTACACCAGTAACATCTTTGAAATCTTTGACATCTGTGACTCCTATGACATCTGTGAAATCTGTATCGCCAGTGACCCCTATGACATAAGCAACTTCTGTGAAATCTGTAGACATGTGATACTCTTTTGACATCAGTGATATATCTAACCTCTGTGATGTCTGTGATGATTGTGACATCACTGATATCTGTGACGTCTCTGACTATTGTGACATCAGTGAGAGCTGTGAAGACTGTGAGTATTGTAACACCAGTAATATTTTTGACATTTGTTACTATTTTCAATTCAGTGACATCTGAGACATATGTGACTACTGTGATATCTGTGAAGTCTGTGACATCAGTGACTATTTTGACAGCAGTGACATCTAGGATATCTTGGACATTATTCTGACATTAGTGACATCTGTGAAATCTCCAATTTCTTTGACTATTTTTACTTCAGTGACGTGTGTGACGTCTGTGAAGTGTGACATCTGTGAAGTCCGACATCAGAAAAATCTGATAAATCTGTGACATCCGTGACTACTGTGACGTCAGTGACATCTATGTTGTCTGTGACGATTGTGACATCAGTGACATCTGTAACATCTCTGATTATTGTGACATCAGTGACATCTCTGTCGTTTATGAATATTGTGACATCAATGATCTCAGTGACATCTATGATGTCTGTGAATATTTTAACATCAGTGACATTGATGAAATCGGATATGTCTGCGACTACTGTGACATCAGTGACATCTTTCACCTCTGTGACATCTTTGACTATTTTGACCTGTTACATCCTTCTTGTCTGTGACTATTTTTACATCAGTGACATCAGTAACATCTGTTATTTGACATCTGTGACTGTTGTTAAAACCACGATATCTGTGACTATTTTGTCTTCAGTGACTTCAGTGACGTCCGTGACTATTGTGACATCACTGATACCGGAGACGTCTGTGATATATGTGATTACTATGACATCAGCGATACCTGTTACATCTTTTACTATTGTGACATCAGTGACATCTCTGAAGTCTGTTACATCAGTGACTATTGTGACATCAGTGACACCTATAACATCAATGATGTCTGTGACTACTCTTACATCAGGGACATCTGTGACTATTTTGACATGGCTAACATCTGTGAAGTCCGTGACTATTTTGACATCACTGATATCTGTGATGTCTCTGACTATTATGACATCATTGACATCTGTGTCTTCTGTGACGTCTTCTGAATATTGCAACATCTGTGACATTAGTGAAACCTCTTATGTCTGTGACCATTGTAACATCAGTGATATCTGTGACTTCTCTGACATCTGTAACTACTTTGACATAAGTTACATCTATATCTGTGACGTCTTTTTATATCTGTGACGTCTTTTATATCTGTGACTACTGTGACATCAGTGACATCTCTGACGTCTGTTACTCTTGTGATATCAGTGACATCTCTTTCATCTGTGATGCCTGTTACTATTGTGACATAACTGATATCTGTTACTTCCGTGACTATTGTGACATCAGTTACATCACTGGCATTTTTGACGTCGGTGACTATTATGACAACACTGGGAAGTGATGTCTGTGATGCCTATGACTATTGTGACATCAATGACATATGTGACATCAATGATGTCTGTGACTGTTTTGACAATATTGACATCTCTTACATCTCTGATGTCTGTGACTATTGTTACATCAGTGACATGTAACATCTCTGGGCACTGTGACATCTGTGACTTTTGTCACACCACTGATATCTGTGAGGTTTTTTATTTCTTTTACTATTGTGACATCGGTGACATCCGTGATCTCTGTGACATCAGTGACATCAGTGACATCTGTGACATAAGTGACTATTTTGACGTCAGTGACATCTATGATGTCTTTGGCTATTCTGACATTAGTGACATCTCTGACATCTCTGATTTCTTTGACTATTGTGACATCAGTGACATCCGTGATCTCTGTGACATCTGCTACTCTTCTGATCTCAGTGATATCTGTCATGACTTTGACTACTATAACATCAGTGACATCTGTGAAATCTGTATAATTCTGTGCTATTGTGAACTCAGTGACAACTATCTTGTCTGTGACTGTTGTTAGACATGTGACATCGGTGAAATCTGTGACATCTGTGACTTGTGAAATCAGAGATATCTGTGACAATGGTGACAACAGTAACATCAGTAACATTCAGTCTTTGAAATTTGTGAGGATTTGGACACCATTGACATGTGACATCTTTTCTTATTGTTATTTCAGTGACATCTGTCATGCCTGTGATCACTGTGACATTGGTGGTATGTGTTATCTTGTAACTATTGTTACAGCAGTGGCATCAGTGACATCTGTGATGATTGTGCCATCAGTGACATTTGTGATGACTGTGGCATCTGTGACAATTGTGACATCAGTGTCATCTGCGGCATCCATGAAGAGTGTGACATCTGTGAAATCTCCAATGTCTGTGACTTTTGGGACATCAGTTGCATCTGTGACGTCTGTGAAGTCTGTGACATGTGTGACACCTGTTACTATTCTGACATCAGTGACATCTATTACGTCTTTGACAACTGTAATGTCGGTTACTATTGTGACGTAAGTGACAAGTGAAATCTGTTACATCTACGAATACGGTGACATCAGTGACATCTATGTTTCTGTGACTACTGTGACATCAGTGACATCTGTGAAATCTGTAGACATTTTGACTATTGTGACATCAGCGACATCTATTTTGTCTGTGATTATTGTGACATCAATGACGTCTGTGAAATCTGTGACATCTGTGACTATTGTGATATCAGCGACATATGTGATGTTGGTTACTATTGTGAAATCAGTGATACCTCTCACGCATCTGACTACTGTGACATCAGTGACATCAGTGGCATCAGTGGCATCTGAGATGTCTGTGACTATTGTGACATCAGTGACATCTGTGACATCCATGACTGTTGTGGTTACTGGTATCTGTAACGTTTGTGATGTAGGTGACTACTGTGACATCAGTGATATCTTTGACTTCGTAGACTATTGCTACATCAGTGACATCTGTGACATCTGTGATGTCTATGGCTTTGTGACATTACTGATATCTGTGACATCTGTGATGTCTGTGACCATTGCAACATCAGTGACATCTCAGACATCTGTGACTATTGTGACATCTGTGAAATCTGTGACATCAGTGACTATTTTGACATTAATGACATCTGTGACATCTCTGAAGTTTCTGACCCTTCTTACATCAGTGACATCTGTGTAATCATTCTTACATTTGTGACATCTGTGACTACTGTAACGTCAGTGAGGTCTGTGTAATCTCTGATATCTGTGACTATTGTGACGTCAGTGACATCTATGTTTTTACGACTATCGTGACACCAGT
Organism: Clamator glandarius; assembly: GCA_033459285.1. Classification (NCBI taxonomy): domain Eukaryota; kingdom Metazoa; phylum Chordata; class Aves; order Cuculiformes; family Cuculidae; genus Clamator; species Clamator glandarius. The sequence goes on from JAUNZM010001428.1 coordinate 548,535, forward strand.
GACATCTGTGATATCTGTGACTATTGTGACATCAGTGACAGCCATGATGGCTGTGAGTATTGTGACATCAGTGATATTTGTGATGTCTGTGGCATCTGTGACTATTTTGACATCAGTGACATTTGTGACATCTGTAACTAGTGTCACATCCTTGATATATGTGACATCTGTGAAGTATGTGACAATTGTGACATCACTGACACTTGTGACGTCTGTTACAATTGTGACATCAGTGACAGCTGTTACTATTGTGACATCAGTGACATCGGCGACATATCTAATGACTGTGACGTCTGTGATGTCTGTGACTGTTGTGATATGGGTGACACCTGTGACATCTGTGACATCAGTGACTATTTTGACATCAGTTACATCTATGTTGTCTGTGACAGTTGTTTACTTAGTGACATCTGTTACATATCTATCTGAGACTATTGTTACATCAGTGACTTCTATGGCATCTGCAACTTCTGTGACGTCAGTAACATCTGTGAAATCTGTGACATCTGTGGCTACCTTGACATCAGTGACGTCTATGGTGTCTGTGACTCTTGTGACATCAGTGACATCTGTTACTTCTGTGGCTATTGTGGCAGTGATTATTTTGACATCACTGATATCTGTGACGTCTCTGATTATTCTGATAACAGTCACATGTGTGATTATTGTAAGGTCAGGGACATTAGTGAAAGCTGTTACGTCTGTGATTATTGTGACATCACTGATATCTGTGACATCTTTGATTTCTTTGACTATTATGACATCAGTGACATCCGTGACATCAGAGACTATTTTGACATCATGACATCTATGACGTCTTTGACTATTCTGACTTTACTGACATCTGTGAAATCTCTTATTTCTGTGACTATTGTGACATCAGTGACATTTGTGACATCCGTGACTGTTGTGACATCTCTGATCTCTGTGACATCCTCGATGTCTTTGACTTTTGTTACATCAGTGACATCTCTGACATCTGTGACTATTGTTCTATCAGTAACATAGGTAACATCTGTGACGTCTGTCACTCTTGTAAACTCAGTGACATCTATCACGCCTGTGACTACTGTGACATCAGTGATATCTATTTTATCATTGACTACTGTTACACCAGTAACATCTTTGAAATCTTTGACATCTGTGACTCCTATGACATCTGTGAAATCTGTATCGCCAGTGACCCCTATGACATAAGCAACTTCTGTGAAATCTGTAGACATGTGATACTCTTTTGACATCAGTGATATATCTAACCTCTGTGATGTCTGTGATGATTGTGACATCACTGATATCTGTGACGTCTCTGACTATTGTGACATCAGTGAGAGCTGTGAAGACTGTGAGTATTGTAACACCAGTAATATTTTTGACATTTGTTACTATTTTCAATTCAGTGACATCTGAGACATATGTGACTACTGTGATATCTGTGAAGTCTGTGACATCAGTGACTATTTTGACAGCAGTGACATCTAGGATATCTTGGACATTATTCTGACATTAGTGACATCTGTGAAATCTCCAATTTCTTTGACTATTTTTACTTCAGTGACGTGTGTGACGTCTGTGAAGTGTGACATCTGTGAAGTCCGACATCAGAAAAATCTGATAAATCTGTGACATCCGTGACTACTGTGACGTCAGTGACATCTATGTTGTCTGTGACTATTGTGACATCAGTGACATCTGTAACATCTCTGATTATTGTGACATCAGTGACATCTCTGTCGTTTATGAATATTGTGACATCAATGATCTCAGTGACATCTATGATGTCTGTGAATATTTTAACATCAGTGACATTGATGAAATCGGATATGTCTGCGACTACTGTGACATCAGTGACATCTTTCACCTCTGTGACATCTTTGACTATTTTGACCTGTTACATCCTTCTTGTCTGTGACTATTTTTACATCAGTGACATCAGTAACATCTGTTATTTGACATCTGTGACTGTTGTTAAAACCACGATATCTGTGACTATTTTGTCTTCAGTGACTTCAGTGACGTCCGTGACTATTGTGACATCACTGATACCGGAGACGTCTGTGATATATGTGATTACTATGACATCAGCGATACCTGTTACATCTTTTACTATTGTGACATCAGTGACATCTCTGAAGTCTGTTACATCAGTGACTATTGTGACATCAGTGACACCTATAACATCAATGATGTCTGTGACTACTCTTACATCAGGGACATCTGTGACTATTTTGACATGGCTAACATCTGTGAAGTCCGTGACTATTTTGACATCACTGATATCTGTGATGTCTCTGACTATTATGACATCATTGACATCTGTGTCTTCTGTGATGTCTTCTGAATATTGCAACATCTGTGACATTAGTGAAACCTCTTATGTCTGTGACCATTGTAACATCAGTGATATCTGTGACTTCTCTGACATCTGTAACTATTTTGACATAAGTTACATCTATATCTGTGACGTCTTTTTATATCTGTGACGTCTTTTATATCTGTGACTACTGTGACATCAGTGACATCTCTGACGTCTGTTACTCTTGTGATATCAGTGACATCTCTTTCATCTGTGATGCCTGTTACTATTGTGACATAACTGATATCTGTTACTTCCGTGACTATTGTGACATCAGTTACATCACTGGCATTTTTGACGTCGGTGACTATTATGACAACACTGGGAAGTGATGTCTGTGATGCCTATGACTATTGTGACATCAATGACATATGTGACATCAGTGATGTCTGTGACTATTTTGACAATATTGACATCTCTTACATCTCTGATGTCTGTGACTATTGTTACATCAGTGACATGTAACATCTCTGGGCATTGTGACATCTGTGACTTTTGTCACACCACTGATATCTGTGAGGTTTTTTATTTCTTTTACTATTGTGACATCGGTGACATCCGTGATCTCTGTGACATCAGTGACATCAGTGACATCTGTGACATAAGTGACTATTTTGACGTCAGTGACATCTATGATGTCTTTGGCTATTCTGACATTAGTGACATCTCTGACATCTCTGATTTCTTTGACTATTGTGACATCAGTGACATCCGTGATCTCTGTGACATCTGCTACTCTTCTGATCTCAGTGATATCTGTCATGACTTTGACTACTATAACATCAGTGACATCTGTGAAATCTGTATACTTCTGTGCTATTGTGAACTCAGTGACAACTATCTTGTCTGTGACTATTGTTAGACATGTGACATCGGTGAAATCTGTGACATCTGTGACTTGTGAAATCAGAGATATCTGTGACAATGGTGACAACAGTAACATCAGTAACATTCAGTCTTTGAAATTTGTGAGGATTTTGACACCACTGACATGTGACATCTTTTCTTATTGTTATTTCAGTGACATCTGTCATGCCTGTGATCACTGTGACATTGGTGGTATGTGTTATCTTGTAACTATTGTTACAGCAGTGGCATCAGTGACATCTGTGATGATTGTGCCATCAGTGACATTTGTGATGACTGTGGCATCTGTGACAATTGTGACATCAGTGTCATCTGCGGCATCCATGAAGAGTGTGACATCTGTGAAATCTCCGATGTCTGTGACTTTTGGGACATCAGTTGCATCTGTGACGTCTGTGAAGTCTGTGACATGTGTGACACCTGTTACTATTCTGACATCAGTGACATCTATTACGTCTTTGACAACTGTAATGTCGGTTACTATTGTGACGTAAGTGACAAGTGAAATCTGTTACATCTACGAATACGGTGACATCAGTGACATCTATGTTTCTGTGACTACTGTGACATCAGTGACATCTGTGAAATCTGTAGACATTTTGACTATTGTGACATCAGCGACATCTATTTTGTCTGTGATTATTGTGACATCAATGACGTCTGTGAAATCTGTGACATCTGTGACTATTGTGATATCAGCGACATATGTGATGTTGGTTACTATTGTGAAATCAGTGATACCTCTCACGCATCTGACTACTGTGACATCAGTGACATCAGTGGCATCAGTGGCATCTGAGATGTCTGTGACTATTGTGACATCAGTGACATCTGTGACATCCATGACTGTTGTGGTTACTGGTATCTGTAACGTTTGTGATGTAGGTGACTACTGTGACATCAGTGATATCTTTGACTTCGTAGACTATTGCTACATCAGTGACATCTGTGACATCTGTGATGTCTATGGCTTTGTGACATTACTGATATCTGTGACATCTGTGATGTCTGTGACCATTGCAACATCAGTGACATCTCAGACATCTGTGACTATTGTGACATCTGTGAAATCTGTGACATCAGTGACTATTTTGACATTAATGACATCTGTGACATCTCTGAAGTTTCTGACCCTTCTTACATCAGTGACATCTGTGTAATCATTCTTACATTTGTGACATCTGTGCCTACTGTAACGTCAGTGACGTCTGTGTAATCTCTGATATCTGTGACTATTGTGACGTCAGTGACATCTATGTTTTTACGACTATCGTGACACCAGTGACATCTGTGATATCTGTGACTATTGTGACATCAGTGACAGCCATGATGGCTGTGAGTATTGTGACATCAGTGATATTTGTGATGTCTGTGGCATCTGTGACTATTTTGACATCAGTGACATTTGTGACATCTGTAACTAGTGTCACATCCTTGATATATGTGACATCTGTGAAGTATGTGACAATTGTGACATCACTGACACTTGTGACGTCTGTTACAATTGTGACATCAGTGACAGCTGTTACTATTGTGACATCAGTGACATCGGCAACATATCTAATGACTGTGACGTCTGTGATGTCTGTGACTGTTGTGATATCGGTGAGACCTGTGACATCTGTGACATCAGTGACTATTTTGACATCAGTTACATCTATGTTGTCTGTGACAGTTGTTTACTTAGTGACATCTGTTACATATCTATCTGAGACTATTGTTACATCAGTGACTTCTATGGCATCTGCAACTTCTGTGACGTCAGTAACATCTGTGAAATCTGTGACATCTGTGGCTACCTTGACATCAATGACGTCTATGTTGCCTGTGACTATTGTGACATCAGTGACATCTGTTACTTCTGTGGCTATTGTGGCAGTGATTATTTTGACATCACTGATATCTGTGACGTCTCTGATTATTCTGATAACAGTCACATGTGTGATTATTGTAAGGTCAGGGACATTAGTGAAAGCTGTTACCTCTGTTACTACTGTGACATCACTGATATCTGTGACATCTTTGATTTCTTTGACTATTATGACATCAGTGACATCCGTGACATCAGAGACTATTTTGACATCATGACATCTATGACGTCTTTGACTATTCTGACTTTACTGACATCTGTGAAATCTCTTATTTCTGTGACTATTGTGACATCAGTGACATTTGTGACATCCGTGACTGTTGTGACATCTCTGATCTCTGTGACATCCTCGATGTCTTTGACTTTTGTTACATCAGTGACATCTCTGACATCTGTGTCTATTGTTCTATCAATAACATCGGTAACATCTGTGACGTCTGTCACTCTTGTAAACTCAGTGACATCTATCACGCCTGTGACTACTGTGACATCAGTGATATCTATTTTATCATTGACTACTGTTACACCAGTAACATCTTTGAAATCTTTGACATCTGTGACTCCTATGACATCTGTGAAATCTGTATCGCCAGTGACCCCTATGACATAAGCAACTTCTGTGAAATCTGTAGACATGTGATACTCTTTTGACATCAGTGATATATCTAACCTCTGTGATGTCTGTGATGATTGTGACATCACTGATATCTGTGACGTCTCTGACTATTGTGACATCAGTGAGAGCTGTGAAGACTGTGAGTATTGTAACACCAGTAATATTTTTGACATTTGTTACTATTTTCAATTCAGTGACATCTGAGACATATGTGACTACTGTGATATCTGTGAAGTCTGTGACATCAGTGACTATTTTGACAGCAGTGACATCTAGGATATCTTGGACATTATTCTGACATTAGTGACATCTGTGAAATCTCCAATTTCTTTGACTATTTTTACTTCAGTGACGTGTGTGACGTCTGTGAAGTGTGACATCTGTGAAGTCCGACATCAGAAAAATCTGATAAATCTGTGACATCCGTGACTACTGTGACGTCAGTGACATCTATGTTGTCTGTGACTATTGTGACATCAGTGACATCTGTAACATCTCTGATTATTGTGACATCAGTGACATCTCTGTCGTTTATGAATATTGTGACATCAATGATCTCAGTGACATCTATGATGTCTGTGAATATTTTAACATCAGTGACATTGATGAAATCGGATATGTCTGCGACTACTGTGACATCAGTGACATCTTTCACCTCTGTGACATCTTTGACTATTTTGACCTGTTACATCCTTCTTGTCTGTGACTATTTTTACATCAGTGACATCAGTAACATCTGTTATTTGACATCTGTGACTGTTGTTAAAACCACGATATCTGTGACTATTTTGTCTTCAGTGACTTCAGTGACGTCCGTGACTATTGTGACATCACTGATACCGGAGACGTCTGTGATATATGTGATTACTATGACATCAGCGATACCTGTTACATCTTTTACTATTGTGACATCAGTGACATCTCTGAAGTCTGTTACATCAGTGACTATTGTGACATCAGTGACACCTATAACATCAATGATGTCTGTGACTACTCTTACATCAGGGACATCTGTGACTATTTTGACATGGCTAACATCTGTGAAGTCCGTGACTATTTTGACATCACTGATATCTGTGATGTCTCTGACTATTATGACATCATTGACATCTGTGTCTTCTGTGATGTCTTCTGAATATTGCAACATCTGTGACATTAGTGAAACCTCTTATGTCTGTGACCATTGTAACATCAGTGATATCTGTGACTTCTGTGACATCTGTAACTATTTTGACATAAGTTACATCTATATCTGTGACGTCTTTTATATCTGTGAGGTCTTTTATATCTGTGACTACTGTGACATCAGTGACATCTCTGACGTCTGTTACTCTTGTGATATCAGTGACATCTCTTTCATCTGTGATGCCTGTTACTATTGTGACATAACTGATATCTGTTACTTCCGTGACTATTGTGACATCAGTTACATCACTGGCATTTTTGACGTCGGTGACTATTATGACAACACTGGGAAGTGATGTCTGTGATGCCTATGACTATTGTGACATCAATGACATATGTGACATCAGTGATGTCTGTGACTATTTTGACAATATTGACATCTCTTACATCTCTGATGTCTGTGACTATTGTTACATCAGTGACATGTAACATCTCTGGGCATTGTGACATCTGTGACTTTTGTCACACCACTGATATCTGTGAGGTTTTTTATTTCTTTTACTATTGTGACATCGGTGACATCCGTGATCTCTGTGACTATCGTGACATCAGTGACATCTGTGACATAAGTGACTATTTTGACGTCAGTGACATCTATGATGTCTTTGGCTATTCTGACATTAGTGACATCTCTGACATCTCTGATTTCTTTGACTATTGTGACATCAGTGACATCCGTGATCTCTGTGACATCTGCTACTCTTCTGATCTCAGTGATATCTGTCATGACTTTGACTACTATAACATCAGTGACATCTGCGAAATCTGTATACTTCTGTGCTATTGTGAACTCAGTGACAACTATCTTGTCTGTGACTATTGTTAGACATGTGACATCGGTGAAATCTGTGACATCTGTGACTTGTGAAATCAGAGATATCTGTGACAATGGTGACAACAGTAACATCAGTAACATTCAGTCTTTGAAATTTGTGAGGATTTTGACACCATTGACATGTGACATCTTTTCTTATTGTTATTTCAGTGACATCTGTCATGCCTGTGATCACTGTGACATTGGTGGTATGTGTTATCTTGTAACTATTGTTACAGCAGTGGCATCAGTGACATCTGTGATGATTGTGCCATCAGTGACATTTGTGATGACTGTGGCATCTGTGACAATTGTGACATCAGTGTCATCTGCGGCATCCATGAAGAGTGTGACATCTGTGAAATCTCCGATGTCTGTGACTTTTGGGACATCAGTTGCATCTGTGACGTCTGTGAAGTCTGTGACATGTGTGACACCTGTTACTATTCTGACATCAGTGACATCTATTACGTCTTTGACAACTGTAATGTCGGTTACTATTGTGACGTAAGTGACAAGTGAAATCTGTTACATCTACGAATACGGTGACATCAGTGACATCTATGTTTCTGTGACTACTGTGACATCAGTGACATCTGTGAAATCTGTAGACATTTTGACTATTGTGACATCAGCGACATCTATTTTGTCTGTGATTATTGTGACATCAATGACGTCTGTGAAATCTGTGACATCTGTGACTATTGTGATATCAGCGACATATGTGATGTTGGTTACTATTGTGAAATCAGTGATACCTCTCACGCATCTGACTACTGTGACATCAGTGACATCAGTGGCATCAGTGGCATCTGAGATGTCTGTGACTATTGTGACATCAGTGACATCTGTGACATCCATGACTGTTGTGGTTACTGGTATCTGTAACGTTTGTGATGTAGGTGACTACTGTGACATCAGTGATATCTTTGACTTCGTAGACTATTGCTACATCAGTGACATCTGTGACATCTGTGATGTCTATGGCTTTGTGACATTACTGATATCTGTGACATCTGTGATGTCTGTGACCATTGCAACATCAGTGACATCTCAGACATCTGTGACTATTGTGACATCTGTGAAATCTGTGACATCAGTGACTATTTTGACATTAATGACATCTGTGACATCTCTGAAGTTTCTGACCCTTCTTACATCAGTGACATCTGTGTAATCATTCTTACATTTGTGACATCTGTGACTACTGTAACGTCAGTGACGTCTGTGTAATCTCTGACATCTGTGACTATTGTGACGTCAGTGACATCTATGTTTTTACGACTATCGTGACACCAGTGACATCTGTGATATCTGTGACTATTGTGACATCAGTGACAGCCATGATGGCTGTGAGTATTGTGACATCAGTGATATTTGTGATGTCTGTGGCATCTGTGACTATTTTGACATCAGTGACATTTGTGACATCTGTAACTAGTGTCACATCCTTGATATATGTGACATCTGTGAAGTATGTGACAATTGTGACATCACTGACACTTGTGACGTCTGTTACAATTGTGACATCAGTGACAGCTGTTACTATTGTGACATCAGTGACATCGGCGACATATCTAATGACTGTGACGTCTGTGATGTCTGTGACTATTGTGATATCGGTGAGACCTGTGACATCTGTGACATCAGTGACTATTTTGACATCAGTTACATCTATGTTGTCTGTGACAGTTGTTTACTTAGTGACATCTGTTACATATCTATCTGAGACTATTGTTACATCAGTGACTTCTATGGCATCTGCAACTTCTGTGACGTCAGTAACATCTGTGAAATCTGTGACATCTGTGGCTACCTTGACATCAATGACGTCTATGTTGTCTGTGACTATTGTGACATCAGTGACATCTGTTACTTCTGTGGCTATTGTGGCAGTGATTATTTTGACATCACTGATATCTGTGACGTCTCTGATTATTCTGATAACAGTCACATGTGTGATTATTGTAAGGTCAGGGACATTAGTGAAAGCTGTTACGTCTGTGATTATTGTGACATCACTGATATCTGTGACATCTTTGATTTCTTTGACTATTATGACATCAGTGACATCCGTGACATCAGAGACTATTTTGACATCATGACATCTATGACGTCTTTGACTATTCTGACTTTACTGACATCTGTGAAATCTCTTATTTCTGTGACTATTGTGACATCAGTGACATTTGTGACATCCGTGACTGTTGTGACATCTCTGATCTCTGTGACATCCTCGATGTCTTTGACTTTTGTTACATCAGTGACATCTCTGACATCTGTGACTATTGTTCTATCAGTAACATAGGTAACATCTGTGACGTCTGTCACTCTTGTAAACTCAGTGACATCTATCACGCCTGTGACTACTGTGACATCAGTGATATCTATTTTATCATTGACTACTGTTACACCAGTAACATCTTTGAAATCTTTGACATCTGTGACTCCTATGACATCTGTGAAATCTGTATCGCCAGTGACTCCTATGACATAAGCAACTTCTGTGAAATCTGTAGACATGTGATACTCTTTTGACATCAGTGATATATCTAACCTCTGTGATGTCTGTGATGATTGTGACATCACTGATATCTGTGACGTCTCTGACTATTGTGACATCAGTGAGAGCTGTGAAGACTGTGAGTATTGTAACACCAGTAATATTTTTGACATTTGTTACTATTTTCAATTCAGTGACATCTGAGACATATGTGACTACTGTGATATCTGTGAAGTCTGTGACATCAGTGACTATTTTGACAGCAGTGACATCTAGGATATCTTGGACATTATTCTGACATTAGTGACATCTGTGAAATCTCCAATTTCTTTGACTATTTTTACTTCAGTGACGTGTGTGACGTCTGTGAAGTGTGACATCTGTGAAGTCCGACATCAGAAAAATCTGATAAATCTGTGACATCCGTGACTACTGTGACGTCAGTGACATCTATGTTGTCTGTGACTATTGTGACATCAGTGACATCTGTAACATCTCTGATTATTGTGACATCAGTGACATCTCTGTCGTTTATGAATATTGTGACATCAATGATCTCAGTGACATCTATGATGTCTGTGAATATTTTAACATCAGTGACATTGATGAAATCGGATATGTCTGCGACTACTGTGACATCAGTGACATCTTTCACCTCTGTGACATCTTTGACTATTTTGACCTGTTACATCCTTCTTGTCTGTGACTATTTTTACATCAGTGACATCAGTAACATCTGTTATTTGACATCTGTGACTGTTGTTAAAACCACGATATCTGTGACTATTTTGTCTTCAGTGACTTCAGTGACGTCCGTGACTATTGTGACATCACTGATACCGGAGACGTCTGTGATATATGTGATTACTATGACATCAGCGATACCTGTTACATCTTTTACTATTGTGACATCAGTGACATCTCTGAAGTCTGTTACATCAGTGACTATTGTGACATCAGTGACACCTATAACATCAATGATGTCTGTGACTACTGTTACATCAGGGACATCTGTGACTATTTTGACATGGCTAACATCTGTGAAGTCCATGACTATTTTGACATCACTGATATCTGTGATGTCTCTGACTATTATGACATCATTGACATCTGTGTCTTCTGTGACGTCTTCTGAATATTGCAACATCTGTGACATTAGTGAAACCTCTTATGTCTGTGACCATTGTAACATCAGTGATATCTGTGACTTCTCTGACATCTGTAACTACTTTGACATAAGTTACATCTATATCTGTGACGTCTTTTATATCTGTGACGTCTTTTATATCTGTGACTACTGTGACATCAGTGACATCTCTGACGTCTGTTACTCTTGTGATATCAGTGACATCTCTTTCATCTGTGATGCCTGTTACTATTGTGACATAACTGATATCTGTTACTTCCGTGACTATTGTGACATCAGTTACATCACTGGCATTTTTGACGTCGGTGACTATTATGACAACACTGGGAAGTGATGTCTGTGATGCCTATGACTATTGTGACATCAATGACATATGTGACATCAGTGATGTCTGTGACTATTTTGACAATATTGACATCTCTTACATCTCTGATGTCTGTGACTATTGTTACATCAGTGACATGTAACATCTCTGGGCATTGTGACATCTGTGACTTTTGTCACACCACTGATATCTGTGAGGTTTTTTATTTCTTTTACTATTGTGACATCGGTGACATCCGTGATCTCTGTGACTATCGTGACATCAGTGACATCTGTGACATAAGTGACTATTTTGACGTCAGTGACATCTATGATGTCTTTGGCTATTCTGACATTAGTGACATCTCTGACATCTCTGATTTCTTTGACTATTGTGACATCAGTGACATCCGTGATCTCTGTGACATCTGCTACTCTTCTGATCTCAGTGATATCTGTCATGACTTTGACTACTATAACATCAGTGACATCTGTGAAATCTGTATACTTCTGTGCTATTGTGAACTCAGTGACAACTATCTTGTCTGTGACTATTGTTAGACATGTGACATCGGTGAAATCTGTGACATCTGTGACTTGTGAAATCAGAGATATCTGTGACAATGGTGACAACAGTAACATCAGTAACATTCAGTCTTTGAAATTTGTGAGGATTTTGACACCATTGACATGTGACATCTTTTCTTATTGTTATTTCAGTGACATCTGTCATGCCTGTGATCACTGTGACATTGGTGGTATGTGTTATCTTGTAACTATTGTTACAGCAGTGGCATCAGTGACATCTGTGATGATTGTGCCATCAGTGACATTTGTGATGACTGTGGCATCTGTGACAATTGTGACATCAGTGTCATCTGCGGCATCCATGAAGAGTGTGACATCTGTGAAATCTCCGATGTCTGTGACTTTTGGGACATCAGTTGCATCTGTGATGTCTGTGAAGTCTGTGACATGTGTGACACCTATTACTATTCTGACATCAGTGACATCTATTACGTCTTTGACAACTGTAATGTCGGTTACTATTGTGACGTAAGTGACAAGTGAAATCTGTTACATCTACGAATACGGTGACATCAGTGACATCTATGTTTCTGTGACTACTGTGACATCAGTGACATCTGTGAAATCTGTAGACATTTTGACTATTGTGACATCAGCGACATCTATTTTGTCTGTGATTATTGTGACATCAATGACGTCTGTGAAATCTGTGACATCTGTGACTATTGTGATATCAGCGACATATGTGATGTTGGTTACTATTGTGAAATCAGTGATACCTCTCACGCATCTGACTACTGTGACATCAGTGGCATCAGTGGCATCTGAGATGTCTGTGACTATTGTGACATCAGTGACATCTGTGACATCCATGACTGTTGTGTTTACTGGTATCTGTAACGTTTGTGATGTAGGTGACTACTGTGACATCAGTGATATCTTTGACTTCGTAGACTATTGCTACATCAGTGACATCTGTGACATCTGTGATGTCTATGGCTTTGTGACATTACTGATATCTGTGACATCTGTGATGTCTGTGACCATTGCAACATCAGTGACATCTCAGACATCTGTGACTATTGTGACATCTGTGAAATCTGTGACATCAGTGACTATTTTGACATTAATGACATCTGTGACATCTCTGAAGTTTCTGACCCTTCTTACATCAGTGACATCTGTGTAATCATTCTTACATTTGTGACATCTGTGACTACTGTAACGTCAGTGACGTCTGTGTAATCTCTGACATCTGTGACTATTGTGACGTCAGTGACATCTATGTTTTTATGACTATCGTGACACCAGTGACATCTGTGATATCTGTGACTATTGTGACATCAGTGACAGCCATGATGGCTGTGAGTATTGTGACATCAGTGATATTTGTGATGTCTGTGGCATCTGTGACTATTTTGACATCAGTGACATTTGTGACATCTGTAACTAGTGTCACATCCTTGATATATGTGACATCTGTGAAGTATGTGACAATTGTGACATCACTGACACTTGTGACGTCTGTTACAATTGTGACATCAGTGACAGCTGTTACTATTGTGACATCAGTGACATCGGCGACATATCTAATGACTGTGACGTCTGTGATGTCTGTGACTGTTGTGATATCGGTGAGACCTGTGACATCTGTGACATCAGTGACTATTTTGACATCAGTTACATCTATGTTGTCTGTGACAGTTGTTTACTTAGTGACATCTGTTACATATCTATCTGAGACTATTGTTACATCAGTGACTTCTATGGCATCTGCAACTTCTGTGACGTCAGTAACATCTGTGAAATCTGTGACATCTGTGGCTACCTTGACATCAATGACGTCTATGTTGTCTGTGACTATTGTGACATCAGTGACATCTGTTACTTCTGTGGCTATTGTGGCAGTGATTATTTTGACATCACTGATATCTGTGACGTCTCTGATTATTCTGATAACAGTCACATGTGTGATTATTGTAAGGTCAGGGACATTAGTGAAAGCTGTTACGTCTGTGATTATTGTGACATCACTGATATCTGTGACATCTTTGATTTCTTTGACTATTATGACATCAGTGACATCCGTGACATCAGAGACTATTTTGACATCATGACATCTATGACGTCTTTGACTATTCTGACTTTACTGACATCTGTGAAATCTCTTATTTCTGTGACTATTGTGACATCAGTGACATTTGTGACATCCGTGACTGTTGTGACATCTCTGATCTCTGTGACATCCTCGATGTCTTTGACTTTTGTTACATCAGTGACATCTCTGACATCTGTGACTATTGTTCTATCAGTAACATAGGTAACATCTGTGACGTCTGTCACTCTTGTAAACTCAGTGACATCTATCACGCCTGTGACTACTGTGACATCAGTGATATCTATTTTATCATTGACTACTGTTACACCAGTAACATCTTTGAAATCTTTGACATCTGTGACTCCTATGACATCTGTGAAATCTGTATCGCCAGTGACTCCTATGACATAAGCAACTTCTGTGAAATCTGTAGACATGTGATACTCTTTTGACATCAGTGATATATCTAACCTCTGTGATGTCTGTGATGATTGTGACATCACTGATATCTGTGACGTCTCTGACTATTGTGACATCAGTGAGAGCTGTGAAGACTGTGAGTATTGTAACACCAGTAATATTTTTGACATTTGTTACTATTTTCAATTCAGTGACATCTGAGACATATGTGACTACTGTGATATCTGTGAAGTCTGTGACATCAGTGACTATTTTGACAGCAGTGACATCTAGGATATCTTGGACATTATTCTGACATTAGTGACATCTGTGAAATCTCCAATTTCTTTGACTATTTTTACTTCAGTGACGTGTGTGACGTCTGTGAAGTGTGACATCTGTGAAGTCCGACATCAGAAAAATCTGATAAATCTGTGACATCCGTGACTACTGTGACGTCAGTGACATCTATGTTGTCTGTGACTATTGTGACATCAGTGACATCTGTAACATCTCTGATTATTGTGACATCAGTGACATCTCTGTCGTTTATGAATATTGTGACATCAATGATCTCAGTGACATCTATGATGTCTGTGAATATTTTAACATCAGTGACATTGATGAAATCGGATATGTCTGCGACTACTGTGACATCAGTGACATCTTTCACCTCTGTGACATCTTTGACTATTTTGACCTGTTACATCCTTCTTGTCTGTGACTATTTTTACATCAGTGACATCAGTAACATCTGTTATTTGACATCTGTGACTGTTGTTAAAACCACGATATCTGTGACTATTTTGTCTTCAGTGACTTCAGTGACGTCCGTGACTATTGTGACATCACTGATACCGGAGACGTCTGTGATATATGTGATTACTATGACATCAGCGATACCTGTTACATCTTTTACTATTGTGACATCAGTGACATCTCTGAAGTCTGTTACATCAGTGACTATTGTGACATCAGTGACACCTATAACATCAATGATGTCTGTGACTACTGTTACATCAGGGACATCTGTGACTATTTTGACATGGCTAACATCTGTGAAGTCCGTGACTATTTTGACATCACTGATATCTGTGATGTCTCTGACTATTATGACATCATTGACATCTGTGTCTTCTGTGACGTCTTCTGAATATTGCAACATCTGTGACATTAGTGAAACCTCTTATGTCTGTGACCATTGTAACATCAGTGATATCTGTGACTTCTCTGACATCTGTAACTACTTTGACATAAGTTACATCTATATCTGTGACGTCTTTTATATCTGTGACGTCTTTTATATCTGTGACTACTGTGACATCAGTGACATCTCTGACGTCTGTTACACTTGTGATATCAGTGACATCTCTTTCATCTGTGATGCCTGTTACTATTGTGACATAACTGATATCTGTTACTTCCGTGACTATTGTGACATCAGTTACATCACTGGCATTTTTGACGTCGGTGACTATTATGACAACACTGGGAAGTGATGTCTGTGATGCCTATGACTATTGTGACATCAATGACATATGTGACATCAGTGATGTCTGTGACTATTTTGACAATATTGACATCTCTTACATCTCTGATGTCTGTGACTATTGTTACATCAGTGACATGTAACATCTCTGGGCATTGTGACATCTGTGACTTTTGTCACACCACTGATATCTGTGAGGTTTTTTATTTCTTTTACTATTGTGACATCGGTGACATCCGTGATCTCTGTGACTATCGTGACATCAGTGACATCTGTGACATAAGTGACTATTTTGACGTCAGTGACATCTATGATGTCTTTGGCTATTCTGACATTAGTGACATCTCTGACATCTCTGATTTCTTTGACTATTGTGACATCAGTGACATCCGTGATCTCTGTGACATCTGCTACTCTTCTGATCTCAGTGATATCTGTCATGACTTTGACTACTATAACATCAGTGACATCTGTGAAATCTGTATACTTCTGTGCTATTGTGAACTCAGTGACAACTATCTTGTCTGTGACTATTGTTAGACATGTGACATCGGTGAAATCCGTGACATCTGTGACTTGTGAAATCAGAGATATCTGTGACAATGGTGACAACAGTAACATCAGTAACATTCAGTCTTTGAAATTTGTGAGGATTTTGACACCATTGACATGTGACATCTTTTCTTATTGTTATTTCAGTGACATCTGTCATGCCTGTGATCACTGTGACATTGGTGGTATGTGTTATCTTGTAACTATTGTTACAGCAGTGGCATCGGTGACATCTGTGATGATTGTGCCATCAGTGACATTTGTGATGACTGTGGCATCTGTGACAATTGTGACATCAGTGTCATCTGCGGCATCCATGAAGAGTGTGACATCTGTGAAATCTCCGATGTCTGTGACTTTTGGGACATCAGTTGCATCTGTGACGTCTGTGAAGTCTGTGACATGTGTGACACCTATTACTATTCTGACATCAGTGACATCTATTACGTCTTTGACAACTGTAATGTCGGTTACTATTGTGACGTAAGTGACAAGTGAAATCTGTTACATCTACGAATACGGTGACATCAGTGACATCTATGTTTCTGTGACTACTGTGACATCAGTGACATCTGTGAAATCTGTAGACATTTTGACTGTTGTGACATCAGCGACATCTATTTTGTCTGTGATTATTGTGACATCAATGACGTCTGTGAAATCTGTGACATCTGTGACTATTGTGATATCAGCGACATATGTGATGTTGGTTACTATTGTGAAATCAGTGATACCTCTCACGCATCTGACTACTGTGACATCAGTGACATCAGTGGCATCAGTGGCATCTGAGATGTCTGTGACTATTGTGACATCAGTGACATCTGTGACATCCATGACTGTTGTGGTTACTGGTATCTGTAACGTTTGTGATGTAGGTGACTACTGTGACATCAGTGATATCTTTGACTTCGTAGACTATTGCTACATCAGTGACATCTGTGACATCTGTGATGTCTATGGCTTTGTGACATTACTGATATCTGTGACATCTGTGATGTCTGTGACCATTGCAACATCAGTGACATCTCAGACATCTGTGACTATTGTGACATCTGTGAAATCTGTGACATCAGTGACTATTTTGACATTAATGACATCTGTGACATCTCTGAAGTTTCTGACCCTTCTTACATCAGTGACATCTGTGTAATCATTCTTACATTTGTGACATCTGTGACTACTGTAACGTCAGTGACGTCTGTGTAATCTCTGACATCTGTGACTCTTGTGACGCCAGTGACATCTATGTTTTTACGACTATCGTGACACCAGTGACATCTGTGATATCTGTGACTATTGTGACATCAGTGACAGCCATTATGGCTGTGAGTATTGTGACATCAGTGATATTTGTGATGTCTGTGGCATCTGTGACTATTTTGACATCAGTGACATTTGTGACATCTGTAACTAGTGTCACATCCTTGATATATGTGACATCTGTGAAGTATGTGACAATTGTGACATCACTGACACTTGTGACGTCTGTTACAATTGTGACATCAGTGACAGCTGTTACTATTGTGACATCAGTGACATCGGCGACATATCTAATGACTGTGACGTCTGTGATGTCTGTGACTATTGTGATATCGGTGAGACCTGTGACATCTGTGACATCAGTGACTATTTTGACATCAGTTACATCTATGTTGTCTGTGACAGTTGTTTACTTAGTGACATCTGTTACATATCTATCTGAGACTATTGTTACATCAGTGACTTCTATGGCATCTGCAACTTCTGTGACGTCAGTAACATCTGTGAAATCTGTGACATCTGTGGCTACCTTGACATCAATGACGTCTATGTTGTCTGTGACTATTGTGACATCAGTGACATCTGTTACTTCTGTGGCTATTGTGGCAGTGATTATTTTGACATCACTGATATCTGTGACGTCTCTGATTATTCTGATAACAGTCACATGTGTGATTATTGTAAGGTCAGGGACATTAGTGAAAGCTGTTACGTCTGTGATTATTGTGACATCACTGATATCTGTGACATCTTTGATTTCTTTGACTATTATGACATCAGTGACATCCGTGACATCAGAGACTATTTTGACATCATGACATCTATGACGTCTTTGACTATTCTGACTTTACTGACATCTGTGAAATCTCTTATTTCTGTGACTATTGTGACATCAGTGACATTTGTGACATCCGTGACTGTTGTGACATCTCTGATCTCTGTGACATCCTCGATGTCTTTGACTTTTGTTACATCAGTGACATCTCTGACATCTGTGACTATTGTTCTATCAGTAACATAGGTAACATCTGTGACGTCTGTCACTCTTGTAAACTCAGTGACATCTATCACGCCTGTGACTACTGTGACATCAGTGATATCTATTTTATCATTGACTACTGTTACACCAGTAACATCTTTGAAATCTTTGACATCTGTGACTCCTATGACATCTGTGAAATCTGTATCGCCAGTGACTCCTATGACATAAGCAACTTCTGTGAAATCTGTAGACATGTGATACTCTTTTGACATCAGTGATATATCTAACCTCTGTGATGTCTGTGATGATTGTGACATCACTGATATCTGTGACGTCTCTGACTATTGTGACATCAGTGAGAGCTGTGAAGACTGTGAGTATTGTAACACCAGTAATATTTTTGACATTTGTTACTATTTTCAATTCAGTGACATCTGAGACATATGTGACTACTGTGATATCTGTGAAGTCTGTGACATCAGTGACTATTTTGACAGCAGTGACATCTAGGATATCTTGGACATTATTCTGACATTAGTGACATCTGTGAAATCTCCAATTTCTTTGACTATTTTTACTTCAGTGACGTGTGTGACGTCTGTGAAGTGTGACATCTGTGAAGTCCGACATCAGAAAAATCTGATAAATCTGTGACATCCGTGACTACTGTGACGTCAGTGACATCTATGTTGTCTGTGACTATTGTGACATCAGTGACATCTGTAACATCTCTGATTATTGTGACATCAGTGACATCTCTGTCGTTTATGAATATTGTGACATCAATGATCTCAGTGACATCTATGATGTCTGTGAATATTTTAACATCAGTGACATTGATGAAATCGGATATGTCTGCGACTACTATGACATCAGTGACATCTTTCACCTCTGTGACATCTTTGACTATTTTGACCTGTTACATCCTTCTTGTCTGTGACTATTTTTACATCAGTGACATCAGTAACATCTGTTATTTGACATCTGTGACTGTTGTTAAAACCACGATATCTGTGACTATTTTGTCTTCAGTGACTTCAGTGACGTCCGTGACTATTGTGACATCACTGATACCGGAGACGTCTGTGATATATGTGATTACTATGACATCAGCGATACCTGTTACATCTTTTACTATTGTGACATCAGTGACATCTCTGAAGTCTGTTACATCAGTGACTATTGTGACATCAGTGACACCTATAACATCAATGATGTCTGTGACTACTGTTACATCAGGGACATCTGTGACTATTTTGACATGGCTAACATCTGTGAAGTCCGTGACTATTTTGACATCACTGATATCTGTGATGTCTCTGACTATTATGACATCATTGACATCTGTGTCTTCTGTGACGTCTTCTGAATATTGCAACATCTGTGACATTAGTGAAACCTCTTATGTCTGTGACCATTGTAACATCAGTGATATCTGTGACTTCTCTGACATCTGTAACTACTTTGACATAAGTTACATCTATATCTGTGACGTCTTTTATATCTGTGACGTCTTTTATATCTGTGACAACTGTGACATCAGTGACATCTCTGACGTCTGTTACTCTTGTGATATCAGTGACATCTCTTTCATCTGTGATGCCTGTTACTATTGTGACATAACTGATATCTGTTACTTCCGTGACTATTGTGACATCAGTTACATCACTGGCATTTTTGACGTCGGTGACTATTATGACAACACTGGGAAGTGATGTCTGTGATGCCTATGACTATTGTGACATCAATGACATATGTGACATCAGTGATGTCTGTGACTATTTTGACAATATTGACATCTCTTACATCTCTGATGTCTGTGACTATTGTTACATCAGTGACATGTAACATCTCTGGGCATTGTGACATCTGTGACTTTTGTCACACCACTGATATCTGTGAGGTTTTTTATTTCTTTTACTATTGTGACATCGGTGACATCCGTGATCTCTGTGACTATCGTGACATCAGTGACATCTGTGACATAAGTGACTATTTTGACGTCAGTGACATCTATGATGTCTTTGGCTATTCTGACATTAGTGACATCTCTGACATCTCTGATTTCTTTGACTATTGTGACATCAGTGACATCCGTGATCTCTGTGACATCTGCTACTCTTCTGATCTCAGTGATATCTGTCATGACTTTGACTACTATAACATCAGTGACATCTGCGAAATCTGTATACTTCTGTGCTATTGTGAACTCAGTGACAACTATCTTGTCTGTGACTATTGTTAGACATGTGACATCGGTGAAATCTGTGACATCTGTGACTTGTGAAATCAGAGATATCTGTGACAATGGTGACAACAGTAACATCAGTAACATTCAGTCTTTGAAATTTGTGAGGATTTTGACACCATTGACATGTGACATCTTTTCTTATTGTTATTTCAGTGACATCTGTCATGCCTGTGATCACTGTGACATTGGTGGTATGTGTTATCTTGTAACTATTGTTACAGCAGTGGCATCAGTGACATCTGTGATGATTGTGCCATCAGTGACATTTGTGATGACTGTGGCATCTGTGACAATTGTGACATCAGTGTCATCTGCGGCATCCATGAAGAGTGTGACATCTGTGAAATCTCCGATGGCTGTGACTTTTGGGACATCAGTTGCATCTGTGACGTCTGTGAAGTCTGTGGCATGTGTGACACCTGTTACTATTCTGACATCAGTGACATCTATTACGTCTTTGACAACTGTAATGTCGGTTACTATTGTGACGTAAGTGACAAGTGAAATCTGTTACATCTACGAATACGGTGACATCAGTGACATCTATGTTTCTGTGACTACTGTGACATCAGTGACATCTGTGAAATCTGTAGACATTTTGACTATTGTGACATCAGCGACATCTATTTTGTCTGTGATTATTGTGACATCAATGACGTCTGTGAAATCTGTGACATCTGTGACTATTGTGATATCAGCGACATATGTGATGTTGGTTACTATTGTGAAATCAGTGATACCTCTCACGCATCTGACTACTGTGACATCAGTGGCATCAGTGGCATCTGAGATGTCTGAGATGTCTGTGACTATTGTGACATCAGTGACATCTGTGACATCCATGACTGTTGTGGTTACTGGTATCTGTAACGTTTGTGATGTAGGTGACTACTGTGACATCAGTGATATCTTTGACTTCGTAGACTATTGCTACATCAGTGACATCTGTGACATCTGTGATGTCTATGGCTTTGTGACATTACTGATATCTGTGACATCTGTGATGTCTGTGACCATTGCAACATCAGTGACATCTCAGACATCTGTGACTATTGTGACATCTGTGAAATCTGTGACATCAGTGACTATTTTGACATTAATGACATCTGTGACATCTCTGAAGTTTCTGACCCTTCTTACATCAGTGACATCTGTGTAATCATTCTTACATTTGTGACATCTGTGACTACTGTAACGTCAGTGACGTCTGTGTAATCTCTGATATCTGTGACTATTGTGACGTCAGTGACATCTATGTTTTTACGACTATCGTGACACCAGTGACATCTGTGATATCTGTGACTATTGTGACATCAGTGACAGCCATGATGGCTGTGAGTATTGTGACATCAGTGATATTTGTGATGTCTGTGGCATCTGTGACTATTTTGACATCAGTGACATTTGTGACATCTGTAACTAGTGTCACATCCTTGATATATGTGACATCTGTGAAGTATGTGACAATTGTGACATCACTGACACTTGTGACGTCTGTTACAATTGTGACATCAGTGACAGCTGTTACTATTGTGACATCAGTGACATCGGCGACATATCTAATGACTGTGACGTCTGTGATGTCTGTGACTGTTGTGATATCGGTGAGACCTGTGACATCTGTGACATCAGTGACTATTTTGACATCAGTAACATCTATGTTGTCTGTGACAGTTGTTTACTTAGTGACATCTGTTACATATCTATCTGAGACTATTGTTACATCAGTGACTTCTATGGCATCTGCAACTTCTGTGACGTCAGTAACATCTGTGAAATCTGTGACATCTGTGGCTACCTTGACATCAATGACGTCTATGTTGTCTGTGACTATTGTGACATCAGTGACATCTGTTACTTCTGTGGCTATTGTGGCAGTGATTATTTTGACATCACTGATATCTGTGACGTCTCTGATTATTCTGATAACAGTCACATGTGTGATTATTGTAAGGTCAGGGACATTAGTGAAAGCTGTTACGTCTGTGATTATTGTGACATCACTGATATCTGTGACATCTTTGATTTCTTTGACTATTATGACATCAGTGACATCCGTGACATCAGAGACTATTTTGACATCATGACATCTATGACGTCTTTGACTATTCTGACTTTACTGACATCTGTGAAATCTCTTATTTCTGTGACTATTGTGACATCAGTGACATTTGTGACATCCGTGACTGTTGTGACATCTCTGATCTCTGTGACATCCTCGATGTCTTTGACTTTTGTTACATCAGTGACATCTCTGACATCTGTGACTATTGTTCTATCAGTAACATAGGTAACATCTGTGACGTCTGTCACTCTTGTAAACTCAGTGACATCTATCACGCCTGTGACTACTGTGACATCAGTGATATCTATTTTATCATTGACTACTGTTACACCAGTAACATCTTTGAAATCTTTGACATCTGTGACTCCTATGACATCTGTGAAATCTGTATCGCCAGTGACTCCTATGACATAAGCAACTTCTGTGAAATCTGTAGACATGTGATACTCTTTTGACATCAGTGATATATCTAACCTCTGTGATGTCTGTGATGATTGTGACATCACTGATATCTGTGACGTCTCTGACTATTGTGACATCAGTGAGAGCTGTGAAGACTGTGAGTATTGTAACACCAGTAATATTTTTGACATTTGTTACTATTTTCAATTCAGTGACATCTGAGACATATGTGACTACTGTGATATCTGTGAAGTCTGTGACATCAGTGACTATTTTGACAGCAGTGACATCTAGGATATCTTGGACATTATTCTGACATTAGTGACATCTGTGAAATCTCCAATTTCTTTGACTATTTTTACTTCAGTGACGTGTGTGACGTCTGTGAAGTGTGACATCTGTGAAGTCCGACATCAGAAAAATCTGATAAATCTGTGACATCCGTGACTACTGTGACGTCAGTGACATCTATGTTGTCTGTGACTATTGTGACATCAGTGACATCTGTAACATCTCTGATTATTGTGACATCAGTGACATCTCTGTCGTTTATGAATATTGTGACATCAATGATCTCAGTGACATCTATGATGTCTGTGAATATTTTAACATCAGTGACATTGATGAAATCGGATATGTCTGCGACTACTGTGACATCAGTGACATCTTTCACCTCTGTGACATCTTTGACTATTTTGACCTGTTACATCCTTCTTGTCTGTGACTATTTTTACATCAGTGACATCAGTAACATCTGTTATTTGACATCTGTGACTGTTGTTAAAACCACGATATCTGTGACTATTTTGTCTTCAGTGACTTCAGTGACGTCCGTGACTATTGTGACATCACTGATACCGGAGACGTCTGTGATATATGTGATTACTATGACATCAGCGATACCTGTTACATCTTTTACTATTGTGACATCAGTGACATCTCTGAAGTCTGTTACATCAGTGACTATTGTGACATCAGTGACACCTATAACATCAATGATGTCTGTGACTACTGTTACATCAGGGACATCTGTGACTATTTTGACATGGCTAACATCTGTGAAGTCCGTGACTATTTTGACATCACTGATATCTGTGATGTCTCTGACTATTATGACATCATTGACATCTGTGTCTTCTGTGACGTCTTCTGAATATTGCAACATCTGTGACATTAGTGAAACCTCTTATGTCTGTGACCATTGTAACATCAGTGATATCTGTGACTTCTCTGACATCTGTAACTACTTTGACATAAGTTACATCTATATCTGTGACGTCTTTTATATCTGTGACGTCTTTTATATCTGTGACAACTGTGACATCAGTGACATCTCTGACGTCTGTTACTCTTGTGATATCAGTGACATCTCTTTCATCTGTGATGCCTGTTACTATTGTGACATAACTGATATCTGTTACTTCCGTGACTATTGTGACATCAGTTACATCACTGGCATTTTTGACGTCGGTGACTATTATGACAACACTGGGAAGTGATGTCTGTGATGCCTATGACTATTGTGACATCAATGACATATGTGACATCAGTGATGTCTGTGACTATTTTGACAATATTGACATCTCTTACATCTCTGATGTCTGTGACTATTGTTACATCAGTGACATGTAACATCTCTGGGCATTGTGACATCTGTGACTTTTGTCACACCACTGATATCTGTGAGGTTTTTTATTTCTTTTACTATTGTGACATCGGTGACATCCGTGATCTCTGTGACTATCGTGACATCAGTGACATCTGTGACATAAGTGACTATTTTGACGTCAGTGACATCTATGATGTCTTTGGCTATTCTGACATTAGTGACATCTCTGACATCTCTGATTTCTTTGACTATTGTGACATCAGTGACATCCGTGATCTCTGTGACATCTGCTACTCTTCTGATCTCAGTGATATCTGTCATGACTTTGACTACTATAACATCAGTGACATCTGCGAAATCTGTATACTTCTGTGCTATTGTGAACTCAGTGACAACTATCTTGTCTGTGACTATTGTTAGACATGTGACATCGGTGAAATCTGTGACATCTGTGACTTGTGAAATCAGAGATATCTGTGACAATGGTGACAACAGTAACATCAGTAACATTCAGTCTTTGAAATTTGTGAGGATTTTGACACCATTGACATGTGACATCTTTTCTTATTGTTATTTCAGTGACATCTGTCATGCCTGTGATCACTGTGACATTGGTGGTATGTGTTATCTTGTAACTATTGTTACAGCAGTGGCATCAGTGACATCTGTGATGATTGTGCCATCAGTGACATTTGTGATGACTGTGGCATCTGTGACAATTGTGACATCAGTGTCATCTGCGGCATCCATGAAGAGTGTGACATCTGTGAAATCTCCGATGGCTGTGACTTTTGGGACATCAGTTGCATCTGTGACGTCTGTGAAGTCTGTGGCATGTGTGACACCTGTTACTATTCTGACATCAGTGACATCTATTACGTCTTTGACAACTGTAATGTCGGTTACTATTGTGACGTAAGTGACAAGTGAAATCTGTTACATCTACGAATACGGTGACATCAGTGACATCTATGTTTCTGTGACTACTGTGACATCAGTGACATCTGTGAAATCTGTAGACATTTTGACTATTGTGACATCAGCGACATCTATTTTGTCTGTGATTATTGTGACATCAATGACGTCTGTGAAATCTGTGACATCTGTGACTATTGTGATATCAGCGACATATGTGATGTTGGTTACTATTGTGAAATCAGTGATACCTCTCACGCATCTGACTACTGTGACATCAGTGGCATCAGTGGCATCTGAGATGTCTGAGATGTCTGTGACTATTGTGACATCAGTGACATCTGTGACATCCATGACTGTTGTGGTTACTGGTATCTGTAACGTTTGTGATGTAGGTGACTACTGTGACATCAGTGATATCTTTGACTTCGTAGACTATTGCTACATCAGTGACATCTGTGACATCTGTGATGTCTATGGCTTTGTGACATTACTGATATCTGTGACATCTGTGATGTCTGTGACCATTGCAACATCAGTGACATCTCAGACATCTGTGACTATTGTGACATCTGTGAAATCTGTGACATCAGTGACTATTTTGACATCAATGACATCTGTGACATCTCTGAAGTTTCTGACCCTTCTTACATCAGTGACATCTGTGTAATCATTCTTACATTTGTGACATCTGTGACTACTGTAACGTCAGTGACGTCTGTGTAATCTCTGATATCTGTGACTATTGTGACGCCAGTGACATCTATGTTTTTACGACTATCGTGACACCAGTGACATCTGTGATATCTGTGACTATTGTGACATCAGTGACAGCCATGATGGCTGTGAGTATTGTGACATCAGTGATATTTGTGATGTCTGTGGCATCTGTGACTATTTTGACATCAGTGACATTTGTGACATCTGTAACTAGTGTCACATCCTTGATATATGTGACATCTGTGAAGTATGTGACAATTGTGACATCACTGACACTTGTGACGTCTGTTACAATTGTGACATCAGTGACAGCTGTTACTATTGTGACATCAGTGACATCGGCGACATATCTAATGACTGTGACGTCTGTGATGTCTGTGACTGTTGTGATATCGGTGAGACCTGTGACATCTGTGACATCAGTGACTATTTTGACATCAGTAACATCTATGTTGTCTGTGACAGTTGTTTACTTAGTGACATCTGTTACATATCTATCTGAGACTATTGTTACATCAGTGACTTCTATGGCATCTGCAACTTCTGTGACGTCAGTAACATCTGTGAAATCTGTGACATCTGTGGCTACCTTGACATCAATGACGTCTATGTTGTCTGTGACTATTGTGACATCAGTGACATCTGTTACTTCTGTGGCTATTGTGGCAGTGATTATTTTGACATCACTGATATCTGTGACGTCTCTGATTATTCTGATAACAGTCACATGTGTGATTATTGTAAGGTCAGGGACATTAGTGAAAGCTGTTACGTCTGTGATTATTGTGACATCACTGATATCTGTGACATCTTTGATTTCTTTGACTATTATGACATCAGTGACATCCGTGACATCAGAGACTATTTTGACATCATGACATCTATGACGTCTTTGACTATTCTGACTTTACTGACATCTGTGAAATCTCTTATTTCTGTGACTATTGTGACATCAGTGACATTTGTGACATCCGTGACTGTTGTGACATCTCTGATCTCTGTGACATCCTCGATGTCTTTGACTTTTGTTACATCAGTGACATCTCTGACATCTGTGACTATTGTTCTATCAGTAACATAGGTAACATCTGTGACGTCTGTCACTCTTGTAAACTCAGTGACATCTATCACGCCTGTGACTACTGTGACATCAGTGATATCTATTTTATCATTGACTACTGTTACACCAGTAACATCTTTGAAATCTTTGACATCTGTGACTCCTATGACATCTGTGAAATCTGTATCGCCAGTGACTCCTATGACATAAGCAACTTCTGTGAAATCTGTAGACATGTGATACTCTTTTGACATCAGTGATATATCTAACCTCTGTGATGTCTGTGATGATTGTGACATCACTGATATCTGTGACGTCTCTGACTATTGTGACATCAGTGAGAGCTGTGAAGACTGTGAGTATTGTAACACCAGTAATATTTTTGACATTTGTTACTATTTTCAATTCAGTGACATCTGAGACATATGTGACTACTGTGATATCTGTGAAGTCTGTGACATCAGTGACTATTTTGACAGCAGTGACATCTAGGATATCTTGGACATTATTCTGACATTAGTGACATCTGTGAAATCTCCAATTTCTTTGACTATTTTTACTTCAGTGACGTGTGTGACGTCTGTGAAGTGTGACATCTGTGAAGTCCGACATCAGAAAAATCTGATAAATCTGTGACATCCGTGACTACTGTGACGTCAGTGACATCTATGTTGTCTGTGACTATTGTGACATCAGTGACATCTGTAACATCTCTGATTATTGTGACATCAGTGACATCTCTGTCGTTTATGAATATTGTGACATCAATGATCTCAGTGACATCTATGATGTCTGTGAATATTTTAACATCAGTGACATTGATGAAATCGGATATGTCTGCGACTACTGTGACATCAGTGACATCTTTCACCTCTGTGACATCTTTGACTATTTTGACCTGTTACATCCTTCTTGTCTGTGACTATTTTTACATCAGTGACATCAGTAACATCTGTTATTTGACATCTGTGACTGTTGTTAAAACCACGATATCTGTGACTATTTTGTCTTCAGTGACTTCAGTGACGTCCGTGACTATTGTGACATCACTGATACCGGAGACGTCTGTGATATATGTGATTACTATGACATCAGCGATACCTGTTACATCTTTTACTATTGTGACATCAGTGACATCTCTGAAGTCTGTTACATCAGTGACTATTGTGACATCAGTGACACCTATAACATCAATGATGTCTGTGACTACTGTTACATCAGGGACATCTGTGACTATTTTGACATGGCTAACATCTGTGAAGTCCGTGACTATTTTGACATCACTGATATCTGTGATGTCTCTGACTATTATGACATCATTGACATCTGTGTCTTCTGTGACGTCTTCTGAATATTGCAACATCTGTGACATTAGTGAAACCTCTTATGTCTGTGACCATTGTAACATCAGTGATATCTGTGACTTCTCTGACATCTGTAACTACTTTGACATAAGTTACATCTATATCTGTGACGTCTTTTATATCTGTGACGTCTTTTATATCTGTGACTACTGTGACATCAGTGACATCTCTGACGTCTGTTACTCTTGTGATATCAGTGACATCTCTTTCATCTGTGATGCCTGTTACTATTGTGACATAACTGGTATCTGTTACTTCCGTGACTATTGTGACATCAGTTACATCACTGGCATTTTTGACGTCGGTGACTATTATGACAACACTGGGAAGTGATGTCTGTGATGCCTATGACTATTGTGACATCAATGACATATGTGACATCAGTGATGTCTGTGACTATTTTGACAATATTGACATCTCTTACATCTCTGATGTCTGTGACTATTGTTACATCAGTGACATGTAACATCTCTGGGCATTGTGACATCTGTGACTTTTGTCACACCACTGATATCTGTGAGGTTTTTTATTTCTTTTACTATTGTGACATCGGTGACATCCGTGATCTCTGTGACTATCGTGACATCAGTGACATCTGTGACATAAGTGACTATTTTGACGTCAGTGACATCTATGATGTCTTTGGCTATTCTGACATTAGTGACATCTCTGACATCTCTGATTACTTTGACTATTGTGACATCAGTGACATCCGTGATCTCTGTGACATCTGCTACTCTTCTGATCTCAGTGATATCTGTCATGACTTTGACTACTATAACATCAGTGACATCTGTGAAATCTGTATACTTCTGTGCTATTGTGAACTCAGTGACAACTATCTTGTCTGTGACTATTGTTAGACATGTGACATCGGTGAAATCTGTGACATCTGTGACTTGTGAAATCAGAGATATCTGTGACAATGGTGACAACAGTAACATCAGTAACATTCAGTCTTTGAAATTTGTGAGGATTTTGACACCATTGACATGTGACATCTTTTCTTATTGTTATTTCAGTGACATCTGTCATGCCTGTGATCACTGTGACATTGGTGGTATGTGTTATCTTGTAACTATTGTTACAGCAGTGGCATCGGTGACATCTGTGATGATTGTGCCATCAGTGACATTTGTGATGACTGTGGCATCTGTGACAATTGTGACATCAGTGTCATCTGCGGCATCCATGAAGAGTGTGACATCTGTGAAATCTCCGATGTCTGTGACTTTTGGGACATCAGTTGCATCTGTGACGTCTGTGAAGTCTGTGACATGTGTGACACCTATTACTATTCTGACATCAGTGACATCTATTACGTCTTTGACAACTGTAATGTCGGTTACTATTGTGACGTAAGTGACAAGTGAAATCTGTTACATCTACGAATACGGTGACATCAGTGACATCTATGTTTCTGTGACTACTGTGACATCAGTGACATCTGTGAAATCTGTAGACATTTTGACTGTTGTGACATCAGCGACATCTATTTTGTCTGTGATTATTGTGACATCAATGACGTCTGTGAAATCTGT
Source organism: Clamator glandarius (assembly GCA_033459285.1). NCBI lineage: Eukaryota > Metazoa > Chordata > Aves > Cuculiformes > Cuculidae > Clamator > Clamator glandarius. The sequence continues at coordinate 579,431 of JAUNZM010001428.1, forward strand.
GACATCTGTGACTATTGTGATATCAGCGACATATGTGATGTTGGTTACTATTGTGAAATCAGTGATACCTCTCACGCATCTGACTACTGTGACATCAGTGACATCAGTGGCATCAGTGGCATCTGAGATGTCTGTGACTATTGTGACATCAGTGACATCTGTGACATCCATGACTGTTGTGGTTACTGGTATCTGTAACGTTTGTGATGTAGGTGACTACTGTGACATCAGTGATATCTTTGACTTCGTAGACTATTGCTACATCAGTGACATCTGTGACATCTGTGATGTCTATGGCTTTGTGACATTACTGATATCTGTGACATCTGTGATGTCTGTGACCATTGCAACATCAGTGACATCTCAGACATCTGTGACTATTGTGACATCTGTGAAATCTGTGACATCAGTGACTATTTTGACATTAATGACATCTGTGACATCTCTGAAGTTTCTGACCCTTCTTACATCAGTGACATCTGTGTAATCATTCTTACATTTGTGACATCTGTGACTACTGTAACGTCAGTGACGTCTGTGTAATCTCTGATATCTGTGACTATTGTGACGCCAGTGACATCTATGTTTTTACGACTATCGTGACACCAGTGACATCTGTGATATCTGTGACTATTGTGACATCAGTGACAGCCATGATGGCTGTGAGTATTGTGACATCAGTGATATTTGTGATGTCTGTGGCATCTGTGACTATTTTGACATCAGTGACATTTGTGACATCTGTAACTAGTGTCACATCCTTGATATATGTGACATCTGTGAAGTATGTGACAATTGTGACATCACTGACACTTGTGACGTCTGTTACAATTGTGACATCAGTGACAGCTGTTACTATTGTGACATCAGTGACATCGGCGACATATCTAATGACTGTGACGTCTGTGATGTCTGTGACTATTGTGATATCGGTGAGACCTGTGACATCTGTGACATCAGTGACTATTTTGACATCAGTTACATCTATGTTGTCTGTGACAGTTGTTTACTTAGTGACATCTGTTACATATCTATCTGAGACTATTGTTACATCAGTGACTTCTATGGCATCTGCAACTTCTGTGACGTCAGTAACATCTGTGAAATCTGTGACATCTGTGGCTACCTTGACATCAATGACGTCTATGTTGTCTGTGACTATTGTGACATCAGTGACATCTGTTACTTCTGTGGCTATTGTGGCAGTGATTATTTTGACATCACTGATATCTGTGACGTCTCTGATTATTCTGATAACAGTCACATGTGTGATTATTGTAAGGTCAGGGACATTAGTGAAAGCTGTTACGTCTGTGATTATTGTGACATCACTGATATCTGTGACATCTTTGATTTCTTTGACTATTATGACATCAGTGACATCCGTGACATCAGAGACTATTTTGACATCATGACATCTATGACGTCTTTGACTATTCTGACTTTACTGACATCTGTGAAATCTCTTATTTCTGTGACTATTGTGACATCAGTGACATTTGTGACATCCGTGACTGTTGTGACATCTCTGATCTCTGTGACATCCTCGATGTCTTTGACTTTTGTTACATCAGTGACATCTCTGACATCTGTGACTATTGTTCTATCAGTAACATAGGTAACATCTGTGACGTCTGTCACTCTTGTAAACTCAGTGACATCTATCACGCCTGTGACTACTGTGACATCAGTGATATCTATTTTATCATTGACTACTGTTACACCAGTAACATCTTTGAAATCTTTGACATCTGTGACTCCTATGACATCTGTGAAATCTGTATCGCCAGTGACTCCTATGACATAAGCAACTTCTGTGAAATCTGTAGACATGTGATACTCTTTTGACATCAGTGATATATCTAACCTCTGTGATGTCTGTGATGATTGTGACATCACTGATATCTGTGACGTCTCTGACTATTGTGACATCAGTGAGAGCTGTGAAGACTGTGAGTATTGTAACACCAGTAATATTTTTGACATCTGTTACTATTTTCAATTCAGTGACATCTGAGACATATGTGACTACTGTGATATCTGTGAAGTCTGTGACATCAGTGACTATTTTGACAGCAGTGACATCTAGGATATCTTGGACATTATTCTGACATTAGTGACATCTGTGAAATCTCCAATTTCTTTGACTATTTTTACTTCAGTGACGTGTGTGACGTCTGTGAAGTGTGACATCTGTGAAGTCCGACATCAGAAAAATCTGATAAATCTGTGACATCCGTGACTACTGTGACGTCAGTGACATCTATGTTGTCTGTGACTATTGTGACATCAGTGACATCTGTAACATCTCTGATTATTGTGACATCAGTGACATCTCTGTCGTTTATGAATATTGTGACATCAATGATCTCAGTGACATCTATGATGTCTGTGAATATTTTAACATCAGTGACATTGATGAAATCGGATATGTCTGCGACTACTATGAAATCAGTGACATCTTTCACCTCTGTGACATCTTTGACTATTTTGACCTGTTACATCCTTCTTGTCTGTGACTATTTTTACATCAGTGACATCAGTAACATCTGTTATTTGACATCTGTGACTGTTGTTAAAACCACGATATCTGTGACTATTTTGTCTTCAGTGACTTCAGTGACGTCCGTGACTATTGTGACATCACTGATACCGGAGACGTCTGTGATATATGTGATTACTATGACATCAGCGATACCTGTTACATCTTTTACTATTGTGACATCAGTGACATCTCTGAAGTCTGTTACATCAGTGACTATTGTGACATCAGTGACACCTATAACATCAATGATGTCTGTGACTACTGTTACATCAGGGACATCTGTGACTATTTTGACATGGCTAACATCTGTGAAGTCCGTGACTATTTTGACATCACTGATATCTGTGATGTCTCTGACTATTATGACATCATTGACATCTGTGTCTTCTGTGACGTCTTCTGAATATTGCAACATCTGTGACATTAGTGAAACCTCTTATGTCTGTGACCATTGTAACATCAGTGATATCTGTGACTTCTCTGACATCTGTAACTACTTTGACATAAGTTACATCTATATCTGTGACGTCTTTTATATCTGTGATGTCTTTTATATCTGTGACTACTGTGACATCAGTGACATCTCTGACGTCTGTTACTCTTGTGATATCAGTGACATCTCTTTCATCTGTGATGCCTGTTACTATTGTGACATAACTGATATCTGTTACTTCCGTGACTATTGTGACATCAGTTACATCACTGGCATTTTTGACGTCGGTGACTATTATGACAACACTGGGAAGTGATGTCTGTGATGCCTATGACTATTGTGACATCAATGACATATGTGACATCAGTGATGTCTGTGACTATTTTGACAATATTGACATCTCTTACATCTCTGATGTCTGTGACTATTGTTACATCAGTGACATGTAACATCTCTGGGCATTGTGACATCTGTGACTTTTGTCACACCACTGATATCTGTGAGGTTTTTTATTTCTTTTACTATTGTGACATCGGTGACATCCGTGATCTCTGTGACTATCGTGACATCAGTGACATCTGTGACATAAGTGACTATTTTGACGTCAGTGACATCTATGATGTCTTTGGCTATTCTGACATTAGTGACATCTCTGACATCTCTGATTTCTTTGACTATTGTGACATCAGTGACATCCGTGATCTCTGTGACATCTGCTACTCTTCTGATCTCAGTGATATCTGTCATGACTTTGACTACTATAACATCAGTGACATCTGCGAAATCTGTATACTTCTGTGCTATTGTGAACTCAGTGACAACTATCTTGTCTGTGACTATTGTTAGACAAGTGACATCGGTGAAATCTGTGACATCTGTGACTTGTGAAATCAGAGATATCTGTGACAATGGTGACAACAGTAACATCAGTAACATTCAGTCTTTGAAATTTGTGAGGATTTTGACACCATTGACATGTGACATCTTTTCTTATTGTTATTTCAGTGACATCTGTCATGCCTGTGATCACTGTGACATTGGTGGTATGTGTTATCTTGTAACTATTGTTACAGCAGTGGCATCAGTGACATCTGTCATTATTGTGCCATCAGTGACATTTGTGATGACTGTGGCATCTGTGACAATTGTGACATCAGTGTCATCTGCGGCATCCATGAAGAGTGTGACATCTGTGAAATCTCCGATGTCTGTGACTTTTGGGACATCAGTTGCATCTGTGATGTCTGTGAAGTCTGTGACATGTGTGACACCTATTACTATTCTGACATCAGTGACATCTATTACGTCTTTGACAACTGTAATGTCGGTTACTATTGTGACGTAAGTGACAAGTGAAATCTGTTACATCTACGAATACGGTGACATCAGTGACATCTATGTTTCTGTGACTACTGTGACATCAGTGACATCTGTGAAATCTGTAGACATTTTGACTATTGTGACATCAGCGACATCTATTTTGTCTGTGATTATTGTGACATCAATGACGTCTGTGAAATCTGTGACATCTGTGACTATTGTGATATCAGCGACATATGTGATGTTGGTTACTATTGTGAAATCAGTGATACCTCTCACGCATCTGACTACTGTGACATCAGTGACATCAGTGGCATCAGTGGCATCTGAGATGTCTGTGACTATTGTGACATCAGTGACATCTGTGACATCCATGACTGTTGTGGTTACTGGTATCTGTAACGTTTGTGATGTAGGTGACTACTGTGACATCAGTGATATCTTTGACTTCGTAGACTATTGCTACATCAGTGACATCTGTGACATCTGTGATGTCTATGGCTTTGTGACATTACTGATATCTTTGACATCTGTGATGTCTGTGACCATTGCAACATCAGTGACATCTCAGACATCTGTGACTATTGTGACATCTGTGAAATCTGTGACATCAGTGACTATTTTGACATTAATGACATCTGTGACATCTCTGAAGTTTCTGACCCTTCTTACATCAGTGACATCTGTGTAATCATTCTTACATTTGTGACATCTGTGACTACTGTAACGTCAGTGACGTCTGTGTAATCTCTGACATCTGTGACTATTGTGACGTCAGTGACATCTATGTTTTTACGACTATCGTGACACCAGTGACATCTGTGATATCTGTGACTATTGTGACATCAGTGACAGCCATGATGGCTGTGAGTATTGTGACATCAGTGATATTTGTGATGTCTGTGGCATCTGTGACTATTTTGACATCAGTGACATTTGTGACATCTGTAACTAGTGTCACATCCTTGATATATGTGACATCTGTGAAGTATGTGACAATTGTGACATCACTGACACTTGTGACGTCTGTTACAATTGTGACATCAGTGACAGCTGTTACTATTGTGACATCAGTGACATCGGCGACATATCTAATGACTGTGACGTCTGTGATGTCTGTGACTATTGTGATATCGGTGAGACCTGTGACATCTGTGACATCAGTGACTATTTTGACATCAGTTACATCTATGTTGTCTGTGACAGTTGTTTACTTAGTGACATCTGTTACATATCTATCTGAGACTATTGTTACATCAGTGACTTCTATGGCATCTGCAACTTCTGTGACGTCAGTAACATCTGTGAAATCTGTGACATCTGTGGCTACCTTGACATCAATGACGTCTATGTTGTCTGTGACTATTGTGACATCAGTGACATCTGTTACTTCTGTGGCTATTGTGGCAGTGATTATTTTGACATCACTGATATCTGTGACGTCTCTGATTATTCTGATAACAGTCACATGTGTGATTATTGTAAGGTCAGGGACATTAGTGAAAGCTGTTATGTCTGTGATTATTGTGACATCACTGAAATCTGTGACATCTTTGATTTCTTTGACTATTATGACATCAGTGACATCCGTGACATCAGAGACTATTTTGACATCATGACATCTATGACGTCTTTGACTATTCTGACTTTACTGACATCTGTGAAATCTCTTATTTCTGTGACTATTGTGACATCAGTGACATTTGTGACATCCGTGACTGTTGTGACATCTCTGATCTCTGTGACATCCTCGATGTCTTTGACTTTTGTTACATCAGTGACATCTCTGACATCTGTGACTATTGTTCTATCAGTAACATAGGTAACATCTGTGACGTCTGTCACTCTTGTAAACTCAGTGACATCTATCACGCCTGTGACTACTGTGACATCAGTGATATCTATTTTATCATTGACTACTGTTACACCAGTAACATCTTTGAAATCTTTGACATCTGTGACTCCTATGACATCTGTGAAATCTGTATCGCCAGTGACTCCTATGACATAAGCAACTTCTGTGAAATCTGTAGACATGTGATACTCTTTTGACATCAGTGATATATCTAACCTCTGTGATGTCTGTGATGATTGTGACATCACTGATATCTGTGACGTCTCTGACTATTGTGACATCAGTGAGAGCTGTGAAGACTGTGAGTATTGTAACACCAGTAATATTTTTGACATTTGTTACTATTTTCAATTCAGTGACATCTGAGACATATGTGACTACTGTGATATCTGTGAAGTCTGTGACATCAGTGACTATTTTGACAGCAGTGACATCTAGGATATCTTGGACATTATTCTGACATTAGTGACATCTGTGAAATCTCCAATTTCTTTGACTATTTTTACTTCAGTGACGTGTGTGACGTCTGTGAAGTGTGACATCTGTGAAGTCCGACATCAGAAAAATCTGATAAATCTGTGACATCCGTGACTACTGTGACGTCAGTGACATCTATGTTGTCTGTGACTATTGTGACATCAGTGACATCTGTAACATCTCTGATTATTGTGACATCAGTGACATCTCTGTCGTTTATGAATATTGTGACATCAATGATCTCAGTGACATCTATGATGTCTGTGAATATTTTAACATCAGTGACATTGATGAAATCGGATATGTCTGCGACTACTGTGACATCAGTGACATCTTTCACCTCTGTGACATCTTTGACTATTTTGACCTGTTACATCCTTCTTGTCTGTGACTATTTTTACATCAGTGACATCAGTAACATCTGTTATTTGACATCTGTGACTGTTGTTAAAACCACGATATCTGTGACTATTTTGTCTTCAGTGACTTCAGTGACGTCCGTGACTATTGTGACATCACTGATACCGGAGACGTCTGTGATATATGTGATTACTATGACATCAGCGATACCTGTTACATCTTTTACTATTGTGACATCAGTGACATCTCTGAAGTCTGTTACATCAGTGACTATTGTGACATCAGTGACACCTATAACATCAATGATGTCTGTGACTACTGTTACATCAGGGACATCTGTGACTATTTTGACATGGCTAACATCTGTGAAGTCCGTGACTATTTTGACATCACTGATATCTGTGATGTCTCTGACTATTATGACATCATTGACATCTGTGTCTTCTGTGACGTCTTCTGAATATTGCAACATCTGTGACATTAGTGAAACCTCTTATGTCTGTGACCATTGTAACATCAGTGATATCTGTGACTTCTCTGACATCTGTAACTACTTTGACATAAGTTACATCTATATCTGTGACGTCTTTTATATCTGTGACGTCTTTTATATCTGTGACTACTGTGACATCAGTGACATCTCTGACGTCTGTTACTCTTGTGATATCAGTGACATCTCTTTCATCTGTGATGCCTGTTACTATTGTGACATAACTGGTATCTGTTACTTCCGTGACTATTGTGACATCAGTTACATCACTGGCATTTTTGACGTCGGTGACTATTATGACAACACTGGGAAGTGATGTCTGTGATGCCTATGACTATTGTGACATCAATGACATATGTGACATCAGTGATGTCTGTGACTATTTTGACAATATTGACATCTCTTACATCTCTGATGTCTGTGACTATTGTTACATCAGTGACATGTAACATCTCTGGGCATTGTGACATCTGTGACTTTTGTCACACCACTGATATCTGTGAGGTTTTTTATTTCTTTTACTATTGTGACATCGGTGACATCCGTGATCTCTGTGACATCAGTGACATCTGTGACATAAGTGACTATTTTGACGTCAGTGACATCTATGATGTCTTTGGCTATTCTGACATTAGTGACATCTCTGACATCTCTGATTTCTTTGACTATTGTGACATCAGTGACATCCGTGATCTCTGTGACATCTGCTACTCTTCTGATCTCAGTGATATCTGTCATGACTTTGACTACTATAACATCAGTGACATCTGCGAAATCTGTATACTTCTGTGCTATTGTGAACTCAGTGACAACTATCTTGTCTGTGACTATTGTTAGACATGTGACATCGGTGAAATCTGTGACATCTGTGACTTGTGAAATCAGAGATATCTGTGACAATGGTGACAACAGTAACATCAGTAACATTCAGTCTTTGAAATTTGTGAGGATTTTGACACCATTGACATGTGACATCTTTTCTTATTGTTATTTCAGTGACATCTGTCATGCCTGTGATCACTGTGACATTGGTGGTATGTGTTATCTTGTAACTATTGTTACAGCAGTGGCATCAGTGACATCTGTCATGATTGTGCCATCAGTGACATTTGTGATGACTGTGGCATCTGTGACAATTGTGACATCAGTGTCATCTGCGGCATCCATGAAGAGTGTGACATCTGTGAAATCTCCGATGTCTGTGACTTTTGGGACATCAGTTGCATCTGTGATGTCTGTGAAGTCTGTGACATGTGTGACACCTATTACTATTCTGACATCAGTGACATCTATTACGTCTTTGACAACTGTAATGTCGGTTACTATTGTGACGTAAGTGACAAGTGAAATCTGTTACATCTACGAATACGGTGACATCAGTGACATCTATGTTTCTGTGACTACTGTGACATCAGTGACATCTGTGAAATCTGTAGACATTTTGACTATTGTGACATCAGCGACATCTATTTTGTCTGTGATTATTGTGACATCAATGACGTCTGTGAAATCTGTGACATCTGTGACTATTGTGATATCAGCGACATATGTGATGTTGGTTACTATTGTGAAATCAGTGATACCTCTCACGCATCTGACTACTGTGACATCAGTGACATCAGTGGCATCAGTGGCATCTGAGATGTCTGTGACTATTGTGACATCAGTGACATCTGTGACATCCATGACTGTTGTGGTTACTGGTATCTGTAACGTTTGTGATGTAGGTGACTACTGTGACATCAGTGATATCTTTGACTTCGTAGACTATTGCTACATCAGTGACATCTGTGACATCTGTGATGTCTATGGCTTTGTGACATTACTGATATCTGTGACATCTGTGATGTCTGTGACCATTGCAACATCAGTGACATCTCAGACATCTGTGACTATTGTGACATCTGTGAAATCTGTGACATCAGTGACTATTTTGACATTAATGACATCTGTGACATCTCTGAAGTTTCTGACCCTTCTTACATCAGTGACATCTGTGTAATCATTCTTACATTTGTGACATCTGTGACTACTGTAACGTCAGTGACGTCTGTGTAATCTCTGATATCTGTGACTATTGTGACGTCAGTGACATCTATGTTTTTACGACTATCGTGACACCAGTGACATCTGTGATATCTGTGACTATTGTGACATCAGTGACAGCCATGATGGCTGTGAGTATTGTGACATCAGTGATATTTGTGATGTCTGTGGCATCTGTGACTATTTTGACATCAGTGACATTTGTGACATCTGTAACTAGTGTCACATCCTTGATATATGTGACATCTGTGAAGTATGTGACAATTGTGACATCACTGACACTTGTGACGTCTGTTACAATTGTGACATCAGTGACAGCTGTTACTATTGTGACATCAGTGACATCGGCGACATATCTAATGACTGTGACGTCTGTGATGTCTGTGACTATTGTGATATCGGTGAGACCTGTGACATCTGTGACATCAGTGACTATTTTGACATCAGTTACATCTATGTTGTCTGTGACAGTTGTTTACTTAGTGACATCTGTTACATATCTATCTGAGACTATTGTTACATCAGTGACTTCTATGGCATCTGCAACTTCTGTGACGTCAGTAACATCTGTGAAATCTGTGACATCTGTGGCTACCTTGACATCAATGACGTCTATGTTGTCTGTGACTATTGTGACATCAGTGACATCTGTTACTTCTGTGGCTATTGTGGCAGTGATTATTTTGACATCACTGATATCTGTGACGTCTCTGATTATTCTGATAACAGTCACATGTGTGATTATTGTAAGGTCAGGGACATTAGTGAAAGCTGTTACGTCTGTGATTATTGTGACATCACTGATATCTGTGACATCTTTGATTTCTTTGACTATTATGACATCAGTGACATCCGTGACATCAGAGACTATTTTGACATCATGACATCTATGACGTCTTTGACTATTCTGACTTTACTGACATCTGTGAAATCTCTTATTTCTGTGACTATTGTGACATCAGTGACATTTGTGACATCCGTGACTGTTGTGACATCTCTGATCTCTGTGACATCCTCGATGTCTTTGACTTTTGTTACATCAGTGACATCTCTGACATCTGTGACTATTGTTCTATCAGTAACATAGGTAACATCTGTGACGTCTGTCACTCTTGTAAACTCAGTGACATCTATCACGCCTGTGACTACTGTGACATCAGTGATATCTATTTTATCATTGACTACTGTTACACCAGTAACATCTTTGAAATCTTTGACATCTGTGACTCCTATGACATCTGTGAAATCTGTATCGCCAGTGACCCCTATGACATAAGCAACTTCTGTGAAATCTGTAGACATGTGATACTCTTTTGACATCAGTGATATATCTAACCTCTGTGATGTCTGTGATGATTGTGACATCACTGATATCTGTGACGTCTCTGACTATTGTGACATCAGTGAGAGCTGTGAAGACTGTGAGTATTGTAACACCAGTAATATTTTTGACATTTGTTACTATTTTCAATTCAGTGACATCTGAGACATATGTGACTACTGTGATATCTGTGAAGTCTGTGACATCAGTGACTATTTTGACAGCAGTGACATCTAGGATATCTTGGACATTATTCTGACATTAGTGACATCTGTGAAATCTCCAATTTCTTTGACTATTTTTACTTCAGTGACGTGTGTGACGTCTGTGAAGTGTGACATCTGTGAAGTCCGACATCAGAAAAATCTGATAAATCTGTGACATCCGTGACTACTGTGACGTCAGTGACATCTATGTTGTCTGTGACTATTGTGACATCAGTGACATCTGTAACATCTCTGATTATTGTGACATCAGTGACATCTCTGTCGTTTATGAATATTGTGACATCAATGATCTCAGTGACATCTATGATGTCTGTGAATATTTTAACATCAGTGACATTGATGAAATCGGATATGTCTGCGACTACTGTGACATCAGTGACATCTTTCACCTCTGTGACATCTTTGACTATTTTGACCTGTTACATCCTTCTTGTCTGTGACTATTTTTACATCAGTGACATCAGTAACATCTGTTATTTGACATCTGTGACTATTGTTAAAACCACGATATCTGTGACTATTTTGTCTTCAGTGACTTCAGTGACGTCCGTGACTATTGTGACATCACTGATACCGGAGACGTCTGTGATATATGTGATTACTATGACATCAGCGATACCTGTTACATCTTTTACTATTGTGACATCAGTGACATCTCTGAAGTCTGTTACATCAGTGACTATTGTGACATCAGTGACACCTATAACATCAATGATGTCTGTGACTACTGTTACATCAGGGACATCTGTGACTATTTTGACATGGCTAACATCTGTGAAGTCCGTGACTATTTTGACATCACTGATATCTGTGATGTCTCTGACTATTATGACATCATTGACATCTGTGTCTTCTGTGACGTCTTCTGAATATTGCAACATCTGTGACATTAGTGAAACCTCTTATGTCTGTGACCATTGTAACATCAGTGATATCTGTGACTTCTCTGACATCTGTAACTACTTTGACATAAGTTACATCTATATCTGTGACGTCTTTTATATCTGTGATGTCTTTTATATCTGTGACTACTGTGACATCAGTGACATCTCTGACGTCTGTTACTCTTGTGATATCAGTGACATCTCTTTCATCTGTGATGCCTGTTACTATTGTGACATAACTGATATCTGTTACTTCCGTGACTATTGTGACATCAGTTACATCACTGGCATTTTTGACGTCGGTGACTATTATGACAACACTGGGAAGTGATGTCTGTGATGCCTATGACTATTGTGACATCAATGACATATGTGACATCAGTGATGTCTGTGACTATTTTGACAATATTGACATCTCTTACATCTCTGATGTCTGTGACTATTGTTACATCAGTGACATGTAACATCTCTGGGCATTGTGACATCTGTGACTTTTGTCACACCACTGATATCTGTGAGGTTTTTTATTTCTTTTACTATTGTGACATCGGTGACATCCGTGATCTCTGTGACTATCGTGACATCAGTGACATCTGTGACATAAGTGACTATTTTGACGTCAGTGACATCTATGATGTCTTTGGCTATTCTGACATTAGTGACATCTCTGACATCTCTGATTTCTTTGACTATTGTGACATCAGTGACATCCGTGATCTCTGTGACATCTGCTACTCTTCTGATCTCAGTGATATCTGTCATGACTTTGACTACTATAACATCAGTGACATCTGTGAAATCTGTATACTTCTGTGCTATTGTGAACTCAGTGACAACTATCTTGTCTGTGACTATTGTTAGACATGTGACATCGGTGAAATCCTTGACATCTCTGACTTGTGAAATCAGAGATATCTGTGACAATGGTGACAACAGTAACATCAGTAACATTCAGTCTTTGGAATTTGTGAGGATTTTGACACCATTGACATGTGACATCTTTTCTTATTGTTATTTCAGTGACATCTGTCATGCCTGTGATCACTGTGACAATGGTGGTATGTGTTATCTTGTAACTATTGTTACAGCAGTGGCATCAGTGACATCTGTCATGATTGTGCCATCAGTGACATTTGTGATGACTGTGGCATCTGTGACAATTGTGACATCAGTGTCATCTGCGGCATCCATGAAGAGTGTGACATCTGTGAAATCTCCGATGTCTGTGACTTTTGGGACATCAGTTGCATCTGTGATGTCTGTGAAGTCTGTGACATGTGTGACACCTATTACTATTCTGACATCAGTGACATCTATTACGTCTTTGACAACTGTAATGTCGGTTACTATTGTGACGTAAGTGACAAGTGAAATCTGTTACATCTACGAATACGGTGACATCAGTGACATCTATGTTTCTGTGACTACTGTGACATCAGTGACATCTGTGAAATCTGTAGACATTTTGACTATTGTGACATCAGCGACATCTATTTTGTCTGTGATTATTGTGACATCAATGACGTCTGTGAAATCTGTGACATCTGTGACTATTGTGATATCAGCGACATATGTGATGTTGGTTACTATTGTGAAATCAGTGATACCTCTCACGCATCTGACTACTGTGACATCAGTGACATCAGTGGCATCAGTGGCATCTGAGATGTCTGTGACTATTGTGACATCAGTGACATCTGTGACATCCATGACTGTTGTGGTTACTGGTATCTGTAACGTTTGTGATGTAGGTGACTACTGTGACATCAGTGATATCTTTGACTTCGTAGACTATTGCTACATCAGTGACATCTGTGACATCTGTGATGTCTATGGCTTTGTGACATTACTGATATCTGTGACATCTGTGATGTCTGTGACCATTGCAACATCAGTGACATCTCAGACATCTGTGACTATTGTGACATCTGTGAAATCTGTGACATCAGTGACTATTTTGACATTAATGACATCTGTGACATCTCTGAAGTTTCTGACCCTTCTTACATCAGTGACATCTGTGTAATCATTCTTACATTTGTGACATCTGTGCCTACTGTAACGTCAGTGACGTCTGTGTAATCTCTGATATCTGTGACTATTGTGACGTCAGTGACATCTATGTTTTTACGACTATCGTGACACCAGTGACATCTGTGATATCTGTGACTATTGTGACATCAGTGACAGCCATGATGGCTGTGAGTATTGTGACATCAGTGATATTTGTGATGTCTGTGGCATCTGTGACTATTTTGACATCAGTGACATTTGTGACATCTGTAACTAGTGTCACATCCTTGATATATGTGACATCTGTGAAGTATGTGACAATTGTGACATCACTGACACTTGTGACGTCTGTTACAATTGTGACATCAGTGACAGCTGTTACTATTGTGACATCAGTGACATCGGCGACATATCTAATGACTGTGACGTCTGTGATGTCTGTGACTATTGTGATATCGGTGAGACCTGTGACATCTGTGACATCAGTGACTATTTTGACATCAGTTACATCTATGTTGTCTGTGACAGTTGTTTACTTAGTGACATCTGTTACATATCTATCTGAGACTATTGTTACATCAGTGACTTCTATGGCATCTGCAACTTCTGTGACGTCAGTAACATCTGTGAAATCTGTGACATCTGTGGCTACCTTGACATCAATGACGTCTATGTTGTCTGTGACTATTGTGACATCAGTGACATCTGTTACTTCTGTGGCTATTGTGGCAGTGATTATTTTGACATCACTGATATCTGTGACGTCTCTGATTATTCTGATAACAGTCACATGTGTGATTATTGTAAGGTCAGGGACATTAGTGAAAGCTGTTACGTCTGTGATTATTGTGACATCACTGATATCTGTGACATCTTTGATTTCTTTGACTATTATGACATCAGTGACATCCGTGACATCAGAGACTATTTTGACATCATGACATCTATGACGTCTTTGACTATTCTGACTTTACTGACATCTGTGAAATCTCTTATTTCTGTGACTATTGTGACATCAGTGACATTTGTGACATCCGTGACTGTTGTGACATCTCTGATCTCTGTGACATCCTCGATGTCTTTGACTTTTGTTACATCAGTGACATCTCTGACATCTGTGACTATTGTTCTATCAGTAACATAGGTAACATCTGTGACGTCTGTCACTCTTGTAAACTCAGTGACATCTATCACGCCTGTGACTACTGTGACATCAGTGATATCTATTTTATCATTGACTACTGTTACACCAGTAACATCTTTGAAATCTTTGACATCTGTGACTCCTATGACATCTGTGAAATCTGTATCGCCAGTGACTCCTATGACATAAGCAACTTCTGTGAAATCTGTAGACATGTGATACTCTTTTGACATCAGTGATATATCTAACCTCTGTGATGTCTGTGATGATTGTGACATCACTGATATCTGTGACGTCTCTGACTATTGTGACATCAGTGAGAGCTGTGAAGACTGTGAGTATTGTAACACCAGTAATATTTTTGACATTTGTTACTATTTTCAATTCAGTGACATCTGAGACATATGTGACTACTGTGATATCTGTGAAGTCTGTGACATCAGTGACTATTTTGACAGCAGTGACATCTAGGATATCTTGGACATTATTCTGACATTAGTGACATCTGTGAAATCTCCAATTTCTTTGACTATTTTTACTTCAGTGACGTGTGTGACGTCTGTGAAGTGTGACATCTGTGAAGTCCGACATCAGAAAAATCTGATAAATCTGTGACATCCGTGACTACTGTGACGTCAGTGACATCTATGTTGTCTGTGACTATTGTGACATCAGTGACATCTGTAACATCTCTGATTATTGTGACATCAGTGACATCTCTGTCGTTTATGAATATTGTGACATCAATGATCTCAGTGACATCTATGATGTCTGTGAATATTTTAACATCAGTGACATTGATGAAATCGGATATGTCTGCGACTACTGTGACATCAGTGACATCTTTCACCTCTGTGACATCTTTGACTATTTTGACCTGTTACATCCTTCTTGTCTGTGACTATTTTTACATCAGTGACATCAGTAACATCTGTTATTTGACATCTGTGACTGTTGTTAAAACCACGATATCTGTGACTATTTTGTCTTCAGTGACTTCAGTGACGTCCGTGACTATTGTGACATCACTGATACCGGAGACGTCTGTGATATATGTGATTACTATGACATCAGCGATACCTGTTACATCTTTTACTATTGTGACATCAGTGACATCTCTGAAGTCTGTTACATCAGTGACTATTGTGACATCAGTGACACCTATAACATCAATGATGTCTGTGACTACTGTTACATCAGGGACATCTGTGACTATTTTGACATGGCTAACATCTGTGAAGTCCGTGACTATTTTGACATCACTGATATCTGTGATGTCTCTGACTATTATGACATCATTGACATCTGTGTCTTCTGTGACGTCTTCTGAATATTGCAACATCTGTGACATTAGTGAAACCTCTTATGTCTGTGACCATTGTAACATCAGTGATATCTGTGACTTCTCTGACATCTGTAACTACTTTGACATAAGTTACATCTATATCTGTGACGTCTTTTATATCTGTGACGTCTTTTATATCTGTGACTACTGTGACATCAGTGACATCTCTGACGTCTGTTACTCTTGTGATATCAGTGACATCTCTTTCATCTGTGATGCCTGTTACTATTGTGACATAACTGATATCTGTTACTTCCGTGACTATTGTGACATCAGTTACATCACTGGCATTTTTGACGTCGGTGACTATTATGACAACACTGGGAAGTGATGTCTGTGATGCCTATGACTATTGTGACATCAATGACATATGTGACATCAGTGATGTCTGTGACTATTTTGACAATATTGACATCTCTTACATCTCTGATGTCTGTGACTATTGTTACATCAGTGACATGTAACATCTCTGGGCATTGTGACATCTGTGACTTTTGTCACACCACTGATATCTGTGAGGTTTTTTATTTCTTTTACTATTGTGACATCGGTGACATCCGTGATCTCTGTGACTATCGTGACATCAGTGACATCTGTGACATAAGTGACTATTTTGACGTCAGTGACATCTATGATGTCTTTGGCTATTCTGACATTAGTGACATCTCTGACATCTCTGATTTCTTTGACTATTGTGACATCAGTGACATCCGTGATCTCTGTGACATCTGCTACTCTTCTGATCTCAGTGATATCTGTCATGACTTTGACTACTATAACATCAGTGACATCTGTGAAATCTGTATACTTCTGTGCTATTGTGAACTCAGTGACAACTATCTTGTCTGTGACTATTGTTAGACATGTGACATCGGTGAAATCTGTGAATTCTGTGACTTGTGAAATCAGAGATATCTGTGACAATGGTGACAACAGTAACATCAGTAACATTCAGTCTTTGAAATTTGTGAGGATTTTGACACCATTGACATGTGACATCTTTTCTTATTGTTATTTCAGTGACATCTGTCATGCCTGTGATCACTGTGACATTGGTGGTATGTGTTATCTTGTAACTATTGTTACAGCAGTGGCATCAGTGACATCTGTGATGATTGTGCCATCAGTGACATTTGTGATGACTGTGGCATCTGTGACAATTGTGACATCAGTGTCATCTGCGGCATCCATGAAGAGTGTGACATCTGTGAAATCTCCGATGTCTGTGACTTTTGGGACATCAGTTGCATCTGTGATGTCTGTGAAGTCTGTGACATGTGTGACACCTATTACTATTCTGACATCAGTGACATCTATTACGTCTTTGACAACTGTAATGTCGGTTACTATTGTGACGTAAGTGACAAGTGAAATCTGTTACATCTACGAATACGGTGACATCAGTGACATCTATGTTTCTGTGACTACTGTGACATCAGTGACATCTGTGAAATCTGTAGACATTTTGACTATTGTGACATCAGCGACATCTATTTTGTCTGTGATTATTGTGACATCAATGACGTCTGTGAAATCTGTGACATCTGTGACTATTGTGATATCAGCGACATATGTGATGTTGGTTACTATTGTGAAATCAGTGATACCTCTCACGCATCTGACTACTGTGACATCAGTGACATCAGTGGCATCAGTGGCATCTGAGATGTCTGTGACTATTGTGACATCAGTGACATCTGTGACATCCATGACTGTTGTGGTTACTGGTATCTGTAACGTTTGTGATGTAGGTGACTACTGTGACATCAGTGATATCTTTGACTTCGTAGACTATTGCTACATCAGTGACATCTGTGACATCTGTGATGTCTATGGCTTTGTGACATTACTGATATCTGTGACATCTGTGATGTCTGTGACCATTGCAACATCAGTGACATCTCAGACATCTGTGACTATTGTGACATCTGTGAAATCTGTGACATCAGTGACTATTTTGACATTAATGACATCTGTGACATCTCTGAAGTTTCTGACCCTTCTTACATCAGTGACATCTGTGTAATCATTCTTACATTTGTGACATCTGTGACTACTGTAACGTCAGTGACGTCTGTGTAATCTCTGATATCTGTGACTATTGTGACGCCAGTGACATCTATGTTTTTACGACTATCGTGACACCAGTGACATCTGTGATATCTGTGACTATTGTGACATCAGTGACAGCCATGATGGCTGTGAGTATTGTGACATCAGTGATATTTGTGATGTCTGTGGCATCTGTGACTATTTTGACATCAGTGACATTTGTGACATCTGTAACTAGTGTCACATCCTTGATATATGTGACATCTGTGAAGTATGTGACAATTGTGACATCACTGACACTTGTGACGTCTGTTACAATTGTGACATCAGTGACAGCTGTTACTATTGTGACATCAGTGACATCGGCGACATATCTAATGACTGTGACGTCTGTGATGTCTGTGACTATTGTGATATCGGTGAGACCTGTGACATCTGTGACATCAGTGACTATTTTGACATCAGTTACATCTATGTTGTCTGTGACAGTTGTTTACTTAGTGACATCTGTTACATATCTATCTGAGACTATTGTTACATCAGTGACTTCTATGGCATCTGCAACTTCTGTGACGTCAGTAACATCTGTGAAATCTGTGACATCTGTGGCTACCTTGACATCAATGACGTCTATGTTGTCTGTGACTATTGTGACATCAGTGACATCTGTTACTTCTGTGGCTATTGTGGCAGTGATTATTTTGACATCACTGATATCTGTGACGTCTCTGATTATTCTGATAACAGTCACATGTGTGATTATTGTAAGGTCAGGGACATTAGTGAAAGCTGTTATGTCTCTGATTATTGTGACATCACTGATATCTGTGACATCTTTGATTTCTTTGACTATTATGACATCAGTGACATCCGTGACATCAGAGACTATTTTGACATCATGACATCTATGACGTCTTTGACTATTCTGACTTTACTGACATCTGTGAAATCTCTTATTTCTGTGACTATTGTGACATCAGTGACATTTGTGACATCCGTGACTGTTGTGACATCTCTGATCTCTGTGACATCCTCGATGTCTTTGACTTTTGTTACATCAGTGACATCTCTGACATCTGTGACTATTGTTCTATCAGTAACATAGGTAACATCTGTGACGTCTGTCACTCTTGTAAACTCAGTGACATCTATCACGCCTGTGACTACTGTGACATCAGTGATATCTATTTTATCATTGACTACTGTTACACCAGTAACATCTTTGAAATCTTTGACATCTGTGACTCCTATGACATCTGTGAAATCTGTATCGCCAGTGACTCCTATGACATAAGCAACTTCTGTGAAATCTGTAGACATGTGATACTCTTTTGACATCAGTGATATATCTAACCTCTGTGATGTCTGTGATGATTGTGACATCACTGATATCTGTGACGTCTCTGACTATTGTGACATCAGTGAGAGCTGTGAAGACTGTGAGTATTGTAACACCAGTAATATTTTTGACATTTGTTACTATTTTCAATTCAGTGACATCTGAGACATATGTGACTACTGTGATATCTGTGAAGTCTGTGACATCAGTGACTATTTTGACAGCAGTGACATCTAGGATATCTTGGACATTATTCTGACATTAGTGACATCTGTGAAATCTCCAATTTCTTTGACTATTTTTACTTCAGTGACGTGTGTGACGTCTGTGAAGTGTGACATCTGTGAAGTCCGACATCAGAAAAATCTGATAAATCTGTGACATCCGTGACTACTGTGACGTCAGTGACATCTATGTTGTCTGTGACTATTGTGACATCAGTGACATCTGTAACATCTCTGATTATTGTGACATCAGTGACATCTCTGTCGTTTATGAATATTGTGACATCAATGATCTCAGTGACATCTATGATGTCTGTGAATATTTTAACATCAGTGACATTGATGAAATCGGATATGTCTGCGACTACTGTGACATCAGTGACATCTTTCACCTCTGTGACATCTTTGACTATTTTGACCTGTTACATCCTTCTTGTCTGTGACTATTTTTACATCAGTGACATCAGTAACATCTGTTATTTGACATCTGTGACTGTTGTTAAAACCACGATATCTGTGACTATTTTGTCTTCAGTGACTTCAGTGACGTCCGTGACTATTGTGACATCACTGATACCGGAGACGTCTGTGATATATGTGATTACTATGACATCAGCGATACCTGTTACATCTTTTACTATTGTGACATCAGTGACATCTCTGAAGTCTGTTACATCAGTGACTATTGTGACATCAGTGACACCTATAACATCAATGATGTCTGTGACTACTGTTACATCAGGGACATCTGTGACTATTTTGACATGGCTAACATCTGTGAAGTCCGTGACTATTTTGACATCACTGATATCTGTGATGTCTCTGACTATTATGACATCATTGACATCTGTGTCTTCTGTGACGTCTTCTGAATATTGCAACATCTGTGACATTAGTGAAACCTCTTATGTCTGTGACCATTGTAACATCAGTGATATCTGTGACTTCTCTGACATCTGTAACTACTTTGACATAAGTTACATCTATATCTGTGACGTCTTTTATATCTGTGACGTCTTTTATATCTGTGACTACTGTGACATCAGTGACATCTCTGACGTCTGTTACTCTTGTGATATCAGTGACATCTCTTTCATCTGTGATGCCTGTTACTATTGTGACATAACTGGTATCTGTTACTTCCGTGACTATTGTGACATCAGTTACATCACTGGCATTTTTGACGTCGGTGACTATTATGACAACACTGGGAAGTGATGTCTGTGATGCCTATGACTATTGTGACATCAATGACATATGTGACATCAGTGATGTCTGTGACTATTTTGACAATATTGACATCTCTTACATCTCTGATGTCTGTGACTATTGTTACATCAGTGACATGTAACATCTCTGGGCATTGTGACATCTGTGACTTTTGTCACACCACTGATATCTGTGAGGTTTTTTATTTCTTTTACTATTGTGACATCGGTGACATCCGTGATCTCTGTGACTATCGTGACATCAGTGACATCTGTGACATAAGTGACTATTTTGACGTCAGTGACATCTATGATGTCTTTGGCTATTCTGACATTAGTGACATCTCTGACATCTCTGATTACTTTGACTATTGTGACATCAGTGACATCCGTGATCTCTGTGACATCTGCTACTCTTCTGATCTCAGTGATATCTGTCATGACTTTGACTACTATAACATCAGTGACATCTGTGAAATCTGTATACTTCTGTGCTATTGTGAACTCAGTGACAACTATCTTGTCTGTGACTATTGTTAGACATGTGACATCGGTGAAATCCGTGACATCTGTGACTTGTGAAATCAGAGATATCTGTGACAATGGTGACAACAGTAACATCAGTAACATTCAGTCTTTGAAATTTGTGAGGATTTTGACACCATTGACATGTGACATCTTTTCTTATTGTTATTTCAGTGACATCTGTCATGCCTGTGATCACTGTGACATTGGTGGTATGTGTTATCTTGTAACTATTGTTACAGCAGTGGCATCGGTGACATCTGTGATGATTGTGCCATCAGTGACATTTGTGATGACTGTGGCATCTGTGACAATTGTGACATCAGTGTCATCTGCGGCATCCATGAAGAGTGTGACATCTGTGAAATCTCCGATGTCTGTGACTTTTGGGACATCAGTTGCATCTGTGACGTCTGTGAAGTCTGTGACATGTGTGACACCTATTACTATTCTGACATCAGTGACATCTATTACGTCTTTGACAACTGTAATGTCGGTTACTATTGTGACGTAAGTGACAAGTGAAATCTGTTACATCTACGAATACGGTGACATCAGTGACATCTATGTTTCTGTGACTACTGTGACATCAGTGACATCTGTGAAATCTGTAGACATTTTGACTGTTGTGACATCAGCGACATCTATTTTGTCTGTGATTATTGTGACATCAATGACGTCTGTGAAATCTGTGACATCTGTGACTATTGTGATATCAGCGACATATGTGATGTTGGTTACTATTGTGAAATCAGTGATACCTCTCACGCATCTGACTACTGTGACATCAGTGACATCAGTGGCATCAGTGGCATCTGAGATGTCTGTGACTATTGTGACATCAGTGACATCTGTGACATCCATGACTGTTGTGGTTACTGGTATCTGTAACGTTTGTGATGTAGGTGACTACTGTGACATCAGTGATATCTTTGACTTCGTAGACTATTGCTACATCAGTGACATCTGTGACATCTGTGATGTCTATGGCTTTGTGACATTACTGATATCTGTGACATCTGTGATGTCTGTGACCATTGCAACATCAGTGACATCTCAGACATCTGTGACTATTGTGACATCTGTGAAATCTGTGACATCAGTGACTATTTTGACATTAATGACATCTGTGACATCTCTGAAGTTTCTGACCCTTCTTACATCAGTGACATCTGTGTAATCATTCTTACATTTGTGACATCTGTGACTACTGTAACGTCAGTGACGTCTGTGTAATCTCTGATATCTGTGACTATTGTGACGCCAGTGACATCTATGTTTTTACGACTATCGTGACACCAGTGACATCTGTGATATCTGTGACTATTGTGACATCAGTGACAGCCATGATGGCTGTGAGTATTGTGACATCAGTGATATTTGTGATGTCTGTGGCATCTGTGACTATTTTGACATCAGTGACATTTGTGACATCTGTAACTAGTGTCACATCCTTGATATATGTGACATCTGTGAAGTATGTGACAATTGTGACATCACTGACACTTGTGACGTCTGTTACAATTGTGACATCAGTGACAGCTGTTACTATTGTGACATCAGTGACATCGGCGACATATCTAATGACTGTGACGTCTGTGATGTCTGTGACTATTGTGATATCGGTGAGACCTGTGACATCTGTGACATCAGTGACTATTTTGACATCAGTTACATCTATGTTGTCTGTGACAGTTGTTTACTTAGTGACATCTGTTACATATCTATCTGAGACTATTGTTACATCAGTGACTTCTATGGCATCTGCAACTTCTGTGACGTCAGTAACATCTGTGAAATCTGTGACATCTGTGGCTACCTTGACATCAATGACGTCTATGTTGTCTGTGACTATTGTGACATCAGTGACATCTGTTACTTCTGTGGCTATTGTGGCAGTGATTATTTTGACATCACTGATATCTGTGACGTCTCTGATTATTCTGATAACAGTCACATGTGTGATTATTGTAAGGTCAGGGACATTAGTGAAAGCTGTTACGTCTCTGATTACTGTGACATCACTGATATCTGTGACATCTTTGATTTCTTTGACTATTATGACATCAGTGACATCCGTGACATCAGAGACTATTTTGACATCATGACATCTATGACGTCTTTGACTATTCTGACTTTACTGACATCTGTGAAATCTCTTATTTCTGTGACTATTGTGACATCAGTGACATTTGTGACATCCGTGACTGTTGTGACATCTCTGATCTCTGTGACATCCTCGATGTCTTTGACTTTTGTTACATCAGTGACATCTCTGACATCTGTGACTATTGTTCTATCAGTAACATAGGTAACATCTGTGACGTCTGTCACTCTTGTAAACTCAGTGACATCTATCACGCCTGTGACTACTGTGACATCAGTGATATCTATTTTATCATTGACTACTGTTACACCAGTAACATCTTTGAAATCTTTGACATCTGTGACTCCTATGACATCTGTGAAATCTGTATCGCCAGTGACTCCTATGACATAAGCAACTTCTGTGAAATCTGTAGACATGTGATACTCTTTTGACATCAGTGATATATCTAACCTCTGTGATGTCTGTGATGATTGTGACATCACTGATATCTGTGACGTCTCTGACTATTGTGACATCAGTGAGAGCTGTGAAGACTGTGAGTATTGTAACACCAGTAATATTTTTGACATTTGTTACTATTTTCAATTCAGTGACATCTGAGACATATGTGACTACTGTGATATCTGTGAAGTCTGTGACATCAGTGACTATTTTGACAGCAGTGACATCTAGGATATCTTGGACATTATTCTGACATTAGTGACATCTGTGAAATCTCCAATTTCTTTGACTATTTTTACTTCAGTGACGTGTGTGACGTCTGTGAAGTGTGACATCTGTGAAGTCCGACATCAGAAAAATCTGATAAATCTGTGACATCCGTGACTACTGTGACGTCAGTGACATCTATGTTGTCTGTGACTATTGTGACATCAGTGACATCTGTAACATCTCTGATTATTGTGACATCAGTGACATCTCTGTCGTTTATGAATATTGTGACATCAATGATCTCAGTGACATCTATGATGTCTGTGAATATTTTAACATCAGTGACATTGATGAAATCGGATATGTCTGCGACTACTGTGACATCAGTGACATCTTTCACCTCTGTGACATCTTTGACTATTTTGACCTGTTACATCCTTCTTGTCTGTGACTATTTTTACATCAGTGACATCAGTAACATCTGTTATTTGACATCTGTGACTGTTGTTAAAACCACGATATCTGTGACTATTTTGTCTTCAGTGACTTCAGTGACGTCCGTGACTATTGTGACATCACTGATACCGGAGACGTCTGTGATATATGTGATTACTATGACATCAGCGATACCTGTTACATCTTTTACTATTGTGACATCAGTGACATCTCTGAAGTCTGTTACATCAGTGACTATTGTGACATCAGTGACACCTATAACATCAATGATGTCTGTGACTACTGTTACATCAGGGACATCTGTGACTATTTTGACATGGCTAACATCTGTGAAGTCCGTGACTATTTTGACATCACTGATATCTGTGATGTCTCTAACTATTATGACATCATTGACATCTGTGTCTTCTGTGACGTCTTCTGAATATTGCAACATCTGTGACATTAGTGAAACCTCTTATGTCTGTGACCATTGTAACATCAGTGATATCTGTGACTTCTCTGACATCTGTAACTACTTTGACATAAGTTACATCTATATCTGTGACGTCTTTTATATCTGTGACGTCTTTTATATCTGTGACTACTGTGACATCAGTGACATCTCTGACGTCTGTTACTCTTGTGATATCAGTGACATCTCTTTCATCTGTGATGCCTGTTACTATTGTGACATAACTGATAACTGTTACTTCCGTGACTATTGTGACATCAGTTACATCACTGGCATTTTTGACGTCGGTGACTATTATGACAACACTGGGAAGTGATGTCTGTGATGCCTATGACTATTGTGACATCAATGACATATGTGACATCAGTGATGTCTGTGACTATTTTGACAATATTGACATCTCTTACATCTCTGATGTCTGTGACTATTGTTACATCAGTGACATGTAACATCTCTGGGCATTGTGACATCTGTGACTTTTGTCACACCACTGATATCTGTGAGGTTTTTTATTTCTTTTACTATTGTGACATCGGTGACATCCGTGATCTCTGTGACATCAGTGACATCTGTGACGTAAGTGACTATTTTGATGTCAGTGACATCTATGATGTCTTTGGCTATTCTGACATTAGTGACATCTCTGACATCTCTGATTTCTTTGACTACTGTGACATCAGTGACATCTGTGAAATCTGTAGACATTTTGACTGTTGTGACATCAGCGACATCTATTTTGTCTGTGATTATTGTGACATCAATGACGTCTGTGAAATCTGTGACATCTGTGACTATTGTGATATCAGCGACATATGTGATGTTGGTTACTATTGTGAAATCAGTGATACCTCTCACGCATCTGACTACTGTGACATCAGTGACATCAGTGGCATCAGTGGCATCTGAGATGTCTGTGACTATTGTGACATCAGTGACATCTGTGACATCCATGACTGTTGTGGTTACTGGTATCTGTAACGTTTGTGATGTAGGTGACTACTGTGACATCAGTGATATCTTTGACTTCGTAGACTATTGCTACATCAGTGACATCTGTGACATCTGTGATGTCTATGGCTTTGTGACATTACTGATATCTGTGACATCTGTGATGTCTGTGACCATTGCAACATCAGTGACATCTCAGACATCTGTGACTATTGTGACATCTGTGAAATCTGTGACATCAGTGACTATTTTGACATTAATGACATCTGTGACATCTCTGAAGTTTCTGACCCTTCTTACATCAGTGACATCTGTGTAATCATTCTTACATTTGTGACATCTGTGACTACTGTAACGTCAGTGACGTCTGTGTAATCTCTGACATCTGTGACTATTGTGACGTCAGTGACATCTATGTTTTTATGACTATCGTGACACCAGTGACATCTGTGATATCTGTGACTATTGTGACATCAGTGACAGCCATGATGGCTGTGAGTATTGTGACATCAGTGATATTTGTGATGTCTGTGGCATCTGTGACTATTTTGACATCAGTGACATTTGTGACATCTGTAACTAGTGTCACATCCTTGATATATGTGACATCTGTGAAGTATGTGACAATTGTGACATCACTGACACTTGTGACGTCTGTTACAATTGTGACATCAGTGACAGCTGTTACTATTGTGACATCAGTGACATCGGCGACATATCTAATGACTGTGACGTCTGTGATGTCTGTGACTGTTGTGATATCGGTGAGACCTGTGACATCTGTGACATCAGTGACTATTTTGACATCAGTTACATCTATGTTGTCTGTGACAGTTGTTTACTTAGTGACATCTGTTACATATCTATCTGAGACTATTGTTACATCAGTGACTTCTATGGCATCTGCAACTTCTGTGACGTCAGTAACATCTGTGAAATCTGTGACATCTGTGGCTACCTTGACATCAATGACGTCTATGTTGCCTGTGACTATTGTGACATCAGTGACATCTGTTACTTCTGTGGCTATTGTGGCAGTGATTATTTTGACATCACTGATATCTGTGACGTCTCTGATTATTCTGATAACAGTCACATGTGTGATTATTGTAAGGTCAGGGACATTAGTGAAAGCTGTTACGTCTGTGATTATTGTGACATCACTGATATCTGTGACATCTTTGATTTCTTTGACTATTATGACATCAGTGACATCCGTGACATCAGAGACTATTTTGACATCATGACATCTATGACGTCTTTGACTATTCTGACTTTACTGACATCTGTGAAATCTCTTATTTCTGTGACTATTGTGACATCAGTGACATTTGTGACATCCGTGACTGTTGTGACATCTCTGATCTCTGTGACATCCTCGATGTCTTTGACTTTTGTTACATCAGTGACATCTCTGACATCTGTGACTATTGTTCTATCAGTAACATAGGTAACATCTGTGACGTCTGTCACTCTTGTAAACTCAGTGACATCTATCACGCCTGTGACTACTGTGACATCAGTGATATCTATTTTATCATTGACTACTGTTACACCAGTAACATCTTTGAAATCTTTGACATCTGTGACTCCTATGACATCTGTGAAATCTGTATCGCCAGTGACTCCTATGACATAAGCAACTTCTGTGAAATCTGTAGACATGTGATACTCTTTTGACATCAGTGATATATCTAACCTCTGTGATGTCTGTGATGATTGTGACATCACTGATATCTGTGACGTCTCTGACTATTGTGACATCAGTGAGAGCTGTGAAGACTGTGAGTATTGTAACACCAGTAATATTTTTGACATTTGTTACTATTTTCAATTCAGTGACATCTGAGACATATGTGACTACTGTGATATCTGTGAAGTCTGTGACATCAGTGACTATTTTGACAGCAGTGACATCTAGGATATCTTGGACATTATTCTGACATTAGTGACATCTGTGAAATCTCCAATTTCTTTGACTATTTTTACTTCAGTGACGTGTGTGACGTCTGTGAAGTGTGACATCTGTGAAGTCCGACATCAGAAAAATCTGATAAATCTGTGACATCCGTGACTACTGTGACGTCAGTGACATCTATGTTGTCTGTGACTATTGTGACATCAGTGACATCTGTAACATCTCTGATTATTGTGACATCAGTGACATCTCTGTCGTTTATGAATATTGTGACATCAATGATCTCAGTGACATCTATGATGTCTGTGAATATTTTAACATCAGTGACATTGATGAAATCGGATATGTCTGCGACTACTGTGACATCAGTGACATCTTTCACCTCTGTGACATCTTTGACTATTTTGACCTGTTACATCCTTCTTGTCTGTGACTATTTTTACATCAGTGACATCAGTAACATCTGTTATTTGACATCTGTGACTGTTGTTAAAACCACGATATCTGTGACTATTTTGTCTTCAGTGACGTCCGTGACTATTGTGACATCACTGATACCGGAGACGTCTGTGATATATGTGATTACTATGACATCAGCGATACCTGTTACATCTTTTACTATTGTGACATCAGTGACATCTCTGAAGTCTGTTACATCAGTGACTATTGTGACATCAGTGACACCTATAACATCAATGATGTCTGTGACTACTGTTACATCAGGGACATCTGTGACTATTTTGACATGGCTAACATCTGTGAAGTCCGTGACTATTTTGACATCACTGATATCTGTGATGTCTCTGACTATTATGACATCATTGACATCTGTGTCTTCTGTGACGTCTTCTGAATATTGCAACATCTGTGACATTAGTGAAACCTCTTATGTCTGTGACCATTGTAACATCAGTGATATCTGTGACTTCTCTGACATCTGTAACTACTTTGACAGAAGTTACATCTATATCTGTGACGTCTTTTATATCTGTGACGTCTTTTATATCTGTGACTACTGTGACATCAGTGACATCTCTGACGTCTGTTACTCTTGTGATATCAGTGACATCTCTTTCATCTGTGATGCCTGTTACTATTGTGACATAACTGATATCTGTTACTTCCGTGACTATTGTGACATCAGTTACATCACTGGCATTTTTGACGTCGGTGACTATTATGACAACACTGGGAAGTGATGTCTGTGATGCCTATGACTATTGTGACATCAATGACATATGTGACATCAGTGATGTCTGTGACTATTTTGACAATATTGACATCTCTTACATCTCTGATGTCTGTGACTATTGTTACATCAGTGACATGTAACATCTCTGGGCATTGTGACATCTGTGACTTTTGTCACACCACTGATATCTGTGAGGTTTTTT
Organism: Clamator glandarius; assembly: GCA_033459285.1. Classification (NCBI taxonomy): domain Eukaryota; kingdom Metazoa; phylum Chordata; class Aves; order Cuculiformes; family Cuculidae; genus Clamator; species Clamator glandarius. The sequence continues at coordinate 609,170 of JAUNZM010001428.1, forward strand.
ATTTCTTTTACTATTGTGACATCGGTGACATCCGTGATCTCTGTGACTATCGTGACATCAGTGACATCTGTGACATAAGTGACTATTTTGACGTCAGTGACATCTATGATGTCTTTGGCTATTCTGACATTAGTGACATCTCTGACATCTCTGATTTCTTTGACTATTGTGACATCAGTGACATCCGTGATCTCTGTGACATCTGCTACTCTTCTGATCTCAGTGATATCTGTCATGACTTTGACTACTATAACATCAGTGACATCTGTGAAATCTGTATACTTCTGTGCTATTGTGAACTCAGTGACAACTATCTTGTCTGTGACTATTGTTAGACAAGTGACATCGGTGAAATCTGTGACATCTGTGACTTGTGAAATCAGAGATATCTGTGACAATGGTGACAACAGTAACATCAGTAACATTCAGTCTTTGAAATTTGTGAGGATTTTGACACCATTGACATGTGACATCTTTTCTTATTGTTATTTCAGTGACATCTGTCATGCCTGTGACCACTGTGACATAGGTGGTATGTGTTATCTTGTAACTATTGTTACAGCAGTGGCATCAGTGACATCTGTGATGATTGTGCCATCAGTGACATTTGTGATGACTGTGGCATCTGTGACAATTGTGACATCAGTGTCATCTGCGGCATCCATGAAGAGTGTGACATCTGTGAAATCTCCGATGTCTGTGACTTTTGGGACATCAGTTGCATCTGTGACGTCTGTGAAGTCTGTGACATGTGTGACACCTGTTACTATTCTGACATCAGTGACATCTATTACGTCTTTGACAACTGTAATGTCGGTTACTATTGTGACGTAAGTGACAAGTGAAATCTGTTACATCTACGAATACGGTGACATCAGTGACATCTATGTTTCTGTGACTACTGTGACATCAGTGACATCTGTGAAATCTGTAGACATTTTGACTATTGTGACATCAGCGACATCTATTTTGTCTGTGATTATTGTGACATCAATGACGTCTGTGAAATCTGTGACATCTGTGACTATTGTGATATCAGCGACATATGTGATGTTGGTTACTATTGTGAAATCAGTGATACCTCTCATGCATCTGACTACTGTGACATCAGTGACATCAGTGGCATCAGTGGCATCTGAGATGTCTGTGACTATTGTGACATCAGTGACATCTGTGACATCCATGACTGTTGTGGTTACTGGTATCTGTAACGTTTGTGATGTAGGTGACTACTGTGACATCAGTGATATCTTTGACTTCGTAGACTATTGCTACATCAGTGACATCTGTGACATCTGTGATGTCTATGGCTTTGTGACATTACTGATATCTGTGACATCTGTGATGTCTGTGACCATTGCAACATCAGTGACATCTCAGACATCTGTGACTATTGTGACATCTGTGAAATCTGTGACATCAGTGACTATTTTGACATTAATGACATCTGTGACATCTCTGAAGTTTCTGACCCTTCTTACATCAGTGACATCTGTGTAATCATTCTTACATTTGTGACATCTGTGACTACTGTAACGTCAGTGACGTCTGTGTAATCTCTGATATCTGTGACTATTGTGACGCCAGTGACATCTATGTTTTTACGACTATCGTGACACCAGTGACATCTGTGATATCTGTGACTATTGTGACATCAGTGACAGCCATGATGGCTGTGAGTATTGTGACATCAGTGATATTTGTGATGTCTGTGGCATCTGTGACTATTTTGACATCAGTGACATTTGTGACATCTGTAACTAGTGTCACATCCTTGATATATGTGACATCTGTGAAGTATGTGACAATTGTGACATCACTGACACTTGTGACGTCTGTTACAATTGTGACATCAGTGACAGCTGTTACTATTGTGACATCAGTGACATCGGCGACATATCTAATGACTGTGACGTCTGTGATGTCTGTGACTGTTGTGATATCGGTGAGACCTGTGACATCTGTGACATCAGTGACTATTTTGACATCAGTTACATCTATGTTGTCTGTGACAGTTGTTTACTTAGTGACATCTGTTACATATCTATCTGAGACTATTGTTACATCAGTGACTTCTATGGCATCTGCAACTTCTGTGACGTCAGTAACATCTGTGAAATCTGTGACATCTGTGGCTACCTTGACATCAATGACGTCTATGTTGCCTGTGACTATTGTGACATCAGTGACATCTGTTACTTCTGTGGCTATTGTGGCAGTGATTATTTTGACATCACTGATATCTGTGACGTCTCTGATTATTCTGATAACAGTCACATGTGTGATTATTGTAAGGTCAGGGACATTAGTGAAAGCTGTTATGTCTGTGATTATTGTGACATCACTGATATCTGTGACATCTTTGATTTCTTTGACTATTATGACATCAGTGACATCCGTGACATCAGAGACTATTTTGACATCATGACATCTATGACGTCTTTGACTATTCTGACTTTACTGACATCTGTGAAATCTCTTATTTCTGTGACTATTGTGACATCAGTGACATTTGTGACATCCGTGACTGTTGTGACATCTCTGATCTCTGTGACATCCTCGATGTCTTTGACTTTTGTTACATCAGTGACATCTCTGACATCTGTGACTATTGTTCTATCAGTAACATAGGTAACATCTGTGACGTCTGTCACTCTTGTAAACTCAGTGACATCTATCACGCCTGTGACTACTGTGACATCAGTGATATCTATTTTATCATTGACTACTGTTACACCAGTAACATCTTTGAAATCTTTGACATCTGTGACTCCTATGACATCTGTGAAATCTGTATTGCCAGTGACCCCTATGACATAAGCAACTTCTGTGAAATCTGTAGACATGTGATACTCTTTTGACATCAGTGATATATCTAACCTCTGTGATGTCTGTGATGATTGTGACATCACTGATATCTGTGACGTCTCTGACTATTGTGACATCAGTGAGAGCTGTGAAGACTGTGAGTATTGTAACACCAGTAATATTTTTGACATTTGTTACTATTTTCAATTCAGTGACATCTGAGACATATGTGACTACTGTGATATCTGTGAAGTCTGTGACATCAGTGACTATTTTGACAGCAGTGACATCTAGGATATCTTGGACATTATTCTGACATTAGTGACATCTGTGAAATCTCCAATTTCTTTGACTATTTTTACTTCAGTGACGTGTGTGACGTCTGTGAAGTGTGACATCTGTGAAGTCCGACATCAGAAAAATCTGATAAATCTGTGACATCCGTGACTACTGTGACGTCAGTGACATCTATGTTGTCTGTGACTATTGTGACATCAGTGACATCTGTAACATCTCTGATTATTGTGACATCAGTGACATCTCTGTCGTTTATGAATATTGTGACATCAATGATCTCAGTGACATCTATGATGTCTGTGAATATTTTAACATCAGTGACATTGATGAAATCGGATATGTCTGCGACTACTGTGACATCAGTGACATCTTTCACCTCTGTGACATCTTTGACTATTTTGACCTGTTACATCCTTCTTGTCTGTGACTATTTTTACATCAGTGACATCAGTAACATCTGTTATTTGACATCTGTGACTGTTGTTAAAACCACGATATCTGTGACTATTTTGTCTTCAGTGACTTCAGTGACGTCCGTGACTATTGTGACATCACTGATACCGGAGACGTCTGTGATATATGTGATTACTATGACATCAGCGATACCTGTTACATCTTTTACTATTGTGACATCAGTGACATCTCTGAAGTCTGTTACATCAGTGACTATTGTGACATCAGTGACACCTATAACATCAATGATGTCTGTGACTACTGTTACATCAGGGACATCTGTGACTATTTTGACATGGCTAACATCTGTGAAGTCCGTGACTATTTTGACATCACTGATATCTGTGATGTCTCTGACTATTATGACATCATTGACATCTGTGTCTTCTGTGACGTCTTCTGAATATTGCAACATCTGTGACATTAGTGAAACCTCTTATGTCTGTGACCATTGTAACATCAGTGATATCTGTGACTTCTCTGACATCTGTAACTACTTTGACAGAAGTTACATCTATATCTGTGACGTCTTTTATATCTGTGACGTCTTTTATATCTGTGACTACTGTGACATCAGTGACATCTCTGACGTCTGTTACTCTTGTGATATCAGTGACATCTCTTTCATCTGTGATGCCTGTTACTATTGTGACATAACTGATATCTGTTACTTCCGTGACTATTGTGACATCAGTTACATCACTGGCATTTTTGACGTCGGTGACTATTATGACAACACTGGGAAGTGATGTCTGTGATGCCTATGACTATTGTGACATCAATGACATATGTGACATCAGTGATGTCTGTGACTATTTTGACAATATTGACATCTCTTACATCTCTGATGTCTGTGACTATTGTTACATCAGTGACATGTAACATCTCTGGGCATTGTGACATCTGTGACTTTTGTCACACCACTGATATCTGTGAGGTTTTTTATTTCTTTTACTATTGTGACATCGGTGACATCCGTGATCTCTGTGACTATCGTGACATCAGTGACATCTGTGACATAAGTGACTATTTTGACGTCAGTGACATCTATGATGTCTTTGGCTATTCTGACATTAGTGACATCTCTGACATCTCTGATTTCTTTGACTATTGTGACATCAGTGACATCCGTGATCTCTGTGACATCTGCTACTCTTCTGATCTCAGTGATATCTGTCATGACTTTGACTACTATAACATCAGTGACATCTGCGAAATCTGTATACTTCTGTGCTATTGTGAACTCAGTGACAACTATCTTGTCTGTGACTATTGTTAGACATGTGACATCGGTGAAATCTGTGACATCTGTGACTTGTGAAATCAGAGATATCTGTGACAATGGTGACAACAGTAACATCAGTAACATTCAGTCTTTGAAATTTGTGAGGATTTTGACACCATTGACATGTGACATCTTTTCTTATTGTTATTTCAGTGACATCTGTCATGCCTGTGATCACTGTGACATTGGTGGTATGTGTTATCTTGTAACTATTGTTACAGCAGTGGCATCAGTGACATCTGTGATGATTGTGCCATCAGTGACATTTGTGATGACTGTGGCATCTGTGACAATTGTGACATCAGTGTCATCTGCGGCATCCATGAAGAGTGTGACATCTGTGAAATCTCCGATGTCTGTGACTTTGGGGACATCAGTTGCATCTGTGACGTCTGTGAAGTCTGTGACATGTGTGACACCTATTACTATTCTGACATCAGTGACATCTATTACGTCTTTGACAACTGTAATGTCGGTTACTATTGTGACGTAAGTGACAAGTGAAATCTGTTACATCTACGAATACGGTGACATCAGTGACATCTATGTTTCTGTGACTACTGTGACATCAGTGACATCTGTGAAATCTGTAGACATTTTGACTGTTGTGACATCAGCGACATCTATTTTGTCTGTGATTATTGTGACATCAATGACGTCTGTGAAATCTGTGACATCTGTGACTATTGTGATATCAGCGACATATGTGATGTTGGTTACTATTGTGAAATCAGTGATACCTCTCACGCATCTGACTACTGTGACATCAGTGACATCAGTGGCATCTGAGATGTCTGTGACTATTGTGACATCAGTGACATCTGTGACATCCATGACTGTTGTGGTTACTGGTATCTGTAACGTTTGTGATGTAGGTGACTACTGTGACATCAGTGATATCTTTGACTTCGTAGACTATTGCTACATCAGTGACATCTGTGACATCTGTGATGTCTATGGCTTTGTGACATTACTGATATCTGTGACATCTGTGATGTCTGTGACCATTGCAACATCAGTGACATCTCAGACATCTGTGACTATTGTGACATCTGTGAAATCTGTGACATCAGTGACTATTTTGACATTAATGACATCTGTGACATCTCTGAAGTTTCTGACCCTTCTTACATCAGTGACATCTGTGTAATCATTCTTACATTTGTGACATCTGTGACTACTGTAACGTCAGTGACGTCTGTGTAATCTCTGATATCTGTGACTATTGTGACGCCAGTGACATCTATGTTTTTACGACTATCGTGACACCAGTGACATCTGTGATATCTGTGACTATTGTGACATCAGTGACAGCCATGATGGCTGTGAGTATTGTGACATCAGTGATATTTGTGATGTCTGTGGCATCTGTGACTATTTTGACATCAGTGACATTTGTGACATCTGTAACTAGTGTCACATCCTTGATATATGTGACATCTGTGAAGTATGTGACAATTGTGACATCACTGACACTTGTGACGTCTGTTACAATTGTGACATCAGTGACAGCTGTTACTATTGTGACATCAGTGACATCGGCGACATATCTAATGACTGTGACGTCTGTGATGTCTGTGACTGTTGTGATATCGGTGAGACCTGTGACATCTGTGACATCAGTGACTATTTTGACATCAGTTACATCTATGTTGTCTGTGACAGTTGTTTACTTAGTGACATCTGTTACATATCTATCTGAGACTATTGTTACATCAGTGACTTCTATGGCATCTGCAACTTCTGTGACGTCAGTAACATCTGTGAAATCTGTGACATCTGTGGCTACCTTGACATCAATGACGTCTATGTTGCCTGTGACTATTGTGACATCAGTGACATCTGTTACTTCTGTGGCTATTGTGGCAGTGATTATTTTGACATCACTGATATCTGTGACGTCTCTGATTATTCTGATAACAGTCACATGTGTGATTATTGTAAGGTCAGGGACATTAGTGAAAGCTGTTATGTCTGTGATTATTGTGACATCACTGATATCTGTGACATCTTTGATTTCTTTGACTATTATGACATCAGTGACATCCGTGACATCAGAGACTATTTTGACATCATGACATCTATGACGTCTTTGACTATTCTGACTTTACTGACATCTGTGAAATCTCTTATTTCTGTGACTATTGTGACATCAGTGACATTTGTGACATCCGTGACTGTTGTGACATCTCTGATCTCTGTGACATCCTCGATGTCTTTGACTTTTGTTACATCAGTGACATCTCTGACATCTGTGACTATTGTTCTATCAGTAACATAGGTAACATCTGTGACGTCTGTCACTCTTGTAAACTCAGTGACATCTATCACGCCTGTGACTACTGTGACATCAGTGATATCTATTTTATCATTGACTACTGTTACACCAGTAACATCTTTGAAATCTTTGACATCTGTGACTCCTATGACATCTGTGAAATCTGTATTGCCAGTGACCCCTATGACATAAGCAACTTCTGTGAAATCTGTAGACATGTGATACTCTTTTGACATCAGTGATATATCTAACCTCTGTGATGTCTGTGATGATTGTGACATCACTGATATCTGTGACGTCTCTGACTATTGTGACATCAGTGAGAGCTGTGAAGACTGTGAGTATTGTAACACCAGTAATATTTTTGACATTTGTTACTATTTTCAATTCAGTGACATCTGAGACATATGTGACTACTGTGATATCTGTGAAGTCTGTGACATCAGTGACTATTTTGACAGCAGTGACATCTAGGATATCTTGGACATTATTCTGACATTAGTGACATCTGTGAAATCTCCAATTTCTTTGACTATTTTTACTTCAGTGACGTGTGTGACGTCTGTGAAGTGTGACATCTGTGAAGTCCGACATCAGAAAAATCTGATAAATCTGTGACATCCGTGACTACTGTGACGTCAGTGACATCTATGTTGTCTGTGACTATTGTGACATCAGTGACATCTGTAACATCTCTGATTATTGTGACATCAGTGACATCTCTGTCGTTTATGAATATTGTGACATCAATGATCTCAGTGACATCTATGATGTCTGTGAATATTTTAACATCAGTGACATTGATGAAATCGGATATGTCTGCGACTACTGTGACATCAGTGACATCTTTCACCTCTGTGACATCTTTGACTATTTTGACCTGTTACATCCTTCTTGTCTGTGACTATTTTTACATCAGTGACATCAGTAACATCTGTTATTTGACATCTGTGACTGTTGTTAAAACCACGATATCTGTGACTATTTTGTCTTCAGTGACTTCAGTGACGTCCGTGACTATTGTGACATCACTGATACCGGAGACGTCTGTGATATATGTGATTACTATGACATCAGCGATACCTGTTACATCTTTTACTATTGTGACATCAGTGACATCTCTGAAGTCTGTTACATCAGTGACTATTGTGACATCAGTGACACCTATAACATCAATGATGTCTGTGACTACTGTTACATCAGGGACATCTGTGACTATTTTGACATGGCTAACATCTGTGAAGTCCGTGACTATTTTGACATCACTGATATCTGTGATGTCTCTGACTATTATGACATCATTGACATCTGTGTCTTCTGTGACGTCTTCTGAATATTGCAACATCTGTGACATTAGTGAAACCTCTTATGTCTGTGACCATTGTAACATCAGTGATATCTGTGACTTCTCTGACATCTGTAACTACTTTGACAGAAGTTACATCTATATCTGTGACGTCTTTTATATCTGTGACGTCTTTTATATCTGTGACTACTGTGACATCAGTGACATCTCTGACGTCTGTTACTCTTGTGATATCAGTGACATCTCTTTCATCTGTGATGCCTGTTACTATTGTGACATAACTGATATCTGTTACTTCCGTGACTATTGTGACATCAGTTACATCACTGGCATTTTTGACGTCGGTGACTATTATGACAACACTGGGAAGTGATGTCTGTGATGCCTATGACTATTGTGACATCAATGACATATGTGACATCAGTGATGTCTGTGACTATTTTGACAATATTGACATCTCTTACATCTCTGATGTCTGTGACTATTGTTACATCAGTGACATGTAACATCTCTGGGCATTGTGACATCTGTGACTTTTGTCACACCACTGATATCTGTGAGGTTTTTTATTTCTTTTACTATTGTGACATCGGTGACATCCGTGATCTCTGTGACTATCGTGACATCAGTGACATCTGTGACATAAGTGACTATTTTGACGTCAGTGACATCTATGATGTCTTTGGCTATTCTGACATTAGTGACATCTCTGACATCTCTGATTTCTTTGACTATTGTGACATCAGTGACATCCGTGATCTCTGTGACATCTGCTACTCTTCTGATCTCAGTGATATCTGTCATGACTTTGACTACTATAACATCAGTGACATCTGCGAAATCTGTATACTTCTGTGCTATTGTGAACTCAGTGACAACTATCTTGTCTGTGACTATTGTTAGACATGTGACATCGGTGAAATCTGTGACATCTGTGACTTGTGAAATCAGAGATATCTGTGACAATGGTGACAACAGTAACATCAGTAACATTCAGTCTTTGAAATTTGTGAGGATTTTGACACCATTGACATGTGACATCTTTTCTTATTGTTATTTCAGTGACATCTGTCATGCCTGTGATCACTGTGACATTGGTGGTATGTGTTATCTTGTAACTATTGTTACAGCAGTGGCATCAGTGACATCTGTGATGATTGTGCCATCAGTGACATTTGTGATGACTGTGGCATCTGTGACAATTGTGACATCAGTGTCATCTGCGGCATCCATGAAGAGTGTGACATCTGTGAAATCTCCGATGTCTGTGACTTTTGGGACATCAGTTGCATCTGTGACGTCTGTGAAGTCTGTGACATGTGTGACACCTATTACTATTCTGACATCAGTGACATCTATTACGTCTTTGACAACTGTAATGTCGGTTACTATTGTGACGTAAGTGACAAGTGAAATCTGTTACATCTACGAATACGGTGACATCAGTGACATCTATGTTTCTGTGACTACTGTGACATCAGTGACATCTGTGAAATCTGTAGACATTTTGACTGTTGTGACATCAGCGACATCTATTTTGTCTGTGATTATTGTGACATCAATGACGTCTGTGAAATCTGTGACATCTGTGACTATTGTGATATCAGCGACATATGTGATGTTGGTTACTATTGTGAAATCAGTGATACCTCTCACGCATCTGACTACTGTGACATCAGTGACATCAGTGGCATCTGAGATGTCTGTGACTATTGTGACATCAGTGACATCTGTGACATCCATGACTGTTGTGGTTACTGGTATCTGTAACGTTTGTGATGTAGGTGACTACTGTGACATCAGTGATATCTTTGACTTCGTAGACTATTGCTACATCAGTGACATCTGTGACATCTGTGATGTCTATGGCTTTGTGACATTACTGATATCTGTGACATCTGTGATGTCTGTGACCATTGCAACATCAGTGACATCTCAGACATCTGTGACTATTGTGACATCTGTGAAATCTGTGACATCAGTGACTATTTTGACATTAATGACATCTGTGACATCTCTGAAGTTTCTGACCCTTCTTACATCAGTGACATCTGTGTAATCATTCTTACATTTGTGACATCTGTGACTACTGTAACGTCAGTGACGTCTGTGTAATCTCTGATATCTGTGACTATTGTGATGCCAGTGACATCTATGTTTTTACGACTATCGTGACACCAGTGACATCTGTGATATCTGTGACTATTGTGACATCAGTGACAGCCATGATGGCTGTGAGTATTGTGACATCAGTGATATTTGTGATGTCTGTGGCATCTGTGACTATTTTGACATCAGTGACATTTGTGACATCTGTAACTAGTGTCACATCCTTGATATATGTGACATCTGTGAAGTATGTGACAATTGTGACATCACTGACACTTGTGACGTCTGTTACAATTGTGACATCAGTGACAGCTGTTACTATTGTGACATCAGTGACATCGGCGACATATCTAATGACTGTGACGTCTGTGATGTCTGTGACTGTTGTGATATCGGTGAGACCTGTGACATCTGTGACATCAGTGACTATTTTGACATCAGTTACATCTATGTTGTCTGTGACAGTTGTTTACTTAGTGACATCTGTTACATATCTATCTGAGACTATTGTTACATCAGTGACTTCTATGGCATCTGCAACTTCTGTGACGTCAGTAACATCTGTGAAATCTGTGACATCTGTGGCTACCTTGACATCAATGACGTCTATGTTGCCTGTGACTATTGTGACATCAGTGACATCTGTTACTTCTTAGGCTATTGTGGCAGTGATTATTTTGACATCACTGATATCTGTGACGTCTCTGATTATTCTGATAACAGTCACATGTGTGATTATTGTAAGGTCAGGGACATTAGTGAAAGCTGTTACGTCTGTTACTACTGTGACATCACTGATATCTGTGACATCTTTGATTTCTTTGACTATTATGACATCAGTGACATCCGTGACATCAGAGACTATTTTGACATCATGACATCTATGACGTCTTTGACTATTCTGACTTTACTGACATCTGTGAAATCTCTTATTTCTGTGACTATTGTGACATCAGTGACATTTGTGACATCCGTGACTGTTGTGACATCTCTGATCTCTGTGACATCCTCGATGTCTTTGACTTTTGTTACATCAGTGACATCTCTGACATCTGTGACTATTGTTCTATCAGTAACATAGGTAACATCTGTGACGTCTGTCACTCTTGTAAACTCAGTGACATCTATCACGCCTGTGACTACTGTGACATCAGTGATATCTATTTTATCATTGACTACTGTTACACCAGTAACATCTTTGAAATCTTTGACATCTGTGACTCCTATGACATCTGTGAAATCTGTATCGCCAGTGACTCCTATGACATCAGCAACTTCTGTGAAATCTGTAGACATGTGATACTCTTTTGACATCAGTGATATATCTAACCTCTGTGATGTCTGTGATGATTGTGACATCACTGATATCTGTGACGTCTCTGACTATTGTGACATCAGTGAGAGCTGTGAAGACTGTGAGTATTGTAACACCAGTAATATTTCTGACATTTGTTACTATTTTCAATTCAGTGACATCTGAGACATATGTGACTACTGTGATATCTGTGAAGTCTGTGACATCAGTGACTATTTTGACAGCAGTGACATCTAGGATATCTTGGACATTATTCTGACATTAGTGACATCTGTGAAATCTCCAATTTCTTTGACTATTTTTACTTCAGTGACGTGTGTGACGTCTGTGAAGTGTGACATCTGTGAAGTCCGACATCAGAAAAATCTGATAAATCTGTGACATCCGTGACTACTGTGACGTCAGTGACATCTATGTTGTCTGTGACTATTGTGACATCAGTGACATCTGTAACATCTCTGATTATTGTGACATCAGTGACATCTCTGTCGTTTATGAATATTGTGACATCAATGATCTCAGTGACATCTATGATGTCTGTGAATATTTTAACATCAGTGACATTGATGAAATCGGATATGTCTGCGACTACTGTGACATCAGTGACATCTTTCACCTCTGTGACATCTTTGACTATTTTGACCTGTTACATCCTTCTTGTCTGTGACTATTTTTACATCAGTGACATCAGTAACATCTGTTATTTGACATCTGTGACTGTTGTTAAAACCACGATATCTGTGACTATTTTGTCTTCAGTGACTTCAGTGACGTCCGTGACTATTGTGACATCACTGATACCGGAGACGTCTGTGATATATGTGATTACTATGACATCAGCGATACCTGTTACATCTTTTACTATTGTGACATCAGTGACATCTCTGAAGTCTGTTACATCAGTGACTATTGTGACATCAGTGACACCTATAACATCAATGATGTCTGTGACTACTGTTACATCAGGGACATCTGTGACTATTTTGACATGGCTAACATCTGTGAAGTCCGTGACTATTTTGACATCACTGATATCTGTGATGTCTCTGACTATTATGACATCATTGACATCTGTGTCTTCTGTGACGTCTTCTGAATATTGCAACATCTGTGACATTAGTGAAACCTCTTATGTCTGTGACCATTGTAACATCAGTGATATCTGTGACTTCTCTGACATCTGTAACTACTTTGACATAAGTTACATCTATATCTGTGACGTCTTTTATATCTGTGACGTCTTTTATATCTGTGACTACTGTGACATCAGTGACATCTCTGACGTCTGTTACTCTTGTGATATCAGTGACATCTCTTTCATCTGTGATGCCTGTTACTATTGTGACATAACTGGTATCTGTTACTTCCGTGACTATTGTGACATCAGTTACATCACTGGCATTTTTGACGTCGGTGACTATTATGACAACACTGGGAAGTGATGTCTGTGATGCCTATGACTATTGTGACATCAATGACATATGTGACATCAGTGATGTCTGTGACTATTTTGACAATATTGACATCTCTTACATCTCTGATGTCTGTGACTATTGTTACATCAGTGACATGTAACATCTCTGGGCATTGTGACATCTGTGACTTTTGTCACACCACTGATATCTGTGAGGTTTTTTATTTCTTTTACTATTGTGACATCGGTGACATCCGTGATCTCTGTGACTATCGTGACATCAGTGACATCTGTGACATAAGTGACTATTTTGACGTCAGTGACATCTATGATGTCTTTGGCTATTCTGACATTAGTGACATCTCTGACATCTCTGATTTCTTTGACTATTGTGACATCAGTGACATCCGTGATCTCTGTGACATCTGCTACTCTTCTGATCTCAGTGATATCTGTCATGACTTTGACTACTATAACATCAGTGACATCTGCTAAATCTGTATACTTCTGTGCTATTGTGAACTCAGTGACAACTATCTTGTCTGTGACTATTGTTAGACATGTGACATCGGTGAAATCTGTGACATCTGTGACTTGTGAAATCAGAGATATCTGTGACAATGGTGACAACAGTAACATCAGTAACATTCAGTCTTTGAAATTTGTGAGGATTTTGACACCATTGACATGTGACATCTTTTCTTATTGTTATTTCAGTGACATCTGTCATGCCTGTGATCACTGTGACATTGGTGGTATGTGTTATCTTGTAACTATTGTTACAGCAGTGGCATCAGTGACATCTGTGATGATTGTGCCATCAGTGACATTTGTGATGACTGTGGCATCTGTGACAATTGTGACATCAGTGTCATCTGCGGCATCCATGAAGAGTGTGACATCTGTGAAATCTCCGATGTCTGTGACTTTTGGGACATCAGTTGCATCTGTGACGTCTGTGAAGTCTGTGACATGTGTGACACCTGTTACTATTCTGACATCAGTGACATCTATTACGTCTTTGACAACTGTAATGTCGGTTACTATTGTGACGTAAGTGACAAGTGAAATCTGTTACATCTACGAATACGGTGACATCAGTGACATCTATGTTTCTGTGACTACTGTGACATCAGTGACATCTGTGAAATCTGTAGACATTTTGACTGTTGTGACATCAGCGACATCTATTTTGTCTGTGATTATTGTGACATCAATGACGTCTGTGAAATCTGTGACATCTGTGACTATTGTGATATCAGCGACATATGTGATGTTGGTTACTATTGTGAAATCAGTGATACCTCTCACGCATCTGACTACTGTGACATTAGTGACATCAGTGGCATCAGTGGCATCTGAGATGTCTGTGACTATTGTGACATCAGTGACATCTGTGACATCCATGACTGTTGTGGTTACTGGTATCTGTAACGTTTGTGATGTAGGTGACTACTGTGACATCAGTGATATCTTTGACTTCGTAGACTATTGCTACATCAGTGACATCTGTGACATCTGTGATGTCTATGGCTTTGTGACATTACTGATATCTGTGACATCTGTGATGTCTGTGACCATTGCAACATCAGTGACATCTCAGACATCTGTGACTATTGTGACATCTGTGAAATCTGTGACATCAGTGACTATTTTGACATCAATGACATCTGTGACATCTCTGAAGTTTCTGACCCTTCTTACATCAGTGACATCTGTGTAATCATTCTTACATTTGTGACATCTGTGACTACTGTAACGTCAGTGACGTCTGTGTAATCTCTGATATCTGTGACTATTGTGACGCCAGTGACATCTATGTTTTTACGACTATCGTGACACCAGTGACATCTGTGATATCTGTGACTATTGTGACATCAGTGACAGCCATGATGGCTGTGAGTATTGTGACATCAGTGATATTTGTGATGTCTGTGGCATCTGTGACTATTTTGACATCAGTGACATTTGTGACATCTGTAACTAGTGTCACATCCTTGATATATGTGACATCTGTGAAGTATGTGACAATTGTGACATCACTGACACTTGTGACGTCTGTTACAATTGTGACATCAGTGACAGCTGTTACTATTGTGACATCAGTGACATCGGCGACATATCTAATGACTGTGACGTCTGTGATGTCTGTGACTATTGTGATATCGGTGAGACCTGTGACATCTGTGACATCAGTGACTATTTTGACATCAGTTACATCTATGTTGTCTGTGACAGTTGTTTACTTAGTGACATCTGTTACATATCTATCTGAGACTATTGTTACATCAGTGACTTCTATGGCATCTGCAACTTCTGTGACGTCAGTAACATCTGTGAAATCTGTGACATCTGTGGCTACCTTGACATCAATGACGTCTATGTTGTCTGTGACTATTGTGACATCAGTGACATCTGTTACTTCTGTGGCTATTGTGGCAGTGATTATTTTGACATCACTGATATCTGTGACGTCTCTGATTATTCTGATAACAGTCACATGTGTGATTATTGTAAGGTCAGGGACATTAGTGAAAGCTGTTACGTCTGTTACTACTGTGACATCACTGATATCTGTGACATCTTTGATTTCTTTGACTATTATGACATCAGTGACATCCGTGACATCAGAGACTATTTTGACATCATGACATCTATGACGTCTTTGACTATTCTGACTTTACTGACATCTGTGAAATCTCTTATTTCTGTGACTATTGTGACATCAGTGACATTTGTGACATCCGTGACTGTTGTGACATCTCTGATCTCTGTGACATCCTCGATGTCTTTGACTTTTGTTACATCAGTGACATCTCTGACATCTGTGACTATTGTTCTATCAGTAACATAGGTAACATCTGTGACGTCTGTCACTCTTGTAAACTCAGTGACATCTATCACGCCTGTGACTACTGTGACATCAGTGATATCTATTTTATCATTGACTACTGTTACACCAGTAACATCTTTGAAATCTTTGACATCTGTGACTCCTATGACATCTGTGAAATCTGTATCGCCAGTGACTCCTATGACATAAGCAACTTCTGTGAAATCTGTAGACATGTGATACTCTTTTGACATCAGTGATATATCTAACCTCTGTGATGTCTGTGATGATTGTGACATCACTGATATCTGTGACGTCTCTGACTATTGTGACATCAGTGAGAGCTGTGAAGACTGTGAGTATTGTAACACCAGTAATATTTTTGACATTTGTTACTATTTTCAATTCAGTGACATCTGAGACATATGTGACTACTGTGATATCTGTGAAGTCTGTGACATCAGTGACTATTTTGACAGCAGTGACGTCTAGGATATCTTGGACATTATTCTGACATTAGTGACATCTGTGAAATCTCCAATTTCTTTGACTATTTTTACTTCAGTGACGTGTGTGACGTCTGTGAAGTGTGACATCTGTGAAGTCCGACATCAGAAAAATCTGATAAATCTGTGACATCCGTGACTACTGTGACGTCAGTGACATCTATGTTGTCTGTGACTATTGTGACATCAGTGACATCTGTAACATCTCTGATTATTGTGACATCAGTGACATCTCTGTCGTTTATGAATATTGTGACATCAATGATCTCAGTGACATCTATGATGTCTGTGAATATTTTAACATCGGTGACATTGATGAAATCGGATATGTCTGCGACTACTGTGACATCAGTGACATCTTTCACCTCTGTGACATCTTTGACTATTTTGACCTGTTACATCCTTCTTGTCTGTGACTATTTTTACATCAGTGACATCAGTAACATCTGTTATTTGACATCTGTGACTGTTGTTAAAACCACGATATCTGTGACTATTTTGTCTTCAGTGACTTCAGTGACGTCCGTGACTATTGTGACATCACTGATACCGGAGACGTCTGTGATATATGTGATTACTATGACATCAGCGATACCTGTTACATCTTTTACTATTGTGACATCAGTGACATCTCTGAAGTCTGTTACATCAGTGACTATTGTGACATCAGTGACACCTATAACATCAATGATGTCTGTGACTACTGTTACATCAGGGACATCTGTGACTATTTTGACATGGCTAACATCTGTGAAGTCCGTGACTATTTTGACATCACTGATATCTGTGATGTCTCTGACTATTATGACATCATTGACATCTGTGTCTTCTGTGACGTCTTCTGAATATTGCAACATCTGTGACATTAGTGAAACCTCTTATGTCTGTGACCATTGTAACATCAGTGATATCTGTGACTTCTCTGACATCTGTAACTACTTTGACATAAGTTACATCTATATCTGTGACGTCTTTTATATCTGTGACGTCTTTTATATCTGTGACAACTGTGACATCAGTGACATCTCTGACGTCTGTTACTCTTGTGATATCAGTGACATCTCTTTCATCTGTGATGCCTGTTACTATTGTGACATAACTGATATCTGTTACTTCCGTGACTATTGTGACATCAGTTACATCACTGGCATTTTTGACGTCGGTGACTATTATGACAACACTGGGAAGTGATGTCTGTGATGCCTATGACTATTGTGACATCAATGACATATGTGACATCAGTGATGTCTGTGACTATTTTGACAATATTGACATCTCTTACATCTCTGTTGTCTGTGACTATTGTTACATCAGTGACATGTAACATTTCTGGGCATTGTGACATCTGTGACTTTTGTCACACCACTGATATCTGTGAGGTTTTTTATTTCTTTTACTATTGTGACATCGGTGACATCCGTGATCTCTGTGACTATCGTGACATCAGTGACATCTGTGACATAAGTGACTATTTTGACGTCAGTGACATCTATGATGTCTTTGGCTATTCTGACATTAGTGACATCTCTGACATCTCTGATTTCTTTGACTATTGTGACATCAGTGACATCCGTGATCTCTGTGACATCTGCTACTCTTCTGATCTCAGTGATATCTGTCATGACTTTGACTACTATAACATCAGTGACATCTGCGAAATCTGTATACTTCTGTGCTATTGTGAACTCAGTGACAACTATCTTGTCTGTGACTATTGTTACACATGTGACATCGGTGAAATCTGTGACATCTGTGACTTGTGAAATCAGAGGTATCTGTGACAATGGTGACAACAGTAACATCAGTAACATTCAGTCTTTGAAATTTGTGAGGATTTTGACACCATTGACATGTGACATCTTTTCTTATTGTTATTTCAGTGACATCTGTCATGCCTGTGACCACTATGACATTGTTGGTATGTGTTATCTTGTAACTATTGTTACAGCAGTGGCATCAGTGACATCTGTGATGATTGTGCCATCAGTGACATTTGTGATGACTGTGGCATCTGTGACAATTGTGACATCAGTGTCATCTGCGGCATCCATGAAGAGTGTGACATCTGTGAAATCTCCGATGTCTGTGACTTTTGGGACATCAGTTGCATCTGTGACGTCTGTGAAGTCTGTGACATGTGTGACACCTGTTACTATTCTGACATCAGTGACATCTATTACGTCTTTGACAACTGTAATGTCGGTTACTATTGTGACGTAAGTGACAAGTGAAATCTGTTACATCTACGAATACGGTGACATCAGTGACATCTATGTTTCTGTGACTACTGTGACATCAGTGACATCTGTGAAATCTGTAGACATTTTGACTATTGTGACATCAGCGACATCTATTTTGTCTGTGATTATTGTGACATCAATGACGTCTGTGAAATCTGTGACATCTGTGACTATTGTGATATCAGCGACATATGTGATGTTGGTTACTATTGTGAAATCAGTGATACCTCTCACGCATCTGACTACTGTGACATCAGTGACATCAGTGGCATCAGTGGCATCTGAGATGTCTGTGACTATTGTGACATCAGTGACATCTGTGACATCCATGACTGTTGTGGTTACTGGTATCTGTAACGTTTGTGATGTAGGTGACTACTGTGACATCAGTGATATCTTTGACTTCGTAGACTATTGCTACATCAGTGACATCTGTGACATCTGTGATGTCTATGGCTTTGTGACATTACTGATATCTGTGACATCTGTGATGTCTGTGACCATTGCAACATCAGTGACATCTCAGACATCTGTGACTATTGTGACATCTGTGAAATCTGTGACATCAGTGACTATTTTGACATTAATGACATCTGTGACATCTCTGAAGTTTCTGACCCTTCTTACATCAGTGACATCTGTGTAATCATTCTTACATTTGGGACATCTGTGACTACTGTAACGTCAGTGACGTCTGTGTAATCTCTGACATCTGTGACTATTGTGACGTCAGTGACATCTATGTTTTTACGACTATCGTGACACCAGTGACATCTGTGATATCTGTGACTATTGTGACATCAGTGACAGCCATGATGGCTGTGAGTATTGTGACATCAGTGATATTTGTGATGTCTGTGGCATCTGTGACTATTTTGACATCAGTGACATTTGTGACATCTGTAACTAGTGTCACATCCTTGATATATGTGACATCTGTGAAGTATGTGACAATTGTGACATCACTGACACTTGTGACGTCTGTTACAATTGTGACATCAGTGACAGCTGTTACTATTGTGACATCAGTGACATCGGCGACATATCTAATGACTGTGACGTCTGTGATGTCTGTGACTGTTGTGATATCGGTGAGACCTGTGACATCTGTGACATCAGTGACTATTTTGACATCAGTTACATCTATGTTGTCTGTGACAGTTGTTTACTTAGTGACATCTGTTACATATCTATCTGAGACTATTGTTACATCAGTGACTTCTATGGCATCTGCAACTTCTGTGACGTCAGTAACATCTGTGAAATCTGTGACATCTGTGGCTACCTTGACATCAATGACGTCTATGTTGTCTGTGACTATTGTGACATCAGTGACATCTGTTACTTCTGTGGCTATTGTGGCAGTGATTATTTTGACATCACTGATATCTGTGACGTCTCTGATTATTCTGATAACAGTCACATGTGTGATTATTGTAAGGTCAGGGACATTAGTGAAAGCTGTTATGTCTGTGACTATTGTGACATCACTGATATCTGTGACATCTTTGATTTCTTTGACTATTATGACATCAGTGACATCCGTGACATCAGAGACTATTTTGACATCATGACATCTATGACGTCTTTGACTATTCTGACTTTACTGACATCTGTGAAATCTCTTATTTCTGTGACTATTGTGACATCAGTGACATTTGTGACATCCGTGACTGTTGTGACATCTCTGATCTCTGTGACATCCTCGATGTCTTTGACTTTTGTTACATCAGTGACATCTCTGACATCTGTGACTATTGTTCTATCAGTAACATAGGTAACATCTGTGACGTCTGTCACTCTTGTAAACTCAGTGACATCTATCACGCCTGTGACTACTGTGACATCAGTGATATCTATTTTATCATTGACTACTGTTACACCAGTAACATCTTTGAAATCTTTGACATCTGTGACTCCTATGACATCTGTGAAATCTGTATCGCCAGTGACTCCTATGACATCAGCAACTTCTGTGAAATCTGTAGACATGTGATACTCTTTTGACATCAGTGATATATCTAACCTCTGTGATGTCTGTGATGATTGTGACATCACTGATATCTGTGACGTCTCTGACTATTGTGACATCAGTGAGAGCTGTGAAGACTGTGAGTATTGTAACACCAGTAATATTTTTGACATTTGTTACTATTTTCAATTCAGTGACATCTGAGACATATGTGACTACTGTGATATCTGTGAAGTCTGTGACATCAGTGACTATTTTGACAGCAGTGACATCTAGGATATCTTGGACATTATTCTGACATTAGTGACATCTGTGAAATCTCCAATTTCTTTGACTATTTTTACTTCAGTGACGTGTGTGACGTCTGTGAAGTGTGACATCTGTGAAGTCCGACATCAGAAAAATCTGATAAATCTGTGACATCCGTGACTACTGTGACGTCAGTGACATCTATGTTGTCTGTGACTATTGTGACATCAGTGACATCTGTAACATCTCTGATTATTGTGACATCAGTGACATCTCTGTCGTTTATGAATATTGTGACATCAATGATCTCAGTGACATCTATGATGTCTGTGAATATTTTAACATCAGTGACATTGATGAAATCGGATATGTCTGCGACTACTGTGACATCAGTGACATCTTTCACCTCTGTGACATCTTTGACTATTTTGACCTGTTACATCCTTCTTGTCTGTGACTATTTTTACATCAGTGACATCAGTAACATCTGTTATTTGACATCTGTGACTGTTGTTAAAACCACGATATCTGTGACTATTTTGTCTTCAGTGACTTCAGTGACGTCCGTGACTATTGTGACATCACTGATACCGGAGACATCTGTGATATATGTGATTACTATGACATCAGCGATATCTGTTACATCTTTTACTATTGTGACATCAGTGACATCTCTGAAGTCTGTTACATCAGTGACTATTGTGACATCAGTGACACCTATAACATCAATGATGTCTGTGACTACTGTTACATCAGGGACATCTGTGACTACTGTTACATCAGGGACATCTGTGACTATTTTGACATGGCTAACATCTGTGAAGTCCGTGACTATTTTGACATCACTGATATCTGTGATGTCTCTGACTATTATGACATCATTGACATCTGTGTCTTCTGTGACGTCTTCTGAATATTGCAACATCTGTGACATTAGTGAAACCTCTTATGTCTGTGACCATTGTAACATCAGTGATATCTGTGACTTCTCTGACATCTGTAACTACTTTGACATAAGTTACATCTATATCTGTGACGTCTTTTATATCTGTGATGTCTTTTATATCTGTGACTACTGTGACATCAGTGACATCTCTGACGTCTGTTACTCTTGTGATATCAGTGACATCTCTTTCATCTGTGATGCCTGTTACTATTGTGACATAACTGGTATCTGTTACTTCCGTGACTATTGTGACATCAGTTACATCACTGGCATTTTTGACGTCGGTGACTATTATGACAACACTGGGAAGTGATGTCTGTGATGCCTATGACTATTGTGACATCAATGACATATGTGACATCAGTGATGTCTGTGACTATTTTGACAATATTGACATCTCTTACATCTCTGATGTCTGTGACTATTGTTACATCAGTGACATGTAACATCTCTGGGCATTGTGACATCTGTGACTTTTGTCACACCACTGATATCTGTGAGGTTTTTTATTTCTTTTACTATTGTGACATCGGTGACATCCGTGATCTCTGTGACTATCGTGACATCAGTGACATCTGTGACATAAGTGACTATTTTGACGTCAGTGACATCTATGATGTCTTTGGCTATTCTGACATTAGTGACATCTCTGACATCTCTGATTTCTTTGACTATTGTGACATCAGTGACATCCGTGATCTCTGTGACATCTGCTACTCTTCTGATCTCAGTGATATCTGTCATGACTTTGACTACTATAACATCAGTGACATCTGTGAAATCTGTATACTTCTGTGCTATTGTGAACTCAGTGACAACTATCTTGTCTGTGATTATTGTTAGACATGTGACATCGGTGAAATCCTTGACATCTCTGACTTGTGAAATCAGAGATATCTGTGACAATGGTGACAACAGTAACATCAGTGATGTCTTTGAAATTTGTGAGGATTTTGACACCATTGACATGTGACATCTTTTCTTATTGTTATTTCAGTGACATCTGTCATGCCTGTGATCACTGTGACATTGGTGGTATGTGTTATCTTGTAACTATTGTTACAGCAGTGGCATCAGTGACATCTGTGATGATTGTGCCATCAGTGACATTTATGATGACTGTGGCATCTGTGACAATTGTGACATCAGTGTCATCTGCGGCATCCATGAAGAGTGTGACATCTGTGAAATCTCCGATGTCTGTGACTTTTGGGACATCAGTTGCATCTGTGACGTCTGTGAAGTCTGTGACATGTGTGACACCTATTACTATTCTGACATCAGTGACATCTATTACGTCTTTGACAACTGTAATGTCGGTTACTATTGTGACGTAAGTGACAAGTGAAATCTGTTACATCTACGAATACGGTGACATCAGTGACATCTATGTTTCTGTGACTACTGTGACATCAGTGACATCTGTGAAATCTGTAGACATTTTGACTATTGTGACATCAGCGACATCTATTTTGTCTGTGATTATTGTGACATCAATGACGTCTGTGAAATCTGTGACATCTGTGACTATTGTGATATCAGCGACATATGTGATGTTGGTTACTATTGTGAAATCAGTGATACCTCTCACGCATCTGACTACTGTGACATCAGTGACATCAGTGGCATCTGAGATGTCTGTGACTATTGTGACATCAGTGACATCTGTGACATCCATGACTGTTGTGGTTACTGGTATCTGTAACGTTTGTGATGTAGGTGACTACTGTGACATCATTGATATCTTTGACTTCGTAGACTATTGCTACATCAGTGACATCTGTGACATCTGTGATGTCTATGGCTTTGTGACATTACTGATATCTGTGACATCTGTGATGTCTGTGACCATTGCAACATCAGTGACATCTCAGACATCTGTGACTATTGTGACATCTGTGAAATCTGTGACATCAGTGACTATTTTGACATTAATGACATCTGTGACATCTCTGAAGTTTCTGACCCTTCTTACATCAGTGACATCTGTGTAATCATTCTTACATTTGTGACATCTGTGACTACTGTAACGTCAGTGACGTCTGTGTAATCTCTGATATCTGTGACTATTGTGACGTCAGTGACATCTATGTTTTTACGACTATCGTGACACCAGTGACATCTGTGATATCTGTGACTATTGTGACATCAGTGACAGCCATGATGGCTGTGAGTATTGTGACATCAGTGATATTTGTGATGTCTGTGGCATCTGTGACTATTTTGACATCAGTGACATTTGTGACATCTGTAACTAGTGTCACATCCTTGATATATGTGACATCTGTGAAGTATGTGACAATTGTGACATCACTGACACTTGTGACGTCTGTTACAATTGTGACATCAGTGACAGCTGTTACTATTGTGACATCAGTGACATCGGCGACATATCTAATGACTGTGACGTCTGTGATGTCTGTGACTGTTGTGATATCGGTGAGTCCTGTGACATCTGTGACATCAGTGACTATTTTGACATCAGTTACATCTATGTTGTCTGTGACAGTTGTTTACTTAGTGACATCTGTTACATATCTATGTGAGACTATTGTTACATCAGTGACTTCTATGGCATCTGCAACTTCTGTGACGTCAGTAACATCTGTGAAATCTGTGACATCTGTGGCTACCTTGACATCAATGACGTCTATGTTGTCTGTGACTATTGTGACATCAGTGACATCTGTTACTTCTGTGGCTATTGTGGCAGTGATTATTTTGACATCACTGATATCTGTGATGTCTCTGATTATTCTGATAACAGTCACATGTGTGATTATTGTAAGGTCAGGGACATTAGTGAAAGCTGTTATGTCTGTGACTATTGTGACATCACTGATATCTGTGACATCTTTGATTTCTTTGACTATTATGACATCAGTGACATCCGTGACATCAGAGACTATTTTGACATCATGACATCTATGACGTCTTTGACTATTCTGACTTTACTGACATCTGTGAAATCTCTTATTTCTGTGACTATTGTGACATCAGTGACATTTGTGACATCCGTGACTGTTGTGACATCTCTGATCTCTGTGACATCCTCGATGTCTTTGACTTTTGTTACATCAGTGACATCTCTGACATCTGTGACTATTGTTCTATCAGTAACATAGGTAACATCTGTGACGTCTGTCACTCTTGTAAACTCAGTGACATCTATCACGCCTGTGACTACTGTGACATCAGTGATATCTATTTTATCATTGACTACTGTTACACCAGTAACATCTTTGAAATCTTTGACATCTGTGACTCCTATGACATCTGTGAAATCTGTATCGCCAGTGACTCCTATGACATAAGCAACTTCTGTGAAATCTGTAGACATGTGATACTCTTTTGACATCAGTGATATATCTAACCTCTGTGATGTCTGTGATGATTGTGACATCACTGATATCTGTGATGTCTCTGACTATTGTGACATCAGTGAGAGCTGTGAAGACTGTGAGTATTGTAACACCAGTAATATTTTTGACATCTGTTACTATTTTCAATTCAGTGACATCTGAGACATATGTGACTACTGTGATATCTGTGAAGTCTGTGACATCAGTGACTATTTTGACAGCAGTGACATCTAGGATATCTTGGACATTATTCTGACATTAGTGACATCTGTGAAATCTCCAATTTCTTTGACTATTTTTACTTCAGTGACGTGTGTGACGTCTGTGAAGTGTGACATCTGTGAAGTCCGACATCAGAAAAATCTGATAAATCTGTGACATCCGTGACTACTGTGACGTCAGTGACATCTATGTTGTCTGTGACTATTGTGACATCAGTGACATCTGTAACATCTCTGATTATTGTGACATCAGTGACATCTCTGTCGTTTATGAATATTGTGACATCAATGATCTCAGTGACATCTATGATGTCTGTGAATATTTTAACATCAGTGACATTGATGAAATCGGATATGTCTGCGACTACTGTGACATCAGTGACATCTTTCACCTCTGTGACATCTTTGACTATTTTGACCTGTTACATCCTTCTTGTCTGTGACTATTTTTACATCAGTGACATCAGTAACATCTGTTATTTGACATCTGTGACTGTTGTTAAAACCACGATATCTGTGACTATTTTGTCTTCAGTGACTTCAGTGACGTCCGTGACTATTGTGACATCACTGATACCGGAGACGTCTGTGATATATGTGATTACTATGACATCAGCGATACCTGTTACATCTTTTACTATTGTGACATCAGTGACATCTCTGAAGTCTGTTACATCAGTGACTATTGTGACATCAGTGACACCTATAACATCAATGATGTCTGTGACTACTGTTACATCAGGGACATCTGTGACTATTTTGACATGGCTAACATCTGTGAAGTCCGTGACTATTTTGACATCACTGATATCTGTGATGTCTCTGACTATTATGACATCATTGACATCTGTGTCTTCTGTGACGTCTTCTGAATATTGCAACATCTGTGACATTAGTGAAACCTCTTATGTCTGTGACCATTGTAACATCAGTGATATCTGTGACTTCTGTGACATCTGTAACTACTTTGACAGAAGTTACATCTATATCTGTGACGTCTTTTATATCTGTGACGTCTTTTATATCTGTGACAACTGTGACATCAGTGACATCTCTGACGTCTGTTACTCTTGTGATATCAGTGACATCTCTTTCATCTGTGATGCCTGTTACTATTGTGACATAACTGATATCTGTTACTTCCGTGACTATTGTGACATCAGTTACATCACTGGCATTTTTGACGTCGGTGACTATTATGACAACACTGGGAAGTGATGTCTGTGATGCCTATGACTATTGTGACATCAATGACATATGTGACATCAGTGATGTCTGTGACTATTTTGACAATATTGACATCTCTTACATCTCTGATGTATGTGACTATTGTTACATCAGTGACATGTAACATCTCTGGGCATTGTGACATCTGTGACTTTTGTCACACCACTGATATCTGTGAGGTTTTTTATTTCTTTTACTATTGTGACATCGGTGACATCCGTGATCTCTGTGACTATCGTGACATCAGTGACATCTGTGACATAAGTGACTATTTTGACGTCAGTGACATCTATGATGTCTTTGGCTATTCTGACATTAGTGACATCTCTGACATCTCTGATTTCTTTGACTATTGTGACATCAGTGACATCCGTGATCTCTGTGACATCTGCTACTCTTCTGATCTCAGTGATATCTGTCATGACTTTGACTACTATAACATCAGTGACATCTGTGAAATCTGTATACTTCTGTGCTATTGTGAACTCAGTGACAACTATCTTGTCTGTGACTATTGTTAGACATGTGACATTGGTGAAATCTGTGACATCTGTGACTTGTGAAATCAGAGATATCTGTGACAATGGTGACAACAGTAACATCAGTAACATTCAGTCTTTGAAATTTGTGAGGATTTTGACACCATTGACATGTGACATCTATTCTTATTGTTATTTCAGTGACATCTGTCATGCCTGTGATCACTGTGACATTGGTGGTATGTGTTATCTTGTAACTATTGTTACAGCAGTGGCATCAGTGACATCTGTGATGATTGTGCCATCAGTGACATTTGTGATGACTGTGGCATCTGTGACAATTGTGACATCAGTGTCATCTGCGGCATCCATGAAGAGTGTGACATCTGTGAAATCTCCGATGTCTGTGACTTTTGGGACATCAGTTGCATCTGTGACGTCTGTGAAGTCTGTGATATGTGTGGCAACTGTTACTATTCTGACATCAGTGACATCTATTACGTCTTTGACAACTGTAATGTCAGTTACTATTGTGACGTAAGTGACAAGTGAAAATTGTTACATCTACGAATACGGTGACATCAGTGACATCTATGTTTCTGTGACTACTGTGACATCAGTGACATCTGTGAAATCTGTAGACATTTTGACTATTGTGACATCAGCGACATCTATTTTGTCTGTGATTATTGTGACATCAATGACGTCTGTGAAATCTGTGACATCTGTGACTATTGTGATATCAGCGACATATGTGATGTTGGTTACTATTGTGAAATCAGTGATACCTCTCACGCATCTGACTACTGTGACATTAGTGACATCAGTGGCATCAGTGGCATCTGAGATGTCTGTGACTATTGTGACATCAGTGACATCTGTGACATCCATGACTGTTGTGGTTACTGGTATCTGTAACGTTTGTGATGTAGGTGACTACTGTGACATCAGTGATATCTTTGACTTCGTAGACTATTGCTACATCAGTGACATCTGTGACATCTGTGATGTCTATGGCTTTGTGACATTACTGATATCTGTGACATCTGTGATGTCTGTGACCATTGCAACATCAGTGACATCTCAGACATCTGTGACTATTGTGACATCTGTGAAATCTGTGACATCAGTGACTATTTTGACATCAATGACATCTGTGACATCTCTGAAGTTTCTGACCCTTCTTACATCAGTGACATCTGTGTAATCATTCTTACATTTGTGACATCTGTGACTACTGTAACGTCAGTGACGTCTGTGTAATCTCTGATATCTGTGACTATTGTGACGTCAGTGACATCTATGTTTTTACGACTATCGTGACACCAGTGACATCTGTGATATCTGTGACTATTGTGACATCAGTGACAGCCATGATGGCTGTGAGTATTGTGACATCAGTGATATTTGTGATGTCTGTGGCATCTGTGACTATTTTGACATCAGTGACATTTGTGACATCTGTAACTAGTGTCACATCCTTGATATCTGTGACATCTGTGATGTCTGTGACCATTGCAACATCAGTGACATCTCAGACATCTGTGACTATTGTGACATCTGTGAAATCTGTGACATCAGTGACTATTTTGACATCAATGACATCTGTGACATCTCTGAAGTTTCTGACCCTTCTTACATCAGTGACATCTGTGTAATCATTCTTACATTTGTGACATCTGTGACTACTGTAACGTCAGTGACGTCTGTGTAATCTCTGATATCTGTGACTATTGTGACATCAGTGACATCTATGTTTTTACGACTATCGTGACACCAGTGACATCTGTGTTATCTGTGACTATTGTGACATCAGTGACAGCCATGATTGCTGTGAGTATTGTGACATCAGTGATATTTGTGATGTCTGTGGCATCTGTGACTATTTTGACATCAGTGACATTTGTGACATCTGTAACTAGTGTCACATCCTTGATATATGTGACATCTGTGAAGTATGTGACAATTGTGACATCACTGACACTTGTGACGTCTGTTACAATTGTGACATCAGTGACAGCTGTTACTATTGTGACATCAGTGACATCGGCGACATATCTAATGACTGTGACGTCTGTGATGTCTGTGACTGTTGTGATATCGGTGAGACCTGTGACATCTGTGACATCAGTGACTATTTTGACATCAGTTACATCTATGTTGTCTGTGACAGTTGTTTACTTAGTGACATCTGTTACATATCTATCTGAGACTATTGTTACATCAGTGACTTCTATGGCATCTGCAACTTCTGTGACGTCAGTAACATCTGTGAAATCTGTGACATCTGTGGCTACCTTGACATCAATGACGTCTATGTTGTCTGTGACTATTGTGACATCAGTGACATCTGTTACTTCTGTGGCTATTGTGGCAGTGATTATTTTGACATCACTGATATCTGTGACGTCTCTGATTATTCTGATAACAGTCACATGT
The DNA here is from genome assembly GCA_033459285.1 of Clamator glandarius. NCBI lineage: Eukaryota > Metazoa > Chordata > Aves > Cuculiformes > Cuculidae > Clamator > Clamator glandarius. The sequence continues at coordinate 638,909 of JAUNZM010001428.1, forward strand.
GTGATTATTGTAAGGTCAGGGACATTAGTGAAAGCTGTTATGTCTGTGACTATTGTGACATCACTGATATCTGTGACATCTTTGATTTCTTTGACTATTATGACACCAGTGACATCCGTGACATCAGAGACTATTTTGACATCATGACATCTATGACGTCTTTGACTATTCTGACTTTACTGACATCTGTGAAATCTCTTATTTCTGTGACTATTGTGACATCAGTGACATTTGTGACATCCGTGACTGTTGTGACATCTCTGATCTCTGTGACATCCTCGATGTCTTTGACTTTTGTTACATCAGTGACATCTCTGACATCTGTGACTATTGTTCTATCAGTAACATAGGTAACATCTGTGACGTCTGTCACTCTTGTAAACTCAGTGACATCTATCACGCCTGTGACTACTGTGACATCAGTGATATCTATTTTATCATTGACTACTGTTACACCAGTAACATCTTTGAAATCTTTGACATCTGTGACTCCTATGACATCTGTGAAATCTGTATCGCCAGTGACTCCTATGACATAAGCAACTTCTGTGAAATCTGTAGACATGTGATACTCTTTTGACATCAGTGATATATCTAACCTCTGTGATGTCTGTGATGATTGTGACATCACTGATATCTGTGACGTCTCTGACTATTGTGACATCAGTGAGAGCTGTGAAGACTGTGAGTATTGTAACACCAGTAATATTTTTGACATTTGTTACTATTTTCAATTCAGTGACATCTGAGACATATGTGACTACTGTGATATCTGTGAAGTCTGTGACATCAGTGACTATTTTGACAGCAGTGACATCTAGGATATCTTGGACATTATTCTGACATTAGTGACATCTGTGAAATCTCCAATTTCTTTGACTATTTTTACTTCAGTGACGTGTGTGACGTCTGTGAAGTGTGACATCTGTGAAGTCCGACATCAGAAAAATCTGATAAATCTGTGACATCCGTGACTACTGTGACGTCAGTGACATCTATGTTGTCTGTGACTATTGTGACATCAGTGACATCTGTAACATCTCTGATTATTGTGACATCAGTGACATCTCTGTCGTTTATGAATATTGTGACATCAATGATCTCAGTGACATCTATGATGTCTGTGAATATTTTAACATCAGTGACATTGATGAAATCGGATATGTCTGCGACTACTGTGACATCAGTGACATCTTTCACCTCTGTGACATCTTTGACTATTTTGACCTGTTACATCCTTCTTGTCTGTGACTATTTTTACATCAGTGACATCAGTAACATCTGTTATTTGACATCTGTGACTGTTGTTAAAACCACGATATCTGTGACTATTTTGTCTTCAGTGACTTCAGTGACGTCCGTGACTATTGTGACATCACTGATACCGGAGACGTCTGTGATATATGTGATTACTATGACATCAGCGATACCTGTTACATCTTTTACTATTGTGACATCAGTGACATCTCTGAAGTCTGTTACATCAGTGACTATTGTGACATCAGTGACACCTATAACATCAATGATGTCTGTGACTACTGTTACATCAGGGACATCTGTGACTATTTTGACATGGCTAACATCTGTGAAGTCCGTGACTATTTTGACATCACTGATATCTGTGATGTCTCTGACTATTATGACATCATTGACATCTGTGTCTTCTGTGACGTCTTCTGAATATTGCAACATCTGTGACATTAGTGAAACCTCTTATGTCTGTGACCATTGTAACATCAGTGATATCTGTGACTTCTGTGACATCTGTAACTACTTTGACAGAAGTTACATCTATATCTGTGACGTCTTTTATATCTGTGACGTCTTTTATATCTGTGACAACTGTGACATCAGTGACATCTCTGACGTCTGTTACTCTTGTGATATCAGTGACATCTCTTTCATCTGTGATGCCTGTTACTATTGTGACATAACTGATATCTGTTACTTCCGTGACTATTGTGACATCAGTTACATCACTGGCATTTTTGACGTCGGTGACTATTATGACAACACTGGGAAGTGATGTCTGTGATGCCTATGACTATTGTGACATCAATGACATATGTGACATCAGTGATGTCTGTGACTATTTTGACAATATTGACATCTCTTACATCTCTGTTGTCTGTGACTATTGTTACATCAGTGACATGTAACATTTCTGGGCATTGTGACATCTGTGACTTTTGTCACACCACTGATATCTGTGAGGTTTTTTATTTCTTTTACTATTGTGACATCGGTGACATCCGTGATCTCTGTGACTATCGTGACATCAGTGACATCTGTGACATAAGTGACTATTTTGACGTCAGTGACATCTATGATGTCTTTGGCTATTCTGACATTAGTGACATCTCTGACATCTCTGATTTCTTTGACTATTGTGACATCAGTGACATCCGTGATCTCTGTGACATCTGCTACTCTTCTGATCTCAGTGATATCTGTCATGACTTTGACTACTATAACATCAGTGACATCTGTGAAATCTGTATACTTCTGTGCTATTGTGAACTCAGTGACAACTATCTTGTCTGTGACTATTGTTACACATGTGACATCGGTGAAATCTGTGACATCTGTGACTTGTGAAATCAGAGGTATCTGTGACAATGGTGACAACAGTAACATCAGTAACATTCAGTCTTTGAAATTTGTGAGGATTTTGACACCATTGACATGTGACATCTTTTCTTATTGTTATTTCAGTGACATCTGTCATGCCTGTGACCACTGTGACATTGTTGGTATGTGTTATCTTGTAACTATTGTTACAGCAGTGGCATCAGTGACATCTGTGATGATTGTGCCATCAGTGACATTTGTGATGACTGTGGCATCTGTGACAATTGTGACATCAGTGTCATCTGCGGCATCCATGAAGAGTGTGACATCTGTGAAATCTCCGATGTCTGTGACTTTTGGGACATCAGTTGCATCTGTGACGTCTGTGAAGTCTGTGACATGTGTGACACCTGTTACTATTCTGACATCAGTGACATCTATTACGTCTTTGACAACTGTAATGTCGGTTACTATTGTGACGTAAGTGACAAGTGAAAATTGTTACATCTACGAATACGGTGACATCAGTGACATCTATGTTTCTGTGACTACTGTGACATCAGTGACATCTGTGAAATCTGTAGACATTTTGAGTATTGTGATATCAGCGACATATGTGATGTTGGTTACTATTGTGAAATCAGTGATACCTCTCACGCATCTGACTACTGTGACATCAGTGACATCAGTGGCATCAGTGGCATCTGAGATGTCTGTGACTATTGTGACATCAGTGACATCTGTGACATCCATGACTGTTGTGGTTACTGGTATCTGTAACGTTTGTGATGTAGGTGACTACTGTGACATCAGTGATATCTTTGACTTCGTAGACTATTGCTACATCAGTGACATCTGTGACATCTGTGATGTCTATGGCTTTGTGACATTACTGATATCTGTGACATCTGTGATGTCTGTGACCATTGCAACATCAGTGACATCTCAGACATCTGTGACTATTGTGACATCTGTGAAATCTGTGACATCAGTGACTATTTTGATATTAATGACATCTGTGACATCTCTGAAGTTTCTGACCCTTCTTACATCAGTGACATCTGTGTAATCATTCTTACATTTGTGACATCTGTGACTACTGTAACGTCAGTGACGTCTGTGTAATCTCTGATATCTGTGACTATTGTGACGTCAGTGACATCTATGTTTTTACGACTATCGTGACACCAGTGACATCTGTGATATCTGTGACTATTGTGACATCAGTGACAGCCATGATGGCTGTGAGTATTGTGACATCAGTGATATTTGTGATGTCTGTGGCATCTGTGACTATTTTGACATCAGTGACATTTGTGACATCTGTAACTAGTGTCACATCCTTGATATATGTGACATCTGTGAAGTATGTGACAATTGTGACATCACTGACACTTGTGACGTCTGTTACAATTGTGACATCAGTGACAGCTGTTACTATTGTGACATCAGTGACATTTGTGACATCCGTGACTGTTGTGACATCTCTGATCTCTGTGACATCCTCGATGTCTTTGACTTTTGTTACATCAGTGACATCTCTGACATCTGTGACTATTGTTCTATCAGTAACATAGGTAACATCTGTGACGTCTGTCACTCTTGTAAACTCAGTGACATCTATCACGCCTGTGACTACTGTGACATCAGTGATATCTATTTTATCATTGACTACTGTTACACCAGTAACATCTTTGAAATCTTTGACATCTGTGACTCCTATGACATCTGTGAAATCTGTATCGCCAGTGACTCCTATGACATAAGCAACTTCTGTGAAATCTGTAGACATGTGATACTCTTTTGACATCAGTGATATATCTAACCTCTGTGATGTCTGTGATGATTGTGACATCACTGATATCTGTGACGTCTCTGACTATTGTGACATCAGTGAGAGCTGTGAAGACTGTGAGTATTGTAACACCAGTAATATTTTTGACATTTGTTACTATTTTCAATTCAGTGACATCTGAGACATATGTGACTACTGTGATATCTGTGAAGCCTGTGACATCAGTGACTATTTTGACAGCAGTGACATCTAGGATATCTTGGACATTATTCTGACATTAGTGACATCTGTGAAATCTCCAATTTCTTTGACTATTTTTACTTCAGTGACGTGTGTGATGTCTGTGAAGTGTGACATCTGTGAAGTCCGACATCAGAAAAATCTGATAAATCTGTGACATCCGTGACTACTGTGACGTCAGTGACATCTATGTTGTCTGTGACTATTGTGACATCAGTGACATCTGTAACATCTCTGATTATTGTGACATCAGTGACATCTCTGTCGTTTATGAATATTGTGACATCAATGATCTCAGTGACATCTATGATGTCTGTGAATATTTTAACATCAGTGACATTGATGAAATCGGATATGTCTGCGACTACTGTGACATCAGTGACATCTTTCACCTCTGTGACATCTTTGACTATTTTGACCTGTTACATCCTTCTTGTCTGTGACTATTTTTACATCAGTGACATCAGTAACATCTGTTATTTGACATCTGTGACTGTTGTTAAAACCACGATATCTGTGACTATTTTGTCTTCAGTGACTTCAGTGACGTCCGTGACTATTGTGACATCACTGATACCGGAGACGTCTGTGATATATGTGATTACTATGACATCAGCGATACCTGTTACATCTTTTACTATTGTGACATCAGTGACATCTCTGAAGTCTGTTACATCAGTGACTATTGTGACATCAGTGACACCTATAACATCAATGATGTCTGTGACTACTCTTACATCAGGGACATCTGTGACTATTTTGACATGGCTAACATCTGTGAAGTCCGTGACTATTTTGACATCACTGATATCTGTGATGTCTCTGACTATTATGACATCATTGACATCTGTGTCTTCTGTGACGTCTTCTGAATATTGCAACATCTGTGACATTAGTGAAACCTCTTATGTCTGTGACCATTGTAACATCAGTGATATCTGTGACTTCTGTGACATCTGTAACTACTTTGACAGAAGTTACATCTATATCTGTGACGTCTTTTATATCTGTGACGTCTTTTATATCTGTGACAACTGTGACATCAGTGACATCTCTGACGTCTGTTACTCTTGTGATATCAGTGACATCTCTTTCATCTGTGATGCCTGTTACTATTGTGACATAACTGATATCTGTTACTTCCGTGACTATTGTGACATCAGTTACATCACTGGCATTTTGGACGTCGGTGACTATTATGACAACACTGGGAAGTGATGTCTGTGATGCCTATGACTATTGTGACATCAATGACATATGTGACATCAGTGATGTCTGTGACTATTTTGACAATATTGACATCTCTTACATCTCTGATGTCTGTGACTATTGTTACATCAGTGACATGTAACATCTCTGGGCATTGTGACATCTGTGACTTTTGTCACACCACTGATATCTGTGAGGTTTTTTATTTCTTTTACTATTGTGACATCGGTGACATCCGTGATCTCTGTGACATCAGTGACATCTGTGACATAAGTGACTATTTTGACGTCAGTGACATCTATGATGTCTTTGGCTATTCTGACATTAGTGACATCTCTGACATCTCTGATTTCTTTGACTATTGTGACATCAGTGACATCCGTGATCTCTGTGACATCTGCTACTCTTCTGATCTCAGTGATATCTGTCATGACTTTGACTACTATAACATCAGTGACATCTGTGAAATCTGTATACTTCTGTGCTATTGTGAACTCAGTGACAACTATCTTGTCTGTGACTATTGTTACACATGTGACATCGGTGAAATCTGTGACATCTGTGACTTGTGAAATCAGAGATATCTGTGACAATGGTGACATCAGTAACATCAGTGATGTCTTTGAAATTTGTGAGGATTTTGACACCATTGACATGTGACATCTTTTCTTATTGTTATTTCAGTGACATCTGTCATGCCTGTGATCACTGTGACATTGGTGGTATGTGTTATCTTGTAACTATTGTTACAGCAGTGGCATCAGTGACATCTGTGATGATTGTGCCATCAGTGACATTTGTGATGACTGTGGCATCTGTGACAATTGTGACATCAGTGTCATCTGCGGCATCCATGAAGAGTGTGACATCTGTGAAATCTCCGATGGCTGTGACTTTTGGGACATCAGTTGCATCTGTGACGTCTGTGAAGTCTGTGACATGTGTGACACCTATTACTATTCTGACATCAGTGACATCTATTACGTCTTTGACAACTGTAATGTCGGTTACTATTGTGACGTAAGTGACAAGTGAAATCTGTTACATCTACGAATACGGTGACATCAGTGACATCTATGTTTCTGTGACTACTGTGACATCAGTGACATCTGTGAAATCTGTAGACATTTTGACTATTGTGACATCAGCGACATCTATTTTGTCTGTGATTATTGTGACATCAATGACGTCTGTGAAATCTGTGACATCTGTGACTATTGTGATATCAGCGACATATGTGATGTTGGTTACTATTGTGAAATCAGTGATACCTCTCACGCATCTGACTACTGTGACATCAGTGACATCAGTGGCATCAGTGGCATCTGAGATGTCTGTGACTATTGTGACATCAGTGACATCTGTGACATCCATGACTGTTGTGGTTACTGGTATCTGTAACGTTTGTGATGTAGGTGACTACTGTGACATCATTGATATCTTTGACTTCGTAGACTATTGCTACATCAGTGACATCTGTGACATCTGTGATGTCTATGGCTTTGTGACATTACTGATATCTGTGACATCTGTGATGTCTGTGACCATTGCAACATCAGTGACATCTCAGACATCTGTGACTATTGTGACATCTGTGAAATCTGTGACATCAGTGACTATTTTGACATTAATGACATCTGTGACATCTCTGAAGTTTCTGACCCTTCTTACATCAGTGACATCTGTGTAATCATTCTTACATTTGTGACATCTGTGACTACTGTAACGTCAGTGACGTCTGTGTAATCTCTGATATCTGTGACTATTGTGACGTCAGTGACATCTATGTTTTTACGACTATCGTGACACCAGTGACATCTGTGATATCTGTGACTATTGTGACATCAGTGACAGCCATGATGGCTGTGAGTATTGTGACATCAGTGATATTTGTGATGTCTGTGGCATCTGTGACTATTTTGACATCAGTGATATTTGTGACATCTGTAACTAGTGTCACATCCTTGATATCTGTGACATCTGTGATGTCTGTGACCATTGCAACATCAGTGACATCTCAGACATCTGTGACTATTGTGACATCTGTGAAATCTGTGACATCAGTGACTATTTTGACATTAATGACATCTGTGACATCTCTGAAGTTTCTGACCCTTCTTACATCAGTGACATCTGTGTAATCATTCTTACATTTGTGACATCTGTGACTACCGTAACGTCAGTGACGTCTGTGTAATCTCTGATATCTGTGACTATTGTGACGTCAGTGACATCTATGTTTTTACGACTATCGTGACACCAGTGACATCTGTGATATCTGTGACTATTGTGACATCAGTGACAGCCATGATGGCTGTGAGTATTGTGACATCAGTGATATTTGTGATGTCTGTGGCATCTGTGACTATTTTGACATCAGTGACATTTGTGACATCTGTAACTAGTGTCACATCCTTGATATATGTGACATCTGTGAAGTATGTGACAATTGTGACATCACTGACACTTGTGACATCTGTTACAATTGTGACATCAGTGACAGCTGTTACTATTGTGACATCAGTGACATCGGCGACATATCTAATGACTGTGACGTCTGTGATGTCTGTGACTGTTGTGATATCGGTGAGACCTGTGACATCTGTGACATCAGTGACTATTTTGACATCAGTTACATCTATGTTGTCTGTGACAGTTGTTTACTTAGTGACATCTGTTACATATCTATGTGAGACTATTGTTACATCAGTGACTTCTATGGCATCTGCAACTTCTGTGACGTCAGTAACATCTGTGAAATCTGTGACATCTGTGGCTACCTTGACATCAATGACGTCTATGTTGTCTGTGACTATTGTGACATCAGTGACATCTGTTACTTCTGTGGCTATTGTGGCAGTGATTATTTTGACATCACTGATATCTGTGATGGCTCTGATTATTCTGATAACAGTCACATGTGTGATTATTGTAAGGTCAGGGACATTAGTGAAAGCTGTTATGTCTGTGATTATTGTGACATCACTGATATCTGTGACATCTTTGATTTCTTTGACTATTATGACATCAGTGACATCCGTGACATCAGAGACTATTTTGACATCATGACATCTATGACGTCTTTGACTATTCTGACTTTACTGACATCTGTGAAATCTCTTATTTCTGTGACTATTGTGACATCAGTGACATTTGTGACATCCGTGACTGTTGTGACATCTCTGATCTCTGCGACATCCTCGATGTCTTTGACTTTTGTTACATCAGTGACATCTCTGACATCTGTGACTATTGTTCTATCAGTAACATCGGTAACATCTGTGACGTCTGTCACTCTTGTAAACTCAGTGACATCTATCACGCCTGTGACTACTGTGACATCAGTGATATCTATTTTATCATTGACTACTGTTACACCAGTAACATCTTTGAAATCTTTGACATCTGTGACTCCTATGACATCTGTGAAATCTGTATCGCCAGTGACTCCTATGACATAAGCAACTTCTGTGAAATCTGTAGACATGTGATACTCTTTTGACATCAGTGATATATCTAACCTCTGTGATGTCTGTGATGATTGTGACATCACTGATATCTGTGATGTCTCTGACTATTGTGACATCAGTGAGAGCTGTGAAGACTGTGAGTATTGTAACACCAGTAATATTTTTGACATTTGTTACTATTTTCAATTCAGTGACATCTGAGACATATGTGACTACTGTGATATCTGTGAAGCCTGTGACATCAGTGACTATTTTGACAGCAGTGACATCTAGGATATCTTGGACATTATTCTGACATTAGTGACATCTGTGAAATCTCCAATTTCTTTGACTATTTTTACTTCAGTGACGTGTGTGACGTCTGTGAAGTGTGACATCTGTGAAGTCCGACATCAGAAAAATCTGATAAATCTGTGACATCCGTGACTACTGTGACGTCAGTGACATCTATGTTGTCTGTGACGATTGTGACATCAGTGACATCTGTAACATCTCTGATTATTGTGACATCAGTGACATCTCTGTCGTTTATGAATATTGTGACATCAATGATCTCAGTGACATCTATGATGTCTGTGAATATTTTAACATCAGTGACATTGATGAAATCGGATATGTCTGCGACTACTGTGACATCAGTGACATCTTTCACCTCTGTGACATCTTTGACTATTTTGACCTGTTACATCCTTCTTGTCTGTGACTATTTTTACATCAGTGACATCAGTAACATCTGTTATTTGACATCTGTGACTGTTGTTAAAACCACGATATCTGTGACTATTTTGTCTTCAGTGACTTCAGTGACGTCCGTGACTATTGTGACATCACTGATACCGGAGACGTCTGTGATATATGTGATTACTATGACATCAGCGATACCTGTTACATCTTTTACTATTGTGACATCAGTGACATCTCTGAAGTCTGTTACATCAGTGACTATTGTGACATCAGTGACACCTATAACATCAATGATGTCTGTGACTACTCTTACATCAGGGACATCTGTGACTATTTTGACATGGCTAACATCTGTGAAGTCCGTGACTATTTTGACATCACTGATATCTGTGATGTCTCTGACTATTATGACATCATTGACATCTGTGTCTTCTGTGACGTCTTCTGAATATTGCAACATCTGTGACATTAGTGAAACCTCTTATGTCTGTGACCATTGTAACATCAGTGATATCTGTGACTTCTCTGACATCTGTAACTACTCTGACATAAGTTACATCTATATCTGTGACGTCTTTTATATCTGTGACGTCTTTTATATCTGTGACTACTGTGACATCAGTGACATCTCTGACGTCTGTTACTCTTGTGATATCAGTGACATCTCTTTCATCTGTGATGCCTGTTACTATTGTGACATAACTGATATCTGTTACTTCCATGACTATTGTGACATCAGTTACATCACTGGCATTTTTGACGTCGGTGACTATTATGACAACACTGGGAAGTGATGTCTGTGATGCCTATGACTATTGTGACATCAATGACATATGTGACATCAGTGATGTCTGTGACTATTTTGACAATATTGACATCTCTTACATCTCTGATGTCTGTGACTATTGTTACATCAGTGACATGTAACATCTCTGGGCATTGTGACATCTGTGACTTTTGTCACACCACTGATATCTGTGAGGTTTTTTATTTCTTTTACTATTGTGACATCGGTGACATCCGTGATCTCTGTGACTATCGTGACATCAGTGACATCTGTGACATAAGTGACTATTTTGACGTCAGTGACATCTATGATGTCTTTGGCTATTCTGACATTAGTGACATCTCTGACATCTCTGATTTCTTTGACTATTGTGACATCAGTGACATCCGTGATCTCTGTGACATCTGCTACTCTTCTGATCTCAGTGATATCTGTCATGACTTTGACTACTATAACATCAGTGACATCTGTGAAATCTGTATACTTCTGTGCTATTGTGAACTCAGTGACAACTCTCTTGTCTGTGACTATTGTTACACATGTGACATCGGTGAAATCTGTGACATCTGTGACTTGTGAAATCAGAGATATCTGTGACAATGGTGACAACAGTAACATCAGTAACATTCAGTCTTTGAAATTTGTGAGGATTTTGACACCATTGACATGTGACATCTTTTCTTATTGTTATTTCAGTGACATCTGTCATGCCTGTGATCACTGTGACATTGTTGGTATGTGTTATCTTGTAACTATTGTTACAGCAGTGGCATCAGTGACATCTGTGATGATTGTGCCATCAGTGACATTTGTGATGACTGTGGCATCTGTGACAATTGTGACATCAGTGTCATCTGCGGCATCCATGAAGAGTGTGACATCTGTGAAATCTCCGATGTCTGTGACTTTTGGGACATCAGTTGCATCTGTGACGTCTGTGAAGTCTGTGACATGTGTGACACCTGTTACTATTCTGACGTCAGTGACATCTATTACGTCTTTGACAACTGTAATGTCGGTTACTATTGTGACGTAAGTGACAAGTGAAATCTGTTACATCTACGAATACGGTGACATCAGTGACATCTATGTTTCTGTGACTACTGTGACATCAGTGACATCTGTGAAATCTGTAGACATTTTGACTATTGTGACATCAGCGACATCTATTTTGTCTGTGATTATTGTGACATCAATGACGTCTGTGAAATCTGTGACATCTGTGACTATTGTGATATCAGCGACATATGTGATGTTGGTTACTATTGTGAAATCAGTGATACCTCTCACGCATCTGACTACTGTGACATCAGTGACATCAGTGGCATCAGTGGCATCTGAGATGTCTGTGACTATTGTGACATCAGTGACATCTGTGACATCCATGACTGTTGTGGTTACTGGTATCTGTAACGTTTGTGATGTAGGTGACTACTGTGACATCAGTGATATCTTTGACTTCGTAGACTATTGCTACATCAGTGACATCTGTGACATCTGTGATGTCTACGGCTTTGTGACATTACTGATATCTGTGACATCTGTGATGTCTGTGACCATTGCAACATCAGTGACATCTCAGACATCTGTGACTATTGTGACATCTGTGAAATCTGTGACATCAGTGACTATTTTGACATTAATGACATCTGTGACATCTCTGAAGTTTCTGACCCTTCTTACATCAGTGACATCTGTGTAATCATTCTTACATTTGTGACATCTGTGACTACTGTAACGTCAGTGACGTCTGTGTAATCTCTGATATCTGTGACTATTGTGACGTCAGTGACATCTATGTTTTTACGACTATCGTGACACCAGTGACATCTGTGATATCTGTGACTATTGTGACATCAGTGACAGCCATGATGGCTGTGAGTATTGTGACATCAGTGATATTTGTGATGTCTGTGGCATCTGTGACTATTTTGACATCAGTGACATTTGTGACATCTGTAACTAGTGTCACATCCTTGATATATGTGACATCTGTGAAGTATGTGACAATTGTGACATCACTGACACTTGTGACGTCTGTTACAATTGTGACATCAGTGACAGCTGTTACTATTGTGACATCAGTGACATCGGCAACATATCTAATGACTGTGACGTCTGTGATGTCTGTGACTGTTGTGATATCGGTGAGACCTGTGACATCTGTGACATCAGTGACTATTTTGACATCAGTTACATCTATGTTGTCTGTGACAGTTGTTTACTTAGTGACATCTGTTACATATCTATCTGAGACTATTGTTACATCAGTGACTTCTATGGCATCTGCAACTTCTGTGACGTCAGTAACATCTGTGAAATCTGTGACATCTGTGGCTACCTTGACATCAATGACGTCTATGTTGTCTGTGACTCTTGTGACATCAGTGACATCTGTTACTTCTGTGGCTATTGTGGCAGTGATTATTTTGACATCACTGATATCTGTGACGTCTCTGATTATTCTGATAACAGTCACATGTGTGATTATTGTAAGGTCAGGGACATTAGTGAAAGCTGTTACGTCTGTGATTATTGTGACATCACTGATATCTGTGACATCTTTGATTTCTTTGACTATTATGACATCAGTGACATCCGTGACATCAGAGACTATTTTGACATCATGACATCTATGACGTCTTTGACTATTCTGACTTTACTGACATCTGTGAAATCTCTTATTTCTGTGACTATTGTGACATCAGTGACATTTGTGACATCCGTGACTGTTGTGACATCTCTGATCTCTGTGACATCCTCGATGTCTTTGACTTTTGTTACATCAGTGACATCTCTGACATCTGTGACTATTGTTCTATCAGTAACATCGGTAACACCTGCGACGTCTGTCACTCTTGTAAACTCAGTGACATCTATCACGCCTGTGACTACTGTGACATCAGTGATATCTATTTTATCATTGACTACTGTTACACCAGTAACATCTTTGAAATCTTTGACATCTGTGACTCCTATGACATCTGTGAAATCTGTATCGCCAGTGACTCCTATGACATAAGCAACTTCTGTGAAATCTGTAGACATGTGATACTCTTTTGACATCAGTGATATATCTAACCTCTGTGATGTCTGTGATGATTGTGACATCACTGATATCTGTGACGTCTCTGACTATTGTGACATCAGTGAGAGCTGTGAAGACTGTGAGTATTGTAACACCAGTAATATTTTTGACATTTGTTACTATTTTCAATTCAGTGACATCTGAGACATATGTGACTACTGTGATATCTGTGAAGCCTGTGACATCAGTGACTATTTTGACAGCAGTGACATCTAGGATATCTTGGACATTATTCTGACATTAGTGACATCTGTGAAATCTCCAATTTCTTTGACTATTTTTACTTCAGTGACGTGTGTGACGTCTGTGAAGTGTGACATCTGTGAAGTCCGACATCAGAAAAATCTGATAAATCTGTGACATCCGTGACTACTGTGACGTCAGTGACATCTATGTTGTCTGTGACTATTGTGACATCAGTGACATCTGTAACATCTCTGATTATTGTGACATCAGTGACATCTCTGTCGTTTATGAATATTGTGACATCAATGATCTCAGTGACATCTATGATGTCTGTGAATATTTTAACATCAGTGACATTGATGAAATCGGATATGTCTGCGACTACTGTGACATCAGTGACATCTTTCACCTCTGTGACATCTTTGACTATTTTGACCTGTTACATCCTTCTTGTCTGTGACTATTTTTACATCAGTGACATCAGTAACATCTGTTATTTGACATCTGTGACTGTTGTTAAAACCACGATATCTGTGACTATTTTGTCTTCAGTGACTTCAGTGACGTCCGTGACTATTGTGACATCACTGATACCGGAGACGTCTGTGATATATGTGATTACTATGACATCAGCGATACCTGTTACATCTTTTACTATTGTGACATCAGTGACATCTCTGAAGTCTGTTACATCAGTGACTATTGTGACATCAGTGACACCTATAACATCAATGATGTCTGTGACTACTCTTACATCAGGGACATCTGTGACTATTTTGACATGGCTAACATCTGTGAAGTCCGTGACTATTTTGACATCACTGATATCTGTGATGTCTCTGACTATTATGACATCATTGACATCTGTGTCTTCTGTGACGTCTTCTGAATATTGCAACATCTGTGACATTAGTGAAACCTCTTATGTCTGTGACCATTGTAACATCAGTGATATCTGTGACTCCTGTAACTATTTTGACATAAGTTACATCTATATCTGTGACGTCTTTTATATCTGTGACGTCTTTTATATCTGTGACTACTGTGACATCAGTGACATCTCTGACGTCTGTTACTCTTGTGATATCAGTGACATCTCTTTCATCTGTGATGCCTGTTACTATTGTGACATAACTGATAACTGTTACTTCCGTGACTATTGTGACATCAGTTACATCACTGGCATTTTTGACGTCGGTGACTATTATGACAACACTGGGAAGTGATGTCTGTGATGCCTATGACTATTGTGACATCAATGACATATGTGACATCAGTGATGTCTGTGACTATTTTGACAATATTGACATCTCTTACATCTCTGATGTCTGTGACTATTGTTACATCAGTGACATGTAACATCTCTGGGCATTGTGACATCTGTGACTTTTGTCACACCACTGATATCTGTGAGGTTTTTTATTTCTTTTACTATTGTGACATCGGTGACATCCGTGATCTCTGTGACATCAGTGACATCTGTGACGTAAGTGACTATTTTGATGTCAGTGACATCTATGATGTCTTTGGCTATTCTGACATTAGTGACATCTCTGACATCTCTGATTTCTTTGACTACTGTGACATCAGTGACATCTGTGAAATCTGTAGACATTTTGACTGTTGTGACACCAGCGACATCTATTTTCTCTGTGATTATTGTGACATCAATGACGTCTGTGAAATCTGTGACATCTGTGACTATTGTGATATCAGCGACATATGTGATGTTGGTTACTATTGTGAAATCAGTGATACCTCTCACGCATCTGACTACTGTGACATCAGTGACATCAGTGGCATCAGTGGCATCTGAGATGTCTGTGACTATTGTGACATCAGTGACATCTGTGACATCCATGACTGTTGTGGTTACTGGTATCTGTAACGTTTGTGATGTAGGTGACTACTGTGACATCAGTGATATCTTTGACTTCGTAGACTATTGCTACATCAGTGACATCTGTGACATCTGTGATGTCTATGGCTTTGTGACATTACTGATATCTGTGACATCTGTGATGTCTGTGACCATTGCAACATCAGTGACATCTCAGACATCTGTGACTATTGTGACATCTGTGAAATCTGTGACATCAGTGACTATTTTGACATTAATGACATCTGTGACATCTCTGAAGTTTCTGACCCTTCTTACATCAGTGACATCTGTGTAATCATTCTTACATTTGTGACATCTGTGACTACTGTAACGTCAGTGACGTCTGTGTAATCTCTGACATCTGTGACTATTGTGACGTCAGTGACATCTATGTTTTTACGACTATCGTGACACCAGTGACATCTGTGATATCTGTGACTATTGTGACATCAGTGACAGCCATGATGGCTGTGAGTATTGTGACATCAGTGATATTTGTGATGTCTGTGGCATCTGTGACTATTTTGACATCAGTGACATTTGTGACATCTGTAACTAGTGTCACATCCTTGATATATGTGACATCTGTGAAGTATGTGACAATTGTGACATCACTGACACTTGTGACGTCTGTTACAATTGTGACATCAGTGACAGCTGTTACTATTGTGACATCAGTGACATCGGCGACATATCTAATGACTGTGACGTCTGTGATGTCTGTGACTGTTGTGATATCGGTGAGACCTGTGACATCTGTGACATCAGTGACTATTTTGACATCAGTTACATCTATGTTGTCTGTGACAGTTGTTTACTTAGTGACATCTGTTACATATCTATCTGAGACTATTGTTACATCAGTGACTTCTATGGCATCTGCAACTTCTGTGACGTCAGTAACATCTGTGAAATCTGTGACATCTGTGGCTACCTTGACATCAATGACGTCTATGTTGTCTGTGACTATTGTGACATCAGTGACATCTGTTACTTCTGTGGCTATTGTGGCAGTGATTATTTTGACATCACTGATATCTGTGACGTCTCTGATTATTCTGATAACAGTCACATGTGTGATTATTGTAAGGTCAGGGACATTAGTGAAAGCTGTTACGTCTGTGATTATTGTGACATCACTGATATCTGTGACATCTTTGATTTCTTTGACTATTATGACATCAGTGACATCCGTGACATCAGAGACTATTTTGACATCATGACATCTATGACGTCTTTGACTATTCTGACTTTACTGACATCTGTGAAATCTCTTATTTCTGTGACTATTGTGACATCAGTGACATTTGTGACATCCGTGACTGTTGTGACATCTCTGATCTCTGTGACATCCTCGATGTCTTTGACTTTTGTTACATCAGTGACATCTCTGACATCTGTGACTATTGTTCTATCAGTAACATAGGTAACATCTGTGACGTCTGTCACTCTTGTAAACTCAGTGACATCTATCACGCCTGTGACTACTGTGACATCAGTGATATCTATTTTATCATTGACTACTGTTACACCAGTAACATCTTTGAAATCTTTGACATCTGTGACTCCTATGACATCTGTGAAATCTGTATCGCCAGTGACTCCTATGACATAAGCAACTTCTGTGAAATCTGTAGACATGTGATACTCTTTTGACATCAGTGATATATCTAACCTCTGTGATGTCTGTGATGATTGTGACATCACTGATATCTGTGACGTCTCTGACTATTGTGACATCAGTGAGAGCTGTGAAGACTGTGAGTATTGTAACACCAGTAATATTTTTGACATTTGTTACTATTTTCAATTCAGTGACATCTGAGACATATGTGACTACTGTGATATCTGTGAAGTCTGTGACATCAGTGACTATTTTGACAGCAGTGACATCTAGGATATCTTGGACATTATTCTGACATTAGTGACATCTGTGAAATCTCCAATTTCTTTGACTATTTTTACTTCAGTGACGTGTGTGACGTCTGTGAAGTGTGACATCTGTGAAGTCCGACATCAGAAAAATCTGATAAATCTGTGACATCCGTGACTACTGTGACGTCAGTGACATCTATGTTGTCTGTGACTATTGTGACATCAGTGACATCTGTAACATCTCTGATTATTGTGACATCAGTGACATCTCTGTCGTTTATGAATATTGTGACATCAATGATCTCAGTGACATCTATGATGTCTGTGAATATTTTAACATCAGTGACATTGATGAAATCGGATATGTCTGCGACTACTGTGACATCAGTGACATCTTTCACCTCTGTGACATCTTTGACTATTTTGACCTGTTACATCCTTCTTGTCTGTGACTATTTTTACATCAGTGACATCAGTAACATCTGTTATTTGACATCTGTGACTGTTGTTAAAACCACGATATCTGTGACTATTTTGTCTTCAGTGACTTCAGTGACGTCCGTGACTATTGTGACATCACTGATACCGGAGACGTCTGTGATATATGTGATTACTATGACATCAGCGATACCTGTTACATCTTTTACTATTGTGACATCAGTGACATCTCTGAAGTCTGTTACATCAGTGACTATTGTGACATCAGTGACACCTATAACATCAATGATGTCTGTGACTACTCTTACATCAGGGACATCTGTGACTATTTTGACATGGCTAACATCTGTGAAGTCCGTGACTATTTTGACATCACTGATATCTGTGATGTCTCTGACTATTATGACATCATTGACATCTGTGTCTTCTGTGACGTCTTCTGAATATTGCAACATCTGTGACATTAGTGAAACCTCTTATGTCTGTGACCATTGTAACATCAGTGATATCTGTGACTTCTCTGACATCTGTAACTACTCTGACATAAGTTA